>CM024242.1:81886336-83086336 GCA_013421045.1 Propylea japonica | reverse complement strand
GCCAGCCAGCTCTGATTAATTGTATACTACAAGTTCAGCTGTTTCTGCTTATAGTCCACAAAACCTGCAAATCTCATCTGCTGATTTACCTATACGGTACAAATGATGTTTATACCGACAGTGCCCCGTCAGCCGAAGCTCAGCTCGTGACAGCTTCATCAGCTTTCTGGTATAAGTAAAGGGTTTTCCAATAGGAGGTGCTATTTTGAATAGATCGCTATTCCGATAGGTATCACGTTTAAAGCTGTCATTTTTAACATTTCACAAGTAGAAAACTATGCCATTATAAAAATGGAACGATACACGCTTCAACAACGCATTGAAATTATAAAATTCACTATAAAAATTGTGAAAATTTGGCAGAGGCGGTTCGTAAAACTCGAACATCACTTGGAACGCCAGACCTGGTTTAAAACACCCTCTTGGCCCAAGAGCATCAATTAAGTGTTTTGTGTCTAAATATTGAAGGTATTTATTCGAATAGTTTTAAGTTTCAATTTTGTAAAAACGGCGAGGCAGGGTTTTTTCTACTGAGGTTTTTCCCTGTGCTCTGGTATCATACGACAGAATAGTATGGTACCCCGTTTTGCACCAACCTCAGCTAGGGACTTTTTTGTTTCATGAATTGTATTTTGTTAGCTCTCAATTCAAAAGAATATATATATATATTTTTTTTGGGTCGTCGTGAAGCACCTTGTCGGGCCGCAATAAGGAACTTGGTGGAAAAATTCGAGCTGGTGCAACAAGTTTGTAATAAACCATAAAAAATCAATAATCATACAGCCCGGAAACTTTCCAGATCAATACTAATTGATCTGGAAAGTTGCCGGGCCATGTTATCTTTCTAAGAGGTGATTGGCCACCAAGATCTTGTGATTTAACACCTTGCGACTTCTTCCTTTGGGGCCACGTGAAAGAGAAGGTCTACGCCAATAGCCCAGCGTCGATTCAAGACCTCAAAGATGGAATTCGTGAGGCTATCGAGGACATAGGGCAGCCACTTTGCGATTTGGTTATGGAAAATTTCATTGAAAGGATATGATCCTGTAAGCGTGGTCGTGGTGGTCATTTGCCTGATGTTATTTTCCACTATTAACGGCATAGTTTCTTCTTCATAATGAAATAAACATCCGATCATTTATATTGAAAATGGCATTTTTCTTTGAATATCAAAATAACACCTCTCATTGGAAAACCCTTTCGTTCAAATCATCACGAAGTTTTTGGGCTGAGTAAAGTCTAGGCTGTTTCACAGAAACGCTCAGGTCCAGCAGGTGTTAACTTTGTTGCCATTTCTGAGAGTCCATCGGCTTTTTCATGATTTTGAGTATTCTTGCAATAAATATCTCATCTGTAATGATGTTTCATTTTGGACAAATTTAATGTGTTGCCAACTGCCTACAGTATGTATTACCCTTCCAAAAGGATTAAGTAGTCACCATCTCTTTCCATAGATTTCGATTACCATCATTTTTGAAGAATCCATCTACCATGGTCGTCAATGAAAGCTATTTATTCAAACGCTCAACATGAATGATGGATACCAATTAATATTATAGTAAAGTATCTACTGTAACATGTTTATCACCCGTATACTTCATTTAAATATCACGGACCAACCTTTTCGAGTTTATGCAAGCCATGTGGGTTAAAACAAGCGTTGACCTTTACTATCATCACCTTTTGGTTCAATTTTCACACAACCTATATCAAATGTTATCAGATATTGATTGGCTTGTAAGACGATTGAATTTTCTCTATACCTAATTTGTTGTTTTGATGTGATATGTTTGAAATGCACTCAACAGGTAGTTGTAGTCGTTGAAAGCGTTACTGAGCTTCATTCGAGTGAAAAACTATTTAATTTGTTCAAATTT
Source organism: Propylea japonica (assembly GCA_013421045.1). Taxonomy (NCBI): domain Eukaryota; kingdom Metazoa; phylum Arthropoda; class Insecta; order Coleoptera; family Coccinellidae; genus Propylea; species Propylea japonica. The sequence goes on along the minus strand of CM024242.1, from coordinate 83,084,459 downwards.
CTTCTCTGAAGTGACCCCCTATTAAAAAGATCGAGCCCCCCAAAGATAGGGGGCGCAAAATAAATGGTATTCGATTGACAGTAAAAATCTGAAAAGTACAAGGAACGTAATGAAAATTTCTGTTGATAAATTGAGAGCTGTAACATAATAGGTTGAAAACAAGTACCGACCCTTATTTTTAGATATCAAATAAATACACTTCGAATATAAAATCAGAAAAGTAACAATAAGAAATGTGCATTTAAAAATAATTTTGAATAGAAAATGGTGATCTAATTAAATTTGTACGATATCTTCATCTAAAAAAAAACCTTTGTCGAGAGATCAGATATTTGATATTCTAAGAAATATATGTTATTTTCAACCCATTCCGATCTATTTTTATTCCCCCCTATGTTGAATTTATGAGTATATGTACAGTGGAACTTCCCTATAGTGAACGTCTGTAAAACGAATTTCTCTGTATAACGAATCTCTTACAAGATATTGCACCTCGAATCCAAATTCTCCCTATAACAAAATATTCAAAGAACATCACTCTTTGAATGGGTATTGGTGAGAAGGTGTAAGAGTAAGGTTTTTCCGAAATTTTTCCGGACCTACGTAATGAATCCCGACCTTAACTAAATCATCACGGCGGGCAGAGAGATCCTTCTGAAACAGTTTTAAATGTACCCTTGGCTGTTTGGTTTCAATCTAAATCTTACGCTAGTGTGAAAGTTGTGCGAAAATTTCTGAAAGGAAGTGCTTAAGTTTGAATGATAAACTTAAATTTATCAGTGAAGCCGACCGCGACATTTCCGACTACAGAAACAAATTTTCTGTATAACGAAATTTTTCTATAACGAATTTTTTTGCGGATTAAGCGAATTCTTTATAGGGAAGTTCCACTGATTTGGTTTTATTTCATTGAGTTGCAAAACTTCGTGCGTAGATTGGGATTCAGATGATCACAACTATTTTCTTGAGAGCCATGGTTGGGGAGCTCTTTCTTCATAATGGGGGGTCATGAGGGGGTCACTCGTGAAGAACAATTTTCGATATTTTCGTAAAATTTTTATCCAATTCAGAAAGACCTCGTACAATTGAAACAGTTATTTTTAGCTCATTTTTCTGCCCCCCAAATTGAATAAATAACCAGTTTGTCACCATTACAATCCACTTTTTCCTACGATTACTTCTCACGAACATACATCAGATTGAGGACATAAAATGCGTGAAATAAACATTATTAGTGAATCTCATCGATCGTACGGCAACCCCTGTTTACAATTCGTTAAAAATAATAGACGATCGACAACACCCATAATGATGTGGATTCACCACATAGCCGATACGTCCATCAACTTTTTCTGATTTTAGCCGATGTTATCTTGGACGGGCTTGGCTTTTGTTCGACGTTCAATTGTCACTCAATCAGAGGTGCGGCGAAACAGCTGAACCGGTCTCGACAAATGTACACACACAGACAGACACCTCGTTTGTGTGATTGGTAGAGGGTGGGAAACACCCCCCTGGCTAGTTCCCTTATAGGTGTTTTTAGGGGATCGTTTTTTGCTTGAGAACACGAAATAATGGGATTTTATAGGATGTTACATTAGTATTTGATATGTGACAATCTAGTTATAATATTTAGCGCTCGTTCTTCTTAGACGAGTGCTATATCATTTTGCCCAAATGTCTGTTATTTTCTAATTTTGATCCAAAAATGGTCTTAAACGATAGGGTTCTACTCCGTGATAACGAATTCGTGGTCAAATTCAATTCTGTCCGTGGGGCCGTCCGTTAGCACAATAACTTTCGAAGGGATTGTCCTAGAGACTTGAAATTTTCATGGTGGGTACGGTTCCCAAATGGCTCGGTTAAGTTCGTTAACCAGTCAAATCGTACAGGGTGTTCCATAAATATGGCCATTCAAAATTTTTGTTCCTCAATATCTCAGACAAAACCAAACCCATCGAAATGAAATATTGCGGCCATAAGCAAGATGGTTATAATAAGCTCATTTCTTCTCTAAATAAAGATTGATACAGTGAATGAATGCAAAATTTCGAGGTCAAAGTGTCAACCACAGAAAGTCAATTGGAATATGGAAAAGAAGAATCCCTATATTTCCATAACAGGATAACCGATTCGAGTGAAATTCATTTTGTGAATCAAAACTGATATACTGAATGTTCATGCAGAATTTCACGAGGATCGCATCATCAGAACCATAGAAATAAATATTTGTAATTATTTATTTTTATATATTCCATTTTTTGAATGATTTCCAGAATATAATTCCGATAGTGCATTTATATATTTGGCATAAATCCCATATAAAATTCCGAGGTAATAGTCTTATTGTTCTACCAAAGAACGAGCGCTCAAAGTCTCCTGCTCTTTCCCAGAGTAGGTACATATAACGTGAAAAGCATTGACAAATGCTTAAAGTCTAAATTGTTTTATTTGGTAATAGTCAATCTGCCAAAAAATTAAAATGTACCTATTAATCGAACAGTTCAACACCTGTCCCCTATATCGAAAAAGAGTGGGCAATTTTAAATACAAACTGAATTTGATTTCATCAGAAATATCATTTGAAGTTTGTGAAAATTCACTTTTCAAATTTAATTTGAACTATTGAAATTTTATTTTATGTGCTGTTACAACACAATTTAATTTTCCGTTTCCACATGTATACATCGTACGGTGATACGAAATGGAAACTTTATGAAACTTCCTCTAACTTTTCAAACAGCAGAACAACGAATTTCATAATGGAAATCAAAAAAATAGGAAAAACTTGTAGGAATCGTTTGAATAAATGAAAACATGACTAAATTGATGATAAGCAAAAAATTTTGAGTTAATTTCAATTCAAATTCTATATTTATTTCTAGCTATTGGAATTTTTATCGTAGAAGATAATTTTGATTTTATTTCGGAAGCTATAATTTTAAAACAGTAATAAAATTAATCAATTCATAATTCGAATTGCAGAAAAATTCTAAGAAAATAATATGATGTTCTACTTATTTACTTATGTGAAATTTAGAAATTTTAAATATTACCTAATTGTTGATTTTTTCACCAAAAACTTTATTTCAAATAAATTAAATTATCAAACGACAAAATATGAACATTTTTATCCTAGAAATGAACTGAAATCAAATGAAAGTAACCAAGATAATTATGTTGGTTGAAAGATCTAGCATTCAGTAAACCCCCTTGAATTAATTAGACTTCTTTCATGAAAGAACTCTAACGGTTTGAATTTTATGCCACTTAGCAAGCTCAACAAGTTCTGATTTTTTTTAAATACTGAGTAATCACCCACGAGTTCCTATTTGAAAACCTTCCAATTTCAAAACGGATATGAATTTTTTAGACTGATGTTGAGTTTAATTAAACTATTATAAAATTAATTTCCTTTTAATCCTGACACTCAACAATTTCATGATTTCCTTTCAAAAACCTCCAAATCAAACACTTCGAACATTCTTCCTACAAAATTTCGAAGACCTATTTCATCCCTTAAAAATGGGCTTAAATATTTTCGTCACTTAGCAAGCTCAACAAGTACGTAATTTTTTCAAAAACACAAGGAATCACCACAAGTTTCTATTTGAAATCCTTTCAATTTCAAGACGTATTTGATTATTTTTCAGTTCAATTAAATTATGATAAAATAATTTTTTATTAATATTGACTCAACAATTTCGTGATTTTTTTTCCGAAAACCTATAAATCAAAGATTTCGAAACTCCTTTTTCTAAAATTCCTCTTTCAACCCTTAAAACAAAGCTTGAATTTTTTGATAACTCTGCAAGCTCAACAATTTAAAATTTTTCCGAAATTTTTTTCTGATTTATTTTGTTTTCAGTTCAATTATATCTCCATAAAATTCATTTTCGTATTTTTTACTGACACGTGAAAATTTCTCGATTTTTTTCAAGAGCCCCTAAATTAAAAATCTTCCCTACAAAGTTTCAAAGACCTATTTCAACCCTTAAAACCTATCTTACCTTAAAAAAACATTAACACCACCACTGATCCCTCCAATATCCTCTAAAATCAAAAAACAAACTCCCAGAAACAATAAAAAACATCCCCAAAGTCAGTTCGTCAACCAACCCCATCGTTCACACAGAATAAAACCAAAGACACCGTACATGTCAACTAAGTTGCAAACCCGACTTTTCTCCACGAATGCGAACATTCAACTGACCATCCAACGAGCGGCGCTTTGCCTCGGAAGCTCTCTCGAACCTTTCGGCCACCTTCGGCAGCCTTCGTTAAAGTTCACCTGCGTCTGTCTCCTATTTCCGTCTCTGTCCAACGCGCCCGCCTACTACTACTACTCCCCCGCATCAAAGGCCACTCGCCGTACGCCGAATCGGTTTGGTTTCAACTGTACGTCGACCGCTCACGCGCCGAGCGTTTCAGACGGGATAGAAACCCATCTACGGCCTTATGAATATCGAAATAATGCCCTGCGATTCCTTCTGACAAAGCTGCTGCTTGGCTGATGGTCGAATTTGGTTTTACAACGGTTCTTAGGTGTACGAGACAGATGTTCGGTGCGTTTTTATTGCAGTTTGATTCTGTGGTTTCTGGGAAAAGAAGGGCCAGGTTGACTTTTTACTGGAGAGGGTTTTTTATTGGGGATGAGGCTGATAGAGGTAACAAGTGGTATAATTTGGGGATATTTCAACTAGGAAATGGCAGATGTGGGATAGTTTGGGAGGATTCAAGGATATTGTTATCTAGAGGGAAGTGTATTTGGGACAGGTTGCTCTATTGCTGCCTCATAGCTCTTTTCTTCATCTTCCATAAATCTTACTGAGCAGATAAATATTGTAGATTGTTACAGGGGTTACATTCCACTCCGACTTCAATATCCAATGTGACCCTCACCAGAACTATTTTTGCAACTCTTCTGCAGCTCAATGATCTCCAGAATCTCAGAGAGCTTCAAGGAGGCTAGATTCTTGTTTCTCCTATAATTTCTCTGTTCAAGACATTCTCTGAACCGGCATTATATTACTGAATGAACAGGGGTTGTCTCCTCTTTCCCACAGCATCTACACTCGTCAGTTTCAGTTAAAGCAATTCCGATCATATGCTTTCTTAGGCCACAATGTCCTGTTAGAAAACCAGTGATGAGGCGCAACTTACTCTTGCTGAGAGCTAGATAGTTTGTGGACTTAGCTGTTTTAAAGTACCGAATGAATTTTTCTCCAGATGAAAAATATAGAGCCAGAGATCACGATAGGCAGGTCTTCGTTATTAAATTTTCTACATCTCAGTTTTTCTTCTATTGATTTTTGGAAGCTTTATCCCATATAATCCTCTGGCATGTTGGAAAAGATTTGATTTATCAGTATCTTCAAGTTGAACAAGATTTTTATGTTCACATATTATGTTATTACATATTACATATGGTTTATAGTTTCCTTCTCCAAAAACTCTTTCTTATAGTTACATTTGCTAATATCACAGTGATTAGTGTAGTGTAAATTGTTACAGCGGTGACATTCCACTCCGACTTCAATATCCAATGTGACCCTCACCAGAACTGTTATTGCCACTGCGCTGCAGCTCGATGATCTCCAGAATCTCAGAGAGACTAGATTTTTGTTTCTTCTATAATTCCGCTGTTCAAGACATTCTCTGAGCCTGCTCGCAATGGCGAGGCTTTATGTTACTGAATGAACAGGGGTTTTCTAATCTTTCCCATAGCATCTACACTCGTCAGTTTCTGTAGCAATTCTCATCATATGCTTTCTCAGGCAACAATGTCCTGTTAGAAAACCAGCGATGAGGCGTAACTTACTCCTGCTCAGAGCTCGATAGTTTTTGGACTTAGCTGTTCTAAAAATCCGAATGAACTTTTTGGAAGGATCAATTGCCGAAAGATTGCTTTGAGTGCTTCTTCAGATGAAAATTATAGAGCCAGAGCTCACGAAAAGCAGGTCTTTGTTATTTTATAAAAGCTATCTCTAGAGATATGTCCAAAACTGATACGAAGGATCCCTAACTTTGTACTTTGATGGCTCATGGTATCTTTGGCAGCTGACAGGTAATGAAAGTTTGATTTGTTGTCGGTTGTGGTTCTATACTATTAATTGTGTCCAATTGCTTTGGCCTCTTACAACAATTTCTTGATTTAGCCATTTTGCCTAACAATCTCAGATATATTTTCAATTGACAATGCCTATGCTGCCTATGCATTCTACATTTAATAAAGTGCACAGGAGCTTCCTCCTCCTTCACACAAAATCCAAACTCGTCAATTCTCATCATTTCCTTCCTAAGGCGACAATGTCCTATTTGAGAGCCAGTGAGGAGGCCTAACTTATTCTTGTTGAGATTCAAATACCTTTTCGACATTACAGTTTTGAAGTTCCGGAGGAACTTTTTGGATTGATCTATTCTTGGAAGATTTCTCCAAAGTGCTTCTCTTTCAATTTCTTCTTTCTCCAAAAACTCTTTCTTATAGTTACATTTGCTAATATCACAGAAGGGTTGATCTCTCAATCTCAATTTTGGACTTTTATTTCTCTATTTTTACGGCACTATTGTGTCCAAACGTTTTGGTCTTTCACAACAATTTCCTTAGGATATCACCTTTTGCAAGATAATTCCCAATTGGTACTAGTGATGCATTCTGTGAATAAGTGAACAGGAATTTCCTCCTCCTCCCCACAGAATCTAAATGGTCAGTTTCTGTTGAGCTTATTCTCATCATATTCTTCCTAATGCGACAATGTCCCGTTAGAAAGACAGCGAAGGGACTTTTTGGAATGATCTATTACCGGAAGATTCCTTCGGAGTACCTACTTCTTTCTTCCTTCTCCAGAAACTCTTTCTTATATCATTTGTTTATACCACAGAAGAGTTTTGGTCAAGTAAGTGGAGTTAGTGCTCCCTTTCTGGCTTGTGTGTTACCCTCTTTATTTTCTTCTATTCTTGAAATATCAAGAACCCAGACCTTGTTGTTCTTGCCTAGTTCATTTAGTTCACTATAGCATTTTTCGTGGCAAGAACAGACATAGATGATGAAAAACTCATTATCGTAAGAGAATCACTAGGATAAGAAGATGATTTGTAAAGGTTAGCAAATAATAAATATAACAAGGTTTTAGTATGGAACTAGAGATGGCACCTGCGGTATATTTATACCTAAAAGAAGGTGCCATTTAGCTTTAAGTTCCAAGAAATACCTTATATCATTCAGAGCTATCCTGTGCTGATGAGTCCTAATAAGGACGACATGGCCATCCATAGGTGCTCTGTTTGATACCACTTCCTTGCATTTTGTCTTGAACGAGGACGAGATTAGCTCCGAAGTATGAGTTTAATATTGGTCGATTTCAATCGATTGATATTATTCTTTCATTATTTTTTATATTCATGGCGATGTTACTAGTCGAACCTCTTCTTATTGTAAGGAAACAATATTCTGTGAATTTCCCTAATAATTTCATAAATATGCTCTTACAACTTCAAAACGAGCAAAACAAACCTATTTCTCAAATTTGCCGTGTTCTTCAAGCGAAAAATTCTGACGAGAATATAAAATGTTCTCCTCTTCATTAAACCCCTCTAGAACAACACCCCTGCGCTAAAAATGGAGAAAATTTCATTAGAATTGTTTACCCGACTGTACACCCATCATCACCTGGACCATCCCAGATTTATGTCAATCTAAACAAGGGGCTTAAAGCTCAATTTTGCCCTTTATTTCTCTATTTTTACGACCGCGTATAGGCCGTGCCCCTCGTTAAATTAAAATTGCCGTGACTATGATCCAATTACTCAGCGAGAGGGGGTTGGGGGTGGCGTAAAATCGCCAGAAATAGGGGATGAAGGCGTCGGGTCATCAAATGGGGTACTTGCTGAAAAGTATGAAATTTGGGAGGAAAACACGTTAAATTATTTCATATTAATGAAAAAGTTCGGTTAGTATTTCGGTTCCATAAAAAAATCGCCAGAAATAAGGGATGAAGGCGTCATGTCATCAAATAGCGTACTTGCTGAAAAGTATGAAATTTAGGGAGAAAAATATGTGAAATAATTCATATAAAAAAAAGTTCATTTTATATTTCGGTTTAATAAAATGCGGTTTATTTTAACATAATGCAATAGCTCATTGGGGGAAATATTCCATTACTAAATTTTTGATTGATATTTAATTATCTAGGTTCGTTAAAAGGTCAAATAAATCTAATGATAATTATGATGATCGCAAATTTTAAATTTCGAATATTTTCAAAACTAGAAGTACGACCCCTTCAAAATTTCATTATTCGCTACTCAATATTTAAAAAAAATTCTGTGCTAATTTTTCTGATTATTGATATTTTTCCTTAATAATTCAAGACTGTTCTATACATGTATATCGTTGATATTTGTATTGTATTCAAGGTTTAAGAGAATAAATGAAATCTGCATTGAAAATTAATGAAATTATTATAACTTTTGTCCGCAAATGCTTCGTATTCCGAGATACAAGGTGTTAAAGTTTCACTTACAAACTGACTTTTTATTGATTTAGTTGCTCTGGAACCGCGGTCGCGATATGCGAATAAAATTTGGTGGGTTTTAATGAATAGTTATTACACATTTTCTGGCATGCAATTGAGAATTTTATGTTCATCATTGGCACATACGGGTAATGATATAATTTTATTCAATAAACAATGATGCGCCAAGGAGAATTTTTGACAAAAATTTCTCGTTCTCGTTCTCCTTAAACGAGTGCTATATCATTTTTCCGAATGTCTGTAATTTTCGAATTTTGAGCCGAGAATAGTCTCAAGAGATAGGGTTAGACTCGCTGATGACGAATTCGTGGTTAAATTCAAATCTGTCCGTGGAGTTGTCCGGCTGTCTTTTAGCACAATAACTTGAGAGAGATTGTTCTAGAGACTTGAAATTTTCAAGATGAGTTCGGGTCCGAAAAGGCTCAGTTAAGTTCGTTAACCGAGTCGAGTGAATTTTTTTCTTTGAATAAAGATTTATATACTGAATCTTCATGCATAATTTTTTGTCTATAGTATTAACAGAACTATAAAAAATTCAATTGGAATATGGAAAGAAAAATCCTTATGTTTTCATAACAGAATCTCCGATTCGAGTGAAATTTATTTTGAAAATGGAAACTACTATACTTAATGTTCATGGAAAATTTTGAGGGAATCGCATCATCAGGACCATAGAATTTAATTTTTGTATTTTTTTATTTTTTACCTATTTCATTTTTTGAATGATATCTAGAATATAATTCCGATTGCGCTGAGATTCTGCATTCATATATTTGGTATCAATCTCAAATCCCATATGCTTCTTATATTGTTGTATTATGAACGAAAGATCTTCCTAGTCCACAAAAATAAAGTAACGAGGCAGACTAGACTTGAAGACTTGGATGACTGGCTTAAATTTTTATTATTTGAAGGTTGTAGGACCGGTGGTGAGATCGTCAGAGCAGCACAAAGAGCTCGAGGCCACTAAAGGGACCAGGTAGAAGATATCAAGTCTAAGGCATTTTAAACCAGGAATAAGAAATGTGTGAAATGTGGTCGCAAAATACAGATGCAAATCTTTCGAATAACTTCATGAAGTTGTCAATCATATAGTCTAAGAAAGTAAGTTCAAGGCTTGTCGTACATAAACATGATTACTTCCGCATGGACAAGTTCAAAACTGGGGATTGAATAATAGTATATTATGCAACGAGCGGTGATCCAAATCACTGAGTGAATAACAGCCATTATACGCGAGTAGCATACTATACTTTGTCCACGACTACTGAATATATTTCTTGAAGATTTTAATATTTGCGACCGCGACAAGACCCTTCTATGACAAGAGTGGAAAAAGTCGAGTTGACACATGAGACATTTTTGGAGAACTGGTCATTGTATATTTTGTGATGAAAAATGCTTTAATTGATATAATAAAAGTAGATTTGGCCCTCAATTGACAAGGTATACCCATATTTGTTAGTTGGAGTACTTTAGAATACCTATGAAAAACAAATTTAAGGAATATTCTATCAAAGCTTAATCTATGAATCATTTGACAGCAGTGATTAATATCTCATTATTCCTTTGTGATTAATGGGTATTATTATGGCCGAGCACAGAGACGTACAATGGACGGATTTTAGAATAGTCGGGGATAGAAGAGTTTAATTCGAACATACTGTAAAAGTCAAATATTTCTCGGGATATTACCTCTGAATTATTTTTCCGGAAACACAAAGTTGAACTTAAGGAAAATTACAATTTGAGTAATTTAAAAGAGTACAAAAATCAGATATATATCAGTGTCTTTGTTGAATTTATTACATTTAATTGATCATGTCGAAGATTATCAAGCGAAATAATGATTCTCTCATCATACAGAGGTTTTCGGGAAAAAAGTATTGAATTTACCAGAATAAACTTGCGAATTCATTTAATTGGTTGAATGTTGAATCACAGTTTTAAACGATACCAATTGCTTGCCCGTACGTCATCATGGCGAGAGGTTCCAACTTACGAGTATCGATATCGCATTTTCAATACTCAATGAAAAATTTATCACTTGAAATTTCAAGTGAATCATTGGATAGCTATAATAATGAACACTTATCTTAATGCTTTCACATGAAAAAAAACCTATATTTTAACAACTTGCAAATTCCCATTACGACAAAAAATATTTTAACATACCACAATCTATTTCTAGGAGGAGCATTAATTATTAGATACGATTAATTTATGTGAAGTACAACCATTCGAATGATATGTGTAGGTGTGAAAAAATATACAGTGTGGAACTGCCAAATGGAATAAGTTCGATAACGAATAAATGAGAGCGTGTTGGGAAAAACGCTTGGACACGTCGATTTGTATTTTCAGATGCGCATTCTTTAAATAAATGATTATATAGGGTGTGTTTTGTGACTGTGGCCGATACCAACTTTCTTATGTCGAATACAGCCCCCTGTATATTATATAGTCTTTTGGATTCTTCAGAAAATTCAAGACATAATTCATGTACAATGTCCCATACCCATCTTTAACTGTTTCGGAAATATTAAGTGTCTTCAGATGTATTAAAAAATGAACCTTAAAAATAGAAAATTTTTTTATTTCACAAATTCGCTACATTACACTCAATACATCTCTTACATTGAAAAAAAATCGGCGTGTCCTAGCGTTTTTCCAAACACGCTCTTATTTATTCGAACTTTCCATTTGGCTGTTTCACACTGTATAGCATTTTTGTACCCATAATTTTTAATTTAATTTAGTTTGTTTTATACTGACTTTATCCATCAGTTTTTCACATCGTTACTGGTTATCAAATACTTAAAAAACAAAAACGTCATGTTTTAGCAAATAGTTCAATAACATTCGGCTGAAAGCTCGAAAACTGCAGATATTTGTGCAAAATTATAACACTACTAGCAAACCCGGCGAACTCCGTTTCGCCACCAGATGGCTTCGTTTTATGCAACATTTCATTTGGTGATTAAAAGATGAAAAAAATTTTTTGTTTGTTTCATATTTGAAAAGGAAAAATTTTATTTCATTTCACAACAGTAATGAATTCATTTCGATTACAAAAATGAAGTGTTATTCAGTTGAACTTCTCTAAGTAAATAAAAGTGAATCCAAAGCAAATATACTGAATCGAAGCGTTATACGTGTACGTAAATCAACCGTTTCATTGCAGTGCTCTTTGGTAAACCATTTTTTTTTGGTCTTACGTCTAACACAAACAAAGCGGATGGTTTTCCAACTCGTGAACACGCAACGAATAACTGCCCATGTAAAAAACAATGATTTTTCTAGTCAGGCCAGTAGATCTACCTTTTTAAGTAAATATGTGAAACCGTTAGATCTACCTTTCTAAGTAGAATAATTTGACCGGTAGATCAATTGAACCGATAGATCAGATGAAGAGTAGGTCATTCCAACCGTTTTGTATACGTCGATAGATCATCATTAGGGGCGTTCGGCATCGGCATCGGACGTGTCGGATCGATCTGAACCGTTCGTTATTATATCCGGATTGAGAGGAGTACTCATCTGGAGCTTTCGTCATAATAATCTGAGCAATCGGACGTCGATCTTTTCGCTCGGTCTATTTCGACGGAGCAAAGCGATTTTACCCATAGAGTTTTATGTTTTTTATATATATTTTTGTTTTATATTGAGTTTCCTGATCTGACAACCGATAGATTGAAATATTCACACTTTTATTCTCTGTTTTCATTTATTCATTAAAAACTTAATTAATTAATTAAATTTTTCGATATAGCTATCGTAGTTATGAATGGGCAGGAGGAGATATTCCTTTCTGGTTTCTTTTTCGTGTAATTAATTAATTAATTAGTATCTTTCGGTACAATTATCGCCGTATCGATCGACCAGAAGGGGATATTGCATTCTTCGTTTCCATTGCATTCAGTGCCTTTCCACCTTATTATTTAATTGAGATTATACTGAAGAGCTACGAAAAGGGTGAAAGTATCCCTCCATCGAGAAATTCAACATGTTTATACACACATCATGTATACAGTCTATTGAATTTATGAGAAAAAAGTGATACAAATGTTCGTGTTATGAAGTAAAAAATTACAATATTTGACATTTTTATGGAAAGACCTGTATAAATCCAAAGCATAATATATTTAAAATCCCACCATCGATAGTGTCAATCATTTGAAATGTATTCAGTCTATTGAATATTTATGAGAAAAGTGATACAAATGTTCGTGTTATGAAGTAGAAAATTACAATATTTGACATTTTTATGGAAAGACCCTGTATAAATCCAAAGCATAATATATTTAAAATCCCACCATCGATAGTGTCAATCATTTGAAATTCAAAAACTTCTTCGTTTCGTTGAAATGTCCCTGCAATAATGCAGAAATTCAAAATATTCGACATGTTTATAGGAGCACCCCATATAAATCCGAAGCAAACTATCTATATTTGAAATCCCACCTCCTATAACAAATCACTCGAAATTCAAAAGCCCCTTCAATTTATTGAAAGCGCTCTGTAGAAATGTGAAATAAATGATAGATTCATAGAAGCACCCTGTATATATCTAAAACGTACCTATATGAAACATTCACATGAAAATTTTGAATTATTTTATCAGCTTACTTTAAACCTGGAAAAATACTTTTCATCCAGAATAAACAGAACATGCCACCATGGGGATTCGATTCAGGTACACTACCAGGTCCACACACCTAGACGTTAATCGTTTACAACCACATGCCTTGTAACACGTGACGACTGTTCATCTTAGACTTCAACGGGTTTATTAGGAATCAAAAGACATGTAAACATATCAGGATATCGAAAAAATATATTGAAATATCGATAATTATCATAATACATACAGTTTAATATCATTTCCTGGCGTATTTTTTCCTAATATACGAATAATCTCCGAATTTTGTTCTCATTAAATCATTGTCAGTGAGAGGGAAATTGGTTAGGTAGAAGCCTCAATATCACTGCGACCTGAAATGATGCTTTTGATTGCTGAAATGTTAGGAATTCGTTGAGTGAACGTTAAAGTTGATGATTTCATATGGACTTACCGATTCAACTGAGGTTTTCCACTTGAAACGAACAAATGTTTACATTAGACGTACCTATGTCAAAATTATTTTTTTTGCCTGGAACAAATATATTCATTAATCATTAATAAACGTTATAGAACTATTCAAAAACGATATTGTTACCTTGTTTAATTGATATCTGTTTGTTTTCATTCCCAAAATTGCAAAATTTCCTGAAGCATTCCTGACCTGACTTGGCAGTTTTCACGTACTTCCTTCTAATTTCATAAATCCTGGAAAAAACATATTTAGTAATAAACGTTATATAACGATTAAAAAACGATATTCATACCTTGTTTCATTTGGATCTGGCCTTTTTCTTCTGGAATGAGGACATTTTTGAAAGCACTTCCCTCTCGTAAGGAGACTTGACAGTTGTCATTGAATTCGATGTCATAAATAAGGAAATTTTCAGAAATGTCAGTTTACCAATTTCTTACGTTCTTCTCGATATCTTGAAATTTTTCCTGAATTTTCTTTGGTACAAACCTCGCGGAGCCCGAGACCTTTCCAACAAATGCAAAACCGTTGAAATCGGTCCGTGCCTTCTGGAGTTAAACAGTCAGGGAGGAAAACCCGACTTATTTTTATATAGTAGATTGTCGTCAGGAGAAAAATCATATACTGTTTTCGCTTTATTCAACTGGATATATACGGAGAGGGAAAAGAAAAAATTGCCTTCCAATTATATTTTATGTTATTCCATAAATTTTTTGTTTTCTCTTCAGTCCCTTGGGTGTACTAAGCCGTTGCCCTTTGTGTCACCATCGCTTAGTTGGATTTTCAAATGAATTTTTATGTTGAAAATGTAGATTCGAGTTGAATAATGCAATAAAAATTTAAAGTATTCATTGTTTTATTGCTATGGAAGAGCGCCTTTTTTGAGAAAACACAAAAAAATACACAACAATCGAAATTATTATTGCTATCCGCATCGATATAACAAAAACCAACTTACTTATATTTTTGGGAACAACTAATTCATTTTAAAATGGACAGTATTTTCACCTATTAAGAATGATGAATTAACTATTTCTGAAATTTTTGAATTTGCCATTTTTTCGAATAATTCAGAATTTGTCAATTCGATGGAGTTGAAAATTGGCAGTAAAATGTTCGATACCAATTCAAAGCAGTAAGCAAAAATGTTCGGCAGGTGCATTTATACATAAAAGAATCTATCCTAAAAAAATTAAAATCCTTACATTTCCATTAAGAACTTTCGCAAATATAAATAGCCGAAGCGAATACTCATGCAAATTTTTGGACGGATTTTGAAATCAGAACCATACAATTTACCTATTTTTAGTTATTTTTTACATATTTCATTTTTAAATAATTTCCGGAATGTGATTCCGATCATGCTTAATTTCTGCATATATGTATCTATTTAGTATCAATCTCCAGTCCTATAAAAATTTTGAGGTAATCGCTTTATTACTCCACCAATGAACGAGAGCTCAATAGCACCAGCTTAGGTCTTCATTAATTTTGAGCACTCGTTCTACTAAAACAAGTGCTATATCGTTTTGCCCAAATGTCTCTAATTTTCGAATTTTGAGCCGAAAATGGTATCAAACTATAGGGTTAGACTCCTGATGACTGGTCACATTCAATTCTGTATGTGGGGCCGTCCGTCCGTTAGCACAATAACTTTCGGAGAGATTGTTCTAGAGACTTGAAATTTTCAGGATGAGTTCCAAAAGTTTCCAAAAGCCTCGGTTAAGTTCATAAACCAACGAAATCTTACAGGATGTTCCATAAAATATGGCCATTCAAAATTTATGTTCCTGAATATCTCAGAAAATACGAAATCAATCGGAATGAAATGTTATGGTCAAATGCAAGTTGCTGATAACAAGCCCTATGAAAAATTTTGTGGCCATAGTGTGAACAGAACCATAGAAAATTCAGTTGGAATATATAAAAGAAGAAACTTCATATTTCCTTAAAAAGATATCCGATTCGAGTGTTATTTATTTTATGAATGGAGTTTGATATACTGAATGTTTATCGAAATTTTCGTGGCCAGAGTGTAAAAAAAATCGTAGAAAATTGAAATGGAATATTGAAAATAAAAATCTTCATTTTTCCATAACAGGATATCGGATTCGTGTGAAATTCTTTTTGTGAATGAAAAATGATACTTAATTTTCATGCGAAATTTTGTAGCCATAGTATTAACAGAACCATAGAAAATCCAATTCGAATATTGAAAGGAAGAATCTTTATGTTTCCATAACAGAATATCCGATTCGAGTGAAATTCATTTTGTTATTGAAAACTGATATGCTGAATGCAAAATTTCAAGAGGATCGTATCATCAAAACCTTAGAATTTAAGTTTTTTTCAATTTATATTTTTTTCATATTTCATTTCCTGAATAATGTCCAGAATATATTTCCGATTGTGCTGAGATTCTGTATTTATATATCTAGTATTAATCTCAAATGCCTCACTAAAGAATAAGCGCTCGAAAGCTCCTGCTCGGGGCTTTTCTTGAATTTTTTTAAAGAATATAAATTATTTTCGAGAGACCAAGTGAAAGTAATGAGTCATATAAATATCAATTCTGATGTGCTATCCATCACATTCAAAAGGGGTGAATGGAACTCAAAATATTCAGAAAAAGAAACTTTTAAGTTGAACTACAGCTAAAATATTATGGCTTGAAATGAATGACTGATTCCAGCTTTAATATTTATTACCCATTGACTCAGAACTCGACTTAGTTCTGAATTCAAACTCGCAATTGAGGCAGAATATTTTTTCCGTTCAAATGTAGTGCCTTCGTGTTGATTCATCATTATATTTTCAAACCTCAGTTTGACAGTCGCATAATTTGATGTCCGTGAGCCAATTGACCTTCATTGATATGAAAATTAGTGAGCAGAAACTAAAATAGTTGTTTAATTTCCCACAGGGTGTGAATTTCCGCAAACGCAAAAGCCAAATCAACCCGGAAATTCATGAAAATTCATGAAACTCCATGATGAAACTTCGGATTTTCCTAGTTCATAGTAAATAATCCCATATTGGTTTATTCCATCAAAACATCAGATAAAATCGATCAGATTAAAACTATGTTGATTCGTATCGTAACGTGATGAACAGATGGTTGAATTAAATTGGGGTCCAACTCGCATTTTTTCGAATAACATGTGACTTATCACCGATATAAACCAGATGGTGAATATTTTGAGGATAGTGAGCTTCTGTAGCAAGAGATTATAAGAAACTAGTAATAATTATATCAGATTTTGATCGAATTAATCTTATACAGTGCGCGTCAATTATGGAACAAATTAATTTTCTCAGAAGAAAAATATTTGGCAACAAAACCCTGAAGCAGGTCAATTTTTGTTTCATTTTAACCAAATTTTTATGCATTTTTGTTGCACCCTGTCTGAAATTTTGAATAGGGAAAGTCGGCCATGTGGACTTACTACCCATATAAACCAGAGGACGAATATTTTGAGGATAGTGAGTTTCTGTAGCAAGGGATTATAAGAAACTACACTACTGGAAAAAATTAAAGGATCAAAAAAAAATTCAAAATTTTTCGGCAATTTTCAACATGCCGTAACTTTGAGAGGAATGATCGTACAAGGAATTTAAAAAAAGGAAATTGTATCTCCAAGTGTCTAGTTTTTGGATTAAAACTTCAAAATGTTTTGGTGTCATCGGTTGTTGAGTAATCATGAAGAGACCATCATCAAAAAAAAATTCGAAATTTTTTCCGAGATTACTCAACAACCGATGACACCAAAACATTTTGAAGTTCTAATTCAAAACTAGACACTTGGAGCTACAATTTCCTTTTTTTAAATTCCTTGTACGACCATTCCTCTCAAAGTTACGGCATGTTGAAAATTGCCGAAAATTTTGAATCTTTTTTTGATCCTTTAATTTTTTCCAGTAGTGTAGTAATAATTATATCAGATTTTCACCGAATTCATCTTATACAGTGCGCTTCAGAATTATGGAACAAATTCGTTTTCTCAGAAGAAAAATATTTGGCAGAAAAACCTGTTCTAAATTTGAAATTGTTCTTTCTATAAAATTTGGTGGTTATTGCTTATATAGTAGAAACTCTTTAATGAAGGCAATTTCACTATTTATAATTTCAGGTGTAGATGAAATCCAAAAGGCGCTATCATAAAGTTTTATTATAAAACCCGTTTTTACATTTAATTGTTGATTAAAATGAACATTCAGATATCTATTAGTGTGAGTTTTTTTTCGAAATACACTTGTTTCAAAATGATCTAAGTATAATTTTTCTTATACAAACATCTAAAAAAGAAATTTGATTATTTTGTTTTAATTCCATTTACAATGGAAGGGCTTTTTGATATTATCTATACCTGAAATTAGAAATAATGAAATTACCAAATTTCATAGAAAGAACAATTTCAAATTTAGAACAAATAATAACTAATCAAAATTCTAATGATGATCAGGTACAAACAGAAAACCGTCAAGAACAACCAAATTCGTTGAACATCATTCCTTATATTTCTGTCCTTTCAGAAAAAATAAGAAGAATTTTCCAAAACAAAAAATGATTTGAGATCCATTCTAACCAGAACGAAACCAATGAATGAGACAAAAAATCAAAAATTGTGTTTACAATATTTCCTGTATATGTGGAAAATCTTATATACAGGACATACATCAAGACCTTTAGAGATAAGAAAACGGGAACATAAGAACAACATCAAAAATAAAGACATAACAAGATCACAAATCGCTGATCATGTATGTTCAAATAGCGCAGATCATATGATGAACTGGAACAACACAAAGATCACATGACGGAATCTGATAATTATAAAAGGAAAATTAAGGAATCCACATGTATTTTGTTAGATGAAGTAAATAATTTAGCTAATTGTTCTGCTGGAATAGATCGTATTTGGATTGATTTATTGAAGAAAGAAATGACACTAGGAAATTTCAAAATTTAATAAATCAATCCCTATGTGTTGACTACTTTCAATGTCAATTAGACTGCAAACGAAAAAATATATAATTCCGAAGTTTGTCTGAAGAAGGTGTCTGATATAGACACCGAAACGTTACATTATTCTTTTCTTTTTTTCCTTTTTAGTTTAACTGTTAGGCAACAATTTTTTCAAGATAAAGAAAAAATGACAAACAAAAAATTCTTTGCCTTTAAGGAGGCTAACCTAACAATTTTTGACACTACTCACTACTAGATGTCACCATCTGTAGGATAATACTCGATAGAGTCTTACAAGTGGTCTTAAATGTAGAAGTTTTTCAATAGGATGTTGTCTCTGAGGGATATGGGACACTGACGAGGCCTAATAAGGCCGAAACCGGTCTGTCTCTTCCCTCATTGACAACATCTTGAATAATCATCCCCGTCCGCATGAAGAAGGTTCTGTGAGCCTATAAATTGAAGATTGTATTCATTTCGATGATTACTATTTTCAATTTATCTATGTTTCAAACAATTTGTTCAAAACCAATTCGTTCCCGACAAAAAAAGAATTATTGACCTGTTTCAGGATTTTGTTGCCAAATATTTTCTTCTGGAAAATGAATTTGTTCCATAATTTAATTTTGACTCGCATTATATATCATTAGTGAGGAAAACTGAAAATAATTTTTTTTTATGAACCTTGCGATGAATTTATATCAAAATCACATAAATTAGAACTTATTGCGTATTTGGGGTTGATGTGGATAATCACTGTGTATAGTCCGTTCACGAAAGGTTGAGCCGTCGGTTGGCCATGGAAATTTGGCATATTCCACCGTGTATATTAAAATTTTAGAATATGATGATTATTTTCTTGTCAAATTGATACGCAATGTTGTCAATATTGCACAGAGTTTTCTTATAACTCGCAAGCTCGTCGAACGAGGCTGGGTGCATTCGGCAACGTTGACTTTATTTTACGGTATGACAGAAAATACTGCCAACTTCGGATAAATAAAAAAACGCCTACTATGTGCTCAACCTTTCGTGAATGGACTATATGTTCCATTGATGAAATCTCGAAAATGAAGTTCACTGAAAAATCTCACAGCATTCGTAGCGTTTGCTCATTTCAGCATAATATTCATTAAGCTTCAATTTCACCAAGGTTTAAATCATTCCATATAAAAAATAACTATTTTGTGTCTGTCTCAGACGATTGGCCAGACTGATAGCACCATCAGCTATAAAATAACATTGATCCATCAAGCGTTACGTCACAGATGAAACTTTCATAATCCCAACGTCAAGAAAAAAAAACATCGACGAACTTTCTCATTTATCTTTCATGAAGTTGAGGAATTCTTCGGAGCTCGAAAAGCCAAAGTGCTCAAACGCCAGAGCACACGAGATGGCCCAGCCAACGGTGCAGCAGGAAGTGGAAACAGCTGACAGTCGGGAGGCCGATGGAATGACAGATGCCAAAACACCTGCCCCGCAGAGGTTCTGTTTCGCACCAACAGCAGCCACCTTGTTTGGTACGTGGGTACTCTGGTCGGAATTCTTCGAAATTGGTAGGTTAGAGTTGGAAGACTTGCCTGATGTTAGTTAATGTTACGGGGTGATCAGAATAATGGGATAAAAATGTTAACTTCTTCTGTTGCGGGTTTCTCAGAGGATCCAACTTTGATTTATCGATATTTCCTATAAACCTGCCTGAATGAATACTTTCCCGCATTGTTTTCGTCTCCTAAAGTACAACTTTTTCTCACAATTTTCAAATTTCAAATTTAGAACGAAAATAACTAATCAAAAATCTAATGATCATAAGGTACAAACAGAAAACCGTCTAGAACAACCAAATTTGTTAAACGTCATTCCTTATATTCCTGGCCTTTCAGAAAAAATAAGAAGAATTGGTTTCAAATTTAACATAAGAACTGTTTTCAAAACACAAAATAATTTGAGATCCATTCTAACCAGAACGAAACCAATGAATGAGACACAAAAAAAATCAAAAAATTGTGTTTACAATATTGCCCGTATATGTGGAAAAATCTTATACAGGACAGACATCAAGACCTTTAGAGATAAGAAAACGGGAACCTAAGAACAGTATCAAAAATAGAGGCATTACAGGATCACAAATTGCTGATCAAGTATGTTCAAATAGCGGACATCATATGATGAACTGGAATAACACAAAGATCCTAATGACGGAACCTGATAATTATAAAAAATATAAAATAATCAAGGAATCCACATGTATTTTGTTAGATGAAGTAGATAATTTGGCCCATTGTTCTGTTGGAATAGATCGTATTTGGATAGATTTATTGAAGAAAGAAATGACATCAGGAATATTTAATTTTCATTAGACTGCGAATGAAAAAAACAGTTTGTCTGAAGAAAGTGTCTGATTTAGACACCGAAACGTTACATTATTTATCTCCTTTTTTAGTTTTACTGTTAGGCAACAATTTTTTCAAAACCGATTTGCTCCTGACAAATAAGTGCAAGGATTTTTGCAAGAGCACCTCATCTTAATTGAACATTTTTTAATTATTCCTGTTTCAGAAACTGGGAGTGAAAACCTATCAAGTTTTTTAAAAATGCAGAATCCTCCCAGATTATATTTCAATCTATAAGTGAATATCTGTAAATTTTTCAAATCATAATTCCTTCAAAATGAGATAAATATATCTGCTTACTTATACTTTTAGTACATAATTATCAATTATGCAAATTCAACTATGATAACATAATTATAAATGCAATTTTTCATTTCAAAATTATCGAATTTTCAGAAATTATCATCCGGATTTCCTTAAAAAATTATCATGGATCTGATTAATTTTATCTCATGGCCCACAGTTCTTCACAGCAACTGAGTTACAATCAATTTGTGAAAAAAATTCAACAAAAATCTTGGGAAGGTGCTTATGAGCGATCGTTTTTTGGTGGAGTAATAAGGATCTCACTTCGAAATTTTTTATGGGACATAAGAAATAAATAAATTATTCTTTTGAAATCAAGAGCTAAAATAATACAATACATAAAACAAAAACAAAAATCCCTAACTGAGGTTAGTGCAAAACGGAGTACCATACTATCTTTTCGTATGAAACCAGAGCTCAGGAAAAATCTCAGTAGAAAAAACACCGTCTCGCCGTTAATACAAAAATAAAACTTAAAAACTATTTGTATAATGATTGATACTAATAACGGAATGCGAAATCAGAATTATATTTTGGAAATTATGCAAAGGATGAAATATAAAAAATTAACCAAAAATATAAAAATTTTGTGGTTCTGATGACCCAACCTTTGTGAACATTTGCACGATCATTCACTTTACAAATTTGGATTAGCTAACTCGATATTATTTCAATCAAAAGTTTATTAAGGGAATATGAGTATTGCAACTCCCAAAAACTTTTTTCAGGTACTGCTTTGAAATGTTATTGAACATTTTACTACAAAATTTCAGATCGATCGAACTGACAAATTCTGAATTGTTTCGAAAAATTGATAATCTTTGAGCTCAAAATGAATTTCGTTTCAATCGGATATTTTTTATTGGAAATACAAGGGTTTTTCTTATTTATTCCGATTGAATTTCCCATGGTTTTGTTTAAACTATGGCCACGAAATTTCGTATGAAGCTGTTTATGAGTATTTGGCATGTAATTCAAAATATCTTTTCGATTAGTTTTGTTCTGTCTGAAATATTAGGGCAAAAAATCGAATTTACATATTTTATGAAACACCCTCGAACTCAATCCCTTATTTTAAGAACCTAACCTACTCTGAAAGTTTCAAGTCTCTAGGAAAATCCTTTCGAAAGTCATTGTATTTACGGGCGTCCTTACGAACAGAAATGAATTTGACCACGGATTCGTCATCAGTCAGATGAATCTTATCGTTTGAGAAAAAACAGACAATAAGGCAGAACTTGAATTAGGCAAAACTTGTTCAAGTAGAACGAGCGCTCAAAAAATTAATGCTAACTCATATGTCACAATCAACCACAAATTCTGATCGTTCGAAATCGCTAGCTTATTCCGGTGACAATCGATATAATATTCTGATTTCTTCAGGAAAACACTTGAAAGGCTCATTCAAATCTGCTGTTCAAATCTTAAACCTGGAAAATTTCAAGTTGTTCCTTACGGAAGTTATCGTGTTCACAGTCGAGCTGAACCAGATATAAGAATATTACTTTGGGCTAAACAATAGTACTCATTTCAATGAACAAGCGCTCGATAACATCCTTTTCCGCCCTGAAAAATCCAGAAGCGACAGCAACTCGTCCTTTATTCTTCGACTAACTGTGGATTTATTCAGGTCTCCTCATTTTCTATGTCGTTTTTCAAAGGAAAGGACTCCATTATGTGGCCATATTGATCCAGAATTCCTTTTTGTTATGGGTCTTACTTATTTTAGGTGAGTTGCGTTATTCTCCATCATTTCCCTTGCTGAAACGACACTCACATCGCTAAACGATTGCCATTTTATTGCATAATTCGATCTTCACCCCTCCCGAACCCATATAAATCATCCAGTGGCGTAGCTTGAGGAGAAATGTGGAAAAATCACCGAAAATATTTTTTCCAATGTTATTCTCCATCTAAAGATCTAAAATAAATTTTGTTCAAGAGACTCTTGTCTGAAAGCTGTTCTATGACAACTCTGCTTGTTAAGCTTCTTTTAATATACAACAATTGTCTTATGAAGAAAGTTTTTTCAATGAAAAGATTATTTCTTAAGCAGTCCTTTGCAAACGCTGTGAACGAAGTATTATTTTTTATGATGTATGTCAACTTTCACACCCTTGTTACTTTCGCTTCAATCATACGACTATTTCTGAAATTTTGGTTTTGTGGAGAGAAAACCCGTTCTGAAATCTGATGTTTTCACACGCTGTGTGTTAAGTACTATACTCAAGATGTATGTTAAATTTGCTCATGGTTGTTACGTTTTATTTTGATTTTACTACTGTCTCTGAAAGTGGGGCTTGATGCACAGAAAACATGTTCTGACAGCTAATCTTCGCACACGCTGTGCATATTGTTCACATTGTATTACAACTCTGTTTATGAAGTTTTTTCCATTATACGACTCTTTCATCCAAAAAAAATTCTTTCTGACAACGGTCTTTCGTACACGCTGAGAGCAAATTATTTTTCTTACCATGTATGTCAATTTTCACACTTTTTTTACTTTCGCTTCAATTACACGACTGTTTCTGAAATTGACGATTTGTGGACAGAAAACTCGTTCTGAAATATGATGTTTTCACACGCTGTGTATTATGTTAACTTTGATCACGTTTGTTACGTTCTGTCTCTGAAAGTGAGGCCTGAAGCAGATAAAACTCGTCCTGAAAGCATTGCACACAATGTGTCTCAGAAAAAAAAATCTGTTCACAAAAACTCGTTCAGAAAGCGTTATTTTGCACACTCCATGAGCAAAGTATTTCTTACGGTGTATGTCAACTTTCACACCCTTGTTACTTTTGCGTCAATTATACGAGTGTTTCTGAAATTGAGGATTTGTGGAGAGAGAACAAGTTCTGAAATCTGATGCTTTTCACATGCTGTGTGTGAAGTATCATGCTCAAGATATATGTTTACTTTTTCTACGCTTGCTTCGTGTTGTTTTGATTATTATTCTACTTACCTTCTCTGAAAGAGAGATTTTGTGCACGAAAAAGTCGTTCTGGAAACGTTGCTTTGCACACGCTGTAACCGAAGAATTTTGTTTAGAGTGTAAGTCAACTTCCAGACCCTTACTTTTACTTACGTTTGCTTCGATTATAACACTGTCTATGAATGTGACGTTTTGTGCAATGATAACTAGAGCGAAAAGTTGATTTTTGCACACTGTGTGTGTAGAGTATTCTGCTCATGATGGATGCTAACTTTGCTCACGCTTATTACGTGTGCTTCATCTGAATGATTGTCACAGAAACTGAGATTTTGTGCACGAAAAAACTCGTTCGGAAAGCGGTCATTCGCACTCGCTCTGAGCAAGGAATTTTATTTACGATGTAAGTATGTCAATTTTGAGAACCTTGTTAATTTTACTTCGTTATATGCGACTGTCTCTGAAAATGGGGTTGTGCAGTGCAAACTCGTGCCAAAAGCTGATCTTTGCACTCGTTATGCAATTGAGTGTTCCATTCCAGTTACGACGTATGTTAACTTTGCTCACGCCTGTTACGTTTATTTGATTGTGCAAATGTCTCAGATAGTCAGGTTTTGTGCACGAAAAACTAGTTCTGAAAGCTGTTCCCTGCACACACCGTGTCCAAATTATTCTGCTCACGATGTATGTCAATGTTTTACTCGCTTGTCCTATTTGCTGCTATGATCGATAGTTCTCTACTGACGAAAATTGATTTCGATTGATTTTTTTTTCAATTGTAGGTATGTTCATTCTTAATCAATCATCAGTTTTGAATTTCAATTAAACTGGGTGTACGTCATGTTATACAGGGCGGAACAAAATTTGTTTTTCTACTCTAACTTTAGAACCACCCCTGGTGTGTTCCAGTTGTTCCACCGTGTGATTTCTTATTTCATCATCAAGACACATCTTCTCTTGGCAATTTCATTCTTCATTTGTAACAATAGCTCAATTTTGTTGAAGATACAGTGTTTTCAGAGCAACATTAAACTACACAATTTGCCTAGACGAATCGCACAGGTTATTAGAGTCTGGATGAAAAACACGTTTTGTTTTTGACTTTGTTTTCAATTCATTTTCATTAAGTCAGAATTTTAGGTTGCATTTGTTGTACTGTTGTAGCCTAAGCGAAATTCAATGTTTTACTGAAAACCCTGTATCTTTAACAAAAATTGACCTATTGTTATAAATGAAGAATTAAATTGTCAAGAGAAGATTTGTCTGGATGATAGAATAAGATATCACACGGTGGAACAACTGAAACACACCAGGGGTGGTTCCAAAGTTAGGGTAAACAAAGAGATGTTGTTTCATCACTTTCATCCTATATCGAATGAAGTTCACCGAGTCGTCTTGAAATTCAAAACTGATAACTGATAAACGATGAACATAATTGCAATTGAAAAAAAAATTCAATCGAATCGAACTTGAAATAACATATTTATAGATTAAAAAACTTCATCATTTTTTTTGAGTGGATCGATTATTTTGCTGGTCAGTGTAGTATTATGTTATGAAATGAGATTTTTTCGAAATATCAACATGAGACATACCGTGAATTGAGATAATCCATGGGACAGCGGTATTGAAGCATTTTTCATATGTGAATCACATACATTTCCACTGTTTACAATTGTTTGTGAATTGAATATTATGTTTTTTTGTTGTTCGAATGACAAATGATTTATATTTATATATTTTCAATATTTCCATTGAACAACTTGTTTTTCCGCGTTACTGCACTACATTTTCATTAGTTCAGGATAGATAAACATCCATATCGATGAATATCACTATCCGAAGTAGTAAATATATTCCATTTCTTATCTCATCGCTAGTATATAAAAGTTTTATGGCAAAAATGATTGTTTCAGCGAATACTTATCAATCATTCGACTATTTTTACAACGATCTACGGACTATGCGATAACATTCATATAATTATTTCAAATATCAATTCGAAAATAATGTCTAGTTTCAGTATGATTTATATTCATACGGCTGAAAGATGTAGAAATTCGCTCAATTGATCGATACCTTCGAACTTTGAAGTGTAAGCAAGCAGCATGCTAGCTGTCAACCTATTTTGAGGTTACTTTCTTATGTCTCTTTAGGTCGGCCAAGACTATAAACTTCAATATGCAACATACGCTCATTTTCCAGCTTCATTGAAAGGGTACTCGTGTATCGCTTCCTAATGGTCTATTGTTCCTGCATGAAATATCTTCATCCCTGATAATTTCTTTTCTCCAGTCCATGGGGAACTGATGGCCGGACATTCCGTTACGAGATGATCCAGAATTTTCTCCTTATCACCACAGAATCGGCACTCATCGTTTCTGGCTATACCTAGTCTCCTCAGGTGTTTCTTGAGACGCTAGTGAGCTAGGAAAAACCCTGTGAGAACGTGCAGCTCATTCATATTGAATTTCAACAGAGTTCGAGATCCTCCCGTATCGAACAGAGTGCATTTTGTCTGTTTTCTTTCTTTTAGTGAATATTTGTAATTGTTTTTCCCAAAGCTACAGAAGGGTTCTGGTCCTTTTAGAAGAGGAGACGATGATCCGTTCCGAGCGTCAACCATCTCGTTTCCATTCATTCCTGAGATTCCTGCAATCGGTTCAAAGACTATTGAATTTTTCTGGTTCATTCAGTTTGCCTACGCATTTTCATACTATTTTCGCCTTAAGGACAGCTTGAATATTCATGTATTATGAATGGGAACGGGAATACACCGATTATAACCTCAAGGAAAATATCGTAAAATGGTATACAGATGGTTCCAGAACCTCTACAAGAGCTGGCGTTGGGATATACGGCCAAGTACAAAGTGTGCACTGTCGCTAGGCTCCTGTATGGGCGTCTTTCAAGCGGAAATCTGCGCTATTGAAAGATGTCTAGAAATAAATCTAGAAAGAAACTATCAGAAGTGCGATATAGCCATACACTCTGCAGATTGTCAAGCTGCTATTAAAGCACTGAGCTCCTTGGTCATCGACTCAAAGATGATCTGGGAGTGCCGGAACAAACTCAATGAGGCAGGCAAAAAAATAAGGTCTTTTTAATCTGGGTTCCCAGCCATTCGAGAATCAAAGGAAATGAAGAGGCCAATACACTTGCCAAAGAGGGAGCATGAATGTCACTCAATGGCCAAGAACCCTTCTGTGGTGTAGGTAAATGAACCTATGTCGCTAGGGTTCTGTATGAGCGTCTTTCAAGCGGAAATCTTAACTATTGAAAGATGTCTAGATATAAATCTAGAAGTGCGATATAGCCATACACTCAGATAGTCAAGCTGCTATTAAAGCACTGAGCTCCTACGTCATCGACTCAAAGATGATCTGGGAGTGCCGGAACAAACTCAATGAGGTAGGCAAGAAAAGTAAGGTCTTTTTAATCTAGGTTTCCGGCCATTCGGGAAATAAAGGAAACGAAGAGGCCAATACACTTACTAATGAGGGCGCACGAATGTCACTCATTGGCCCATAACCTTCTGTGGTATAGGTAAATGTACCTATAAGAAGAAGTTTCAGGAGAAGGAGAAAGCCGAGAAGGTGGAATCTCCCAGGGATGGACAATTCCACTAAATTCCGAAAGACATTTGGATCTTGGTAAGTAACAATTACATCGCCTCACTGGCTTTCTTACAGGACACTATCGCCTCAGGAAGCACCTGTTGACGAGGGGATTGTTGGACACTGAAGAGTGTAATTTCTGTTGGAAGGAGGAAGAAACCACCATTCACCTAGTCACGAAATGCTTTGGCATTGCGAGCCTAAGGAGAGAGCATTTACAGATATTGGATTTCATCAGATCTCTGGAACTGGAAGGCTAGCTGTAAAGGGTGTGGTCAGAACAGCTATATAAGGGGGCACAATAGACCTTGACGTCGCAGTGAACTGTAACTCTTTTTCAAACTATAACTTCAACTATCTTTCCATATTGAACTGACTCTTCTCTACAAACCAGTTTCCATTGGTAGAGTTTGGTGGTAAACTACTTACTGTTCCCCTTCTAGCATAATGTAAACAGATTGTGCTAGAAACAATAGAATACTAAACATAGTACACGGTAGAGTGGATAGCACACTCTACTCTACTGGATAACTGGTTGGCTATACTACCAGCAACTAGAATAAGTTACTTCAGTGAAATGAGTAGAGTATTTGTGTAAAAAAGTATGCCAGTGAACTCTACCATTTGCTCTATCAATGAAAAACGGGCTTGACATCCGCTGATACTGATGATGATTATTTTGAGTATAGGTGTAGGGACTCAGCAAAGAAATGATCCAATTCATAGAACCCAAATTGAAAAGTGAAATAAACGCGAAAACAATGTTTCTACCACGTATTCATCTGCACTCTTCAGACCGTGATTGACAGCGTAGAATTTCGAATAGACGACGCCTCTGAGTCACTCACAACCCCTGTAACAACCCCCTATAAACGCGATAATGGGTTTAATTTCCTGGGACGACATAATAATAAAGTTGATCGAGAAAATGTTTGACATCTAGATTAGAGTACGAAGCGATGAAAGTTAAAATGTACATAGAACGACTGAAATAACGTTGAGATATTGGACGTGGTTGGTCGATGGTATTATTTCTGCCGATTAAAAGAGATCCAGGGTTTTAGAGACAGTAAAATGTGTTGTAGTTTTCCTGTAAGACAATGAGCTACACTATGTTGCCGAAAGGAATGAATACAAACTGGTTTCTTGGAAACTTATGGTTGTGAGATGGAAGGAAGTAAACATTCATTGGAAATACATCTTTATCTGAATATAAAGAATCTAACATAAGACGTATAGAATGCCAGAATTTCCTTTGAAATTTGGAAAAAATTCAAAACTTCCATGTTAGACAAGATCTCTTTTGAAATGTTCCAAAAACCAGGGCTTGAAATGAAAAGAAATTCATATTAGAATGAAAAACAAATAATCTGAGCACTCATGAAATTTGGAAAGCCCTTTTTTTGAAATATGCAAGAAACCATGGCTCAGAATTATGCAAATGGGAAACGTTCAGAAACCATGAATAGTTTGAATCATTCTCATAGGGTGTCAGTAATTTCCATTGAAATTTCGAAAAAATTGAAACTTTCACGTTCGAAAAAATCTATTTTTGAAATATGCAAGAAACCATGGCACAGAATGGAGAAGTTTCATGTTTACTTATGCCCAAATGACAAACGAATAATCTGAGATAGCAATCGTTTCAATCAGTCTCATAGAGTGCCAGTAATATTCATTGAAATGTTGAAAAAATTTTTCGAAAGAATCTTCTCTGGAAATATGCAAGAAACCATGGCTCAGAATAAAAAAGTTTCATGTTAAATTATGCACAACTGACGAACGAATAATCTGAGATATCAATCGTTTTAATCAGTCTTATAGGGTGCCAGTAATTTTCGTTGAAATTTTGAAAAAATTGAAACTTTCCCGTTTGAAATTCTTTTGTTGAAATATGCAGGGAACCATGACTCAGAATGAAAAGGTTTCATGTTTGATTCAAGCTCAAATGAGTAACGTACAATCTGAGCAATCTATCATTTCAATAAGTCCCTTAGGATGCCAGTAATTTTCGTTAACATTTTGGAACTTTCACGTGCAGAAAAATCTATATATATATATCAAAAACCATGGCTCAGAATGAAAAAGTTTTGAGTTCAAATTATGCATGAATGAGAAACGAATGATCAGAGCTATCAATCGTTTCAATAAATCTATAATTATTTCCGTTAAAATTTTGAAAACATTGACGCTTTCAAGTTCAGAATGGCTCAGAATGAAAAGGTTTCATATTTAAACTATGCACAAATTCGAAACGAAACATTTGAATCATCAATCGTTTCAACCAGTCTCATAGGGTGCCAGTATTTTCGTTGAAACTTCTGAAAAATTGAAACTTTCACATTCTGAAAGATCTGTTGTTGAAAAATGCAAGAAACCATTGCTCAGAATGAAAAGATTTTATATTTAATTATGCTCAAATGAGGAATGAATAATCTGAGCAACCAATCGTCTCAATTAGTCTCATAGGGTGCCAGTAATTTCGTTGAAACTTCTGAAAAATTGAAACTTTCACATTCTGAAAGATCTGTTGTTGAAAAATGCATGAAACCATTGCTCAGAATGAAAGGATTTTATATTTAAATTATGCTCAAATGAGGAATGAATAATCTGAGCAATCAATCGTCTCAACCGGTCTTATAGAGTGCCAGTTTTTCGTTGAAACTTCTGAAAAATTGGAACTTTCAAATTCTGAAAGATCTGTTGTTAAAAAATGCATGAAATAATTGCTCAGAATGAAGAGATTTTATATTTCAATCATGCTCAAATGAGGAATAAGAAATCTGAGCCATCATTCGTCTCGATTAGTCTCATAGGGTGCCAGTAATTTTCGTTGAAATTCAAAAAAAAATGGAAGCTCTTTGTTCGAAAAGATCAATTTTTGAAATATGTAAGAAACCATGGCTCAGAATGGAAATGTTAATAAAAGTATACACAAATGAGGAAAAAATAATCTGAGCCATCTATCATTTCAATCAGTTTCATAGAGTGCCAGCAATTTTCGTTGAAAGTTTTGAGAAATTGAAACTTTCCCGTTCTAAAATGTATATTTTCGACATATGCAAAAACCATGGCTCACAATAAAAAGGTTTCATGCTCAATTTATGCACAAACAAGGAACGAATAATTTAAGCCATCAATATTTTCAATCAGTAAGTGCGAGTAATTTCGTAGAAATTTTGAAAAACGAAACTTATACGTTCGAAAAGTTATATTTTTGAAATAAGCAAAAACCATGCTTCATAATGGAAAGATTATATGCTTAAACATGCGGAAATGATGAACTAATAATCCTTTCAATCAGTCTCATAGGGTGCCAGCAGTTTCCGTTGAAATTTTCGAAAAATTGAAACTTTCCGTTCGAAAATATCTTTTATTGAAATATGCAAAAAACATGTCTCGCAATGGAAACGTTTGGTGTTTAATTATGCACAAATAAGAAACGAATAATTCAAGCTATCAATCTTTTCCATCAGTCCCACGGAGTGCCAGTATTTTCGTTGAAATTTTGGAAAACGAAACTTTACGTTCGAAAAGATATATTTTCGAGATAAGCAAAAAACCATGCTTCAAAATGGAAAGATTTTATGCTTATATATGCAGAAATGATGAAGTAATAATCTGAGAAATCAATCGTTTCGATCAGTCTCATAGGATGCCAGCAATTTCCGTTGAAATTTTCGAAAAATTGAAACTTTCACGTTCGAAAATACCTATTTTTGATAAGCAAACAACTACGGCTCACAATGGAAAGATTTCATTTTCAATTCATGAACAAATGAGGAACAAATTATTTAGACCATTATTCGTTTCAATCAGTCTCATAGGGTGCCAGCAATTTTCGTTGAAATTTTTGAGTAATTGGAACTTTCACGCAAAAAACTATGACTCACAATGAAAAGATTTGATGTTCAATTCATGCACAAATAATGAACGAATTCATTAAGCCCTCAATCGTTTCAATTAGTCTCATAGAAATTCAGTATTTTCGTTGAAATTTAAAAAAATGAAGATTTTAAGTTCGAAAGGATATATTTTCGAAATATGCAAGAAACCACAAGGAAAAAGCTTCAAGTTAAAATTATGTACAGTCTTATAGAGAAAAATATTAAGGAAATAGCCCGCAAAACTTTTCATCAAGAATTTCACGTCAACCAAATCAAACAGCCGTAACTTGATACGTGAAATGGAAATAACGAAACGACGAAACCGACATCAGAAAAACGACGAAAAACCGTGGAGGCACCGGGCCCCCAAAACCCATTAGCTAATGGCGGGTTGGGCCCAGATCTGCTTCCGAAGGAGTGGTCCCATCTAATGATGGTTATATTGCCATTATTGCTGCCGCTCCCTGGTCGCCGCGCCCAGCGTGTACACGAGACTCTGGGGGCCTTCTCCTAGGAGGCGAGGGACCTGCAGGTCACGGCAAATTACGCCCCCTGTTCACGCTGTCAGTGAAAATTCAGTGGGGTGAATTCGGCACGTGGTGGATTTTCCGAATGTTGATATCAAATTAATGAAAGCGTGGTCTAACAGGAATTAGGACTTCTAGAAAACTTTTTTAAGGTTTTCACTCCCAGTCTCTGAAACAACTGTTTCCATAACACAAAATGATTTAAGATCCATTCTAAACAGAAGCAAACCAATGAATGAGACACAAAAATCAAAAAATTGTTTACAATATTCCCTGTATATGTGTAAAATCTTATACAGGAGAGTCATCAAGACCTTTAGAGATAACAAAACGCGAACATAAGAACAACATAAAAAAAGAGACATTACAAGATCACAAATCGCTGATCATGTATATTCAAATAGCGGAGATCATAATGATGAACTGAAAAAACACAAGGATTCTAATCGTTCTGTTGAAATAGATCGTAAGAAATTACATCAGGAAATTTAAAAATTAAATGAATCAACATCTTCATGTGTTGACAAATTTCAATGTCAAATAGACTACAAACGAAAAAAGAAACAATTCCAAAGATTTCCCAAGTTTTTCGAAAGAAGGAGTCTGATATAGACACCGAAACGTTACTTTATTTTTTCAATTTATTCCTTTTTAAGTTTTACTGTTAGGCAACAATTTCTTTTAAACCGATTAGCTCCTGACAAATAAGGGCAAGGATTTACGCAGGAGCATTTCATCTTAATCAAAAAATTTTAATTGTTTCTGTTTCAGAGACTGAGAGTGAAAACCTAAAAAAAATTCTAGAAATGCAGAATCCTTCCAGATTATATTTCAATCGATATAGGCGTTTGGACGTTTAATATTCTTTTCATAAAAAAATTTAATATACTTCTTGACTTATAATAGGCCCTTTCTATTTGAAACCGCATCACTTCCAACTGATGTAAAATCAGTTGATGCGCATTCTATTTGACAATGTTGTGATTTTGAACTGATGCGCATCACTTCCAACTGATGTTGCTTTCTGACAGAATCAGTTTTATTTCCACAATCACTTCAGTTCATCATAACAAT
Organism: Propylea japonica; assembly: GCA_013421045.1. Lineage (NCBI taxonomy): Eukaryota > Metazoa > Arthropoda > Insecta > Coleoptera > Coccinellidae > Propylea > Propylea japonica. The sequence goes on along the minus strand of CM024242.1, from coordinate 83,051,124 downwards.
AACATAACCTGACATTTTGGTGAAAGTTTACAATTTACTTCTGAACATAACAGAAAGTGAATTATTATCCTCGGTTTTCATTCCTAGTAATGAATAATTCATATTACTTTTAGAATTTCCTTCCGAACTATCGTCGATGGTACTCTGATTTCAAACCTTATCGTTTTGTTGAATGTCATCCGAAAAAGGCATGTTCTATTTGTCAAAATCACTTCACTTCCAACTGAAGTGATTTCGGAAATTATTCAGGCAAATAGAAAGCTAGGAATAATAGTATCTCATTTCAATACTAATTGAATAGTCTATCATGTGGATGTTATTACATAAATTCTTCAGAATATAAGACCCAACAACCTGACATCATCACAAAAAGAAAAAAAAGGTATCTTTCTCCTCCCAGCGAAATTTATAACTATAATATCACCCTTAATGCATGTTTCTGACCTCCCAACATCAAATAGCTAGCTGTGAAACCCAGATAACAACTTCCAAGAACAAGTGCAGCCATCAAATCGACAGTTTACCGTTTAATATTACCCTAAAAACATCTTTCAGGGAAGAAAAATCACCTTCCAAGTCCCAACCCTTAAATTCAAATTGAAACGATCTCTGGCTAACCTTAAAATTGCTCGTAAAATAGGAATTTTTCGCGGGAGATGGATTTTATATTGTGCCGCATAGGTCGTATCGACTATCTCCTCGTTTTAGTGGATATATTCCAGGACTACGTGTGGAATATTGAGTTTTCCAACTATAAGTGACAGCCCTCCGCCATCTTCCTTGTCCTATTTACTATTTTGACGTATAATTGGAACCATCAAAGTTGGTTCGTATCGTACTAACTTGGTTGTTGGTTGGTGGATTTCTTGATGGTGGAATACACAGGGCGAGTCTTCTAAATGTTCATCAATTCTAACGATAGCTTTACTACTAAATTATATCACTTTCGAAAAAGTCAAGTACAACGTCCAAAGGAGCTAAACGATCTCTGGCTAACCTGCTCGTAAAATAGGATTTTTACGAGAGATGGATTTTATATTGTGCCGCATATGTTGTTTCGACTATCTCCTCGTTTTAGTGGATATATTCCAGGACTACGTGTGGATATTGAGTTTAATCGTATAATCAAAGTTGCTTCGTATCGTACTAACTTCGTTGTTGGTTTGGTGAATTTCTTGATGGTGGAATACACAGGGTGAGTCTTCTAAATGTTCATCAATTTTAACGATAGGTTTAATACTAAATTATATCATAATTTGGAGATAGTCGAGTCCAACGTCCAAAGGAGCTAAACGATCTCTGGGTAACCTAGAGAATGGTGATAGAATAGGAAATTTTCGTGAGATGGATTTTATATTATGCCGGATAGAACGTTCCGACTATCTCCTCGTTTAAGTTGATATATTCCAGGACTACGTGTGGAATATTGAGTTTTCCAACTATAAGTGACAGCCTTCCGCCATCTTTCTTGTCCTATTTACTATTTTGACGTATAATTGGAGCTATCAAAGTTGCTTCGTATCGTACTAACTTGGTTGTTGGTTTGGTGAATTTCTTGATGGTGGAATACACAGGGTGAGTCTTCTAAATGTTCATCAATTCTAACGATAGGTTTAATACTAAATTATCATACTTTGGAGATAATCAAGAACAAAGTCCAAAGGAGCTAAACGATCTATGTGTACCTTAAAAATGCTCGTAAAATAGGAATTTTTCGCGGGAGATGGATTTTATATTGTGCCGCATAGGTCGTATCGACTATCTCCTCGTTTTAGTGGATATATTCCAGGACTACGTGTGGAATATTGAGTTTTCCAACTATAAGTGACAGCCCTCCGCCATCTTCCTTGTCCTATTTACTATTTTGACGTATAATTGGAGCCATCAAAGTTGCTTCGTATCGTACTAACTTGGTTGTTGGTTTGGTGAATTTCTTGATGGTGGAATACACAGGGTGAGTCTTCTAAATGTTCATCAATTTTAACGATAGGTTTAATACTAAATTATATCATACTTTGGAGATAGTCAAGTCCAACGTCCAAAGAAGCTAAACGATCTCTGGGTAACCTTAAAAATGCTCGTAAAATAGGAATTTTTCACGGGAGATGGATTTTATATTGTGCCGCATAGGTCGTATCGACTATCTCCTCGTTTTAGTGGATATATTCCAGGACTACGTGTGGAATATTGAGTTTTCCAACTATAAGTGACAGCCCTCCGCCATCTTCCTTGTCCTATTTACTATTTTGACGTATAATTGGAGCCATCAAAGTTGCTTCGTATCGTACTAACTTGGTTGTTGGTTTGGTGAATTTCTTGATGGTGGAATACACAGGGTGAGTCTTCTGAATGTTTATCAATTTTAACGATAGCTTCAATACTTAATTATATCATACTTTGGAGATAGTCAAGTCCAACGTCCAAAGGAGCTAAACGATCTCTGGCTAACCTTAAAAATGCTCGTAAAATAGGAATTTTTCGCGGGAGATGGATTTTATATTGTGCCGCATAGGTCGTATCGACTATCTCCTCGTTTTAGTGGATATATTCCAGGACTACGTGTGGAATATTGAGTTTTCCAACTATAAGTGACAGCCCTCCGCCATCTTCCTTGTCCTATTTACTATTTTGACGTATAATTGGAGCCATCAAAGTTGCTTCGTATCGTACTAACTTGGTTGTTGGTTTGGTGAAATTTTGGTGGTGGAATACACAGGGTGAGTCTTCTAAATGTTCATAAATTTTAATTGTCAAGTTCTTACATGTTTTAGTTATTGAATTCTATCAACACTGGAGTGTTCAAGTTGTTCCACCGTGTAGTTTCTTATTTCATCATCAGGACTCATCTTCTCTTGATAATTTAATTCTTTATTCATAACAATAGCTCGATTGTTATTAAAGATACAGGGTTTTCAGAGCAACATAAATTCCACAATTTCCCTATGGCTTCTTTCTCCGATTCAACCTTAAATCCGAACGTTATGAAATAAACTGAAAACTGAGTGAATACATAAAACAAGAGAAGTTTTAGCGCGACATGTTGTTCGGTATGCACCGTTTATTGAAGACGATTTCGTGCTAATGCTTCATAATGCCCGACCGCATCAACCGCATGTGGCTAGGATTGCTAGGGAATATTTAGCAGAAGTTAATATCCAAGAATTCAACTGGCCTGCTCGAAGACCGGATTTGAACCGAATTGGGCATGTTTGGATGGCTTTTGGAAGGAAAATTCGATCTCGCGACCAACTCCTGAAAATTTGTAGTAGCTTAGTGATGCTCTAATTGATTTAAAACCCTAAATAAGACATGCCGAGTCTAATTGCACCTGTTATCCGAGTCTGGACGGAAAACACGTTATGTTTTTGACTTAATTTATTTTCATTAGGCAGAATTTAAGGTTGAATTTGTTGAAGAACTGTTGTAGCGTTAGCGAAATTCAACAAAAATTGAGCTATTGTTATGAATGAAGATTAAGATTGTCAAGAGAAGATGTTCTTGATAATGAAATAAGGAATTACACGGTGGAACAACTGGAACACACCAGGGGTGGTTCTGAAGTTAGGGTAAAAACAGATTTGTTTCGACCTGTATAAAATGACGTACGTCGAGTTTTCTTAAATTCAAAACTGGTGATTGTTTAAGGATGTCCAGACCTACAACCGAAAAATAAGTTCATTCGAATCGGACTTGAAATAACATAGGTACCTATTCAGTAGATCGATTATTTTGCCGGTTAGTGTATATCTCTAGGAAATGAACTGATTTTCATCTGCATAATTTTTTACTCTTGAAAGAAACATCATTATCATTATTGTTTATAACAGTTTGCACCTCGTATCATTGTTTGAAAAAGTTGACCTTTTCCGCATTATCAAAGCCAATTGCCTAATTTTCTAGGAAATTCCTGTTTGTGTACGATTTCGCCAGTTCGACAAATTGCAGCTGTATTAGCTGTAACCTGAATTGGCCCGTCCTTGGCACTCCATTGTTTTTAATTGACTGGAATGGTGGCAGATCAACGATTCCACAGTGACTAATACTTTGAACGAATTAAGTCATCTCGACTAGATGAACTTTATGAATTTATTTATTGCATGTATGCTGTCATTCAAGTTTTCTGGCGTGTACGGGAGTACTCGGGACTGATGGACTGATTGTATGGCTAAGAATTGATACTGTGATAATACTCGAATTGGAAAAATTGAATGAATTGAATCCATTTTTTTCAGAACTGAAAGTTTGCAGATTATAGATTTTTTAAAGAAGTAACCTTCCACTGCGACTTCTAAGTCTTTTGTACCCTCCATCATAGTTGTTTTCGCAACTGCGTTGCAACCGTTCAGTTCCAGAGTTTCAAAAAACTCTCAGTATCTGTGAGGGCTTAAAAAAGGCTAAATCCGCGTGTCTACTATAATTCTCCTGTCCAAGACATTCCTTGAGCAAGATTGCACAAGGCAGGCATTTTGTAACTCAGTGAACAGGATTTTCCTCCTGATCCCCATAGAATCGTCGATTTCTGTTGAGCCAATTCTCATCATATGCATCCCAGAGTGACAATGTCCTGTTAAAATGCCAGTAAGGAAGCGTAACTTTACTGAGATATAAATACTTTTTAGTCCTTGCAGTTTTAAAGATCCCAAAGAACTTTTTGGATAATCCATTTCCGGAAGATTCTTCAACCTAGTGCTATTTTTCTTCTACAGAAACTCTTTCTCATAGGTACATTTGTTTATACCACAGAAAGGCCCTGCGTCAGTAAGTGGCCTTTGCGATTCATTCTGGTAATTGTGTTAGGCTCTTCGTTTCCTTTGATTCATAAGTGACCAGGACCCCATATTAAAGAGATCTTGTTGTTCTACTTCTACTTCAATGAGTTTTCTACTGCTGTTTTATATTAATATTATGTCAATGTCATATAGGAGTTCAGAGCTTTAATAGCAGAATGGCTATGAGAATGGATCACCATGACATATCTTTTTGTGGTATAGGTAATGTACCTATAAGAAGGAGAAAGCCGAGAGAAAAAAACTCTGGCGGAATCTCCCAGGCATGGATCATTCACTAAGTTCCTTCGGAACTTTGAAACAGCAAGATACAAAAGATATGGATCTTCGTAAGAAACATTACATCTCCTCACTGGCTTCTTCACAGGACACTGTCGCCTCAGGAAGCACCTGTTGAGGATGGGATTATCGGACACTGACGAGTGTAGGTTCTGTGGGAGGAGGAAGAAACCTCCATTCACCTAGTCAGGGAATGCTTTGACATTACTAGCCTAAGGAGAGAATGCCTTGGGCGAAAAACTTAGTACTAAGAGTAAGGAACTAGCCTCGTTGAAGCCTTCACAAATATTGGATTTCATCAGATGTCTGAAACTGGAGGTTGAACTGTAAAGGGTGTGGTCAGAGCAGCTCTGTGAGGGGGCACAATAGACCTTGAGGTTGCAGTGAACTGTAACCCCATTTTACACTATAACTATAACACCTTTTTAAACTATTACTCACTATAACTATGTCATATCCTTGATAGTTTTTTTCAGGTTTCTGTAGTTTTCGATTGCAAATATTCCTGCCTGAAAAAAACTCGAATAAGTTTATATTTCTTGAGATTTTACATTTGGCGACCGCGACAAGACCTTTTATGACAAACGTGGCAAAAGTCAAGTTGACACACAAGGAATTTCTGGAGAACTGGTCATTGTATATTTTGTAATAAAAAGAGCTTTAATTGATATAATGAAAGTAGATTTGGCCCTCGATTTACAAGGTGTGCCCATATTCGTTAGTTGGAGTACTATAGAATACTGGAGAAAAACCAATCTAAAGAATATTATATCAAAGATTAATCTATGAAGCATCTGACAGCAGTGAATTATAATAGGTATCATTCCATTGTGATTAATTGGTATTATTAAGGCCGAACACAGAGACGTTAAAGTTTTCCAATAAGAAGTTTTAATTTGAATAGCGCTATTTCGGTAGATTTCAAGTTTGAAGCTGTCATTTTGACATTTGACCAGTAGAAACTATGCCGTTAATAAAATGGAACGATACGCGCTTCAAGGTCGCGTTGAAGTTATTAAAATTCTTCATGAAAATAGTGAAAATTGGCAGAGACGGTTCGTAAAATTCGAACATTTTTGGGTTGTCGTGAAGCACCTTGTCGGACCGCAATAAAGAATTAGTGAAAAATTCGAGCTGTTGGACAAGTTAGTCCACTTTGCGATTTGGTTATGGAAAAAGGATTGGTCCTATAAGCGTTGTCATGGTGGTCATTTGCCTGATGTTATTTTCCACTTTTAACAACATAGCTTCTTCTTTATAAGTAAATAACATCCGATCACTTATATTGAAAAATGGCATTTTTCTTTGAAAATCAACATAACACCTCTTATTGAAAAAACCCTTTACAATGGACGATTTTACAATAGTCGTGGACAATTTTCCATTTTCGTGATGCTCAACCCATTTAAAAGCAACGTGAAGAATTTTAATTGAAAACCAAATCGTTCACGACCAATACCAGTGAAATTCGAATAGTTTTCACCACTTCCAAGATTGATGGCGATGCTTTTCATGGTATTCCACTTAATTTCCATCGAAAAAGGATCGATATATGACGAAGGATTCCACTAAGAACTTATGTAGGTGTGTCGCAAACAGTTCAGCAAGTCGATCGATAGTTTTCCACGTCCAGAATGCCTAGTTTCGAGTGGAAAACCACCGGTGTGTACTGGCTGATGGTATGCAGACCTTATTGATTTTCCGGAGGTCATTTCAACACTCTTGTCTGGAGGTGTTACTTGTGGAACTTGTAAATGATATCGATTTTTGTCATGAAAATGATGGATTAGAGATAACAGGGATAATTTTAGGTGTTAACGATCGTGTATTGGGGTGTTCTGATAATGATAATGAATAACTTAGAATTGGTAATCACTGTGATAGCTGTTGGTGAGGATTCATTACTTTTTTGGCGTCTTTTGGGGTTCATAATGATTAAATGTATTATAGAAGGGTAATACAGCTTTCTATATTCAATGAATAAATCGAATTTTCTCAAGATCAATTGGATGTGAGTTGTTATAAGTTTTACACCATTATTCTGATATTTAATTTGATTCAAGGGTGATTATATAGCCAGTATTATGACTGTGGAGTTCCTTACAGTCTATTGAAATAGATACATTGGAACTTTCCTATAACGAAAGCGCTTAGTCCGCAAAAATTCGTTATAAAGAAATTTGGTTATACAGAAATATTGTTTCTATAGTCGGCAATGTCGCGGTCAACTTCACTGATAAATTTAATCATTCAAAGGGTGTAGTTCTTTGAATATTTCGTTATAGAGAGAATATACTTCGTTTTAGAGGGTGTTTTTAACATGGAATTTGGATTCAAGGTGCAATATCTTGTATGAAATTCGTTAAACAGAGAAATTCGTTATATACACGTTCGTTATATTGAAGTTCCACTGTAGGTATATGGTAGTGATTATGCGATTCTCTTAAAATTTTGCATGAACGTTAAGTGTGAGAGTCTTCACCCTAAAATAAATTTGATTCCAATTAGTTATTTTCTTGTGGAAATACGTAAAAGAATTTTTTTCTTTAAAATTCTGATTGAATTTTCTATGATGTGACAATATGGCCACTTTGAAGCCTCTAATAAGTCTACGCAAATTTCACACTCTATCGGTTTTGTTTTGTATGAGATATTGAAGAACAAATATTTTTAATATATAGCCATTATTTATGGATTACCCTGTACGATTTTGCTGGTACGTGTACCAAATCACAGTATTAAGGAACCAAACCCATCCTGATAATTTCAAGTCTCCAGGACAATTTTTTCCAGAGTTATCGTGTTTACGTATGGACGGAATTAAATTTGACCACGGATTCGTGATCAGAGAGTCGATCATTGTGGTTTGAGACCATTTTCGACTCAAAATTAGGAACTAGAGACATTTTGACAAAACGATATAACACTCGTTTGAGTAGAACAGGGAAATATTGCAAACCCGACTGCCAGACGTCAGCCGGAAAATCCAGGACCAAGCAACGAAGGACAAACAACCCAGGACCCAGGAGAAGAGACACCGAAGACCTCAGAGCTCAATCCCCCTGATACTTGCTATCTGGGATGAGTGAATGTTTCCCTAAGTTGTGAGTGTGATAGCCGATCGCTAGGTGGTGTGAGAAATCACACCCTTTCAACGCTTATAGGCTCAAGTCTATAATAACAATAATGTTCAGTACCAGAACGATTCCCATTCTCATATCAACCATAGGAATTATTCTGAGAGCCTAGAGTAAAATCTCAAGGAGCTAGGTTTGGATGAAAACCTGTACAAGTAATGCAAAAGGCAGTACTTCTCGGTACTGCTAGAACGGTAGGGAAATTTGTAGGTCACGATGGACACAGAACAACCATGGAGGGAAACATTGCAAACCAACTACCACGACATCAAACGAGAAATCCAGGACCAAGCAACGAAGGATGAACAACCCAGGACCCAGGAGAAGAAGAACAGCGAACACCTCAGAGCTAAATCCCCCGATATCCGGGATGCGTGAATGTTTCCCTGAGTAGGGAGTGTGATAGCCGATCGCTAAGGGGTGTGAGAAATCACTAATAGGCTCAGTCGATATAATAATATATATTACCATCAATTTTACAGGGTTCGTTAATACAACAATGTTAAAATTGAAAAACCGAACTTAGCTAGTTTCTCACAAATATATTTACTTCCTCCAAGATACCTTCAAAATCCTGACTAGAGATAAGATCAAAAGAACTGATTTTCAATCCCAGAGACGCTGCACTAGACCGACCCGACCTGGACGTATCTTCGCTCCCACAGGACGCGGGGTACAGAGAAACAGGAGGAATGGTGCGGAATATAAATTGGAAACAGGGCAACACCTGTTGCAAACTGCGCTCTAATTTGAAGGAGACTTCGGGAATTCTGCACTCGTGGCTGGCTCGCACTCACAAATTATGTTAAAACACCCCCTGTCGGATGGAACGGTGACCTTTGGGATGCCTTTTGCTGTCTCTTTCGACCCCCTGATTCTGCTTTGTTACTCTTGTCGAATACGATCTTTGAAGGGTTGTGTTGCATTAGAAAAAAGTGTAATTGGGACAACAGAGAAATGTTGAATTAATTACTGTACTCTAATCGCCTGTTAAAGGGAATTTGGTGTGTTATAACAAAAATATCTTCGGTTGAAAACACTGGGAGGATATCAGGATTTTTTTGACACAATGTTCTTGAGTGTACCGACTACCGGTGTCCTAAATTCGTTATATAGTGAGGGGATCTCAGAAACCTGATGAGCTAGAACAAATGAGTGGCATATTTTCGGGCTCGATTTTTTGAGAGAATTTATTTGTGGAAACCGCAACCTTTTAAGTCAAACCGTTTTCGAGCTATTAGAGAAAATAGGAAAATGGCGTCAAATGAGAAGTTCACATAACTTCTTTTTGACTGAAGCTATTAACATGAAACTAAAACATTATACAGGTACTTTTTTCAGTAGAATTCATTGAAGTATACATTTTGTTCTAGCTCATCGGGTTTCTGAGATCCCCTCACTAGACAACGAATTTAGGACACCCGGTACGTGTGCAGCTTTCAATGCTTTCTGCTGATTAGGTTTGCAAAAAGTAACAGAAAAGTTTTCCAATTTTTAGCGCTCATTCTACTTAAACGAGTTCTATATCATTTGGCCCAAATGTCTGTGATTTTCTAATTTTGAGCCAAAAATGGTATCAAACGATAGAGTTAGACGAATTTGTGGTCAATTCAATTCTATCCGTGGGACCGTCCAGCCGTCCATTAGCACAAAACTTTCGAAGGGATTGTCCTAGAGACCTGAAATTATCAGGATGAGTTCGGGTCCCAAATGGCTCGCTTAAGTTCGTTAACCAGCCAAATCATACAGGGTTGTTCCATGAAACATGGTCATTCAAATTTTTGTTCCTCAATATCTCAGAAAATACGAAACTAATCGGAATGAAATGTTACGGCAAAATGCAAGATGCTGAAACAAGCCTCATGCAAAATTTTGTGGCCATAGTGTGAATAGAACCATAGAAAATTCAATGGAATATAAAAAAAGAAACTTCATATTTCCATAGAAAGATATCCGATTCGGGTGATTTTTTCTTGTGAATGAAGAATCTAAAATTTCGTGGCCACAGTTCAACAAAACCATAAGAAATTCAATTGGAATATTGAAAGACGAATCTTATATTTCTATAACAAAATATGTTTCTGATTCTTCACATCACCTCATTTCAATAGCTTCAATCTTCTTCCTCCAGTTTCCCTTTTACCAACCGAAAAGTTACGAAACTCGAGAGGAACTTTCAATTCCACAATTGCAATGAGCTATTGAAGCGGTTATGATTCTATTTTCAGTAATGGCATTGTTTCTACAGAAGTTGATAGCTGTCAAAGAGACAGCTTCCCAGATAAACTCAAATTTCTCATTGAAAAACCTATAACCATAGACTAACTATGCCTATAACTGCAGGTTTTTTGTATGGAGCCGTTTCAACACAGACAGAGCTTTTGTCGGATAATCTTGATACCAATTTAAATATTCTATGACTAGATAAATAAACCCGAAGAAAGTTTTCCGTTGAGATTCCGTTTGGCAACGAACAGACCGGTTAATTGTGTCTGTAAGTATATAGTCTTTATCTATGATCCGTTCACGAGTTTTTGAGCCGTCGTTTGGCCATGATAATTTGGTATATTCCACTGTGTATATAAAAATTTTAGGTTATGTTGTTTATTTTCTTGTCAGAGAAATGCAATGCAATGCTGTCAATATTGCATAGAGTTCTCCGATAACTCCGCAAGCTCGTCCGACGAGGTCGGGTACATTCGCAACGTGATTTTTATTTACGTTATGACAGCAAATACTGCTTACTTCAGATAAATAAACAATGCTTACTATGCGCTCAAATTTTCGTGAACGACTATAGATAGGTACCTGGTTTTCTGTATGGAACCGTTTCAACACAGTCAGAGCTTTTGTCGGATAATCTTGTTACCAATTTAAATATTCCATGACTAGATGAATAAACCCGAAGAAAGTTTTCCTTTAAGATTTCCGTTTGGCAACAGACCGTCACAACTCAACGCCTAGCACGGTCGTTAACCGCCTAATCCGAATTTCCAAGAACTTTAAACTAGATCCCCGTCAAAACGTCAGTCAGCTTATAATTTGCGTTGGTCACAAATTAAAATGAGGAGTATATAGGTAACCACGCCAAAAAAATTAACGCACATTCTGAAATCTAAATTTTAAGGAAAGTTAACTCTACATTGACTTTTAAGTTCTCTCGGGAAAGTTTTGAACGTAACAAGACACATTAAATGGGAAAAAATTCAAGATTCCACCGAATATCACATGAAAGAAGAGAAATAACAATTTTCAACTACTGGAATGCTGATAAGTGATTTAATACTTGGTATTTTCAACCCTTGCGTTAATTACACTCGGCGCAACAACGGTTCATACTCAAAATGAGGGTCTTAAATGTTCTGGTCTAATCCTTCCCAGATTTATCTGAGTTGGATTCCTAAGTCATTCGGAGTAGCTGGATGATTTTCTGAACTTCTCAGCCTTCTATTGAGGTTGTCCCAAACCTGGTCAATCTGATTGAGATCTTGACTTCTTGCTGGCCATTCCATTCGAGAGACCTCACCTCTTCAGGTACTCCTGAACGATGCGCGCACGATGGGGTCTGGCATTATTTATGAAATTTTCACCAATGTATGAGGCAAATGGCACTACATTCTCTTCAAGAATGTTCCTTATATACCTATCAGCATTCATAGATCCTTATCAACGACCACTAGGTCTGTGCGAGCCGTCAAAGATTTCCACCCCAAACCATAATCGATCCTCCCCCGAAACCAATAGTACTCAGGAAATGGCACTGAGCATATCTTCATGTGGACGTCTGTATACAAGGGACTCGATCACAGTGGTACAGGCAGAATTAGACTTATCTGTGAAGAGAACTCTTTCCCAATCAGCCACTTCCCAATGATATGCTCTCTCGCAAAACCAAACGCGCCCCTCGATGTGCTGGGTAAGAGCTGGGCCTTTTGCCGCGACACGAGGCCTCAAATCATATTCTCTGAGGCGATTCCTTATTGTCTGAGTGCTAATTTGCACTTCATGAGTTTGCTCAAGCTGATTTTGAAGGAGGCGAGCGGTTGCAAACCGTTGTCTCAACGAAGAAACTATCAGGTAACGTTCTTGAATGGCAGTTATTACCCGTGGTCTACCCTGTCCTGGTCTTCGGACATTCATACCTGTCTCCCTGAATCGCTGCAACATTCTGGACACACTTGTATAGGAAACTCCAAACCTTTCTGCAATTCTTGTGTATGTTCACCCTTCTTTTTGAGTTTGCTCAAGCTGATTTTGTGAAGGAGGCGAGCGGTTGCAAACCGTTGATCTCAACGAAGAAACTCTCAGGTTACGTTCTTGAATGGCAGTTATTACCCGTGGTCTGCCTGTCCTGGTCTTCGGACATTCATACCTGTCTCCCTGAATCGCTGCAAATTCTGGACACACTTGTATGGGAAACTCCAACCTTTCTGCAATTCTTGTGTATGTTCACCCTTCTTCTTGCGAAACTACCGCTTGGGCACATTCCTTTTGAGTCAAATGCGTGTTTCGCGTTGCATAGTGATCGAGTGTAGAAAATCAAACGAAAGATAACTATTGATCACTAGAATTGATCGAGAACAACTGATTTCAGAATGGAGCCAATACATTTGAAATATGATATCTCATCTTTTTTCATTCCTGCTGGGAAAAAACATCTGTATTGGAGAAAAACGTTGAAAGTGGATAACATATGCATGCATAATTCTGATGAAAATATTATCATTGAGAACACCTTCAGTAGAATAAATTTGAGATTTCCATAATGTGCGTTGATTTTTTTGCGCAGTGTATATCCTCCAACCATCCCAATGCGTATTACGACAATTCCAACATTGAAATCTGTGGCTCTGCATGGCCGACTGATCTCAGACAAGGAAAAACACATCGGTAATGGCGAAACAATAGCTATGCGGACAGGACAATGGAAAATTATAGTTACATCAACGACGACAGGGGACTGTGGGGGGCTGAAGGGAGAGCGGAAGATGCTGTTACGGTTCAGGAGATAGATCGTTCTGCGAATCACCGTTTGCCGGAAGTTCTTGGGATGATCACGGGGCGTGCCGCAAGGTCGCGTTCTAGGGCCCTCTGACTTCGGTCGTTTCATGTTTGGATGGTACACGCGATGGGAAGGTGTGATATTAGTGGAGAATTGGAAGAAAAAGAAAACTATAGTCCGTTCACGAAAGTTTGAGCGCAGAGTAGGCGTTTGTTTATTTATCTGAAGTTGGCAGCATTTGCTGGCATAACGTAAAATGAAGTCAGCGTTGCCGAATATAACCGGCCTCGTTCGACAAGCTTGCTAGTTATCAGAAATCTCTATGCAATATTGACAACATTGCGTATCAAACTGACAAGTAAATAAAGAACATAACCTAAAATTTTAATATACACAATGGAATATGCCAAATTGTCATGGCCAACCGATGGCTCAAACTTTCGTGAACGGAGTATAGATAAAGACTATAAACTTACAGACACAACTAACCTCTCAAATCAAATTTCTGTTGAAGTTCGTTGTTCAAGAACTTAACTTAACGTAATTTTCCATCGATTTCAATTGTTTCTACGACAATTTGGTATTGAAACAAACTTCAGAAACATTTTTAAAATAGATTAATTTCTTTTGAAGATACATGTTTTCGAAAAAACCCTGGTATTTTATTAATACGCAAAGCTCGCAAGACGAAATTGAAAGTTTTTTCCGAAAATTTATAACAAAAATTTGAAAAAAGCCCTGAGCAGGTGCTTTTGAGCGCTCGTTCTTTGGTGGAGCAATAAGACTATTATACCTCAAAATTTTGTATGGCACTTCAGATTGATACCAAATATATAAATGCTGAATCTCAGCACCATCGAAATAATATTCTGGAAATTATTCAAAAAATGAAATATGTGAAAAATAAATAGTTGAAAGAAATTCAAAAACTTGATTCTGATGATGCGATCCTTCTGAAATCTTGCATGAACATTCAGTATATGAGTCCTGATTCACAAAATGAATTCCACTTGATTTGAATTTCCTGTTACGGAAATATAGAGATTCTTCTTTTCAATATTCCAATTGAATTTTCTATGATTCTGTTAAAACTATGGCAACAAAATTTCGCATGAACATTCAGTGTATCAATCTCCATTTATAAAATAAATTTCATTCGAATCGGATACTTTTTCATGGAAATATCATGTTTCTTCTTTACTATAATCCAATTAAATTTTCTATAGTTCAGTTTACACTGTGGCTACAAAATTTTGCATGAGGCTGATAATGAGCATCTTGCATCTGGCCGCAACATTTCATTTCGATGGGTTTCGTTTTGTCTGAGATATTGTGGAACAAAAATTTTGAATGGACATATTTCATAGAACACCATGTATGATTTGGCTGGTTAACAAACTTAACCGAGCCATTTGGAAACCGAACTCACCCTGAAAATTTCAAGTCTCTAGGCATTCCCCACGTAAGTTATTGTGCTAACGGACGGCCCCACGGACAGAATTGAATTTAACCATGAATTCGTTATCAGGGACTCTGACCCTATCGTTTGAGGCCATTTTTGGCTTAAAATTCGAAAATTACAGACGTTCGAGAAAAACTATACAAGCACTCCTTTAAGTAGAACGAGTGCTCAAAAATCAAGCAAAGTAAATGATGAATTAGTAAGTGCAGTTCTCAAGGAGACAAAACCTGTGATACTTTTACTTAATAGAGCTTGGCGTGTTCATAAAATTCTAAATTTTTATTTGAATACGTGTGTTGAAAGAAATCAAGATATTAATATGAAATAAAACTGAAAGTTGGCGAAAAAGATGGTCTTTGTGATGAAATCAGGCTACAAATTCCGAAGCATCTTGAAGAGGGTTATTGGTTGGACTGAATAAAGAAGAATTCCTTCAATAATTTGAATAGTTTTTAAGTCTAATTTTTGTTGGAACGGCGATACAGGGTTTATTCCACGGGGGTTTTCCCCTGAGCTCTGGTATCATTCGAAAAAATAGTATGGTAACCCGTTCTGCACTAACCTCAGTTAGGATTTTTTGTTTTGTGTATTGTATTATGTTAGCTGTTGATATCAAAAGAATATATATCAACTTTTTTGGAAAACTTTTCTGGAGTTTTTTCTGAAATCGAATAATTTATCAGAATTTTGGCGTAGAAGTTATTGAAATCGGTGAGAAATTACGAAAGTTCTTGGTCAACAAACTCCAGCAAAATGTCAAGGGGGTCGAGTTGAGTATACCTACTCAAATACTCAAATCTGATAAATATTCACTATTGGACTTTCTTTGGGATTTCACAGTACCTACCTACTAGCAGACAAAAATCTAAGCATTTCTAAGTATGATAAAAGATCTCAATAATAAAAAACTGACTTAAAACGTTCATTCTCCCCTGTATTGATTGGAATATAAATATAGAATTTGTTAAAAGAATAATAACCTGAGATATTTTTAGCGAAGAGCTTTTTAGATCACCCAATTAGGATTTTTTGGAGACACCTTATATATACATGGATAATCCTTTCACACGCCGTTGATGCTGAAATAAAACGTCAACCAAGCCATCAATCAAAACCGCATTTGTTGGTCATTAAGGAAAAAAGTATGAAAGATTCATCAAGTCAACGGAGGAAAGTGCCGTTAAAATTTGTGATAGGGGGAGAGCCAAAGTAACGAAAATAACATCGATTCTTGTCCGTTAGTTTTACCAGATAGATGGGATGTATATTTCGTTGAGATGGGCCACATTTGGTTAGATACAAAGTTTACTCAACAACACATCATCTATTCAATGAAGAAAAACACGCCACATTTAGAGTGTTCCTTAATGATATGCTAATATTATTCACTCACTGCATGAAGATTTTCTGATAGAGAAATAATTTTATCCACGACTATTGTAAAATCCGTTCATTGTACGTCTCTGTGTTCGGTCATAATAATACTCATTAATCACAAGGGAATAATGAGATATTAATCACTGCTGTCAGATGTTTCGTAGATTTAGCTTTGATATAATATTCTTTAAATTGGTATTTCTTCAGTATTCTAAAGTACTCCAACTAACAAATATGGGTATACCTTGTCAATCGAGGGCCAAATCTCCTTTTATTATATCAATTAAAGCTTTTTTATTACAAATATACAATGACCAGTTCTCCATGTGTCAACTTGACTTTTTCCACGCTTGTCATAGAAGGGTCTTGTCGTGGTCGCCCAATTTAAAATCTTCAAGAAATATATTCAGTACTCGTGGATAAAGTATAGTATGCTTCTCGCGTATAATGACTGTTATTCACTCGGTGATTTAGGCCACTCGCTCGTAGCCTAAACTTCACCTCGTGAATAACAGCTATCATTATACGCTCGTTGCATAATATACAATTATTGTTTTTACTAGTGATATTTTTAGTAGTTCAACCTTGCAGTAAGATTGTTATAACATGGCTTTTTTTGAACTTCCATCAGCTTTTGTACTAATTCAATCTTTTGATTTCACTTTGTATCAAATGTGTAGCAGATGGGGCATTAACAATAAGTTTCAGAAAAAGTTATCTCAGAAATAATGAAGCCTCGGAAAATATTATAGCGATTATTCGTTTTCTGCTTCGTTGTCAGGTTTTCTAGAAAAGAAATCAGCGAAATCAGCTAGCGATCAGAATTGTCAATTGAGTGTGACGTACTAGTTAGAATTCGTTCCATTGGTTATATGTTAAATCACAGTAAATAAAGATAAACCACATGTTGCCAAACATTAGAACTTTCGAGAATGGGTTTTGGTATTTTTGTTCCGAACCTTTAGCAAAACAATTATGAAAAATATGAATAGAAACAAAATAAAGAAAGGTCTTCGTCGGAAAAATACACCCTCTTCGGTCTATTGCATTCGAAATTCGAACAAAGCAACAAAATAAATGTTTTATTTTTCATGTATTTTCCTTCATTTTTCCCCACCATAATGAGAAAACATTAAATAGCCAAACTCAGGATAAGAATTCTTATACTCTCATTCGAAAACTATCCAAAATTAAAAATTTGTGTAAAAGGAGACTGCCATTGATTTTTATTTAGAATAGAATACTGCTAAATAAATATGGGGTTGCCATTTGAAAACCTCGAAATATTTTAATTTAAAGTTTTCGGATCAAAATTTTCGAAGAACCTTAAGATGTATCAAAATACTGAATATACCACATGAATGCATGAATTCTCTACTATGAAACTGCTGAGTTTGTTTCCGTTCACATAGAAAATAATCGAGATATCGCATTTCCAAACTTGCAATGTAAATTTCGAAAATTTCAAGAATGTATATGCATACCTGGCAATAATGCATGGCAGAGAAAATTTTTTAGTAGATTATACTGTGAATTTGGTATTGAATCGATACATAAATAAAAATATAGGTAGTCCCATTTGAAATAAGAAAGTATTTTTCCGTTTGAAGATGTGGCAACACTGTCGACTTGAAAAGATTTTAGTCGAAGAGTTCCTTCATCTTCAAGGCTCTACCTAAAATTTTAGAACGAAATATTCACTAGTTCTCCAAAAACGTCTAATATGCCAACTTAAGAGGAAACCCTATATATTATAGGGCGGCATAACAGCTAGCGGCAGGCCTGCTGGAGCTAATTTAAACTCTGGAACTAGAGGAAGATCTGTAAGACTGTTACGAAAGCAGATCTGATGTTTGGCACAATAGAACAAAACGTCGCAGTGGAACGTAACTTACTTAACAATCTACAAAATACAATATTACCTAGGAACAAGCGATATTCATTCTTAATTCTCTAACGAATAGTAAAAAACTCCACATCGTTCTTCATACCCATCGATTTCATAGAATTGAAACAACTTTTTACAGTAACAACAACACTATACAACGGGTGGGCATACGACAATAACGCCAATTGAATAGGCCAAAGTGTCTAATAAAAAGCCAGAGAGGTGATAAAATTCATTAGAAGACTATCTGGAAAAATTGTGTGGGGACAATTGGACATAATTAATAGAGGGAGCGGCCTCTGAGAGACTAAATGGAAAAATATATTGGAATATGGCACGCTATAAGAGTGTTTTCGCTTAGGGTCAGAATGCACGAAAGGTTTTTATTAACATAGAGCGAGTGATGGTGCAATTTCATGTATTTGATTTTCTTTCATTTTGGTGCTTTTTATGACATTGGCATTGCATGTGCTAGTGTAGACGAAAGGAAAATTATGGGCCATTTATTGTTGTTTATCATATGTTATTCTGAAAAACTGATGCTGAATGTACTATAGGATATTCGGTCTTCTATTTAGAATTTCTTCAATTGTGTCAAAATATGAAGGGATAAATAGTGATAGAATATCTCAGGTCCACACATATTATGATTATTAGATTTGGTGACGATATGACTATAGTTCGTTCACGAAAGTTTGAGCGCATAGTAGGCGTTTGTTTATTTAACTGAAGTTGGCAGTATTTGCTGTCATAACGTAAAATAAAGTCAACGTTGCAGAATGTACCCGGTCTCGTCCGACAAGCTTGCGAGTTAACAGAGAACTCTATGACCTATTGACAACATTGCGTAGCAATCTGACAAGAAAACAAACAACATAACCTAAAATTTCAATATACACAGTGGAATGCCAAATTTTCATGGCCAACCGATGGCTCAACCTTTCGTGAACAGACATATAGTGTTTCCCAATAAGGTTGTAGAACTTTGTAAGGTTTGGCGGCCATATTTGTTTATCAATTTTGACGTTCGAAGTGTCATTTTATTCAGAAAGGTTCAAAGTTTTACCATGAAAATTTTCACGCTCACACAACGTTTGGAATCGTCCAAATTTATTACGCAAATTCGCGTTCGCCGGTGGCCACGCGAAGAGAGGCTCATTTCTGGCTGATCGGCTTCGTTAACAAGCAGAATTGCCGATATTGGAGCGATTCTAATCCACAAGTGGTGCAAGAAAGACCTTTGCATCCACAAAAGATCACAGTTTGGTGTGGATTGTGGAGTGGTGGCATCATCGGGCCGTATTTTTTCCGAAATTACGCCGGACAAGCCGTAACTGTGAACGGCCAGCGCTATAGCGACTTGCTGCGTGAATTTCTCTTCCCGAAATTTGATGAAATTGGTGACGATGATCTTTATTTCCAACAGACGCGCCCCCCCACACATGTCGAACGACAACATGACTTATTGCGCGATAAGTTCGGCGACTCATTATTTCGAGAAACGGCCCCATCGCCTGGCCGCCAAGATCGTGTGATTTAACGCCCTTGGACTTTTTTTTTATGGGGATATGTGAAATCACAAGTGTACAGCAACTCTCCAGCGACAATTCAAGACCTTGAGGAGAACATTACGAGGTGTATCGAGGCCATACCACAGGAAATGCTAGGCCGAGTCATGGAAAATTGGGTCAAACGAATTAAGGTCTGCAAACGAGCTCGTGGAGGCCATTTGAACGATATCTTGTTTAAATCATAAACTTATACACCATATCTTTCGAATAAATGTTTGAAACCAAATCGGTTAATTTGTTGTTGTTTTATTCAATTTCAAAGTTCTATCAAGCTTATTGGGAGACACTGTAGGTTAGTCTTCCGGGAACTGTGACCATGTAGATCTTTGGTTCTTTAACCTACTCAGTAATGGAAAGCCATATCAATGGCGTTGATAAAACCGACAACTTCCTTAGGAGCCGCGGCTGTTACTTCTTGGGTATTCAGGACTGTTTCTCTCCATTGACTGTTATTAGAACAGCCAGCTCTAAACACTTGCAAACCAATTGTTCAACTGTTTCTTCTTTGGATCCATAGAGCCTGAAAATCTCATCTGCTAACTTTCTCATACGTTAAAATGATATTTATGAAATCACCACGAATTCTTTGGCCTGAGTAGGTCCGAGAATGTTTTTACAAAAGGCTATTCTGTTATTCAACTCCCACTGCTGGACCATTTATACGAGGAGACAGAGATTTTTTTACCCGAGTTTTGTATCATAACCAGATGTGTACCGGGTTTTTCACTATAATTTGACCCCCCCTTTAACTTTGTTACTGAAGGAGATACAAAAAATGTTTCGTATAAAAGTTCCACGAAATCAACTGAGGTTTTTTTATATGAGTCCAGAAACTGAAATATATACAGGGTGGCCAACATATTGATGGCAACTTCATTTTTTCAAATGGAACACCCTGTGTATTTTTCCATGTTTGGCTAGCTCTTTTTCCCCCGATTTTGAATATGTAACATATGTTGGCCTATCTCTTTTATTCTGGGAACCATAGAGTTTGAAATTTTATGAACCACCTGCCAAGATCTGTAATCATTTTACAAGTGACAGAGTGCGTTTACTGAAAATGCTCATTTTTGGAGTTATAATAACGTCAATAGGAATATATACAGGGTGAACAACATTGCATGCAACTATATTTTTTCAAATGGGACACCCTGTACTGTATATTCTTCCTTTTTTTGATAGGCTATTTACTCCTGATCTCGAATATAAATGCGTATGTGGATGTGTCTCTTCAATTTTCAGAGTTTCAAAGTTTTGAAATGATGACACCGAATAAAAAATATGTGGAATACTTACGAAATTCTTTATATCCAAACAATCTACTCAAAAGTTTTATTTTAGAATGAAAACTTAACAATTACTTAACCAATGAAAAATGATAAACTATGGTAGTATGGTAAGAATAACATCAACTAAAGAAATTGCTAAAAATGACCACCTTCATTCATACACATTCCATATAGTTGTCTCAAGTTGTTTAGACTATTTTTGATAGCATTATTATGGCTCTGTTTAAAGTCAGAAATTAAAGCTTCAAAATTTGTTTCTAATCATTACAATATTATCATTATTCTTTGTGCGTTGATATTAGTTTCCAATTGTGGGTTTAATATTGGTTGATTTTATATCATTAATATTATTCTCCGCTTTCATTGATTGTCATTATTGCTGAAGTACATTTTTTACTTCAGGAACGGCTATAAAAACGTGTCCAACGGTGTTAAATCGGGACAATTTGGTGGCCATAAAATGGTGCGCCATTACCAATCCAAAGATCAAATTGACCACTTAAATATTCACAAACTTCCAAAACGCTATGCCAGATGGTTATTGTAATTTGAAACTCTGTGGTGCTCAGAATAAGAAAGATAGACCAACATATGTTACATATTCGCAATCAGGGAAAAAAGAGCTAACCAAATATGGAAAAAAATACAGATGTTCCATTTGAAAGAATGAGTTGCCATCAATATGTTGGTCATACCTGTATATATTTCAGTTTCTGGATTCATATCAAAAAACCTCAGTTGATTTCGTGAAACTTTTATACGAAAAATTTTTTCAGTAACGAAGTTAAAGGGGGGGTCAAATTATAGTGAAAAACCCGGTACCTATGGTACCTCGTTCACATTTTTTTTTGCAAATACAATGAAATACATATGCTTTGATGTTTGATATAATTTCGTAAAGCCATTATACCTCAAAAGAATATATTTTAGTTGCAACGCTCATGTCATGAATTTATTTATTTTTTATCAATTCAGTCACACAGAACATTGTACTGCCAGAAAACATTTTTCAATTCAAACAATTATTCGGAACGATATGTATAGAAATAATGCATTAATTTAAATAAAAAATCAGTGATATTGTATTTGTTCGAATTATGTGTTGAATATTCATATCGAATGGCTCATTTATTCAAAAAACACATTTATTCATTACATACATCCATCATACGTACGTTTGTTCGGTCATTATTAGCCACAAGTGAATAATGAGTTATTATTCACTGCAGTCAGATGCTTCATAGATTCAGCTCTAAAATCATAAAGTAACTACTAACTAGTATATAGTACTTCAATTAACAAACATGGGTATACCTTGTCAATCGAGGATCAAATCTACTTTTATTACATCAATTATTACAGCAGTTTTCATTACTAAATAATATATAATGACAAGTTCTCTTAACATTTCTCTTGTCTCAACTTGACTTTTTTCACACTTGCAATAAAAAGGTATTGTCACGGTCACCAAATTTTGAAATCTCCAGAAATATATTCAGTAGTCCTGGATAAAGCATAGTACGTTACTCGCGTATAATGGCTGTACTCAGCTCACCTCGTGAATAATAGCTATCATTATACGCTCGTTGCATAATCTAACGGGTGATTTTTTAAGAGCTTGAGAACTTTTTTAAACAATAAACGCATAAATTTGCAAAATCTCATCGGTTCTTTATTTGAAACGTTAGATTGGTACATGACATTTACTTTTTGAAGATAATTTCATTTAATGTTGACCGCGGCTGCGTCTTAGGTGGTCCATTCGGAAAGTCCAATTTTGGGCAACTTTTTCGAGCATTTCGGCCGGAATAGCCCGAATTTCTTCGGAAATGTTGTCTTCCAAAGCTGGAATAGTTACTGGCTTATTTCTGTAGACTTTAGACTTGACGTAGCCCCACAAAAATAGTCTAAAGGCGTCAAATCGCATGATCTTGGTGGCCAACTTACCGGTCCATTTCTTGAGATGAATTGTTCTCCGAAGTTTTCCCTCAAAATGGCCATAGAATCGCGAGCTGTGTGGCATGTAGCGCCATCTTGTTGAAACCACATGTCAACCAAGTTCAGTTCTTCCATTTTGGCAACAAAAAGTTTGTTAGCATCGAACGATAGCGATCGCCATTCACTGTAACGTTGCGTCCAACAGCATCTTTGAAAAAATACGGTCCAATGATTCCACCAGCGTACAAACCACACCAAACAGTGCATTTTTCGGGATGCATGGCAGTTCTTGAACGGCTTCTGGTTGCTCTTCACTCCAAATGCGGCAATTTTGCTTATTTACGTAGCCATTCAACCAGAAATGAGCCTCATCGCTGAACAAAATTTGTCGATAAAAAAGCGGATTTTCTGCCAACTTTTCTAGGGCCCATTCACTGAAAATTCGACGTTGTGGCAGATCGTTCGGCTTCAGTTCTTGCAGGAGCTGTATTTTATACGGTTTTACACCAAGATCTTTGCGTAAAATCTTCCATGTGGTCGAATAACACAAACCCAATTGCTGCGAACGGCGACGAATAGACATTTCACGGTCTTCAGCAACACTCTCAGAACAGACGCAATATTCTCTTCTGTACGCACTGTACGCATTCGTGTGGTTGGTTTAATGTCCAATAAAGTAAACTGAGTGCGAAACTTGGTCACAATCGCATTAATTGTTTGCTCACTTGGTCGATTATGTAGACCATAAATCGGGCGTAAAGCGCGAAACACATTTCGAACCGAACACTGATTTTGGTAATAAAATTCAATGATTTGCAAGCGTTGCTCGTTAGTAAGTCTATTCATGATGAAATGTCAAAGCATACTGAGCAAATAACAATGCATGAAAATCATAACCTCAAAAAATCTGAGCAAATACTAATGCATGAAAATCCTAACCTCAAAAAAATCACCCGTTACTATTCTCCAATCCATCTCAACTATACTCACAGACAAATAATCGATTCACTCAAAAAATAGATGAAGTTTGTTGATTCATAAATATGTTATTTCAAGTCCGATTCGAATGATTTTTTTTCAATTAAAGGTAAGTTCATCCGTAATCAATCACAAGTTTTGAATTTCAAGAAAACTCGGCGTACGTCATTTATTACAGGGCGAAACAAAATTTGTTTTTTTATCCTAACTTTGGAACCAGCTCTATTATGTCACCGTGTGATTTCTTATTCTTCATCAAGATACATCTTTTCTCGATAATTTAATTCTCCATTCTTTACAATAGCTCAATTTTTGGTGAAGATATAAGGTTTTCAGAGCAACATTAAACTCCACAATTTCGCTATGGCTATGAACGTTTACACAGACTTAACCTTAAATCCGAATGGGAGGAAAATTCGATCGGTGAATATCTTGAAATTATATCTTAATTAACAAAACAGAGACGAAAATATGAAAAAAATGTACCAAATAATATTGAAATGACCACTGCACTACAAACCACAGACTGTGTCGATAAACAAAGACTTGCAGTCAGAAATTCATTTGATATTCGAATAAAATGGGATTCTAACCGAGAGGGCCTATATAGTTCACATAGATTCAAACTGTTATATTCCACTTTATATTGGAATTAAAGTGACACAATTATATCAATTGAAATGAATACAATGAAAACGAATGAAGGTTTCAATCAAACTAACTATTATTATAGAATGTCAAATCATTGATTTTCGAAATGAGATAAACAGTTTGAAGCTCAATAGTAAATGGTGGATTGAAATGATATAACAAAATCGACCATACATACAATGTTCTGAATCTGATTAAATGAAGGGGATTTTGATTACATGAAGAATTGAAAATGAAACAAAATAAATGGCGAATAAACTTCAAAAACAATTGTTTTCAATCTTCAAAATAATTATCATCCAAGTTATTAAATTCTACAAGAAATAGCTATTCCTAGGAACACTTTTGAAATGCAATTCATCAGTTGCATTGTGATCCTATGACGTGATCCTTTTCCTGCTAATAATAGTAACCAGAATAATAGTCCAAATTTGCAACGGTGTACAATGGTAACTAAACCGATGAATTCAAATTCTCCACACCATTTACGCTATAACACAAACTGGTGCTCACTTCAAATGAAAACGATTCAGCAAATTAGATGGACATAAAAAATAATTCAATGAATACTGATGAAACATGATGCAACCTATGATCTCTCATAGTTGTGGTCAGTTAACGGTGTGCTTATTTTAGCTGCATAAAATTTCAATTGTTTCTGTCTATGGTTTAACATTCAAGAATGTCGAACTGTGTTAATATTTCATTCAATAAAGTCCGACAATTCGTTATGTATCGTTTAACAACGCTGCGAAATTATCGACATTCAAAAATAAATCTGTTCGCCAAGTTCTTGGAGCATTTTGTCCATTTTACGATCAACATTCGGCTTAGAGAGCAAACAATTCGTGATCGTTTTTGCAATTTTCACGTTACAAACCCATCAACACTACAAATAAGTTTTCATACCAAAGAGATTATTACTGCTGTAGTGCGAAGAGTTGAATAAAACGTTAAAAATCACTACATGACTCATTTGAAGTTTGTGTCCTTTGATACTTGAAGAAATTCACGTAAGGATCTTGGCTTACGTACATATTAAACAGGCAGAATCGATTGAGTGATAAGCTACTTCTTTCAAAAATTATTATAGATTATATTCTTTTGAATCAAAGCTAAAACAGTTCTCGTATATTGAACAATACAGGGTGTTTCATTGGGAAAGGGAAATACTTCACAGGTGCATAGGTGGCACCAAGACGGTTCTAGAGATACCCCATTTACTGGGTCTCACTGTCTTCATAGCCGAGATACAGGGTGTTTTATGATTTGCCCGTTTCTTCCTGAGGCCATACCAAACGAACCACCCGGTATATTTTCTTCATATTTGGCAAATATGTTCCTAATTGAGAGCCCAAACATATCATGCAAATACCCGCCTCGAAAATCCAGGTCCGGTTAACAAAAAATTATGAATCGTTTGAATACTTGAAACAACACCCTGTACATCGGAATTTTGAAAATCTGTTTTAATATTCAAAAACAACACTAAAAACTAAACTGAGACGTATCCTTCAAATTTTCGCGCAGAAGTTTTACTGCAAAATTTCAAGGTAAAAGTGAAGTTTTTAGGAACTTGGATACCCGAAAGTGCTTTGAAGTGACTTTAACAATAATTATCAACATATAAATCTGTTTTTAAAATTCGAAAATACCACTAAAAACTGAACTGAGACGTACACTTCAAATTTTCGCGCAGATAGTTTCAATGCACAAATTTTCAACGTAAAAGTGAAGTTTTTTAGAACTTGGAAAGCTGAAAGTGGTTTGAAGTGACTTTTAACAATGAATTATCAAAATATTGAAATCCATAATTATTATACGTTATGATGCAACTCACTTCTCAATAAATGAAAACTAATGTGGAAATGAATTCCAAAGTAATGTTGAAATAATTATGGATTCAATATTATTGATAATTCATTGTTAAAAGTCACTTCAAACCACTTTCAGGTATCTTAGTTCTTAAAAACTTCAATTTTACGTTGAAAATTAGTGAATTGAAACTAGCTGCGCGAATTTTAAGTTTTTAAGTGGTATTTCGAATTTAAAACAGATTTTCAAAATTCCGATGTATAGGGGAGAGTTGGATATTACCGAGCCCCTAAGAACTTGGACCTATAATTAGGAAACTGTTTGATATTAAGAGAACCAAAATTGACTAATTTGTAGGACATTCAGTCAGGTACGCATACCGTATAACAAAAACTTCAACACTCAAACAAATTAACTATTGCCAATTTACGAAAAAAATTAAAAAAACGGTATTGTCAACAGGTCTGATAATATCGCGCCCAGGGTTGACAAAATCGTGCCCACATCAATTGCACACAATGGGTAAGTCATATAAGTAAAAATAAAAAAAGAATACCATTCTTAGCGATTTTCTTTATTAAGGATCACGCAATAAGTAGTAACAAAACTTGAACTCTGTGTGACAACAAAACGTAAAATAATCTCATGTGAAATATCAGACAAGTTACATTATTCAAAACAAAAATCACATACAAAATCTTTGGCAGAATCTTTTCAGCTACACTCCTTATGTATCCAATTCGAGCATTTACAACAACGGAAGCACATTTCCCCATTACGACCAAATTCTTGACATACGGCGCAAATATCACGATTCTCTAGTCGTCATCTTCATCATCATCGCACAGTTGAGTTAGGGGCACATCATTATCTTATGTATCTTCATGCTGCTGTCGATACATTTCTTAGACTTCCCTTTGCCTTATTTTTTTCTTGCCGGACCGTTTTCTTCTTGCATTTCATTTTATTATATTCATCCTCACTACTTTCGCTACTGTTCAAAACTTTTCTCTTGACAGACTTTCCTTTAATTTTATTTTATTTTATTTTACTGCCGTTTCGTATAGCTCAAGTGCAGATTTCAAATTTTCGGGATTCCATAACTTCTTTTTCTTCGGCACAGATTGGTCCATCTAAACGGAAATAATTTATGAAGCTGCAATAATTGTTCTGTATGCAGGTATTATATTTATTATACTATAATATGTATTTTCATCAAAAAGTCATATTGATCACAACAATCGATATCACACACATTGTTGATCTTAAACACAGGAAATTACTCATATTCAATCATATCAGTGTTTTCGCTTAGGATATACAATGCCTCCAACAGATGCACATACGGACAGATCATACATAACTCTTTTGTCGAGGTATAGACAAGTTAATGTAAATAAAACATACTTTTCAGAGTTTTCAATTTCGCACCCTCGACTGACAATGCCGCGCCCTCGGCGCGGAATTACCAAACTTAATCATTTTATTCATCAACCTCAAAATTAATGGAAAATATTACAGTACGTAAAAACATATCCTGACATTAATTTCACAGTATACAAGCATTAAAAATATATAGTGTGTAAGTATTACAATATAAATACAGTATTACTCACCTCTTATCAAAACTACACTAAAATTGTAAGGAGTGACGACGAAATTTCTACAGCGTGTGGTATCTCCGTCATCCCGCAGACTGTAATGGCGGTGCGCAGCGAAGGTTGTGTGCATGTCCGGCTTCGATGTAGGTGCATTGGGCACAGAAAAAGTGGATAGTTTTTGAATTACGCTGACGCGCGGAATTATCAACCGCGTGGTAATATCCAACTCTCCCCTACAGGGTGTTGTTTCGAGGATTCAAACCATTCATAATTTTCTTTAACCCGGACCTGGATTTTCAAGTATACGGCTATAAAAAGGAAAACCAATGTGGAAATGAATTACAAAGTAATGTTGAAATAATTATGGATTCAATATTGTTGATAATTCATTGTTAAAAGTCACTTCAAAACACTTTCGGTATCCAAGTTCCTAAAACTTCACTTTTACCTTGAAAATTTGTGCAGTAAAACTTTCTGCGCGAAAATTTGAAGGATACGTCTCAGGTTAGTTTTTAGTGGTGTTTTCGAATATTAAAACAGATTTGCAAAATTCCGATGTACAGGTGTTGTTTCGAGGATTCAAACGATTCATAATTTTTTGTTAACCCGGACCTGGATTTTCGAGGCGGTTATTGCATGATATTTGGGCTCTTAATTAGGAACATATTTGCCAATATGAAGAAAATATACCGGGTGGTTCGTCTGGTACGGCCTCAGGAAGAAACGGGCAAAATTCATAAAACACCCTGTATCTCGGCTATGAAGACAGTGAGACCCAATAAATGGGGTATCTCTAGAACCGTCTTGTGCCACCTATGCACCTGTGAAGTATTTCCCTTTCCCAATGAAACACCCTGTATAATATGTGTATTAGCAGAGGAAAGTATGAATAGGTCACCATACATTTCTGTGTATGATACGAGAACACTGATTAAAAAAACTTCAGTGAAAACCTCTACCACCAAGTATAAGAGTAGTGCTTGTATAATTAAATTTGTTTGAAGAATAAGCTGGAATTTTCATATCGAAGACCTTTTCTTTGTTGAAACGAATTTATTTTTTCCTTCCATATAGTATGACATCTTGAAAAAACAAACCAAGAGAAGCAGAGAACTATCAGAAATAATAAGTTTCACCTCTGTACCTCAAATTACAGTCATATTTATACTTTTCCCTTGAATTCCTTCTATACCTATTAAAACATAGCTCAAAAGGGATACACTGATAAGCCATATTGTTCGAAATTTCAGTGAAGGCAATAGGATTTATCGCGTGAAGCTTCCATAATTTCAAAAGACGAAAAAAATCTGATCCCTTAAAATCAAGCTCAAAAAAAAAACAATGAATTATTTGATTCAATCAAAATAAATCGAAGTCATTGATGATTGTTTTAAAATGACTAACCTTTTCAAAGAGTTGACGTGATGGCTGTTGTATGCTGGTCACAACATAGAATACAGGTTGCAAAAATCATGTAAGAAGCCCAACTAAT
This sequence comes from Propylea japonica, assembly GCA_013421045.1. Classification (NCBI taxonomy): domain Eukaryota; kingdom Metazoa; phylum Arthropoda; class Insecta; order Coleoptera; family Coccinellidae; genus Propylea; species Propylea japonica. The sequence continues at coordinate 83,021,857 of CM024242.1, read as the reverse complement.
ATTTTAATATCCAGAAAATGTACCTATAGATAACGAACTAAACCAATAATATCATTTTCAGTCTCAACTGTATGAAGTATGAAGAAGTATGAAGAACTTTTGAAATATCCGAAGAAAGAATAAAAACTATTAATTATACAGGGTGTCTGTAAAAATGCAAGGGAATTTGGGAGATGATTTCTCTATGAAAATAAGCAGATGTAGTTTATATAATTTTTTTCGAAATCGACTCCCCTTGCAAAATATAGCCTTTGAAAGGCAATGACGAATTGACGATTCTTTTAGATCTCATAGCTTTATTATTAGAGGTTGAAAATAACACCTCCTATGATTTTCGTTCAAAATTGTTTTCGTGGAATATATTTTCGAAAAATAAAATTCTCTTATGGTCTTCCATTCAATTCTGGAGAAAAAAAGCATCTTGCAAAATTTCGATAGAGTCTCTCGGAAAAAATAAAAGCTTACAATCAGTTATGATCACTGTTCATTCCATTTCATCGTTTAAGTGTTTCATAGAATGAATATTCTAAGATATTGTATGTCAATGACAGAAGCTTAAGATTTTTTATAAATCTGTTTGAAGGTTTAATTAGTAATTCCGAAATAAAATTATATCCGTAATATTTTAATTTCGCGAATAAAACTTTCTTTCGATTAATAAGCATAATTGACAAAACCAATTTTGAGCATAAACAGTATCCATAGAATATTCATTCTATGGAACATAAGATTAAATGGAATGAACATTGATCATAACTGCTTGGAAGTTTTTATTCTTTCCGAGAAAAGTATTGACTGTATCGAAATTTTGCAACAGATTTCTTTTCTTCAAAGTTGAAGGGAAACCATAAGAGAATTTTTTTCGAAAATCTATCCCACGAAAACAATTTTTCAATGAAAATCATAAGGGGTTGTTATTTTAACCCCTAAAAATAAAGTTATGAGGCCAAAAAAATTATGTGAGTAACATCTACCTAATGTTTATGACTCAGTGTTTTAGGTCACCTGTCAACCTGTCATCACCCTCCAAAGGCTGTATCTTGGAAGGAAGGTCGATTTCGAAAAATATTTAAATGAACTACCTCTGCTTATTTCCCTCGAGGATCATCTCCCTAACTCTTTCACATTTGTTTACTGACACCCTGTAGTTTATGTATGTCTGACACGGATTTAACCCGTACCATTGTATATTTTCCTTATACAATGCCCGTACTATTCCCTTATAAACTAAATGATCTACAAAACTTCACGAAAACTGATGGAGAAACTCTTTCACCTAAATCGAATAGAAACTATCGCCCTAATTCCATGTCAGTACTTCCATAAATTTTCATTATTCACGGGATGATAAAATCGTTGAAAAATTGCATTTTCTCCTAGCATCACGTTCGCCCGACTAGGTGTTTTAGCATGAACATGTGTTTGCATTCGTCATTTGAATACCGTTGAAAATTTGCATGTTTGCACGCGAAACCAGCGCCCCGATAAAAAAGGTGGAAACTGGCCCATGAATTTTCAATATTCGGTTGAAACTTACGGGTAATATCCGAGGATATCGTTTCCTGTTATTTCAGGTTTTAAATGCGGTAATAAAACTGACGAATAGTCTTAAGTTTCAATACGATCGATATTGGGGTTTTTATTGACCAGAAAATTTTATTTTCTTTGTGAGATACGAGGAGGTTTTATTGTACAGAAATAAATTCATATGGATTTCTTCATAAGTGTTGGGGTAGACATGTTTTGATTGGTTTTGTTCGTTGTCTGTGCATGTCCTGAATGTATTATTATTTTTTTTTTCTGGAATACTGCTTCTTACTTTTATTACTACATTCGAAAAGATCTAGTGACTGTTACTGTTATTTCCAAAAAAGTCTGATAGCTGTAACTGCTACTTCAAAAAAGAATTGGTTCCACTTACAGCAATTTTCGAAAAGGACTGATATCTGTTACTGCTACTTTCGAGAAGGATTAATATCCAATATTTTGATCCAATGTGATGGGTAACGTTTGGTCTGGAGGACCTTGCATCGGATATTCAGTTATGGAAATATAAAGATTTTCTTTTAATATTTCAATTGAGTTTTCAATGGTTCTGTTAACACTATGGCCACAACATTTTCTATGAAGATTCAGTATATCAATCTTTATTTACAAAAAAAATTTCACTCGAATCGGATATCTTTTTATGAAAATATGAGGTTTCGTTTCATCAATATTCCAATTGAATTTTCTATGGTTCTGTTCACATTATTGCCACAAAATTTTGAACGAGGGTTGTTATCAGCATTTTGCATTTGGCCGTTACATTTCATTCCGATTGGTTTCGTATTTTCTGAGATATTGAGGAACAAACATTGAGAAAGGCTTTATTTTATGGAACACCCCGATTTGGTTGGTTAACGAACTTCGATTAATTTGGGACCCGAACTCATCCTGAAAATTTCAAGCCTTAAGGAAAATTCCTTCGAAATTTATTGCGCTAACGGATGGACGGCCCCACGGACCGAATTGAATTTGACCACGAATTCGTCATCAGGGAGTCTAACCCTATCGTTTGAGACCATTTTCGGCTCAAAATTCGAAAAGTACAGACATTTGGGCAAAACGATATTGCACTCGTTTAAGTAGAATGAACGCTCGAAAACATTTAACAACTTTGTAACTACTATTTTTCGAAGCATTGAATGGATAAAGAAAATTTATGAAAATTTGGACATAGTTTCATCATTAGAGAATTAATGTAATCGAATTTAACTCTTTCGGATTTGTCGAGATTTTTTGTTACACAGTTAGCCCTTAGCGAATTGAGCATTACGAAGCAGGAGAACTTCACAGGGTAGTTCTAAATCCACGATAGGATAGGGATCGGCGTCGAAGTATATTGGCCAAGAACCAAGTGAATACTATCGTAAGGCACCCAGAAATAGGTACTGGCAAACGAAAGACGCATAGATAGAAACCTGGAAAGAAACTATCAATGGTGTGACATAGTGGTCCATTCTGATAGTCGATCTGCTATTAAATCATTAAACTCCTATGTCAGCTAATATGGGAGTGCCGAAGAAAACTCAATATAGGAAAGAAAAAGAAGGAATAAAAGAAAACGAAAAGTCTAACATAGTAGCCAGAAATGGAGCTCAAACGACACTTACTTGCCCAGACCTTTCTGTGGTATGGAAAAATGCACCTATAAAAACTTTAGAGTGGCAATGGAATGTCACCCCCTCAAAAATCTACAATATAACATTTACCAATTCTCAACAAATTTAATCAATAGAGAATATTCATGAAAGTAAGTACCGACATGAAATTTTGGTGATAGTTTCACTTAAGGTGAATGAACTTCATCAATTTTAGCCTTTCAGTTGAGGTTTTTTCAAGTCATGATACTACTTTCAAGATCATAACTCTACTGTTACAAAGATTCATTACGTTAAAGAGCTAGCAATTACAAATTTTCAAAACATCTAATCAATAGAGAACTTAGGCCTTCATTAAAATATTAATATTGAAGGCAGCAATTTCTTTTATTGTATTTCAAATGGATAATCACAAAGTAGCGACTGCGTCATCCAATATGGCGAATTTCCAAGTATACCTAAATGAACCCAGTTGCAGAATGGTGCATGCGCCGGTCTCTATTCAACGCTTAGCAAATTAGTTTTCACTTCAAGATTCATGTATTACATGATGTTTTATCCGAATTCAAACAAAGTAATTGAAAAAAAGTGCATATTAAATGAGTATTCGTTTTAAAATTTATCTGAACACTGAACTGAAATAGTGAAAACTATCATATTCATATTCGATTGGATTATAATATCGAGCAGGATATTCAGGCAAACCTATTTCTCATACTCAAATGACGATATTTTGAAGAATCTATTGTATATTTCTTTACGAAACCACAAATTTTTCATCATTAAATCCAGATAAAATATAATCTTTTCGTATTATCTAAAATCCACTGTGTTTGAGTCAAAAAGTTTCAGTGAAGAAGCATTCAACATTTTCATTATTTAAGTCCAGACTTTTTCACATCCTCCAGAACGAACATATAACATCTAGTTCAGCCTGAAAAATAAAATCCAGTTCTATTTTTGAAAGCTATAATCCTCGTAAGAAGAATAAGAATACAAACTCTGTATCAAACGTCAAACGGTATTGTGTATATTTCGTAGGGATGATATGCATTTCTATTATTTTTCCCATTTTGCTGGTGAACTTCCAAGTTGTTTCTCTATCCGCTGCAAATATTAAAGAAAGAAAAATCGTATATATTCCTTGGGCAGAAGTTGAGATTACGAATAAGAATGAATCGAATATATAGGCTGCTCGCATGAGAGATGACAATTTATATCTTACGGAAAAAATATTCAGTGAAAAGCTGGTTCTTCAATGTTTTCTCGAATGAAACGTATCTCAGTGAAAAAATGTGGCATAAATTTTATTTCAAATTATACGCAACTTATTTTCAAAATACGATGTTCTCTATTTTTTAGGTTTTCACTTCCAGTCTCTGCAACAGAAACAATTAAAAAATTCTTTCCGCCGACCTCTAAATAAAAGATGATTTCAAGTGTACGGAATTGATCATTAATGACCCATTTTAATGCTCAATTTTTTGGCTCTTTTAATGTGCAATCCTCATAGCAACCGTTCACAAATTATTCAGAAGCACTACGAGAAATATCAAAACTCTACTGGAACATAAATATATAGAAATTTTATTATGTCAAATGAAGGTCTTGTGCAGAATGGGAAGGTATTTCAATCGAGACTTCATACACAAATCATATTGAGATCGTCGGAAAAATCTTGTAATCACCTCGGTTATTAGTCGCTGTCTTTAATAACCTAGTTGATTAAATAACTATTAATTAAGATAAGATTAATCCTTGCACTGATTGGGAGCAACAAATTGGTTTTGAAATAATTGTTGCCTAATAGTAAAACTGAAAAAGAAACTTAATGAAAAGGATAACGTAACGTTTCAGTGTCTATATCAGACATGGACCTATAATACTAACTGGACGTCGAACTTCCTTACTGTCACGTAGAAAAAAGTGAGGCAAATGGCGGCCATTTGCAGTTTGGGGTGAACCACAAATATTTTGATGTTTTATGCCATTTGTGCTTGAATTTTGATTGAAACATAGACGTTCCTCTAAAAGAAGTGATGAAAAACGAACTCTATATATTAGTGTTCTGTGAACTCTGACATTTCGGTCTATATCAAATTATAAATAGGTATTTTCGATTCTTGTGATTAGTTAATAAACAATATTGGTAATCCTATCATTTGAATTCGTTGAAATAAAATAAATAAAGGAATAATTGGTAATTCTAATATTTAAATTCATAAAAAAGTGACACCTCTCAAATCCACCCCAAACTGCAAATGGCCGCCGTTTGCCTCAAAATTTTGACAGATTCGCCATCTAGTTAGTATTATAAATCTATGATATCAGACTCCTTTTTCAGAACTTGGAAAATCTTTGGAATTGTGTCGTTTCTTGTTTGTAGTCTAATTGACAGTTGTCAACATAAAGAGATGTTGATTCATTTAATTTTGAAATTTCCTGATGTGATGTCATTTCTTTTTTCGATAAATCAATCCAAATACGATCTATTTCAACAGATTAGTTAGCCAAATTATCTACTTCATCTAGCAAAAGACATGTGTATTCCTCAATTTTTCTTTTATAGTTATCAGGTTCCGTCATTAGAATCTCTATGTTGTTCCATTTCATCATATTATGATCTCCGGTATTCGATCTGCGATTTGTGATCTTGTAATGTCTCTATTTTTTATGTTATTCTTATGTTCCCGTTTTCTTACTCCAAGGGTCTTGATGTCTCTATCGTATAGGATTTTCCACTTATACAGGGAATATTGTTAACACAATTTTTTATTTTTGTGTCTCATTCATTGGCTAAGTTCTGGTTAGAATGGATCTCAAATCAGGATCTTATGTTGAATTTGGAACCAATTATTCTTATTTTTTCTGAAAGGCTAGGAATATAAGAAATGACATTCAACAAATTTGGTTGGGCGCACGAATATCAGAACCGTTCTGTGGTTAAGGTAAATGTACCTGTAAGGAGAAATTTCTGGAGATGGAGAAAGCCAGGAAGGAAAAACTCTGGCGGAATCTCTCAGGTATGGATCATTCCACTAAGTTTGTTCGAAAATTTGAAACAGTAAGATCCAAAAGATATCTGGATCTTGGTAAGAAACAATAACACTTCGTCACTGGCTTTCTTACAGGACACTGTCGCCTCAGGAAGCACCTGTTGAGGATGGGATTATCGGACACTGACGAGTTTAGGTTCTGTGGGTATAGGAGGAAGAAGCCTCCATTCACCTAGTCAAGGAATGCTTCGGCATTGCGAGCCTAAGGAAATAATGCCTTGGACGAGAAACTTGTAAGAATGAGGAACTAGCCTCATTGAATCCTTCACAGATATTGGATTTCATTAGATCTCTAGAACTGGAAGAAGAGCTGTAAAGGGTGTGGTCAGAGCAGCTCTGTAAGGGGGCACAATGAACCTTGAGGTTCCAGTGAAATCTAAGCTTTTTTCAAACTATAACTATAACATTTCAACTGCCTCCCCGAACAGAAAAGAAAGTCTAAATCGCCTTAAGGAGAAGGTCAGAGCTCGGGTTCGAACCGTAGACAAACACGGCTCATAAAGACGACATTCCTCCCGAATTACATCGTCGAACGGCGTTGCCAGAACTGTACTTAGATTATGTGGCAATTTGGCATTGCAACGTTGTAACATGAATTTCTGGAACGATTACATATCCGAGTACATAATTGCGTTGCGAACCGCTGAGACCACGCGACAATTCACAAACTCGATGTTCAGTTGTTCCAGGAAATTGTGGATGGTGCCATAATTTCCAAGTCGTTTCGGGATATAACTTTCGGGGGGAGTTTGGAGGGATGGTTAGGTTCGCTGTCATATAAGTCAGACTTGATCTGTTGCGTCATAGGGTTGTTAACTAACTGTTGCGAGTGTAATATTATACATTGATACTGGATTTTGGCAGGAAGTTCGTATCTTGGCATAGTAACAAACTTTGTAGTGTCTCAGTTAGTTGGAAAAGAGTTTCATGGTCTGATAATCATTTTGAGCGCTCGGTCTACCTAAACGACTGCTATATCCTTTTGCCCAAATGTCTGTAATTTACGAATTTTGTGCCGAAATGGTCTCGAACGAAAGGGTTAGACTCTTTGATGACGAATTCGTAGTCAAACTAAGTTCTGTCCGTGGGGCCGTCCTTTAGAACAATAACATCTGAAAGGATTGTCCTAGAGACTTGAAATTGTCAGGGTGAGTTCGGTTCCCAATGACTAGGTTAAGTTTGTTAACCAGCCAAATCGTACAGGGTATTCCATTAAATATGGCCATTCTAAATTTTTGTTCCTCAATATCTTAGACAAAAAGAGAGCCATCAAAATAAAATGTTACGGCCATATGCAAGATGCTCTTAATTAGTTCCACGCAAAATTTGGAGCCATAGTATGAACAGAACCATAGAAAATTCAATTGGAATATTAGAAAGAAAAATAGCTATACTTCCGTAACAGGATAACAGATTCGAAATTTATATTGTGAACCAAAACTAATGAATAAAATATAAATGTTTATGCAAAGTTTCAAGAAGGTCGCATCAAAATCATAGAAATTAATGTTAAGATTCGTTCATTTTTTATAAATATTTCATTTTTTAAATATTTCAAATCTCATATAAAATTCTGAGGCAATACGATAGTCTCATTTCTCCACCAAAGACCGAGCGCTCATGAGCTCCTGCTCAGGGCTTCTCTTGAATTTTTTATGAACGTCTTCACTGAATGTAACCTAACATTATGTTCGAAACGCCTTCTGAAACCGTTATAAATGACCATCTCAAAGCAATGAGTTTCATAAATCGCTTGGATAAAAAACCTTACATCGGATTTATCGATGGATCAAAAAGAGATAGGCATTGGCATTGGGATATTTGAACCTTAACTGAAGATCTCTGAAGCCCTGGTGAGCCTTCTATTTTGCAGGCAGAGATGCTGGCTGTGTATGTACATATGCGCTCAGAAATGTCTAAGAATGAACCTCGTGGATGTCTGCTGATCTAGGAGTGCTGTTACACCATATGCTATGATACGTATATGCCAGGCAATTGTGGTGTTAAAGGAAATTAAAAGAAAAGATAAACGTACAGAAAGTGTATCAACCTGCTGGAACTTAACCCAGAATATATAAGGAAGGTACAGGTAATGAGAGAATGGAGAATCAGAGAACAGGAAATTGCTAAGTAAAAGAGAGGAATGGGAACGGGAGTCGGGAATACACCGACTATAATCCCAAAGAAAATACCGTAAAATGGTATACATATGGTTCCAAAACCTCTACAAGAGCTGGCGCTGGGATATACGGGCCAAGTACCAAGTGTGCACTGTCGCTAGGATCCTGTATGAGTGTCTTTCAAGCGGAAATCTTAGCTATTGAAAGATGTCTGGATATAAATCTAGAAAAAACTATCAGAAGTGTGATATATAGCCATACACTCAGATAGTCAAGCTGATATTGAAGCACTGAGCCCCTACGTCATCGACTAAACGATGATCTGGAAGTGCCAGAAGAAACTCAATGATATAGGCAAGAGAAAAGATATTTGGATCTTGGTAAGAAACAATTACACCTCCTCACTGGCTTTCTTACAGGACACACTGTCGCCTTAGGAAGCAACTGTTGAGGATGGGATTATCGGACACTGACGAGTGTATGTTCTGTGGGGAAGAAGAAGAAACCCCATTCACAACTCACCTTGACACCTTGACACAAGTCAAAGAATGCTTTGCCATCGCAAGCCTAAGGAGAAAATGCCTTGGCGAGAAACTTGTAAGAGTGGGGAACTAGCCTCGTTGAAGCTTCACAGATATTGGATTTCATCATATCTCTGGAACCGGAATGCGAGCTGTAAAGGGTGTGGTCAGAACAGCTCTGTCAGGGGGCACAATAGACCTTGAGGTTACAGTGAACTGTAACTCCTTTTTAAAATATAACTATATAACTATGGTGAAGTCATCAGATGGCTCTATGGATTAGAAGCAAAAACAGGTGAACAGCTGGTATGCAAGAGTACAGAGCTGACAGACCTCACATCAATTCATATGGGGAAACCTGTCCTGGACACACAAGAGGTAACGGCCATGGCTCCTAAAGAGGTATCAGTTTTATCAACGTAGTTGACGACCTCATGTGGTTTGGGATTCATTAATGAGTCGGGTAGAGAACAAAAGATCCACATGGTCTCAGTTCCCAGAAGGCTAACCTATAGCCATAACGACCCTAATTCTAATAAATAATTAGGAAAAATAGGATTGATGATGAAATACAGAATATAAACACTCTTCATCAATATCTGTCATTGTATAACAGGTTATGTTAGCTTAGATTTCACACCGAATAACACATATTATAGAATGTCGTCATTATCTGTTGCATAACAGGTTAGCAAATATCGTCGTTACGCTAGCTTTTGAAGCTTCATTCTCCCTACAGTTATGTAGGGCAGCAGCCCTTGTTCTTAGGGATTATACATAAGTTTAATCAGACGTTGTAGTTCAACTTCCGCAGTGTATCGCGCGGTCTAATTGTGGATTGTGCAGACGGAATTATAGGGACGTCGACGCCTGAGTTTCATTTCCATAACGGCTTAGGACCCTCTTAGCTCTGGGTTTGGACCCATTCACTTGTTGGGGGAGAATATCGCAGATTCATCTTCATTTTTCGCAGTAACGGGGATATGTCGAGAATTTTGCAGAATTTCATTAAATGTAGGAGATAACGCAGCTTATGGTTCTTCAGTGTAATACATCTGTTGAGAATTTTTTGTTCTGGCAGAAAAACGCAATTTTTTAGACCGAAATTCATTCATTCGTCTATGGTAATGGTAATCTTTTTGATACATTTTTTTTGTTGAATGACTCATTTTTTACCTCAAAATAGGCTTATGTGTCGATCATGACCTCATCAATGAAGCCATATCTTTTTTCTGCCTATTATGTGTATTATGTAGGTAAAAGAGCACTTTTTGCGGTCGATTATTGGATATCTTCCTCACAGAAGCCCCTAATAAAGGGTTTTCCAATAGGAGAAATTATTTTGATATTCAAAGAAAAATGCCACTTATCAATACAAATGATCGGATGTTTATTTCATTATAAAGAAGCTATGCCGTTAATAGTGGAAAATAACACCAGGAAAATGTCCACCACGATCATGCTTACAGGATCATGTCCTTCTGATGAAATTTTCCATAACCAAATCCCAAAGTGGCTGCCCTATGTCCCCGATAGCCTCACGAATTTCATCTTTGAGGTCTTGAATAGATGCTGGGCTATTGGCGTATACCTTCTCTTTACTTGGCCCCAAAGGAAGAAGTCGCAAGGTGTTAGATCAGAAGATCTCGGTGGCCAATTGTGATCACCTCTTCCAGAGATCACACGATCCGGAAACTTTTCCAGCGTAAGATCAATAGTTTCGTTGAATGTGTGACACGTAGCGTAGCACTGAACTTTATAAACCTTAAGACCGAAATCTTTATGCAAAATACGGTGTAATGACGTTTCTGTAATGCCTAATTACAAAGAACGACGAGGAATAGACAAACCTAGGTTTTCTTCAATTATTTTCTGCCTCAGCAGCAATATTCTCGACTGTTCTTGAGCAACGTGCACAGGTTTTATTCTTCACATCACTAACTTGTCCCAACAGCTCGAATTTTTCCACCAATTTCTTTATTGCGGTCCAACAAGGTGCTTCACGATGACCCAAAAATGTTCGAGTTTTACGAACCGTCTCTGCCAAATTTTCACCATTTTATATTGAATTTTAATCATTTCAATGCATTTTTGAAGCGTGTATCGTTCCATTTTTATAAATAGCGTAGTTTCTACTTGTCAAATGTCAAAAAATGACAGCTTCAAATGTGACATCTACCGAAATAGCGGGCTATTCAAAATAACACCTCTCATTGGAAAACCCTTTAGAACACAATACTCCCCAAACTCTCTTAAACAATAATTAATATGATTAATTCTCTCGTTATTGCATAAAACCGTTTCACCTTATTGTTTCAATAATTGCGTACCAGTATTTCAGCAAACACTCAGCTTCACACTAGCTCAAAATAACAATTATAAATTTTTACCGCAAGTAGCAGTGAAAGTAATCAGTCCATCTCAAACATAGAAGTAAAAGTAATGAGCCCTTTTCGCAAGTAGCAGGAACAGTAATCAGTTCTTTTTGGAATATAGCAGTAACAGTAATGAATCCTCTTCGATAAAGTATCTCTGCGAACGTTACACATCATATAAGCGCAAAATAACTACATTTCAGAGGAAACAGGACTAACAATAGCTGATTATTTCATCCTCTATAATTTTCCACATTCCCCATCAATTTCTCGCAGAAAATCAATATCTGGACTAGAATCGTTCATTAAAAACCTAACCGAAACAAACTCCGTTCTTCCACTCAAATTTCCTTGATAACGTGCCAAGGAAGACGTAGACCGAAAACCATCAAAACGAAAATATAAATAGCCCTTTACATCTCTCATCTCCACGTCAAACTCGCGAACGCATCCCACATAACAATTTTCAATTTTCCCCTACATTTCCATCGCCGTTCAACCGTCGATCGTTCCAAAACGGCTCAGAATTCTTGCGATAGAGCGACACATAATTTATATGCATCGAGGATTGAGCTATTCATATGCTATTTCGGTTAGGTGTTCCCGACAAATAGCTACATGCGAACAGTTTCTCCTGTGACTGTAACTGTTATTGCTTTCAGAATATCTAAGGAAGGTACAGGTAATGAGAGAATAAAGAAACAACCACAACTCATCTGCGAACCTCCCTAGTTATGTAATGATCACGAAAGTAAGCTGCACTGAGAAAAACTTCAGGACATTGGTAAGTAAAAGGGAAGAATGGGAAAGGGAATGGGAATACACCGACTATAACTTCAAAGAAAATACCGAAAAATGGTATACAGATGGTTCCAAAACCTCTACAGGAGCTGGGATATAAGGCCCAAGTGTGCACTGTCGCTCCTGTATGAGCGTCTTTCATGTGGAAATCTTAGCTATTGAAAGATGTCTAGATATGAATCTAGAAAGAAACTATCAGAAGCGCGATATAGCCATACACTCAGATAGTCAAGCTGCTATTAAAGCACTGACCTCCTACGCCATCGACTAAAAGATGATCTGCGAGTACCGGAACAATCTCAATGAGGTAAGCAAGGAAAATAAGGTCTTTTTAATCTGGGTTCACGGCCATTCGGAAATCAATAGAAATGAAGAGGCCAATACACTTGCCAAAGAGGGCGCACGAATGTTACTCACTGGCCCAGAACCCTTCTGTGGTATAGATAAATGTACCTATAACCTATATGACAAGGAGTTTCTGGAAAAGGAAAAAACCGAGAGGGAAAAACTCTTGCGGAATTCCCCAGGGATGGATCATCCCAAAGTTCTTTTGGAACGTTGAAACAGCAAGATCCAAAAGATATCTGGCTCGCTGGCTTTTTTACAGGACGCTGTCGCCTCAGGAAGCACCTGTTTAAAATGGGATTATCGAACACTGACGAGTGTAGGTTCTGTGGGGAGGAGGAAGAAACCCCAATTCACCTAGTCACGGAATTTTTTGGCATTGTGAGGCTAGGGAGAGAAGACCTTGGGCGAGAAACTTGTTAGAGTGAGGAACTAGCCTCGTTGAAGCCTTCACAGATATTGGATTTCTCAGATCTCTGGAAGTGGAAGACGAGCTGTAAAGGGTGTGGTCAGAACAGCTCTGTAAGGGGGCACAATAGACCTTGAGGTCGCAGTGAAGTGCAACCCCAGTTCAAACTAACTAACTAACTTACTGTTATTGCTATTTTCGGAACGGACTGATAACTGTTACTTTCGAAAAGGACTAAATACTATTAATGCTATAGTCGAGAAGGGCTGGTGAAGGTTAGTGCTTCTTCCGAAAAAGATTGATAATTGTTATTTTGCGCTTATATGATGGGTGACTTTTGCTGAATATTTTAGAAATCTTCCCCTTCATTTTACAGGCAGATATAATGGCTGTCTGATATGCGTTCAGAAGTGGCAAGAGGCAATAAAGTGAATCTACTATGGGTGCCTGGGTATTGTGGTGTTGAAGGATATGAAAAAGCCGAAGAACTTGCTAAAAGTGCATCAAGAGTAACATACGTGGGCTCAAAAAGACCAATAAAAGGCAACGGTGCAGTAATGAGAGTTGAACAAATGGAGAACACTCTTGAGAAACAGCTCTATCACGAGCTGAGCTTCGTGTGATGGTTGGACTGCTGACGGGACACTGTCGATACAAATATCATCTGTTCGATATGGGAAAGACAGCAGATAGGGTTTGAAGGTCTCTTGGATCACAAGCAGAAACAGCTGAACAAATACAAGTGTCCTCAGCTGATGTGTCTAAGAAAAATTAATATGGAGAAACCGATCCTGGACATCCAAGAAGTAACGTGCAAGGTTTCTAAGGAGGTTGTCGGTTTTATAAACGCCATTGAATGAGTAGGGTAGAGAACAAAAGATCTTCATGAACGCAGTTTCCGGTAGGTTAACCTTGCCATAACGACCCCAATTCCAATATAATAATAATATCCATCCTATTGTTTTTTACTATTCCATTGACAATAATACTCTTTCTAGAACAGACGTAGTCAGAGATTTGGGAGTAGTACTCGACTCCAAACTCACTTTCCATCATCATTTTGAGTCTGTAATCAATAACGGTAATGAAATGCTTCGTCACTAGACAATGCAGAGACTTCAAAAATGTAGAAGCATTATTAGCTGTTTTTTATGCTTTCATATTCAGCAGATTAAATTTTGCAACGTCTGTGTGGAGTCCTCATTATAATTGAGACTCGAAAATATTCCGAAAAAGTTCCTGAGATTTCTCAGTTACAAGTCTGACCTCATGACTCAAAAAGGTGATCCCGAAAACTTTTCTATAAGACAAAAACATTTTAACGTGGTCAGTTTGGAATATCGCAGAACTATAAATGACGTATTGATGCTCCAAAAACTTTTGAATGGCTCATTGGAGGCAGAATTTCTTCTTGCAGGTATTACCTTTTATACCCCGAGTATATCACTGAGGAAACATGACATCTTTTACCTCCCTAGGAGAAACACTGTTGCTGTTCAGAATTCACCTATGCATCGTATGCAAAAAGAGACTTCCATGTTTGCAGAAATATGTGACATATTCTTCGACAGTTCCAGAACGATCAAGCAGAAAATGTTGATAAAATATTTCGGGGAACTTTAACTTAATTTTTTTTTTGTGCATCATTTTTTTTCCTTTTTCAGTTGAAATAATTTGTTTTTAGGGGATATAATTTCTTGATTTTTTTGTCATCCATAATGTAAAACCTCATGTGTTTTGTATTTTTTTAATTTAACCAAATATTTTACACTTTTGTATAATACTTTGTGAATACCTTTCTGGGTGTGAAAATCACCTGTGTGTATTCCTCAGTTGATAAATAAATAAATAAATATCTGTGATGGTATGCATCTATATAGAAAAAAGTTTCAGCTTTCATAAAATAACGAAGGTCTTCCAGTCCCAGATTTACTAATTAGTACTAAAATTAACTAGATATTATCGAAAACAAAAATAATCATCAAATAATTAAAATCCCAAAAGAGTATGCTTCCTTGAACATCCTGGCATCAAAAACAAATAAAATTTTCCCCTAAAATTATCGAAATTTATTGAAAAACTAAAGGAACTGAATAAAATCTAACATAAAAACCCACGCCCAAATATCCCAACAAGGAACCCAATTAGAGATCTAAACTCTTAAACGGTTTCGAATTCACAATACCCTATAATGATAGACCAAGAAACAATGATGATCTCTGATAATTGCCTCTAATATTTAACAAATTATACCATTATCCGCCTGAAATTGCCTGGCGTAGGAGCTTTTTCGCTTCAATAGTTCTCGATTATTTATATAAAGGTTCTGTGCCAATTTTTTTCACAAGTATGTCGTATATCCTAGGGTTATGATGTCTTATATTGATATCATGGGGGAGAACGATGATTGTAACAGTGAATTGAGTGAACATGGAAGATTTTTGACGAAAGGTAAGATGAATATAAAAGTTTTGGAAAAGCCCTGAGCAGGTGCTTCTGAGCGCTCGTTCATTTGGTGGAGTGATAAGGCTATTACCTCAAAATTTTGTAAATGACTAGAGATTGATACTTAACATATAAATGAAATATGTGAAAATCGATAACTACAAATTTCATAATTCAATGGTTCTGATTTCACTATCCTTCGAAAATTTGCATGATTTAAGTCGCCAATTTATTTATATCCTCAAACTCGATTTTATTTCATTCGAAAGCATTTCATGGAAATGGCTGTATTAACGCAACTCCGACAAATTTTTCCGTACTGCTTTGAATTGGCATTGAACATTTTACTATAAAATTTCAGCTCCTTCGAATACTTTTTTGGTATAAATTCAAGCAGTTCTTATAATAATATAAGATAATTTTCTCGAAAACATTTTCCGATGAAAAAAGAAAATTGTGAGATTTTTTGTCCATGGATACATGTTACAAAATCATTTCATATAATTATGAAGCATGAAAAAATCTTTTCGAAAAACTATTTTCCTCAGAAAATAGGTTATTAACTACAATTTAACTCACCTTTCTCGACAAGAAGTAGAATCATACCAGCATCTGCAATGAAAGAAATATTTCATTAATACATCATGAAAAAGCGACTGATAATTATAATTTAATATTCTTATAATATTTTCTTCTATTCATATTGAACCATTATTATGTCATTTTATTATTTGATTTAGGATAATAAGTATTCCAAAGATAATAATTGAATAAATAGAAAATTTCAATTCGATTGAATTCATAGTCCCAAAAATATCATTCACATAAAATTAAGAACCAGTGAAGCAAAAAGAAACATTCAGGCTCCGAACCAATATTAATACTACAAGTTGAAAGTAGTTATGTTAACGAATAGTCAGATAGATGGCCAGGAACACTTACTATTTTTTCCGAGAAACATTATCGACGCGAATCTTAAATTGATTTTTTAACTTTTGAATTGAAATATCAAGAGTATCAAAGTAAATATCACCAAAGTAAATACTTAATGGCACTATTTAGAAATTTTCTTTAATTTTATTGTATTATATTACAATTCAATTACTTTCATAAACCCAACCCATTTCAATGAAATACAGAAGTATAGTCCGTTCACGAAAGGTTGAGCCGTCGGTTGGCCATGACAATTTGGCATATTTCACTGTGTATATTAAAATGTTAGGTTATGTTTGTTATTTTCTTGTCATATTGATACGCAATGTTGTCAATATTGCATAGAGTTGTCTGATAACTCGCAAGCTCGTCGGACGAGGCCGGGTACATTCGGCAACGTTGAATTTATTTTACGTTGTGACAGCAAATACTGCCACTTCAGATAAATAAAAAACGCCTACTATGTGCTCAACCTTCGTGAACGGACTATATCTAGTGATCTAAGGATAGTAACGAATAGTAAACTTGCATTTCGAAAACTCTGAGAATAACAAGATCCAGAAAATAAATCATTCTTTTTTGAGCGCTCGTTCTAGTTAAACGAGTTATATTATTTTGCCCAAATGTCTGTGACTTTTTTTGAGCCGAAAATGTTCTTAAACGATAGGATTCGACTCCCTGATGACGAATTCATGGTCAAATTCGATTCTCTCCGTGGGGCTGTCCGGCCTTTCGTTAGCACAATAACTTTTGAAGAGATTGTTCTGGAGACTTGAAATTTTCAGTTTGAGTTCGGGTCCCAAAGGCTCGGTCAAGTTCGTTAACCAGCCAAATCGTACCGGGTGATCCATTAAATATGGCCATTAAAAATTTTTGTTATTCTATATCTCAAAAATACTGAACCAATCGGAATTAAATGTTATGGCAAAATGAGAGATGCTCATTACAAGCCCCATGCAAAATTTGGTGGCCATAGTGTGAACAGAACCATCCAATTGGAATATTGAAAATAACAAACTTCATATTTCCATAAAAAGATATCCGATTCGAGTGAATTTTTTTGTGAATGGAGATCGATATTCTGATATTCATCCAAAATTTCGTGGCCATAGTTTTAACAGAACAATAGAGAATTTATTTAGAATGTTGAAAAAAAAATCTGTAAATTTCCATAACAGAATATCCGATTCAAAAATTTTATTTTAAGAATGAAACTACTATACTGAATGTTCATGCGAAATTTCAAGAGGATCATCAGAACCATAGAATTCAATTTCTGTAATTATCAATTTTTTAACATATTTCATTTTTTGAATAATTTTCAGAATATTATTCTGATTGTGCTGAGATTCTGCATTTATATATTTGGTATCAAACTCAAATCCCATATAAAATTTCGAGGTAATAGTCTTATTGCTCCACCAAAGAACGAGCGCTCAAAAGCTCCTGCTCAGGGCTTTTCTTGAATTTTCTTCTAATACCATTCAGTTTTATGTATCTACCTGGTTACCATAGTAATTTTTGGCTACTCTATATACCTACATGTAATGACATCGTCGAAAATTCCAATTTGTGATTTTCATCAAAAATGCAACCCAACTAGAAAAAACATCAAACTTCAACGAAACATCATGTCTTCATCAAACTTTCCTCGAAAGAAACACGATTGAATTTCCAGTTTTTGGCAAAAAATAGATCATCAGGAGTGCGCCATTTTAGCATGAAACTTTTCCCTAAGTACAAGCACTAAAGTTTCTATCCCATGTTGTTGCGATGTTTCATCATAATTAGTGTCAGGGTGCAAAGTCCTTTCTAACATTTTGCGTTTTAACCTAACGTACCTCTTTTTCTCGGAATTTTTCATGAAAATTAATTCTCTTCACCCTTATTTTAACGATATTCGTCTAGGAAAGGGTGTAAAAGTGTCGTTGACTTATAATTAAGGGATGAACTTGCTTCGTAGTTTTGATTTTTCAATAATTTCTGGATTTTTTCATTTGAAGGAGAGTAAATAAGAAAAGCACTAATTTGTAACAGAAAATTCAAGAAAAGCCCCGAGTAGGTGTTTTTGAGTGCTCGTTCATTGGTGGAGCAATAATGCTATTACCTCAAAATTTTATGTAGGACTCGAGATTGATACTAAATAGATGAACGCAAAATCTCAGCATGATAGGAATAATATTAAGGAAATTATTTGAAAAATGATATATGTAAAAAATCAATAATTAAAAAAATTAAATTCTATGGTTCTGTTGATGTAATCCTCTTGAAATTTTGCATGATCATTCAGTATATCAATCTTTATCAACAATGTGAATTTCACTCGAATCGGATTCTTTTTTTCAATATTTCAATCGAGTTTTCTATGGTTCTGTTTACATTGTGGAACAACAATTTTGAAATGCCTTTTTTTGTTAAACTCCCTGTATCATTTGAATAGCTAACGACCTTTACCGCAGCATTTGGAAACCTAACTCTCCTGAAAATTTCAAGTCTTTAGGACAATCTTTCAGAAAGTTATCGTGCCAACGGCCGGGCGGATAGAATTGAATTTGACCATGAAGTCGTCATCAGGAAGTCGAACCCTACCGTTTGACTGAATCTGTTATACATTCTAGTTCTCCAATCGTATAGAAACAGCCTAGTAACACAAATAAACTCTTAAAAAAAGAAAGAAACTTTTTTTCCCAATTGTCCAGACCAATTTCGTAAACATCAAAGAAAGAACCGAGTAAATCGAGGAACTACCAACAATAATCAACATTTTCCACGAATTTCCATCAAAAGCAACAAAGGCTGGCATTTTTTGGCGTAACTTATTATACAACTTTTTGTTTCCATTTTTCAGGGGCTTTTCTCCTTACTCCCTCTCACGACCTGAGCTTGGACAAAGCGGCCAACATTTGTGACAAGCTAAACTTTCGAGGAAGTTTTTCTCTTACGAAAACTGCAACCGGGATATTATTCAAGTTTTCCGAACCGGAAGATTTCCAGCAAGTATTCAGGAAAGGTTTCCACAAGGTAAGGACAACAAAACAGACTGGCGACTGGAAAAATCTTAATAAACAAATTTGACTGACTGGGAATATCTATTTCTTATATATCAGTCTGACGCACTGATGCGGACACTTTTACAAAATCAGTATAATTTTTATAAAAGTTCTCACTTTCGAATGATATCTGTCAAAATGTTATGCCAATTCGATCATTTTTTCACAAGTTAAAGCGCATGGAGTAACGCTACTTTCTAGATAGAGAAAAAGAATGTCATGTGTTTTAAACGTAACTTCTCGACAGCAAAAAATATTCAAAATAACGCCGAAGCTTAAGCAATAATTGATTAGCATTATTCGGATTTCACCACAGAAAAATCAACCCGTTAAATGGTCGTATAACCATTGTATAATCCTTATATAATGGTATAACTACATACCACTCTGTGGACGGCAGAAAAGGTGATTTCATCATGAAATATCCGAAAAAATATATGAAATTATAAGAAGTAACAGCCTGTACATCATGAGGTAACTGGCAAGAGGTGTTAAAGTCACTCTTCTATTGGTGCCAGGGCATTGTTGTGTTGAAGAAAATTAAAAAGCCGATGAACTTTCAAAAACTGCATCGAGGTTAGCACCTGCTGGACCTGAGCCTTTTTCTGGGCTTGGAAAAGACCAATTCACCAATGTAATGTAGCGGTCCACCAATCCAAAAATGGGAGTTATATATGTATATCGAGTGTCCCAAGGTGAGTGGTCTATTAGATCAAATTGGTGACTCTAGTTCGATCAATATTTGAGATATAAGTCAGAAATTTTGCAAGTCATTAGATATTGATGTAATCTATGTCACTGTGTTTGAATTATAGTGGTCATTTATACAGTATGGACCAAAAAAATCATAATAATAATAATCTAATAGGCCACTCACCTTAGGACACCCGATAGTTCTATAGTTTAAAAAGGGGTTACAGTTCACTGCGTCCTCAAGGTGTATTGTACCTCCATGCAGAGCTGTTCAGACTACACCATTCACAGACAGACACACACTCGGCAGAGAGGAATTGAATGAGTTTTTTGATTACATCAATAATAAAAAACCTACTGTTAAATTTACGATGAAATTAACACAGAATAATCAAATTTCTTTTCTAGATGTCCTTATAAGAAAATTTATAGTTCATTTTGAAACAAGTGTATTTGGAAAACGAACTCACACTAATAGATATCTAAATTTTTATTCTAATCATCAATTGAATGTAAAGACAGGTATTATAAAAACACTTTATGATAGGGCCTTTGTGATTTCCTATACACCTGAAATTGGAAATAATGAAATTTACTTCAAAAAAGAGTTTCTTCTAGATAATCAATACCCACCAAATTTTATAGAGAGAACAAATTTCAAATTTAGAACGAAAAATATCTAATCAAAATTCTAATGATGATCAGGTACAAACAGAAAACCCTCAAGAACAACCAAATTTGTTGAACGTCATTCCTTATATTTCTGGCCTTTGAGATAAAATAAGAAAAATTTGTTCCAAATTCAAAATAAGAACTGTTTTCGAAACACAAAATGATTTGAGATCCATTCTAACCAGAACAAAACCAATGAATGAGACACAAAAATCAGAAAATTGTATTCACAATATTCCCTGTATATGTGGAAAATCTTATACAGAAGAGACATTAAGACCTTTAGAGATAAGAAAAAGGAAACATAAGAACAACATCAATGATAGAGACATCATAAGATCACAAATCGCTGATCATGTATGTTCAAATAGTGGAGATCATATGATGAACTGGAACAACACTGAGATCCTGATGACGAAACCTGATAATTATAAAAGAAAAATCAAGAAATCCACATGTATTTTGTTAGATGGAGTAGATAATTTGGCCAATTGTTCTATTGGAATAGATCGTATTTGGATTGATTTATTGAAGAAAGAAATAATATCAGGAAATTTCAAAGTTCAATAAATCAACATCTCTATGTGTTGACAACTTTCAATGTCAATTAGACTGTAAATGAAAAAACACACAATTCTGAAGATTTTACAATTCTGTCTGAAGAAGGTGTCTGATATAGACACCGAAACGTTACATTATCCTTTTTATTTTTTTCCTTTTTTAGTTTTACTCTTAGGCAACAATTTTTTCAAGACCAATTTGCTCCTGAGAAATAAGTGCAAAGATTTTCGCAGGAGCATTTACTTCATCTTAATTAAACATTGTTTAATTATTTCTGTTTTAGAGAAATTTTAAGATTACTCAATAAATCATTTAGAAAGAACGAGCAAGGTTTCTAACCTTGTGCCAACTCGTGGAGAATCCTCACAAGTACCCCCCTTCCATAATACAGAAACCTTAGTTTACTTGTTCATTTTTCGTAAGACTAACGGTACACTGAGTCTATTTTTAAGTTTTCTACATGTGATCTACGATGCGGAAATTCCCTGCGTTTTTGGAATCAATTAGTAAAATGTATCTTTGGAGGGTATCCTCTAAAGATATGTTTCTACTTTCTTCAACGGTTCGTAACTCCGTTGAAGTAGCAGTGAGATTATGGAGAGTAGGGGGTTTTAAATCCCCTACAAACCAAATGAAACTCGCTGTGGAGTTTGAGAGATTTATTTAGTGTAGCAGATTAAACAGAAATGTGAATAAGAAAAGTGTCCCATATTATAAATAGTATTCGATTGCTTTTGGCAATGCATTATTTGGTAATTTTATTTTCAGGTAACCGGAGGACGCCTGTATAGAAAAGTAAACATTCCATGTAGACCACAGAAAACTTTTTCTCTACTTGTACACGAAGTTCCAAATGATTTACCTGAAGATGATATTCGCGCAAGCCTATACCGATTCTGTTCAGTGGTAAGGAAGAAAGAATCATACTGATTTCATCATATCATATCATTCTCATGATACGCCATGAATGCATTGGTAACTCATCTACTCTCTAATCCTTCTGGAGGAATATCCCAGAGATGAAACATTCCACTAAGTTCCTTCGGAACTTTGAAACAGCAAGATCCAAAAGATATATGGATATTAGTAAGAAACAATTACACCTCCTCACTGGCTTTCTCGCAGGACACTGTCGCCTCAGGAAGCACCTGTTGAGGATGGGATTGTCAGACACTGACGAGTGTAGGTTCTGTGGGGAGGAGGAAGAAACTCCCATACACCTAGTCACGGAATGCTTTGGCATCACGAGCCACTAAGTTCCTTTGGAACTTTGAAACAGCAAGATCCAAAAGATATCTGGATCTTAGTAAGAAACAATTACACCCCCTCACTGGCTTACTTACAAGACAGTGTCGCCTTAGGAAGCACCTGTTGAGGATGGGATTGTCAGACACTGACGAGTGTAGGTTCGTGGGGAGAAGGAAAAAACCCCATTCACCTAGTCACGGAATGCTTTGGCATTGCGAGCCTAAGGAGAGAATCCTTGAGCGAAAAACTTGTAAGAGTGAGGAAATTGCCTCGTTGAAGCCTTCACAGATATTGGATTTTATCAGATCTCTGGAACTGGAAGGCATGCTGTAAATGGTGTGGTCAGAACAGCTCTGTGAGGGAGCACAACAGAGCTTGAGATCGCAGTGAACTGTAACCTCTTATTAAACTAACTAACTAACTATCTACTCTCCAATGGCATTAACGAACAGAATGAATGAAAATGTTATTAATGACTGTTTCCAAATCAAGAGATATAAGAAAATTGGACCATTACAAGCTTTGAAGACTGGTGTAAATTGTAGATTGTTGAGGGTGTTAGTTCCAAAGCCTCAATCAATTCCAGTATCTGAGAGGGCTTCAAGGAGGTTAGAAACACGATTTTACTTTTATTCTCCTGTCGAAGAGATTCTTAGCGCAGGCTCCCGTAGCGAGGTATTCTCTTACTAACAAGAGTTTCCTCCTTTTCCCCACAGAATCTACACTAGTCAGTTTCTCCTAAGCCAATTATCATCATTATGCTTCCTGAAGCGGCAATGTCCTATCAGAAAGTCAGTAACGTTGCTCAATTTATTCTTGCTGAGATCAAAATGTTTTTTGGATGTAGCAGTTTAAAAATTCCGAATAATCATTTTTCTGGCCTCCTCCAGGAAAATTTCTCCAAAGTGCTTCATCTACAGAAAATATTTCTCATAGGTGCTTTTGTTTATTCCACAGAAGGGTTCTGGACTAGTAAAAGCCATTTGTGCCTCCTTTCTGGCTAGACAGTGTGTTGTTTTTTTCATTTCCTTCGGTTCCTGAAGTCATCTTGTTGTTCTTACCTACTTCATTGAGTTTTTTCGACGCTCCTATATTAACTCTGTGTCGATGACATAGGTGTTCAGTGCTTTAATATCAGTTCGACGCCCATGGTAGTTTCCTCCCAAGTTTGCATCTACGCATCTTTCGATTGCAAGTATTTCTGCCTCAGAAACACTCGAATAGGAGTATAACGGTAATGCACACTTGGTTCTTGGCACGTATACTTAGACTTAGAACCATCTGTATACCACTTGATTGTTATCACTTTTAAATTTAAGACTGTTAAATAATGATTCGTTTTCACATGGCCTTCAGTATATCTAGAAACTTCCAGGTAGAAGTCACCAGGCTACCACCAAAACTAGATCAAAGTCCAGGCACCCCAAATCCCATTCGTATAACCGTAGCTTCTTTGGACGAGTACAACAGTCTTCTTCAACAAGGTTTGGACTTCTACGGGGCTACTTACTTCCCTACAGAGCCCTTGAAGAAGGAGAACTTTAGGGGTAGCAAAGAGAAGCTTTTGCCGGTTTTTGACTCGGCAGGATTCTCACGACTACCCCCTCCAGCTAGTAGGACTCTGAAGCCAAGACCCTAATACCAAGCTCTGGAGTATGGAATCAACATATTCGATCAGAAGAAACGCTACGTTTACCATGAATTCGGAAAATGCAAAGGTTGTCTCACGAAGAATGGACAGTATATACTCATTTTGAAAAAAAATATCGACTTTTCTAATTCACAACAGGTTATTTCTGAAATTCTCGAGAATCTAAGGAAGTTGCCTGGTTATCATTCAGAATGTATTGCAAGATTTTAGGTTTTTGCATCATTTATCACATCCAAGTTCCTATGTAACAATACTTGTTCAGTCATTGTAATTTTGTACATATTAACAATTATATCGTTGACCACACTGTTGATTTGTTTGCTTTCTCAGTTCCTATCACTTCTTATGGCTAGTGAGATTTTTCAACCAAAAGCCTGATACCAAGCTGTGGAGTATGGACTATCAGCTTAAAATATTCGATCAGAAGAAACGCTACGTTTACCATGAATTCGGAAAATGCAAAGGTTGTCTCACGAAGAATGGACAGTATATACTCATTTTGAAAAAAAATATAGACTTTTCTAATTCACAACAGTTATTTCTGAAATTCTCAAGAATCTAGGGAAGTTGCCTGGTTATCATTCAGAATGTATTGCAAGATTTTAGGTTTTTGCATCATTCATCACATCCAAGTTCAATACAATACTTGTTCAGTCATTGTAATTTTGTACATATTAACAATTATATCGTTGACCACACTGTTGATTTGTTTGCCTTCTTAAATCCTATCACTTCTTATGGCTAGTGAGATTTTTCAACCAAAAGCCTGATACCAAGCTGTGGAGTATGGACTGTCAGCTTGAAATATTCGATCAGAAGAAACGCTACGTTTACCATGAATTCGGAAAATGCAAAGGTTGTCTCACGAAGAATGGACA
This sequence comes from Propylea japonica, assembly GCA_013421045.1. Taxonomy (NCBI): domain Eukaryota; kingdom Metazoa; phylum Arthropoda; class Insecta; order Coleoptera; family Coccinellidae; genus Propylea; species Propylea japonica. Next base: position 82,996,956 of record CM024242.1, on the reverse strand, counting down.
GTATGTACTCATTTTGAAAAAAAATATAGACTTCTCTAATTCACAATAGGTCATTTCCGAGATTCTTGAGAATCTGAGGAAGTTGCCTGGGTATCATACAGAATGTTTTGCAAGATTTTAAGTTTCTGCATCATTCATCACATCCAAGTTCAATACAATACTTGTTCAGTCATTGTAATTTTGTACATATTACAATATATTATTGACCACACTGTTGATTTTGTAGCTTTGCCTCTATAGTTTCTTTTACTTCTCATGGCTAGTAGGAGTCTAAAGCCAACATTTATTACCTTAATAGGGTAGGAAATGGAAGGAAGGTCAATATGAAGTCAGATCAGATTTCAAATTTAAGTAACATACTGAAAGCATCAAAGAAAGTTCTACATATCATGGCACAAACTTAAAAATATACTCTGAAAGAGTGAACAAAACTGTGAACAAACAAAAACAATAAAAAACTGTAATCTTATCAATTGAAGGTGAAAAAAATGAAAGTTCTTCAGGAAAGAATAACGAATAAGTTTATTCTGCCATACTTTTGGAGAAAATTCGAGATTTCCTTCTTATCTAATAGGAATTTTCCACCCCTGCGGGGAAACTCCCACCCTTCTTATTACGCGTTGAAATCTCGATTTTCCCGGCTGCGATTGACCTCGAAAAATTATATCATCCCTCTAGGGGAAAACAGCGATACGTATACATTCTCCCTTATATCAAATATCCTACACCCTACATCCATTCTGAATGAAACTTCATATATATATAAAGTCTCTCTCGTTATTGTTTTCCTAATTTGGGTTACGCTTTTTCCACGCACGAATCATGAGTGAATGCCCTCGAAATTTCGTTTTATTATCTGGAAATCTTTTTCTACTCCTATTTGTCTCTTTTCGGTGGTGTTGGGAGTTGGTATTGTTATTAGGTTTCATACATCATTATTTCTGCGAGTTGGTGGTTTATGATTCTTCTGAATGAATCGAGGGATGCATAGGCATATCCATAAAGAGAAATGAAGGAAAATATCCATTTCATATTCAGCGTGTTCATGCATTACTACAGCGCGATTTCCCTCTTAGAATAAATTTTTGTAATTGGGTATTGTACAAAATTTTTGAAAACCGAATTTTTCTCACCGACGAGGCCTGCTTTTCTAGAAATGCTATTATGAATTTTCACAATAATCATGTTTGGGCTGAAGAAAACCCACACCAATCGTTGAAAGAAGACACCAGCAATAGTGTTCTCTTACCTATGGTTAAGGGTGCTGAGAAATTATTTTATCGGTCCCTTTTCTTCAACCCGACACGTTGAATTCGCAAGAGTATTAACGTTTTTTTGAAGAAGAGTTACCAATTCTTCTGGAAGATGTTCCTCTGCAAATAAGAAGGCAAGCATATTTCTTGCATGATGGAGCTCCAGCTCACTTTGGAATTAACGTTAGAGATTACTTGAATGCCACATATGGGGATCTCTGGATAGGTCGCGGTGGAGGTCCAACGGCGTGGCCTCCAGGGTCTCCCTATTTAAATCCATTGGATTTTTGTATATGGGGTCCTCTTGAATCTTCAGTTTACTCGACGCCAATATTAAACATAAATGATTAGAAAGATGCTATTGTAGCATCGTATGAAACCATAAGAAATACCTACCTACTACCGGGATATTCGAAAGAATACGAAGGTCTACAAGACAGAGAGTTGATGCATGTATTTTAGCGGGAGGTAGTCATTTCGAACATTTATTATAGCTTTGAGTTATTGTATCTGGAAAAAAATAAGAACTACTGTTTTCAATTATGCTTATTAATCATTCTATTTGTTAAATTAAAATATCACGGATTTAATTTATTCCGGAAATTAGAAATAAAACATTCAGAAAGATTTATAGAACATCTTTATCTCCTGTCATAGACATACAATATCTTAGAATACTCATTCTATGGAACACTTATACGATGTAATGGAATGAACAGTTATCATAACTACTTGTGAGTTTTTATTTTTTCCGGGAAACGTATCGACTGTATTTTTTTCCCCAGAATTGAATGGGTAACCATAAGAGAATTTTATTTTTCGAAAATCTATCCCGCGAAAATAATTTTCAAACGGAAATCATAGCGGGTTGTTATTTTCAACCCCTAATATATATTAAAGTTATGAGATTTAAAACATTTGTGTGAGTGACATCCACTTGGTTTTTCATATTATGTATAGTTTCATGACTCAGTGTTTTTAAGAAGCCGTAAAAAAATTTATTTAAAACTATCAACTCGTCATCGCCTTCTAAAGGCTCTATCATGGAAGGGGGGTCGATTTCAAAAAAAATTATAGGAACTACTAGTTCGATTTTTGTGCAACAAATTTTATTGACACATTTAATCCACACAAAAAATTTCAGCGGTATATGTCGATCAGTTTCGAAGCTTTCCCCAATGTATAGTTTCGTTATTCGAAAAATGAAATTTCAAGTCCCAATAATTCCATAACACTTGTAGGTACTCTGAAAACATCTACTATTTTGTTTATTTCATTATAAAGTTCAGATTTTTCAAATTTCTTTCCGAGAGATTACAATTACCATCACACAAAAGTTTTCGTATCGTTATTGAGCAGCTAAATGCAAAATTTTAATCTTACGGATCTGTCGTTTTGAGAACTCCTGAGAAACAAAATTACAAACCATTATTGCTCTAGAACTATTATTATTTGAACTAGAGTGGAACTTCCCTATAGCGAACTTCTGTATAATGAATTTCTCTGTATAAAGAATTCATCTGTTTAACGAATTTCGTTCAAGACATTGCACCTTGAATTCAAATTCCATGTTAAAAACACCCTTCAAAAAGGAAGTAAATTCTCTATAACGAAATATTCCAAATACATCATTCTTTGAATGGGTATTGGTAAAAAGCTATAAGGGTGGGGCTTAACTTAACCATTACGGTGGGCGGATAGATCCTTCTGAAGCGTTGGAATCAGCTGGAATTGTTGAAAATGGGTATAACTCTAAATGATTTCGTTAATGTCAATGTTAATATTGTTAAAAATGAATTTCAAATGCGGTGTCAAATGTGGAGATCAGCACGATAGCAGTGATGATACTCAGAGCGATTTATAGGAGCAAACCGCCGAAAAACCAAATAGTGAAGAGAACTTTTAAGAGGATTCGCCTCGCTTCCGGTCCATTGAAAGATTTCTCGAAAATATTTTTGAATCTTTGAGATAATGCGAAGTTTTTTTATGACAATGAAATGTATTCAAATGGTACAACTCAGACAAAAATAACAAATTATCTGCCCAAAAAATTTTAAATAGATATGTATTTTATACGTACCTACATAAAAGGCCTATAAGCTCTCAGAAATGCACTTACACACCTTTTGATTATGTATTCACAATAAAACATGCAAGGAAATATTGCTCGTTTCGACACTTGAAATTATATAATTTTTTTCTATATAACGAAGTTTTTTTGCTTATTTAGCGATTTCGTTATAGAGAAGCTGTATTTCAAATAACTTCAACCACATTTCACTATTCGCAGACCAGTTTTTTCACAATCCAAACAGTATATTCGCAATTTGCATTTATGAATCACCGGTGCATTTAAAGATCTAAACAATATAATCGCAGATGTATGAACGTCATCACATCAATACTAAGATATTGTTATTCTGATGACATGTGCTGCGGAAATCCCACATTGATTTAATTATTGGTTTTTCCTATTAAAATTATAACAACTTCGTGTACTTGACAAAGTCCATGGTAAGACTGGAGAGTAACTCGCAGGCTATTGAAAGAAATCATTTTTATTGAACATTTTCTTATATTGCGGTTTTAAATGATTCTGCTAGTTCATTTTTTTTGTAAAACCAAAAATTTGGGGCAGTAGCCTGGTTTGCCAAGGCAAGTCAGGTAAGTACGAAGAAAAGGCGAGATAAAGTACAGAGGCTTGTCTGTGTGTGCATCACTGGAGCTATGAGAACGTGCCCAACTAGGCCACTTGAGGTCATTACGAATCTCACACCTCTTCTTCTTGTGATTGATAGGGTAGCCCGTGAGGCTATCCTTAGAATATCATAGGAAGGTACAGGTAATGAGAGAATAAAGAATCAATGAGAAGAACTTCATGACATTGCTAAGTAAAAGCGAGAAATGGAAACGGGAATACACCGACTATAACCTCAAAGAAGATACCGCAAAATGGTATACAGATGGTTCCAAAACCTCTACAGGAGCTGGGGCTGGGATATACGTGCCAAGTACCAAGTGTGCACTGTCGCTAGGCTTCAATATGAACGTCTTTCAAGCGGAAATCTTAGCTTTTGAAAAATTTCTAGATATAAATCTAGAAAGAAAATATTGCGATGTGCCATATGTGGCCATACACTCAGATGGTCAAGCTGCTATTAAAGCACTGAGCTCCTACGTCATCGACTCAAAGATGATCTGGGAGTGCCAGAACAAACTCAATGAGGTAAGCAAAAAAATAAGGTCTTTTTAATCTGGGTTCTCGGCCATTCTGGAATCAAAGGAAACGAAGAGGCCAATACACTTGCCAAGATGGCGCAGTAATGTCACTTATTGGCCCATAACCCTTCTGTGGTATAATTAAATGTACCTAAAAGAAGGAGTTTCTGGAGAAGGAGAAAGCCGAGAAGGAAAAGCTCTGGCGGAATCTCCCAGAGATAGATCATTCCACTAAGTTCCTTCGGAACTTTGAAACAGCAAGATCCAAAAGATATCTGGATCTTGGTAAGAAACAATTACAATGTACCTATAAGAAGGAGTTTCTGGAGAAGGAGAAATCCGAGAAGGAAAAACTCTGGCAGAATCTCCCAGAGATGGATCATTCCACAAAGTTCCTTCGGAACTTTGAAACAGCAAGATCCAAAAGATATTTGTATCTTGGTGAGAAACAATCACAATGTACCTATAAAAAGGAGTTTCTGGAGATGGGTAAAGAAGAGAAGGAAAAACTCTGGCACCTGAAGTTCGAGTTATTTTTATTCAAAAATGCTACATCAGTAAAAGAGTAAATGTATCATTACGATAGTTCTTGATCTGAAATTGTTCTAATTAAGAACAAAGAATGAATAAATTTCAAAAGGAAAGTTGTTAGGTACTTTTGTCCTACATGAATATAATGAGGTGAATGTCATCATTAAAACCTAAATTATACATAAATGATGATCATAGATGGCATTAGATTAAAAAAAATGAATAAGAGACAGATTATTTTAGACTTTCTTGCACCTGATCGGTGAAGAGAGTATTTCTGAATATTGTTATCTTTAGAGGGGATTTTAAAGGAATCCAATCAGAATTTACTATTTCCATCTAAACCTTAATAATACCAAGAGAGTATTTTCCGTGGGAATCGAAAGAACAACCAATTTCGTAAGATTCAAACCACCCACAAACAACCCACAAAGACTTACAGGTAACAAACATCCGAACGTATTGCCATTTGCATTTGTATTTACAAAAATAGACGAAGAAACATCCCAAATCCTAGCAAAATAGCTCAAACCCACCACAATTTTTTCGAGCAGATAAGTCCCATTATGCTTGTTATGAAGTACGAAAATATCCAGTTTCCAGTGTAGGTGGAATATAAATTTTCATGCCATGGTCGTTATTTTTAATGAAGGAAATAAGATATCCAGAATTATTTTAGGTAGTAATAGAACTAATAACGTATAGAGACTGTTGAGGAAAATTTACAAACTTTTTTCACAAAAAATTCGACCTGTCTGGAATTATAAAGGTTTTGAATCATTACGTGAGCTTTTAATTGAAAATTAAAGTTAACTTTTCCTCAATAATTAGCTTATTATGTCAATAACATGCAATCAAGTGATGAAACTCGTGGCATATCAACAGAACGCAACCTAATCAACTGCACATCAAGTAAGCAAAGGTCATGCCCCCAAGCAATCGACTCCAACGTCAAAATCAGAATATGCACTTCCTCCCCCCGGCTCCCATAACCTCAAAATCGCCATACATTTCCCCTTGCCCCTCCACCCCCATAAATTCACATCAAACTCACCCTATGCCTCCAAAACGCTCTGGCACAAAAAAATCGAGTGAGCCATGCCTCCAAAAACAGCTGAGCGTTAAGGAATCCATGGCCTACTTGTTCGCGGAGTGTCCGAAACTGTTCTTCGGCAAATGGCTGCGCGCGCAGCCCATTTCATGGCCTGCTACGATGAGGGCATGCAACAGGCGATCAATATGGAGCCGGGTGGTTGTTTGGGGGTGCATGGGGGAGCTGGGGGTCTGCTAGAAGTGGCGAGGTGCCGACGGGACGACGCTGGACGGGGGGTGAAGTTACGCAATGGGGTATGTATTGGGATCGGTTCCTCCAGGTCCCTTGTGGGTAAGAGATGGTGTAGACGACCACGAAGTCGTTTCGATAACGTCGCTGCTGGCTCATGATGAAATTTGGGAGGATATTGATGTAAAGATCAAGGGGTCGTGGGGATTGGGGGTACGGGAAATCTGGATCGAGGAGTAGCTTTGGGGATGTAGTTTGGGGGATGATTTTTATCGCCCCGATATAAATGTTTATTGCGGTCAGTGGAGTGCTGGAGGAAAAGGATCTGCGATTATCCAAGGGTTATGGGGAGATCGAACGTTTATTAGAAATATGAATAATTTTGTAGCTGGGTGTTTTTATTAGTTTGTTGGAGTGTTTTTCTTACTTTGTAGGGAAGAAATATTGCTGTTGTACTATAACGAAAGATTGACCACCTTAAAAACAAATTTCAGACACTTGTGAACATGGGGTGATTATTGTGATATCCGCAAGATTTTAGAATTTATTTAATAGGTATTACCCTTTACATGACCAAACAGCTTGCATTTTTGAATTTGAAAATTTTCACCGTCTACACTTTAACTTTATTTTCAAATAGGAATGAATGGATTGTGATAAAACAAATGAAAGGTTATTCGATTACCTTTTCATTTTATTTGCTATATCACAATCCATATATTTCTTTTGAAGAAAAAAGTGTTGTGCCTTAGTAGTCAGAGATTTCAAACTCAAAAAAGCATAGGGAGAGCTTCTTTTGAAATTACAAATCCATCAATTTGTAATTTCCCTATATGTATAGGAATAATGGTCTGATTGTACTAGATGTTCACAAATTGTAAATTATTTTCTAATTTTTAATGTAAACAAAACCAATTCTTTATTTAGCCGTCTCGCTGAATAGGCCATCACATTACTTTTCATTTGATGTATCACAATACATATGTTCCCGTTCCCGTAAAAAAAAAGTAGAGGGATGTGGGGCGTAGACAGTGGAAAATTTCGAATTCACGAAAACGAAAGATGAATTACATACTTCTGAAATTAAAAATCGAGGATTTCCCTTAATAATTTTTCGTACAAGAATTATTGATGAGTTACTCTACTTTTTTGGCATACTATAGGTATTTCCAAAACTTAATTTCCATTTCAACATCTTGAATTAATTTTAAGTACCATTTATTGGGATACGCTTTTCAATATTAAATAATACAAACGAGATGAAAATGTCGAGAATACCAAAGAGGTTGATCCCCATGAAACGCATCTTTTCAGTCATTAGTGGAAATTTCGCAGAGATAATTATAATCATTGTCACTGGCGCAGCCAGGGGGGGGGCTTTGGGGCTGCAGCCGCCCCCAAAGATTAATTTCTTCGTTATTTCTTTCTTGTTTATTTTTTGCAACTTTCGTTATTCACTGTATCATCAAAAATTTTTCAGTTCAGCCCCCCCCAAAATAAAATCCTGGCTGCGCCACTGATCATTGTTTAAGGGAACTTAAAAATGTTATAATTGAAAATCCTCAAGATTTATCTAATTAATGCTTCAAATAAGGAATAATATCGTCTTTTGTTGAACCCAACTCAGAAATGAAAATTCCATGAATGACCAAATATTGCAGATTTGTCACAATAGGCAAATTATTGGAATTCAGTTGAGAGTTCAAGTTGCAAATGCGGGGAAGCAGAGGAGGATAGAACATCTCATGAATAATTATTCCATATTCAAAATTCAGAGTGGCTTAAGAGCTTTACATGAAGTTAACTATTCATTTTTGAATTGGTTTATTATTTTTAAATCAATTCGATTGATTTTTAACCATTTCATTTTTCTGTTTCATTTTTCTGATCAGATTTTTTGTTTTAGATTCAGAATTCCGTGGACATTTCGGAGAAGGTCATAGGTTGAATTCAATAAAGAAAAATAATCAATTCAAGAAATCCTTCAATATTCAAATATGTAGATTCAAGTTTTAATTTTGTGGAAATGACAAGGCTGGGTTTTTTCTATTGAGATTTTTTCCTGGGCTCTGGTATTATATTATAAACACAATTACTACTATTATAGAATAGAAGGTATGGTACCCAGTTTTGCACTGAGCACAGCTAGGGACTTCTTTGTTATATGTACTATGTAAGCTCTTATTTCAAGAGAATATACAGGGTGTCTGTAAACAAATGCAAGGGACTTAGGGAGATGATTCCTTGGTGAAAATAAGCAGGGGTAGTTCCTATAATTTTTTTTGAAAATCGACCTTCCTTTCAAGGTACAGCCTTTGGAAGGCGATGTCGAGTTGACAGTTTTTATTTTCTTAGGAGTACTAAGAAAACACTGACTTATAAAACATAATTTGATTTATTGAGTAGATGTTACTCACACAATTTTTTGGATCCCAAAACTTTATTTCAAGGGTTGAAAATAACAACCCTTTTTTATTTTCCTTCAAAAATTGTTTTCGTTTAATACATTTTCGAAAAATGAAATTCTCTTATGTTTTCTCATTAAATTCTGGAGACAAAAGTCTTCTGCAAAATTTCGATGCAGTCGATACTTTTCTAGGAAAAAATAAGAACTTACAAGCAGTTATGATCACTGCTCATTCCATTTCAACGTATGTTCCATATAATGAATATTTTAAGATATTATTTATGCTCAGAATTGGTTTTGTCAATTATGCTCATTAATCCAAAGAAAGTTCTATTTGTGGAATTAAAATATAACGGATTTAATTTTCTCCCGGAAATTAGTAATTAAACCTCAGAAAGATTTATAGAACATCTTTTTCTCCTGTCATAGATATACAGTATCTTAGAATATTCATGGAACACTTAAACGATGAAATGGAACGTACAGTGATCATAACTGATTGTAAGTTTTTATTTTTTCCGAGAAAAGTTTTAACTGTATCGAAATTTTGCAGGAGACTTTTTCTTCAGAATTGAATGGAAACCATAAAGGAATGTTATTTTTCCCACGAAAACAATTTTTGAACGAAAATCATAGGGGGTTGTTATTTTCAACCAATGATAATAAAGTTATGAGATCTAAAAATTTTGTGCTTGTAACATCTACTTAGTGCTTCATATTATGAAAAGGTTTATGACTCGTCATCGCCTTCCAAACGCTGTCTCTTGGAAGGAGGTCGATTATGAAAAAAAAATATATAAACCAACCCTGCTTATTTTCATCGACGAATATACCTATATTAATTTTGATGCACTTGTGCAATTACGTATGAAAATCGTTGTTCTTTTCTCAACAATAGATATTTTGAATATGGTAAGTCTTTCGAAATGATCAATTTAAGTTTTTCTCCTCGACTTTTCCTTACTAATCCACCACCCAAAATAATTTTCCAATGCTGGAAAAACTCCGATGTCCCGGTATTCCCGAATACCAAAACTATTCGAAATTCGAATACCTCACAGGCGCCATAGTGGAAAACTCGAAAACCGCCAGACAGCAAAGTTTTCCCCCGATTAGGATCGCGCGGAATGTTTCCGCTTTTCCGGCTAATAGAATTAAGCGTAGTCGGGAAATTTCCCGATAATCGAACGCACGTCCATTTCCGGAACTTTGAAAGAAAACGGCTTCGGCCAATTTGTCCCGAAAAGGAAATCTGTTTTGTGCTCCGGAAGTGACAACGCACGACAATAAGTGACAGTGGAAGAATTGAGATTAGATTTGATCGATTAAGATGATTAGGGGGGTCATGGGGGTGAGATCAGGAGCGTCGAGGAAATTTGATCCAATTTCAAGAAAATTGGGAGACCAAGTTCTGAAAACTGGTCTCACAATTTCCTTAAATTGAATAATTTAAAATTATATTACAGATTAGATTAATCTTAATTCGACAGGATAATGAATGGTGGTAGGGTAATACTCGTATTAAGAGCGCCGAGAAAATTTCATTTTCTCAAGGATTATCAACATACTAATTATCTGGGAAATGCTTTGAAATTTTTCATTTCACTAGAATCAGAATAGCGTTTCAATAATGAGGCTCAATTTGAACTAATATGAAAATATGTGACTGTAGTAAATGTGGAATAAAATTTGATCGCTTAATTATTTATTTCATTTCTATGTTGGGTTCAACAACAACTGACAATTTTCAGATTTGAAACTTCAATTGGATCTATGTCGAGGTTTTTAAATTATAATTATCAATATATTCTTTTGAATTGATAGCTAACAAAATACAATACATGAAACAAAAAAGTATCTAGCTGAGGTTGGTGCAAAACTGGTGTACTATACTATTCTGGCGTATGATACCAGAGCACAGGAAAAAACCTCAGTATAAAAACCCTGCCTCGCCGTTTTTAAAATTGAAACTTACAACTATTCAAATAAATACCTTCAACATTCAGATACAAAATACTTAATTCTTGCTCTTTGGCCAGGGGTGTTGTTTTAAACCAGGTCTGGCGTTCCAAGTGATGTCAAAATGACAATTATCAATGGGAATTTTTCACTAATGACTGGAATAAATATATCAGGGTATTTTGTTGATTTCGTTTTTATTATTTGAGATTCAATTCAATATTTTTTTATTTTGTTATGGAAATATTGTAAATTTGAAGGGTTCAATTCTAAACGCTTGCAGATATCATGAATATTCCCCAATGAGTTTTTTAAGGGGGTCAACCTTTTGGGATTTTGCGAATTGAAATGCAAATATTTTTCTTCGTTTTTATCAAATTATATTGAGGGTGCGCTTCCAATTAAGAATATATAACTCATAGTCGAATGAAGTTGTTGTGACAGAAATTACGAACAACTAATTCTATGGAGTTTCGGCAAAATTGTTCTACTTAGAATAAAACACGGAAGGCTGGTATTTATAGATCTGATCTGGCATACTTTTTGAAACAATCAATTCGTATTTGGTGAAAAATTGAAATATCATTATGAGTATAGCAAATAAACAAAAAAAGTTATATACTTTCAAATATTTCCTTATGGAACTTCCAATATATCACAACTTCCTTCTGGTTCTTACGATTATTTTATCCTTTAAATTGGGGTCGTTATGGCTTGGTTTGTCTTCCAGTAACTGCAAATATGTAAATCTTATGTTATAATAAATAATAATGAAGATCTTCATTCAATGATTCCATTGAAAATAAATGCAAACTCTTTCAATATAAAAAAAATTTAAAAGGGTAGATCCAGATCACTGTTTGAGTGTTTAACGATCTAAAGAAAAACGTCAGGGTTCGTTTAAGCCGAAATTCCAAAAGTGATGTACGTCCTACACACCCCTTATTTTCACACATTCCAATTCTTCTAGCTCCTGATGGAAAAACGATCAACCGACAGCAAAAGCACACAAAGGATGAAAATCTAACCTTATTTAAAATCTCAGCGTTTTTTTCACCCTCCCACCCTGTGCCAATAGACGCACCTTGAAGGCAAACCTCCCCCTTTCCCTTCGACATGCGTCCATTTTTAATTCCTGTAACCATTACCGCCATTACATCCGATGAATTAAGCCTGCAATTGTACCAACAGACTCTGGATTGGTCTTTTTCAAGCCCACAGAAAGGCTCAGGTCCAACAGGTGTTCATCTTCATGCACTTTTGCAAGTTCATTGGCTTTTTCATTTTTCTCAACACCACAATGACCTGGCACCTGATTCTTTCGATACGATGTTATTTATTCTTTCGTTAAGTTAACCAGCACAAGGAAAACCCGAAGGGTTTTTAAGCCACAGTTTCAGAAGTGAAATAAGAAGTACGTCAAACACACCCCCTGATTTTCACACCTTCCAATTCTTCTAGCTTCTGATGCAAAAACGACACACTGACAACAAAAGCACATTGAGGATAAAAATCTAACCTTATTCAAAAAACCCCAGCATTTTTTCGCACCCTCCCCCTGAGCCAACAGACGCACCTTGAAGGCAAGCAACCCCCTTTCCCTTCGACGTGTATCCATTTTTAATTCCTGTGACCATTACCGCCCTTAGGTCCTATAAATTAAGCCTGCAATTGTACCAACAGACCCTGAATTGGTCTTTTCCAACCCCGTAGAAAGGCTCAGGTCCCTCAGGTGTTAACCTTGATGCATTTGTTGCGAATTCATTGGCTTTTTCATTTTTCTCACCACCACAATGACCTGGCACCTGGATCTATCGATACAATGTAATTTCTTCTTTCGTTAATTGAACCATCAAAAGAAAAACCCGAAGGGTTGGTTCAAACCAAAGTTTTAGCAGTGAAATAAGAAGTACGTCCAACACACCCCCTAATTTTCACACCTTCCAATTCTTCTAGCTTCTGATGCAAAAACGATACACTGACAACAAAAGCACATTAAGGGGAAAAATGTAACCTTATTTAAAAAACCTCAGCATTTTTCCGTACCCTCCCACCCTGTGCCAACAGACGCACCTTGAAGGCGAGCCACCCTCTCCCCCTTCGACGTCTGTCCATTCTTAATTCCTGTGACCATTACCGCCCTTAGATCCGATAAATTAAGCCTGCAATTGTACCAACAGACCCTGAACCACCAGGTGTTAACCTTGATGCACTTTTTGCGAGTTCATCGGCTTTTTCATTTTTCTCAACACCACAATGACCTGGCACCTGGTTCTTTCGATACAATGTTATTTTTCCTTTCGTTAATTGAACCATCAAAACAAAAACCCGAAGGGTTGTTTCAAGCCAAATTTTCAAAAGTAAAATACGACGTACGTCCTACACACCCCTAATTTTCACACCTTCCAATTCTTCTAGCCTCTGATGCAAAAACGGCACACTGACAACAAAAGCACATTAAGGGTAAAAATCTAACCTTATTTAAAAAACCTCAGCGTTTTTCCGTACCCTCCCACCCTGTGCCAACAGACGCACCTTGAAGGCGAGCCACCCTCTCCCCCTTCGACGTCTGTCCATTCTTAATTCCTGTGACCATTACCGCCCTTAGAACCGGTAAATTAAGCCTGCAATTGTACCAACAGACCCTGAATTGGTCTTTTCCAAGCCTGTAGAAAGGCTCAGGTCCACCAGGTGTTAACCTTGATGCACTTTTTGCGAGTTCATCGGCTTTTTCATTTTTCTCAACACCACAATGACCTGGCACCTGGTTCTTTCGATACAATGTTATTTTTCCTTTCGTTAATTGAACCATCAAAACAAAAACCCGAAGGGTTGTTTCAAGCCAAATTTTCAAAAGTAGAGTACGACGTACGTCCCACACACCCTTAATTTTCACACACTTCCAATTCTTCTAGCCTCTGATGCAAAAACGGCACACTGACAACAAAAGCACATTAAGGGTAAAAATCTAACCTTATTTAAAAAACCTCAGCGTTTTTCCGTACCCTCCCACCCTGTGCCAACAGACGCACCTTGAAGGCGAGCCACCCTCTCCCCCTTCGACGTCTGTCCATTCTTAATTCCTGTGACCATTACCGCCCTTAGAACCGGTAAATTAAGCCTGAAATTGTGTCAACAGACCCTGGATTGATGGCTGTTTGACGACGGGGGGCCGGAAGGGGGTAGGGGGTAGCTGGGGGCATCACGTGACCCGCTATCGAATTGTATCGGCTCGCCCTTTTCTTGATTACTTTATTAACGGAACACGGGGAGGTAGATGATGGGGTGGGTGGTTGTAGGTGTTGTTCATTCTATAGGGGTTGGGATTTTTGTCAAGGGAAGGGGGATGAAGTAATCGATGAGACTAATTAAATTGAATCGTAGCTGAAATATTGAGAAAATTGGGTCTCTTGTTTCGTAGGATCGATGATGAAGTCTAGTCAAAACAGAATATTTAGTGGATTTTCATAATAATGTTTTAGTAGAATAATTTATATTTCCATAGTTTCGGAGGGCAAAAAAGTGACTTAACTCTTTAATAATTCTTGTATAAACATTTATTGAAGACAATCCTCGCACCAATTGGTTTTTAAATTCAAAAGCAATTTATGCTATGCTTTTTCGAATTTGATATTTCTTACCCCTATGCCCGCATCCCTCTACATTTTTTTCAACTGGAAACATATGGCTTATGATACATCAAATGAAAGGTACTTTGATAACCTATTCAGAGATGTGCCGTTTTCTCTTCAGAAAATTTGAAAACAATTCACAACTTGTGATTGGAGAGTACTACAATTAGACCATTTTTCTTTTACTAATTATTATAAGGAAAATCCACAAAGTTTTTAGTTTTAGTCTAAAAAGGGGTTACAGTTCTACAGATCTAATGAAATCTAATATCTGTGAAGGCTTCAACGAGGCTAGTTCCTCACTCTTACAAGTTTCTTGCCCAGGGCATCTCTTCTTCTCTCGCAATGCCAAAGCATTCCGTGACTAGGTGAATGGGGTTTCTTCCTCCTCCCCACAGAACCTACACTCGTCAGTGTCCGATAATCCCATCATCAATAGGTGCTTCATGAGGCGACAGTGTCCTGTAAGAAAGCCAGTGAGGAGGTGTAATTGTTTCTTACCAAGATCTAGATATTTTTTGGATCTTGCTGTTTTAATGTTCCGAAGGAACTTAGTGGAATGATCCATCCCTGGAGATTCCGCCAAGTTTTTTCCTCTCGGCTTTCTCCTTCTTCAGAAACTCCTTTTTATAGGTACATTTACCTATAACACAGATGGGTTCTGGGCCAATGAGTGAGGTTCGTGCGCCCTCTTTGGCATTGTATTGGCTTCTTCATTTCCTTTGATCCCGAATGGCCAGGAACCCAGATTAAAAAGACCTATTTTTCTTGCCTACCTCATTGAGTTTGTTCTGGCACTCCCAGATCATCTTTGAGTCGATGACGTAGGAGCTCAGTGCTTTAATAGCACCTTGACTATCTGAGTGTATGGCTATATCGCACTTCTGATAGTTTATTTCTAGATTTATATCTAGACATCTTTCAATAGCTAAGATTTCCGTTTGAAAGACGCTCATACAGGAGCCTAGCGACAGTGCACACTTGGTACTTGGCCCGTATATCCCAGCGCCAGCTCCTGTAGAGGTTTTGGAACCACATGTATACCATTTTACGGTATTTTCTTTAAGGTTATAGTCGGTGTATTCCCGTTTCCATTCGTCTCTTTTACTTAGCAATATCCTGAAGTTTTTCTCTGTGCTTACTATCTTGATCATTACATCACTAGAGAGGTTCGCAGAGAGATGCAATTGTTCAGAGAGGATCATCCACAATACATAAATGCATGGATTTGTAATTTTGAAGCATGTTTTACTGAATTTGAAATCTCTCAACCCCAACATCCCACACCCCTCAATTTTGTTTAAAACAGGAATATATGCATTGTTATACATCAAATAAATACCATTTCATTCGATTTGTCTCATTCCATGAATTTTCATCTGAAAAAAATGTAGGGCTCTGGGTTTAAAGATTATCGAATTCGAAAAAGCATTGGAAGAGCTGCTTTTGAAATAACCAATTCATGAATTCGCAGTACCTACTCTCCAATCACAAACGGTAAATTATTTCCTAATATTGTTATAAAAGATCGGCACAACCAATTCTACTTTCAGCCACATCACTGAATCAAATTGCCTTTCGTTTGATGTACTCTGCAACTAATATATATTTTCATTTGAAAAATTAGAGTAGAGATGTGCGTGGCATAGGGGGTGAGAAATATCAAATTCAAAAGGCATGGGATAAATTGTTTCTGAAATTAAAAATCAATAGTTCTTAATAATTCTTCTCACAAGAATTCTTGACGATTTACCTTACTTTTTTCACACGCTTTGTTATGATATTTGTATTACATCACTCTTACATTCTCCCCAATTCGCCTCTTCGCAACCTGCAAAGGTCCATTGCAAATAATGAAGAGGTCCATAAAGTTCGGTAATTTCAAACAAGTATCTCTTTATTTCCATAGCATGAATCCCCAAGTTTTTTATCGAAAATAATAAACCCTAATGCCGCTCCCATTGGAAGACTCAATATATCACCCCTAATAAATGCCAACCCTATAAACCTTCGCAGCGATCGTCACACCTCATCATTCCTCCAAAAACGCTGGAATAAAACATCCAGTTGTCGCCCCATCCCCAATCTAACAACCCCATTTAGCGTATATGCGAAATATACACCTCTAGCATTTCGCGATACCCTTTTGCGTCATAAACCGCCCTTATTATAACGAACAAATGAAGATGTAACCTTTTCCAACCCGTGTCAAGTGCTCCATGACGAAACGAACAACTGCCGAAATGGCAAGTTACATTATGTAACCCCCTTAGCTTCCAAACTACCCCCCTGGTGTCGCCAGGATTTATGATGATGAGATATTATTACGAAATGTCACAATTCACGGTGTTTGGAGGTGAAGTCACGTGTTAAATGTCGCAGACGTAACTCGGAAATGTTTGGTTTGCCTGTGAGAAGGTCACTGGGTTTCCTTTGATCAGAGTGATGATGGTTCAGGCTTGCCAAATGTTTGAATCGATTTGCTTAGTGAAATTTCGAAAATCCCTAGGGCCGTTCCTCTAGAGGGTTATTCCATTATTCAACTCCCTTTGCCTTATATGGGTTTTTTTCAAGCCAATAGAAAGGCTCAGGTCCAGAGGGTTTAGCCTTGATGCACTTTTTGCAAGCTCATCGTTTTTTTCATTTACTTTAACACATAGTATCTGTATAAAGCCCTTGCTCCCGAAGCTCGAAGTTACAATCTCAGGCAACATTTTTCAAGTAATCGTCTCTAGCGGAAATGAATAGAACCAGCAGATACCCATACAGGTCGTCCTGATTATTTAGCCCGAGTGATTGATTCATAGTTTGCATTCTCAGACTAGCTTTGATTGTATTTACGGGCTGTCAAGCGCTTTTAGGGGGCTTCTTTGATGTCATGATATAAATATCCCTTTTTCAATATATATGATAAACAGAACCTCATTGGTGGAGCTAGATGACCATTTATCCTATTGGAAGAACTATTTCATTATTGGAGTCATCTAGAATTCAAATTTAACGAAATTCTTGTCCAAGGGCTAAGTTATCAGTGGCCACATCTAGGAGCTCTGTAACACTCATTCAGAATGCAAAGATGACCTAGGTGGTCGTCCGTATCTTGGTTCTTTTCCCTTTCCAATCTAAGAGCCCATTTGGCTGCCTCACGTTACAAGAATAGTAACTAGCGTTAAAGATAAGTTACTCTTCAGCTGCCTATAGACTTAGTTGACAAATATGTTGTCAACTAGGTTTTTAACCATATGAATTGAAAATACCGGTAGTCAACCAAGTTGAAAACATAATTTCAGCGGTGATTTCCGTCGAGTGTACACCTACTATAACCTCAACGAAAATACTGTAAAACGATATACAGATGTTCCAAAACATCTGCAGGAGCTGGCGCTGGGATATACGGGCCAAGTACCAAGAGTGCACTGTCGCTAGGCTGTTTGAGCGTCTTTCAAGCGAAAATCTTATCAGAAGTGTGATATAGCCATACACTCAGATATTCAAGCTGCTATTAAAGTACTGAGCCTCTACGTCATCTACTCAAAATGATCTGGAGGACCAGAACAAACCCAATGAGGTAGGCAAGAAAAATATGGTCTTCTTAATCAGGGTTTCCGGCCATTCGCGAATCAATGGAAATGAAGAGGCCAATACACTTGCCAAAGAGACGAATAAATGTAAACTCATTGGGCCCAGAACCTTTCTTTGGTATAGGTAAATGTACCTATAAAAAGGAATTTCCAGACAAAGAGAAAGCTGAGAGGGAAAAACTCTGACGGACTCTCAGGGATGAATCATTCCACTAAGTTCCTTCTCAACTTTTAAACAGCAAGATCCAAAAGATATCTGGATTTTGGTAAGAAACAATTATACCTCCTTAATGGCTTTCTTACAGGTCACTGTCGCCTCGGAAGCACCTGTTGAGGATGGGATTATCGGACACTGACGATTGTAAGTTCTGTGGGGAGAAGAAAGAAACCCCTATTCTCCTAGTCACGGAATGCTTCAGCATTGCGAGCGAGCCTAAGGAAAGAATTCCTTGGGCGAGAAACCTCTAGGAGTGAGGAACTAGCTCTGTAAGGGGGCACAATAGATCTTGAGGTCACAGTGAACTGTAACCCCTTTTTCAACTTACTAACTAACTAAGGTAGACAACAAGAGATCTACTTTGTTCTAGTTCTCGAAAGGCTAACCTAGGCATAACGATTCCAGTTGTAATAATGAATATTGAATAAAACAAAAAAAGACAACCAATTTCACAACCTCATCTTCAATAAAACAACCCCCAAATCATAATAACCCCTATCACAACATCAGACCCGGAGCATCACAAGAAGGTAACCCTCCAACCTGTTGCTCCAAATTCCACACCACCCCGTCCTATTCCTCCCCTACAAGAAACCAATCCGGAAAACCACCCCTTCTACCACCCTATCCTCAACCCCTCGAAATCGGTTTCGCATTCCCATCACATCCTCATCATCCGCACATCCAGAAACGTCCCCGAAGCGGCACAGAGACGCATGGCGTCGAGTTGGAGACGACGTCGACGACGCTATAGGCGTCCCCTTGGTCCGCACACTGTTGATTCAATCATTAAGCTCTGTTTGCCGAATTAATGGCGTATAGAGGCTGGCGCCGCGACGGCCTGGCGTCCAGAACGCCGGCTGGAGACGAGTCCCGGAATTTGCGACGGGAATGGGGCATCCGGAAGTCCGGACTTTGCGGGAAAACTGGGTAATCGAATCAGAGGGGGAGGGTTGACCGGAGGGATGAAAATTCGGTTTTGGGACACTGTGAGTCCTAAAGGAAGATGTAAGATATCGACTCTATATTATCTAGTTTACTAACACTAAATTTCAAGTTATTGGAATCAGTTTCCATCTGAACCTAATAAACTGCGCAAAAAATTAACGCATATAATGGAAATCTCAAATTTTTTTCTACAACTGAAGGTGTTCTCAATGATAATAATTTTATCAGAATTATGATGCATATTTTATCCACTTTCAACGTTTTTCTTCAATACAGATGTTTTTTCAAAGCAGGAATAAAAAAAGATGAGATTATCAGATTTTGAATGGCTCCATTCTGAAATCAGTTGTTCTCGATCAATTCTAGTTCAATTCTAGATTTTCTACACTCGATCGCTATGCAACGCGAAACACCTAAGAGGAATGTGCCCAAGCGGTAGTTTTGCGAGAAGAAGGGTGGGATACACAAGAATTGCAGAAAGATTTGGAGTTTCTCATGCAAGTGTGTTCAGCGATTCGGGGAGACAGGTATGAATGTCCGAAAACCAGGACAGGGTAGACCTCAGGTAATAACTGCCATTCAAGAACGTACTTGAGAGTTTCTTCGTTGAGACAACGGTTTGCAACCGTTCGCCTCCTTCAAAATCAGCTTGAGCAAACTCATAATTTGCAAATTAGCACTTAGACAAAGAAATCGCCTCAGAGAATATGATTTAAGGCCTCGTGTCGCGGCAAGAGGCCCAGCTCTTACCCCAGCCCATCGAAGGGCGGCGTTTGGATTTGCGAGAGAGCTTATCCATTGGAAGAGGCTGATTGGAAAAGAGTTCTCTTCACATATGAGTCTAGATTCTGCCTCTACCATTGTGATCAACGTTCCTTGTATACAGACGTCCACATGAAAGAAATGCTCAGTACAATTTCCTGAATACTACTGGTTTTGGTGGAGGATCGATTATGGTATGGGGTGGAATATCTTTGACTGCTCGCACAGACCTAGTGGTCGTTGATAATGGAGCTATGAATGCTGATAGGTATCTAAGGAACATTATTCAGGAGCATGAAGTGCCATTTGCCCCATACATTGGTGAAAATTTCATTTTATGGACGATAATGCCAGACCCCATCGTGCGCGCATCGTTCAAGAGTACCTTGAAGAGGTTGAAAACTCTCGAAGGAATGGCCAGCAAGATGTCCAGATCTCAATAGAAGGCTGAGAAGTTTTTTTTTTTCATTTAATGTATCTTTTTCGTTCAAAACCTTCCCGAGAGAACATAAAAATAAGTTATAAAGTCATGAAGAGTTAACTTTCATTAAAATTGAGATTTTCAGAATTTACGTTAAATTTTTTGCGCAATGTATGTTTGTTAAAATGCTACTGCTGTTGGAATCGTAGAACAATAAGTAGGCTGTATGGAAGGATAATCAAGATCTGATAGAAGCGGAGTATCAAAACAAGAACAGGAGGAACAATGTGACTTTAGCGCTGGTAGATCCTGTACTGATATGTCTTCTGTCAGAAACAAATTATTAAGAAAGGCCAGAAAGAAACTACGCCAGGGTTGCTGCATTTCTCCTACCTCTTCAAAATATATAAGCGAAATCATTGTCACTGTGGAAGAGAAAATGCCAGGGTATGGGTATAGAAATTTATGGAGATACTTGCATATACACTCTTCATTTGCCGATGATCAAGTAATATGTGCGAATGATAAAGAAGATCTAGAATATATGCCGAGAAAGCTTCAAGAAGAGTATGGAAAATGGGGTCTACAGATAAATGTATCTAAGACACATACATGTGGTTGGTGAAGATACCACTGATTTGAACGCTAGAAAACACGAAATCATAAAGAAATGCGAAAGCTACAAATACTTGAGTATCAATAAAAGGAACATATGATGATGAAATTAAATCAAGAATAAATAAAAAAATAAATAATGAATTCGATGATCAAAAGTACCCTGGTTTACGGATCTGAAACATTGCGGTTGAAGAACATTGAGCAGAAGGATAGAAGCCACGAAATGGATGCAATAAGAAGAGCATCAAGAACTTCAAGAAAAGAGAGTATGGAAATAAATGAGATAGTCAGGGAATATATAAAAGGGAAGCAGCTGGTATGGGAAGGACATATTCAAAGAATAGCAGAAAATATATCACCAAGAAAGTGATAAGATGGATGGCACCGGAAAACAGGAAAAGAGGAAGACCAGAAAACTATATGGATTAGTTGAATAAGAAAGTCAATGAGTGAGAGGAGACGGAATGATGAAGACTGCAACAAAAGAAGACACAGGCAATAGGCATCGGACAACGTCGTTTTAAACCGGAAAAATATATATAAAAATTCAACCTCAGTGGAAAAATTCTTTCAGTTTCGAACAGATCTACATAGAAATCAACCAAAACAAGCGCCCCCATATCAAAGAAAATCTCAACCCTGTTCACTCCTACATCCTCCCAGCAATGAAACGTCAAAGTGGAAAGATCATTACGCCACTGACGTATACGAGGGACACCGCTGTCGTATAAACAGATGTATTCGATCATATTTTGACGCGTCAAAAAGCCCCCTCTAAATCTGACCGACGAAATAAAAAACACGGGAGAAAGATTGATGGCAGGACACGGGTCTCTCGATGCGAAGCGGCTTTATTCGATAGGACAATTATCGAATTGCGTACGTGATGAATTGGAATTGAGACTGATGCGATAGGCCGAAAACGCCAGAACTCTGAAACGGTCCGCTGGATAGCGCTGTAGTCGGATGATCGTGGTTTGTTACTGACAGAGAGAGGTTTTGTCCTGGTGAAGTTTGTTGAACTGTTCCAAGTTCAGACTGGTTAATTTCATATACTGGACAACACTATTCAAGCTCTGAGTCCTGGATGCATCTCTTCAGCGATGAGCTAAAGGTGTTAACATTCAAGATTCATTTAGAGAGTACTCGTGCATCACGACCTTATGGTCTGTATTCTATAGGACAGTTATCGAATTTCGTTACGTATGAATTGGAATTATGACTGATGCGATAGCCGAAGACTCCAGAACTCTGAAATGGTCCGCTGGATAGCACTGTAGTCGTATGATCGTGGTTTGTTGCTGAAAGGAGAGAGGTTTTGTCTGGTGGAGTTTGTTGAACTGTTCCAAGTCCAGACTGGTTAATTTCGTATACTGGACAACACTATTCAAGCTCTGAGTCCTGGATGTATTTCCTCAGCGATGAGCTATAGGTGGCAACATTCAAGATTCATTTAGAGGGTACTCGTGAACCACGACCTAATGGTCTTTATTCGATAGGACAATTATCGAATTGCGGTACGTATGAATTGGAATTGAGACTGATGCGATAGGCCGAAAACGCCAGAACTCTGAAACGGTCCGCTGGATAGCGCTGTAGTCGTCGGATGATCGTGGTTTGTTACTGACAGGAGAAAGGTTTTGTTCTGGTGGAGTTTTTGAACTGTTCCAAGCTTAGACTGGTTTATTTCGTATACTGGACAATACTATTCAAGCTCTGAGTCCTGGATGTATTTTTTAAACGATGAGTTATTGCTTTTAACATTCAAGATTCATCTAGAGGGTACTCGTGCACCACGACCTAATGGTCTTTATTCGATAGGACAGTTATCGAATTGCGATACGTATGAATTGGAATTGAGACTGATGCGATAGGCCGAAAACGCCAGAACTCTGAAACGGTCCGCTGGATAGCGCTGTTGTCGGATGATCGTGGTTTGTTACTGACAGAGAGAGGTTTTGTCCTGGTGGAGTTTGTTGAACTGTTCGAAGTTCAGACTGGTTAATTTCGTATACTAGACAACACTATTCAAGCTCTAAGTCCTGGATGTATTCCTTCAGCGATGAGCTATACCTGTCAACATTCAAGATTCACTTAGAGGGTACTCATGCACCACGACCTAATGGTCTTTATTCGATAGAGCAATCATCGAATTGCTGTACGTATGAATTAGAATTGAGACTGATGCGATAGGCCGAAAACTCCAGAACTCTGAAACGGTCCGCTGGGTAGCGCTGTAGTCGGATGACTGTGGTTGTTATTGACTGCAGAGAGGTTTTGTCCTGGTCAAGTTTGTTGAACTGTTCCAAGTTCAGACTGGTTAATTTCGTATACTAGACAACACTATTCAAGCTCTAAGTCCTGGATGTATTCCTTCAGCGATGAGCTATACCTGTCAACATTCAAGATTCACTTAGAGGGTATTCATGCACCACGACCTAATGGTCTTTATTTCATAGGACAATTGTCGAATTGCGTTACGTATGAATTGGAATTGAGACTGATGCGATAAGCCGAAACGCCCAGAATTCTGAAACGATCCGCTGGATAGCGCTGTGGTCGGATGATCGTGTTTTCTTACTGAGAGGAGAGAGGTTTTGCCTGGTGGAGTTTGTTGAACTGCTCCAAGTTCAGACTGGTAAATTCGTATACTGGACAACATTCAATATTCAAGCTCTGAGTCCTGGATGTATTTCTTCAGCGATGAGCTATAGGTCTCAACATTCACGATTCATTTAGAGGGTACTGATGCACCACGACCTAATGGTCTCTATTCGATAGGACAATCATCGACTTGCTATACGTATGAATAGGAATGAGACTGATGCGATAGGCCGAAAACGCCAGAACTCTGAAACGGTTCGCTGGATAGCGCTGTAGTCGGATGATCGTGGTTTGTTACTGACAGGAGAGAGGTTTTGTCCTGGTAGAGTTTGTTGAACTGCTCCAAGTTCAGACTGGTAATTTCGTATACTGGACAACATTCAATATTCAAGCTCTGAGTCCTGGATGTATTTCTTCAGCGATGAGCTATAGGTCTCAACATTCACGATTCATTAGAGGGTACTGATGCACCACGACCTAATGGTCTCTATTCGATAGGACAATCATCGACTTGCTATACGTATGAATAGGAATTGAGACTGATGCGATAGGCCGAAAACGCCAGAACTCTGAAACGGTTCGCTGGATAGCGCTGTAGTCGGATGATCGTGGTTTGTTACTGACAGGAGAGAGGTTTTGTCCTGGTGGAGTTTGTTGAACTGTTCGAGGTCCAGACTGGTTAATTTCGTATACTGGACAACACTATTCAAGCTCAGAGTCCTGGATGTATTCCTCCAACGAAGAGCTATAGCTTTCAACATTCAAGATTCATTTAGAGGGTACTCGTGACCACGACCTAATGGTCTTTATTCGATAGGACAATTATCGAATTGCGGTACGTATGAATTGGAATTGAGACTGATACGATAGGTCGAAAACGCCAGAACTCTGAAACGGACCGCTGGATAGCGCTGTAGTCGGATGATCGTGGTTTGTTACTGACAGGAGAGAGGTTTTGTCCTGGTGGAGTTTGTTGAACTGTTCCAAGTTCAGACAGGTTAATTTCGTATACTGGACAACACTATTCAAGCCCTGAGTCCTGGATGTATTTCTTCAGCGATGAAGAAGGAGTACCTAATTGTGCATCGCTACCTATTCGACGCCCCATACCTTGAGCTGTCTACGGTAAGGTCTTGGTGAGACTCAAAAACTGGAGTAATTTCATTGGTGAGATATCTTCATCCCCGATAATTTCCTTATCCAGGCACCGATTTATAACCGATTGCTGGACATTCCATTACGACCTATACTATATTCTAGTGTATTTCTATGGCTATGAGATGTTCCAGAGTTTCCTCCTCTTTTCCACAGAATCTGCTCTCATCGTTTTCAGCAACTTCCATTCTCTTTGGGTGTTTCCTAGGAAGGCCCATGAAGAAACCCTGTGAGAATGTGCAGCTTATTCTTAAGGAATTCCTAGAGAGTTCTGAGTTGTTCTGTATTGAACGTTCCTAGAAATCCTGTCCTTCTCTACACCCTCCTCGTGAAGTTTTTGGTATGTATGTGTTTTTCCCTATGCAACAAAAAAGTTCTAGTCCTATAAAAAGTGTTGATGGCTCCTTCCAGGTGAGATCGACATCCTTCCCGTTCCTCTTAATTCCTTCATGTGCTGGAACTCATATCAAGGAGACCCTGTTGCATTTCCCTAGTTTCCTAGGTAGTATAGGTGTCCCCCTCTTAGATAGTTCTAGGTTCATAGTGATGAATTCTGGTTGTTCCTCAAGTAATTAATTATAGATAGTTAATCGGTGACGAGCTATAGATATTTCCTAAGTGCTTAATTCGAAATGTTCACTAAATTATGGGTTCCAGTTGACCCTTAAGCTCAGATGTCGCATAGAATAGAAACAGAATTCAGTACATTTGCCACAGAAACTGTTTTAATTTCTGTCACAAATGTACTTATTCTGTTCATGTTTCTGTTTCTGATCTATCCGACAACCCAGGTGCTCTACGAGTGATGAGAAAGGCGTTCCCCAACTAATGAGTTCTAAGTTCCTAGAGTATTGAATACTTGCTTTTCTGAAGAGATAGTTCTCAGTGATGAGTTCATAGTGTTTCTCATATTGTTGATGATAAATTGTAGGTGTTTTTCAAGCGACGAGTTCTAGGTATTCTCTAAATGGTAAGATTAAAGTTCTTGTCCATTGATAACTTTAAGTCGATCTCTAGGTGGTGAATTTAAGGTACTCCACTAGTGATGAGTAAAATGTTCCCCAAGGAATGAATTCTACGTTCTTGGAGTAATGAATACTTGGATTTCACTAGTGATGAGTTTTGAGTATATCTCGAGTGATTAGTTCAAAGTATTGCTCAAATAATTAATTCTAGTTGTTTCTCAGGTGATTAATTTAGGTGTTTATCGAGTAGCAAGCTCTAGAAATGTTAAGTGATGAGTGCAGAGTTTTCTTAGAGTGATGAGTTTTAGGTAATCCCTAGGTGGTGAATTTTAGGTGCTCCACGGACCACGAGTGATGAGTAAGATGTTCTCCAACTACCTAATGAGTTCTGAGTTTCTAGCGTATTGAATGTGAAGGGTTCTGAGTGTTTCTCGAGTAATGAGTACAAAGTGTTTCTCAAGTACCTACTTTATGAGTTTTAGTTGTTTCTTAGTTGATTAATTATAGGTGTTCTTCGAGTGACGAGTTCTAGTTATTCCCTAAGTGATGAGATCAAAGTTTTTGTCGAGTGATGAGTTTTAGTTGATCCCTAGGTGGTGAACTCTACTAGTGATGAATAAGATGTTCCCCAGCATATGAGTTCTGAATTCCTAGAGTAGTGAATACTTGGCTTTTCTGTAGTGATAGATTCTAAGTGTTTCTCATGTAAGGAGTTCTAGTCATAGATAATAGGTGTTCTTCGATTGATGAGTTCTAGACATTCCCTGAGAGATGAGTGGTGCAAAGTTATCGTCAAGTGATGAGTTTTAGTTGATCCCTAGGTAGTGAATTTAAGGTGCTCCACGAATAATGAATGTGATGATTGTCAACTAATGAGTCCTGAGTTCCAGGAGTAATTAATACTTTGATTGTCACCTAGTCATGTATTCTGAGTGTTTCTTAAGTTTCTGAGTGAGTTCAAAATATTCTTCAAGCTATTAAACCGTAGTTGCTCCTGGAGTATTCAAATGAAGATGTTTCACCAGTAAACACTGAAGAAGTATTAGCTTTTTTAAGTGATGAATTCAAACAGTTCCTCAAGTGATGAGTTCTTGTTGTTTCCCAAGTATCCAATAAATAGTCATAAATATTGCACCAGAAAATTTTCAAACTATTATTGAAGCTATGAGTTCATTTTGAATAAAAAAACCATAAAACTATCTTGAAATTGTTTATGTGCCTAAGTAATTCTCAGGCAGTTATTCTGTTCAAACGAATCACAATTACTGTTTACACCAGATTTTTATTAGACACCCAACTCCAGTCGTTGTTTGTCTGTGAACAAGCACGAAAAAGTGCATAAGTAATATTCAGAGGGAACGATTAAGTTTTGGGTAAATTTTGCACCATTTTCGACTCAGCAAACACTGATCCTTCACACTCGCGCTACCCTAAAAACAGGCTCACCAGCAAACTCAATCAAACATCAAATAATCCCAAACAAGCTTGGCGTGGTTTCCGACCTCACATAACTAGGCGTATATTCAAATTAATTTCCCTGCCTGAACCAAGCGGGAAACCGGAAGGACCCTTTTCCGGACACAGGCGACGATCCTACAGGATCCTTGCGGGAATAATGAAAGATCCAACCGGGAGTATGTGAAGGACGAACATCTGCTTATTGAAATTCGGACGGCTCCAGACCCTCCAAACTTCCCTTCTACCAAGGGGTGAGAAAGGGGAGACGAAGGAGGGAAAAAGGAGAAAAGGGTGAGAGTGTGATACTCGGCAAGTTCTGCAAAGAGTTGAATAGGTAAACAGTTGGGAAGCAAGTTGGTGTGCACACCTTCATTAGAATATATAGTTTGCTGGAAGTTTTTCGTCCCAAGATGATTCTCTTTGATACGTGAGGAAAATATGAAGGTTTTAATGGAGATATATTCAAAACTGATTAACCTAACAAATAAGGAAATGATGAGGATTGTTACGAAACGAAAATACACTTCAGTGCACAGTATCATCATGTTTGTTAGGTGAGGTTTTGTTAGGTTTGAGGCTATCCTTTGAATATCTAGGGAAGGTACAGGTAATGAGATAATTTAAAATCAGAGAGCCTGGTCCTCTGTGACCAATTACATCTCAACAGCGAAGCTACCTGTTGATGTTATGATCAACAAAGTGAGCATCTAAAGAACTTCAACTCGATGCTGTGGGAGAAGGAAGAATGAGAAAAGAAATACACGCTAGCGTACACTATCTATAGGTTCCTATTCAAGTGTTTTCAGGCAGAAATACCTGCTTCCAAAGATGCATAGACAGAAGCCTGGAAGGAAAAAATAAACGGAGTGACATAGTGATCATTTCTGATTATCAAGCTGCTATTCAAGCACTGAACTCGTATGTCATCGACTCAAAGCTAATATGGGAGTGCTAAAGAAATATCAATGAAGTAGGTAAGAACAATCTTTAGTCTAGGTATTGGTCACTTAGGAATCAATAGAAATGAAGAGACTAACACAATAGCCTCCCTAGTGATGTAATGATCAAGAAAGTAAGCACTGAGAAAAACTTCAGGACATTGATAAGTAAAAGAGAGGAATGGAAACGAGAATACACCGACTGTAAATTCAAAGAAAATACGTAAAATGGTATACAGATAGTCCCACAACCTTTTTTGGCTATACCCAGTCTTCTTAGGTGTTTCTTGAGACGCTAGTGAGCTGAGAAAAACCCTGTGAGAATGTGCGGCTCATTCATATTGAGTTCCAACAGAATTCGAGATCTTCCCGTATCTTTTTGTCTCTTTCTTCTCGTGAATTCTTTCTTGTAAGTGTTTTTCCCAATGCTACAGAAGGGTTCTGGTCCTTTTAGAGGAGTTGATGATCCGTTCCGAGCGTTAGCCTCCTCGTTTCCGTCGATTCAAAGACTCTGCTCGATTTTCCCAGTTCATTCAGTTTGCCTTAGCATTTGAATACCATCTTTGCCTTAATGACAGCTTGACTATCCATGTATTATGAATGGGAACGGGAATACACCGACTATAAGCTCAAAGAAAATGCCGTAAAATAGTATACAGTTGGTTCCAAAACCTTTACATAAGCTGGCGCTGGGATATACGGGCCAAGTACCAAGTGTGCACTGTCTCTAGGCTCTTGTATGAGCTTCTTTCAAGCGAAAATCTTAGCTATTAAAAGATGTCCAGATATAAATCTAGAAAGAAACTATCAGAAGTGCGACTCAAAGCTAATATGGGCGTACCGAAGAGAACTCAATTAAGTAGGCAAAAACAACAAGGTCCCTTTTGTTTGGGTTCCTGGTCAGTAGAGAATCGAGAAAATGAAGAGGCTAATACACTAGTCAGAAAGGGAGCACAAACGCCACTTACTGGTCCAGAACCTTTCTGTAGTTTAGGCAAATGCACCTATTAGAAAAAGTTTCAGGAGACGAAAGGTACAGAAAGAGAAGCACTCTGGGAAAATCTTTCGGGAATTGATCATTCTAAGAAGTCCCAGTAAGAATAAGTTACGCTGCCTCAGTGGTTCTTTAATAGGACATTGTTGCCTTGGGAAACATATATGTTGAAAATTCGCTTGGCAGAAACTGACGAGTGTAGATTCAGAGGGGGAAGTGTAAGGTACCTACTCCTTTTCACTTAGTAACAGAATGCCTCGACATTGAGAGCTAGCGCAAAGAATATCCTGTAGGTACAAGAAAATAATAGGAGAAAAGCGGATTTAGCCTTTTTGAGCTGAAGTTCGTTGGGGCACTGGAATACCTCTGATAAGGGCACAATAGACCTTAAGGTCTCAGTGGAATGTTAACCCTTAACAATCTACAATGTCAAAGGGTAGTGAAATTAATCACTAAACGTACACTGATAAATGTACTGAGTTTTTTCTACTTTACTCACTACAATTGTTGATTAAGTTTACTTATAACACCCAAAAACTCATCGATTCAATATTAACATCCAACTAATCTGGGAGATTTAAAACGCCAGAAATGAAAAGTTCCTCGACTTATAACACCTCAGATGATGAGCTATTAAAAATTTGGATATATATTTCGTAGTAAACTCTTCTATGATATAGGAAAATGGGAGATCTTAAGGTCTCAGTGGAATGAAAACCTTTAACAATCTACAATGTGAAAGGGTAGTGCAATCACTAACTTTAACCCACAGTGATAAGTATGCAAAATGTACTGTGTTACTTTCTAATTCACTCATTTCAAATGTAGATGAAGTGTTCTTTTAACACCAAACAAATTCGTCTACTTAATCGTTATATTTGCGAGGAAGAAATTAAAAAGAATTATGCAGTATCCAAGCCCTTCCCAACTAATCTGGGAGATTGAAAACGCCGGAAATGAAATGTTCCTCGACGTATAAAACCTCAGGTGATGAGCCATCAAAAAGTTGGCTATATATTTAGATGTAAAACCTTCTTTGTTATAGGACAATGCACCTAGGAGAAAGAGTTTTCCGAGAAGGAAGAAACTGAAAAGAAAAAAGTGTGGAGAAATCTGGTAGAAAAATTTCAAAAAGTTTCGCAAGAATAAAACACCTCCTCAGCTCCACTGGCTTTCCAATAGGATAAGAATTGGTTTGATTGAAACTAACGAGTGTAGATTCTAAGGAAAAGGGGAAAAACACCTGTTCACTTAATTACAGAAAGCCTAGTCATCGAAAGCTTAAGCAAAGAATGTCTTGGACAGGAAAATTATAGGAGAAGCGAGGATTTAGTCTCTTGCAGCCCTTCCAGATCCTGAAGTTCATTGGGGCTCTGGATAAACTTTTATGGAGGGCATAATAAACTTTATCTGATGGCATGTCATAATGACAACGTTATGTCACTCAATTTTGATGACATAAGGAAGCTCATTATGGGACTAAGTACCATAATGAATTCATTATGGTACTAAGTACCATAATGAAATTCTATAAGGAAAACATGTCCTTGTGACATGTACCATAACGAATTCATTATGGTACTAAGTATCATAATGAAATTCTATAAGGAAAACATGTCATTGTGGCATGTCGAAAATGCAGTTTTTAATTTTTCGAAAATGTATCGATATAAATGCCATCAGATAAAATTTTTTATGTAATACGAATCATAAACAATCATTATGGCACACGCCGTGTTATCGGACTCGGCTACACCTCGCCCGATAACATTCACGACTTGTACCATAATGATCGTCTTTATGATCCTTATTACATAAATAACTATTAGGGTTGCAGTGGAATGTCAAGCGTAGGGCAATCACTAACTTAACCCTCAATGATTCTAATATAACATGTACTGATTTTTTCCTTATTCGCTCACTACAATCATGAATGAGGTGTACTTATAAAACTCTAAAAACCCGTCTCCCTAATAGTAATATTGGCGTAAAAAAATAAAACAGAATTATACAGTTTCTAGCCCCTTCCCAACTACTCTGATCCTCGACGTATAAAACCTCAAGTGATTAGCTGATAAAAAGTGGGCTATATATTCCGCAGTAAGCTCTTTCATGGTATAGGCAAATGCACCAAGGATAAATAGTTTTCCGAGAAGGATGGAACTGAAGGAGAAGCACTCTGAAGAAATCTGGATAGGAACATTTCAAAAAGTTTCTTCTGAATATTGAGTTGAAACTACAATGTCCAAAAGGTATCTGGATCTCAGTAAGTATAAGTTACGCCTCCTTACTGGCTCTCTTTCAGGACATTGTCGTCTTAGAAAACATGAGAATTGGTCCAACACAAACTCAGGAGTGTAGATAGATTATGTGGGAAAGAAGAGGAAACGCTTGTTCACTTAATTACAAAATGCCTAGTCATTGCAAGCCTGAGCAAAGAATGTCTTGGACAGCAAAATTATAGGAGAAGGATTTAGTCTCTGAAGCCCTTCCAGATACTGAAGTGCATTGGGGCTCTGGATCAACTTGGATGGAGGGTTACAGTGGAACGTCAAGGGTGGTGCAATCACTAACTCAACCCTAAGTGATAAGTACCTATACAAAATGACTTTGTTCTAATTCACTCACTACAATAGTGAATGAAGTGTACTAATAGCACCCAAAAAACCCTACTACTTAATACATAGTAATATTTGCGAAAGAGAATAAAAAAGAATTATACAGTATCCAGGCCCTTCCCAACTAATCTGGGAGATTGAAAACGCCGGAAATGAAGTGTTCCTCGACGTATAAAACCTCAGGTGATGAGCTGTTAAAAAGTTGGCTATATATTTCGCAGTAAACCGATTAAAACGAGGTTCAGACTCAGGGAGATTGACTTTCTCGAAGCGAGTCCCTCAATAATTCACTTAGGTTCATGAATATTCAGCGTATTCGAGATACTTTTCGCTCCTTGAGTCTTTCGCACTTTGTTGGGGCCTTCTTTTCCGGGGATCTTCGCCAACTACACGCTTTCTAATTTTAGCGGGATCGGTCTTGATATCGGAAGGGAAATCTGCTTCGATTTTTCACTACACGATGGAAATTCGGATTAATTTTGATGCCTGGAGGTGTGAGGGGATGTTGGAGGATAGAATGAGGACGCGAAATCAGGAGACACATTTTTGGGAGTGAATCATGTGCGGTGTAACTTTATTTCAGTGTAGGAAATTCTCGAAAATGTTTGGAAAAACAGAGATAATTGAAGTTTTATCCCAATCTCTTAGGACGTTCAAGATTCAGAGCAACTCAAATTGTTAGAGAAATGAGAAACTATAATAACTAAGCAACTGAGAAACTATAATAACTAAGCAACTGAGAAACTATGGAATATTGACCTAAGAAACTGAGTAACCTAGGGACAAAGCAAATAAGAAACTTTGGATATAATAAACTAAAGAACCCAGAAGGAACTGGTAAACTAAAAAAGTAAGAAACCTATAGAAATGATGAGAAATTCTTACGATGACAAACTAAAAAAATAAGAAATGAGGAAACTGTTCTTAGTACCTGAAAAGTTTTCTATAAAATCATAAAAACTTTGCCAGCAAGAAACTAAAACTAAGGAACTGAGGAAGTAATAAGTAATGCAAGCTCAGACCTAACCAAGTCAGTAGGGCACTCGAGGTCATTACGGATCTCACACCTCTACATCTAGTGATTGATAGGGTAGCCCATGAGGCTATCCTCAGAATATCTGAGGAAGATACAGGTAATGACAGAATAAAGAATCAGAGAGTCTGGTCTTCTCTGAACAACTACATCTCATCTGCGAATCTCCTTAGTGATGTTATAATCAAGAAAGTTAGCACTGAGAAAAACTTCAGGGAATTGCTAATTAAAAGAGAGAAATGAGAACGGGAATACACCGACTATAAACTCTAAGAAAATAGCGTGAATTGATATACAGATTGTTCCAAAATCTCTACAAGAGCTGGCGCTGTGATATACGGGCCAAGTACCAAGTGTGCACTGTCGCTAGGCTCCTGTATGGGCGTCTATCGAGCGGAAATCTTAGCTATTAAAAGATGTCTAGATATAAATCTAAAAAGAAACTACTAGAAGTGCGATATAGGCATATATTCAGATAGTCAAGCTGCTATTAAAGTACTGAGCTCCTACAACATCGACTCAAAGATGATCTGTGAGTGCCGCAACAAACTCAATGAGGTAGGCAGGAAAAATAAATTCCTATTAATCTGGGTTTCCGGCCATTCGGGAATCAAAGCAAATGAAGAGGCCAATACACTTGCCAGAGGGGGCGCACGAATATCACTCTTTATCCCAGAACCCTTCTGTGGTATAGGTAAATGTACCTAAAGAAGGAGTTTCTGGAGAAGGAGAAAGACAAGAAGGAAAAACTCTGGCGGAAGGGATAGATCATTCCTCTAAGTTCCTTCGGAACTTTGAAACAGCAAGATACAAAATACATCTGAATCTTGGTAGAGAACAATTATACCTCCTCATTGGCTTTCTTACAGGAAAGCACCTGTTGAGGATGGGATTATCGGCCACTGACGAGTGTAGGTTCTGTGGAGGAGGAGGAAGAAAACCCCCATTCACCTAGTCACGGAATGCTTTGGCATTGCGAGCCTAAGGAGAGAATGCCTTGGGCGAGAATCTAGTAAGAGCGATGAACTACCGTCGTTGAAGCCTTCACAGATATTGGATTTCATCAGATCTCGGGAACTGGAAGGCGAGCTGTAAAGGATGTGGTCAGAAGAGCTCTGTAAGGAGGCACAATAGACTTTGAGGTCGCCAGTGAACTGTAACCCCTTTTTTAAACTAGTTAACTATCACAATAGCCAGAAAGAGAGTACAAGCGCCACTTACTGGCTCAGAACCTTTCTGTGGTAAAGGCATATGCAGAGTTTTTGGAGAATGAAGAAACTGGAAGACAAGAACTTAGAACACTAATGAAAATTTCTGGTAATTGATATTTCCAAGAAGTTCCTTCGGAACTTTAAAACTGCAGGGTTCAAAAAGTATTTGGATCTCATCAAGAATAATTAGTTACGTTTTCCAACAGGACATTGTCGAATTGCAAAGCATATGATGAGAATTGGCTCAACAGAAATTGACGATGTGTAGATTCTGTGGAAAGTTGGACGACACTCATGTTCACTTACTTACAGAATGTCTCGCCATTGCGAGCCTTCACAATGAAGGTCTTGGACAGAAAAATTGAAGAAGAAACCCGGAACTAGCCTTTGTGAGTTTTTGAAGCCCTCTCAGATACGGGTGTTCATTGGGGCTATGAAATTCAAGGCAGGGCCGGATTAAACTATTTTCCTCCCCTAGGCCGAAAACAATTTGCCGCCTCTCTGAGTAAAGAGAATGTAAATAAATTCAAATTTTCTAAATACGCGATTTTTGCTGAAGTTGATAAATACAAATTCCTATCTGAAAATATAACAATCTAATGTTTCAAAATGTATATTTCATAGTAAAAAATTACAGTTTTCATCATCAAACTAATAATGGTTTTCTTCTTGCCTTCTTTTCCGCAAATTGTTGAAACACTACTTCGAAGTCTAATTTTTTTAACAACTCAGCTTCAATACACAAAACGGCCAGAGAATTCAAACGCTCTTGAGACATGCTAGATCGCAAATACGATAAAATTCGCTTCAATGCTGAAAACGACCTCTCTGCTGAACAGTTCGTGGCAAAATGGCTAAAAACAATCTAATTGTAATATCGATATAAGGAAACACTTGCACTAAGCTCTTATCATAAAGTAGAGTTTTGGAGAGTGTTTAAACTGAGCTAAGTAGGATTTGAAGTGCAAACATTCATCGTGAAGTTTTTCATCTAAATCGTCAGGAAAACTAAAGGTTAGATGAGTAACCGCTAGGTACTTCTAATTCTCCAGAACTAATCGATTGCACTTTTAACAAAAAGGAGAACTTCGTAGCCAAACCCTTGTAGCAATTGTTACGCTCATTCAATTCTCTTGTTAGATAGTCAATTATAACAATATAAACATTATAAACCCCTACTCTGAAGTTTTCCCTTCCACTCAAAACAGTATGTCCCACTCGAGTTTCATCAGCAGGAACAGTTCTTGTTATGGCCCTTCTTTCTTCACTTCGATATTTCTCGAATCCAGGATTGATCTTCACTCTCTCCTCAAATCGGTCAAATTCATCTCTTAATCCTACGATATGATAAACCAATGACTCATAATACAAAACTACTTCATCTATAGGTACCAATGTCAACTTTCTGTATTGCTTCGCTCACTTTATCAAATCAAATGTGCGAAATTTTCGAAGATGGCTTTTTCTACATTTTTGTGCCTTTGTTGGCCCAGGCGGATAGGGCAATAATTCGAAGGCAAACTGTAACGCAATTTCGAACACAGTTCTCATGCGGGGCACAATAGACCTGGAGGACACATTAACAATATAGAATACAATATTATGTAGATATACGCAGAAACAAACTGTTTTTACCCTGTTATCAATATAACTGTTATTCACCGAAAACCGTAACAGTTACGAACCAAAATAAGTTCCCCATCTCTACTACACTCCTTTTCCTTATTTTTTCCATAGAGTCCGTTCGCGTGCCGTACGACGATGATGTCGCATCTGGGCCTCCCTCTTCACCTTCTCAGGTGACGGGCCACCCTTTCAACCCTCTGTGTAATTCCATCCCCTATTGACCCCCGAAGGAGATCGCGTTTTATTATTTCGCCGCGGGTTGTCCATTAGATAATGCAAAATCCGTGACTGGGGTGTATTACACCCTTAAAAACCGCCGGCGTTCTTTTCGTAATCGATTGCAGAAGGGGTTGGGGTGCGGGAGAGGGTGGCCAAGGTGAGGTTTTTACGTGGGAGGATTCGTGAAGAAGCTATGGGGATTTTTTTGTGAATTTTAGGGGTTGGTTGGAAAGAGGGTTTTAGAAATAGTCAATACATGTAGTTTTTTTCTAACTGTTGTGAAAAAAAGGTTCTGCACAAATTTCGTACGACATTTTCGTACCTATTTTCTTCGTTTTGGAGATGAATTTCCAATGAATCTCAACGTTGCTTAAGCGTAAATTGACTCATTTCGTTCAAAGGAGATTATACTGGGTGGTCAACTAAGAAATTCCGACTCAAAAGCGCTCTAAAATTGTTTTGAATAGGAATATCTAGAGAAATGGGGTTAATCTTATCCGAAGAAAGGGTTCATGTAAATTCAGTTCATATTCACTTTGTTATCTGTGATTTAGTCGCCATGATTCGCTGGAAGGATGGAGAGCGTTTGTTCTGTGTGTGCGCTTATTACCAAAATGTATTGGTCTTCAGAAAACCCCAAAGAGAAACCTGAAACTCAATTGCGTACTCTGAAGGTCACAGTTTGGTGTGCAATACACGCACAAGGCATATTGGCCCGTATTTTTTCGGAGACGGACGCGGCCGAGCAGTAACAGTGGATTCTGATCGTTATGTGAACATGTTGAACATTTTTTTTGAACCAGGCCCTCAAGACTTTGATGGATACAATCGCGACACTTGTTTTCAGCAAGACAGGGTCACTTGTCACACTTCAAATCGGTCTTTGACTGTTATTCAGGCGCTTTTTCCTGAAAAATTGATTTCTCGGCGTGGAGACCTTCCATGGCCCACAGGAGCCCGGACTTGACACCTTGCCACTTATGGGGATACGTCAATAGTGTAGTCTACCGCAACAATATCCGCCAGGAAATTCAAGCCATCAGTCCAGAAACTTTGCCCTGCGATATGTTTCACTAAATTAGGGGGTTCGACTCGAAGAGTGCTAGCAGAAAAACGGTGGACATTTGGACAGCGTAATTTTTAAGAAATTAATTAACAAAAAGCTGAGCATAAATTGAGGGAAAAATCAAAATTGACCTGATAGTTTTTGTTTTATTATTATTATTATTTATATATAATTATTTGTTATCTCATATTATTTCATCTGGGTGCCTGGTCACTCCGGGATTCACGGCAATGAAGCGGCAGACCGACTGGCCAGGGAAGGAGGGACAACCCCCTTCACTGGACCAGAACCGTTTTGGCGGCTTCCCAGCCAGTCATCAGGCAATGGCTATTAAGGACTGGAACAAAAGAGGAAGCTTATGTCCTGGCGTACGACCAATGGTCAAAGCAAGCTAAGTCATTTCTCTCTCACTCGACGAGCTGGACCAAGAAAGTCCTCTCACTCAGCAAATTGGAACTGCGGAAACTGACGGGCGCTCTCTGGGCACTGTCCTGTGAGGTATCACTTAAAAAACATGGGAAAGGCGCCCGATAGTACATGTCGCTTCTGTCAAGAAGCCACCGAGACAGCTAGACACCTGCTATGTGAGTGTGAAGCTGTTCACCAGAAACGGCTACGGCATCTTGGCTCCAGGTTCCTAAACGTGAACAAGTAATGGATGTGGCCCCCAGAAAGGTGGTGAAGTTCATTGAGACTTTGCTGCCGGACTGGTAAACAGCGCGGGGATCAGAGCTGTGCCGAAGCCTTGTGCTTAGTGCTCGTGAAAGCACTCGAAGCACTTTTGTGCTCGTGAGCACTGTGCTCGCGAGCACTTGATTGAACCAGTGCTTAGTGCTTGGTGCTTCGCGAATTTTCGAAAGGGCTTAGTGCTTAGTAATTCGAAAAAAATGCTCCCAAGCACTTAAGTGCTCCCAAGCACTTTCAGGAATTACCAAGCACTACGGCCTTCTTGGACTTGTTGGAACATGGAAATGACAGACCGTCACGTGATTCAAATAGACAAAGAACTAAAATTTTTTTTTTCGTTTCACTTATATAGATATAAAATTTGTTCTTTTTTTCTTGCATTACAAACACTGGTGTTAAAGAAACAATCTCGCTGTATGTTATGGACTTTCTGGAACAAGTTTTTTCGTTTTCATTATTTTGGCAAGAAGAACAGATTGTTATGATGTTATGGCGAAATTTTTTTAGGAAAATTCTATGGGAAGTTCGACCTTTTTCAACATACGATTCAGGTACTATTATCATGATTTCAAGTCATTTATTGGCGAATATTTAAGTCACAGTCTGTTAAGTCAATTAATCCATTTAGAGCTCAGAAAATCATAAGAAACATTTCCATCTAATTTGTTGACAAGACGTCACTGTTTCTCTATAATTTTTTTTTTGGTATGCCGTCATGAAACATGTCTGTATATTCGGAATTTATCAAAAATAATTATTTCGTCGACCTAAAAGGTGATTTTAGTATGTACAAAATTGAATATATATATATATATGACAATTTCAATGTTCAATTGATGCTGTTTCAATGTGCTATTTCCATGGACAACCGAACATAAAGCATTCAGAAGCGATAGAGTAATGTCAGAACTCAACAGTAACATAGAAGTTTATATTATGTAAAATGTATGTCTTCTGAAAAATAAGTGTGTCTTTCAATCAAGGAATTATATACAATTCATATTGATGTCGTCGGACAAATCTTGTAATCAACTCAGTTATTAATCTAGCTACTAATGGTCTCGAACTATTAAGGCGTAAGCGGAGCGAACGCTTTGAAATATCTTGATCATTAGACGCTCTCTTAAATAACCTAGTTGATTAAATATCTATCAAACAACTCGCTGAAAAACCTATTGTCAATTTTAATTATGTTCAGTTCAAAACACGATAACACTAGAAAGAAAAATTCAAGACATCAAAATCAAAATTCCAAACAAGGAGATATTTGGATGGAAATATGAAGTTTTGAGAAGTGCTTAGTGCTCGGTGCTCGTGTGAACGAATTACTTTCCAGAAATGCTTAGTAATCACGAGCATTCTCCAAAAAATAAGGGCTTAGTGCTCGAGATTCCGGAGCACTTTTCAATAGGGCTCAGTGCTTTGTGCTCGAAGCACTTTTCTTCAGTGCTCGGCACAGCTCTGGCGGGGATGCACAATAGATCTTAAGGTCAAGGCTTTTGTTTTATTCTCTTTTAAATCGGAATTCCTTAGTTGACAACCCAGTATATGTACTGAATTTTGTGATAGAATAAAATACTATCAGTTCGAAAATACCGGTGGTTCCTATTTTAATCGAGTTGGTACCCACCCTTCAGATAAGAGATCTCAGATTACTTGATTACCATAATTCAGTAGCGGAGAGTTTTCGTTAGATTCGTTAGGTATTAACATGTTTAACATGGTATACTATATGCTGATGCTGATATAATCGCTCGTCATCCAGTACTCCAATAATGCATAAGCCCACTTAGGCAAGCCGGCAAAACATCAAATGAACTTTATTCCGACACTTTTTATAAGTAGGCCAGTTAACAATACTGATATCTCAACGTTGAAAACACGTCCTGATTAACATTTTATGCAGGGGATTTTTGTTGATAGCAATCACTGTGTTTTATTCAAACAGGTTAGCAAAAGACACCCCATCTCTAGGCTGCAGTATAGGAATATCATATCTATTTTGGGCACGGTGAGACCCACTTTAGTTAAAATGAAATTATATGTAAGTTGATAAGGGTGTGACTCGGCGCACTATGCTATAAATATTAACGATAGAAATGCAACCGTTTAGTTGCAGAATAATCGATTAGTTAAAAAGCTTTCAACTGAAGTGTAGTATTTTTCAGGAAATTTTTAGGAGGTTGGGCAACATGCAGAAGTTAAAAACTACCCCAGAGATATAAGTTGAATTAGGTTTCGAAAAAGTATTAGTCTATTGGCTTTTATTAAATATTTATTTTGGATAGATTCATTAGACTCCTAATTCTTCAAATCTTGAACTGTGTCGAAGTTGTTTTCATTGTTATTTTTTCAATAATCGAACTATAACGAATCGTTCTTTCGTCTTCCAAAAGAAAGTATCATACCATATTATTTCTGAAAGAATCGTCTTCGAAAGAATAGATTATTGTTTAGCAGTTCTGCAGATAAAGGGCTATTCGTTTTGATGGGTGAGTTGCTCCTGAGCAACTCAAAAACTAGAAATACGAATTGCCATTGGTTGCGCACAAGCACTAGAACATCTTAGGAGCACGAAACTCTCCAAAACGAATACTATAAAAAAATGCGCTACCAAAAATTAAAAAATATTGAAAAAAATATAATGACGCTGCTGCAATACATGAAATTCACAACTTCTAATTCTTCTAAAGCGTTTAAACGTTAGTTCAAATGCCCATTCGCATTGTTCAATCTCCTTAATTCTCCTCAAACAATGCCATTAGCGAAAAAACAATCTTCTGATCGGTCACCCATCCAAGTAATGACCTCACAAACCCATACATGACCAGAAAACCCAGCCCTGGAGTATCAACGTATAAATGTAAGATGAATTACTTGAATACTTAAAAATTCCTCACTCCATACATTAATTCCATACTCATACATCAAGAAAAAATAATAAGGGGTGCAAAGGAAAAAATTAATAACCAATATCAATTGTAATCAATATTTTTATTGAATTATTGAACCAAAAAGGAATTTATTCATTATATACAATTAGTCAAAATAGAAATTAAGATCAAATCAAGATTTTTTGATTTATTTATGATAGGTCAATGGAATACTTGATTACACAGAATTCTCCTATTTTACTTTTCATATCTATCGATCTATTTCACCAAATACAACATCCAGAGTACCTATAATTGCTACAATATCAGCTAACATATGATTCTTTCCAATTTTTTCCAAAGAGGCCAAATGCGCGAAACCTGGTGCCTTGATTTTGCACCTATAAGGCCTGGAACTTCCGTCGGAAACTAAAAAACGGCAAATTCTCCTTTCGGTGCTTCAATAGCTGTATAAGTAGAGCCGGGAGGTACTTGGTATCCTTGAGTGAATAGTTTGAAGTGATGAATCAAGGCTTCCATAGAAGTCTGGAAAAATATCGAACAAACAATAAATAACTCTGTTTATAATATTTTTTTTATTCAACAAAACACCAAAAGTCACTGAACTCATTGCAATTCTTCAAAAACAGTACACTACAGTTAAAACCAACCTATTTTTCATTCATTTATTAATCAAATCTATCCATGATAAGAAAGGAATCTTGAACTAACCTTCATTTCTGCTCTACTAGGTGGCGTCACTTTAGCATCATCAGTTTTGATTTCTCCAGCTGGCATTTTGTTCAAACACTGATCGATAATCCTGAGAGACTGTCTCATCTCTTCAACTCTACACAAATATCTGTCGTAACAATCTCCTTTTGTACCGATTGGTACATCGAATTCAACCAAATCGTAAGCGTCATATGGTTGAACTTTACGAAGATCCCATTTGATGCCGGAACCTCTAAGCATTACCCCGCTAAAAAATAATAATGCATTAAAATTTTGTACATCTACGATTTAAACTCCAAGTATTCATCCTACCTGAATCCAAAATTCAATGCTTCTTCAGCCGTAACTACTCCGATATTTTCAGTTCTCTGCACCCAGATTCTGTTGGTTGTAACCACATCCTCAACTTCGTCTAATCTTTCGTTGAATCTCATTGCCCAGTCATGGATATCATCCATGAGACCTATGGGTAGATCCTACAAAAACTCGGTATTACCAAAAACTCTATTTATTTCTTGCTTTCTAAAAATTCAAACTGTAACTTACCAAAGATACTCCTCCAGGTCTTATATAAGCAGCGTGCATTCTAGCTCCTGACACTCTTTCATAGAACTCCATAAGTTTTTCTCTTTCTTCAAAAAGCCAAAACAGAGGGGTAATAGCACCAACATCCAAAATGTGTGTACTTACAGCCATCAAATGATTCAGAATTCTAGTAATCTCAGCGAAAAGAACTGCAAACAAGTAAGTATTACAAATAGTTTAACAATCCAACAAAACCTCACCTCTTATATATTTAGCTCTTAGTGGAACATCAATATTCAACAGTTTTTCCACAGCCAAGCTGTAACATTGTTCATTACACATCATGGAAACATAGTCCAGACGATCAAAATAAGGCAGTGCCTGGGTATACGTCTTGTATTCAATCAATTTTTCTGTACCACGATGTAGGAGACCGATATGTGGATCAGCTCTTTTTACAATCTAGGAATACCTCACGTTTAATGAAATTACTGATAAAATTAAAGACACTGACCTCTCCATCTAGTTCTAATACCAAACGAAGCACACCGTGAGCAGCAGGATGTTGTGGACCAAAATTCAGTACGATGTTCTTGCATTCTTTTTCAGTAGGTGCTACCTTGATCTTATAAGGTTCTAACTTCCAGTGTTTAGTGACTTCATCAGGATACATCACAGATCCGGAGAACTGGGAGACCCATTCTGAATCGGGATACCATTTGTGTTTTTTATCAGAACTGGTAATTAGAAAAGTATTTGTACTCCAGTTACATAACCTATTAACCTTAATATTACAACATTAATTCTTCAATTACCTGGTGGAAATGAATGCCCTGCCGTTTTTGAGAAATAAATTAGAAACTGAAACTGGGGACTTTTTGAAAATTGATCCAAGAAGTGTATTTGCCATTTTTCCAAATCGGAAAATTGGCTATGAAAATTCACAGATTTCGATATTTATTATTATGACAGAGAAAGAGTTACTGGTGTGAAGTTATCCACGGATTTACGCCAACGGTTTATGAAGTACGGTGCATCGATGAGAGTCTACCGTCGATTAGGGCGGCGGCGTTGCCAAATGTTTTCACGTTTTCGATCGCCTAGAATTTGTTCTATCATGAAATAAAGAGTGAAATGAATATCTTTTGAATTGATGATGCGAAATCAATCATCATATGAATTAAGGCGGTCGTCTGGAACTTCAAAAAAATGGAATTTTGGCCCAGCCACGGCTTTCTCCGCGGGAGAACACATTCATATCAAATTGGGACCCCCAATTCCGTTTTTTTTCGGTGGAAAATTCGTATTGAAATTGATCATCATTTATGAATTCAATCAGTCGTTCGGAATTGCAAAAATCGAAATTTTGATCCATCCACGGTTTTCTTACCTGGTGCAATTACGTAATTTCGACACAGTTTTACTTTTATCTCACTTGGAAAAGCGCGTACCTCAAAAATTTCTTCACAAAAACGTTCTGCTCGGCGCATAGAACGAACCGCATTTCTCAAAATAATTTGGGGCGCGACCAGAAAGACAGAAAATGAAAAAACTGTCATTTTGACAGTTTTTTGTTGATATCTCGCTGAGAAAAGCGCGTACCTCCAAAATCTCTTCACAAAAACGTTCTGCTCGACCCAGAGAAGTACCGCAAGTCTCAAAATAATTTGGGGCGCGACCGGGAAGACAGAAAATGAAAAAAACTGTCATTTTGACAGTTTTTTGCTAATATCTCGCTCGCTCGAAAAGCGCGTACCTCAAAAATCTCTTCACAAAAACGTTCTGCTCGACCCAGAGAATGTACCGCAAGTCTCGAAATAATTTGGGGCGCGACCGGAAGACAGAAAATGAAAAAACTGTCATTTTGACAGTTTTTTGCTAATATCTCGCTCGAAAAGCGCGTACCTCAAAAATCTCTTCACAAAAACGTTCTGCTCGACCCAGAGAATGTACCGCAACTCTCAAAATAATTTGGGGCGCGACCGGGAAGACAGAAAATGAAAAAACTGTCATTTTGACAGTTTTTTGTTAATATCTCGCTTAGAAAAGCGCGTACCTCTGAAATCTCTTCACAAAAACGTTCTGCTCGGCGCATAGAACGAACCGCAACTCTCAAAATAATTTGGGGCGCGACCGGAAAGACAGAAAATGAAAAAACTGTCATTTTGACACTTTTTTGCTGATATCTCGCTCGGAAAAGCGCGTACCTCAAAAATCTCTTCACAAAAACGTTCTGCTCGACCAGAGAATGTACCGCAACTCTCAAAATAATTTGGGGCGCGACCGGAAAGACAGAAAATGAAAAAACTGTCATTTTGACAGTTTTTTGTTAATATCTCGCTTAGAAAAGCGCGTACCTCTGAAATCTCTTCACAAAAACGTTCTGCTCGGCGCATAGAACGAACCGCAACTCTCAAAATAATTTGGGGCGCGACCGGAAGACAGAAAATGAAAAAACTGTCATTTTGACACTTTTTTGCTGATATCTCGCTCGGAAAAGCGCGTA
Organism: Propylea japonica; assembly: GCA_013421045.1. Taxonomy (NCBI): domain Eukaryota; kingdom Metazoa; phylum Arthropoda; class Insecta; order Coleoptera; family Coccinellidae; genus Propylea; species Propylea japonica. The sequence goes on along the minus strand of CM024242.1, from coordinate 82,952,913 downwards.
CCTCAAAAATCTCTTCACAAAAACATTCTGCTCGACCCAGAGAATGTACCGCAACTCTCAAAATAATTTGGGGCGCGACCGGAAAGACAGAAAATGAAAAAACTGTCATTTTGACAGTTTTTTGTTAATATCTCGCTTAGAAAAGCGCGTACCTCTGAAATCTCTTCACAAAAACGTTTTGCTCGGCGCATAGAGAACGAACCGCAACTCTCAAAATAATTTGGGGCGCGACCGGAAAGACAGAAAATGAAAAAACTGTCATTTTGACACTTTTTTGCTGATATCTCGCTCGGAAAAGCGCGTACCTCAAAAATCTCTTCACAAAAACGTTCTGCTCGACCCAGAGAATGTACCGCAACTCTCAAAATAATTTGGGGCGCGACCGGAAGACAGAAAATGAAAAAACTGTCATTTTGACAGTTTTTTGTTAATATCTCGCTTAGAAAAGCGCGTACCTCTGAAATCTCTTCACAAAAACGTTCTGCTCGGCGCATAGACGACCGCAACTCTCAAAATAATTTGGGGCGCGACCGGAAGACAGAAAATGAAAAAAACTGTAATTTTGACAGTTTTTTGTTAATATCTCGCTTAGAAAAGCGCGTACCTCTGAAATCTCTTCACAAAAACGTTCTGCTCGGCGCATAGAACGAACCGCAACTCTCAAAATAATTTGGGGCGCGACCGGAAAGACAGAAAATGAAAAAACTGTCATTTTGACAGTTTTTTGTTAATATCTCGCTTAGAAAAGCGCGTACCTCTGAAATCTCTTCACAAAAACGTTCTGCTCGGCGCATAGAACGAACCGCAACTCTCAAAATAATTTGGGGCGCGACTGGAAAGACAGAAAATGAAAAAAACTGTCATTTTGACAGTTTTTTGTTAATATCTCGCTTAGAAAAGCGCGTACCTCTGAAATCTCTTCACAAAAACGTTCTGCTCGGCGCATAGAACGAACCGCAACTCTCAAAATAATTTGGGGCGCGACCGGAAAGACAGAAAATGAAAAAACTGTCATTTTGACAGTTTTTTGTTAAATATCGCGCTTAGAAAAGCGCGTACCTCTGAAATCTCTTCACAAAAACGTTCTGCTCGGCGCATAGAACGAACCGCAACTCTCAAAATAATTTGGGGCGCGACTGGAAAGACAGAAAATGAAAAAAACTGTCATTTTGACAGTTTTTGTTAATATCTCGCTTAGAAAAGCGCGTACCTCTGAAATCTCTTCACAAAAACGTTCTGCTCGGCGCATAGAACGAACCGCAACTCTCAAAATAATTTGGGGCGCGACCGGAAAGACAGAAAATGAAAAAACTGTCATTTTGACAGTTTTTTGCTAATATCTCGCTTAGAAAAGCGCGTACCTCTGAAATCTCTTCACAAAAACGTTCTGCTCGGCGCATAGAACGAACCGCAACTCTCAAAATAATTTGGGGCGCGACCGGAAAGACAGAAAATGAAAAAACTGTCATTTTGACAGTTTTTTGTTAATATCTCGCTTAGAAAAGCGCGTACCTCTGAAATCTCTTCACAAAAACGTTCTGCTCGGCGCATAGAACGAACCGCAACTCTCAAAATAATTTGGGGCGCGACGGAAAGACAGAAAATGAAAAAACTGTCATTTTGACAGTTTTTTGTTAATATCTCGCTTAGAAAGCGGCGTACCTCTGAAATCTCTTCACAAAAACGTTTTGCTCGGCGCATAGAACGAACCGCAACTCTCAAAATAATTTGGGGCGCGACCGGAAAGACAGAAAATGAAAAAACTGTCATTTTGACACTTTTTGCTAATATCTCGCTCGGAAAAGCGGTACCTCAAAAATCTCTTCACAAAAACGTTCTGCTCGGCGCATAGAATGAACTGCAACTCTCAAAATAATTTGGGGCACGACCTGGAAAACGAAAAATTAAAAAACTGTCATTTTGACACTTTTTTGTCAATATCTCGCTTAGAAAAGCGCGTACCTGAAAATTTTTTTTTGTTTTGTTTCTCTCTTATTCTTCTACCTCTTCTGTCTTCTGTGGTCCATTTTCCTTGCCTCCTGAGTTCCCTTTTCGATTGCATTGAGGGTCGTTCCCACGTGTATTTATGTATACTTCTTTTTTGGAAGAAAGAATTCAAAACTTTTATCTCGTACTGTTCGCACATTTCTATCAGCATTTCTCCAGAAGCATTAATCGTCTCCTCCCCAAAGCTACCTATCACCTCGTCATTCTGTCTACGTCCCACTCTAGCGTTAAAATCCCCAGTCATAATGATCTGCTGATGTCTCTTCACTTTATACACTTGATACATTCCCTTACATAATTATAGGCCCTAGGCTTGTCGTGTAATGTGGTGCTCGTAGAGAAGGTGTAAATTTCTAATTTTTTGATCTCCTTATGAGTCTATTTACCATATATCTACTAGGACCTTGTAATGATGTCTGAAATATTGAAAATAATTACATTCCACAAATATATGCAAAGCTGAATTTAACTTACCTCTATATAATCTTTAGCATTCTGGGATATAAGGTTCATTTCCCTCAAATTACATTACATCCATCACATTGTACCCAATCAGCTTCAAATTCCAATTCTCCCTTATTACAATAAATGCATAAATTTGGATCAATTTGCTCCCGTTTGCTAACCATGATTCGCTTCTTTCCAGAGCCCGTTTGAGTGTTGTTCCTGAAAAATTATTATGAAGCACCTTTTCCTTCTTTTCGCAGGTTTCTTGAGAAGCAAGAGTTTGGACTCGTGGACTCTTGAAAAACAAATTAAAAATTCTGGCTGGTTCAAATATCGGTGGGTGCGCTCTACAACAACGCGCATGAAAAGTATCGCATCCGCCAATAAATCATTAACACAATTTTCAATTCAATGCGTGAACTGTTAATATTCGTAGTTAATTAATAATCGAATTTCGAAGGAAAAAGTACCGCTTCTGGAGGACTGAATCTTTCCCAGGTTTCTTGAGAAGCAAGAGTTTGGACTCGTGGACTCTTGAAAAACAAATTAAAAATTCTGGCTGGTTCAAATCGGTGGGTGCGCTCTACAACGACGCGCATGAAAGGTATCGCATCCGCCAATAAATCATTAACACAATTTTCAATTCAATGCGTGAACTGTTAATATTCGTAGTTAATTAATAATCGAATTTCGAAGGAAAAAGTACCGCTTCTGGAGGACTGAATTTTTTGAGCACTTGTAAATATTGAAGGAATAATCGAATAATTCGAATTCAAGTATCCTGAAAACTATTGTTGTTCCAATCGCCAACTGTTAAACAACAAAGTACTGAGTTTTCTAATCAACCTGCTGCTTTTTTGGCGCATTACTTTATTTGCTATTATGTTTTTCACTATGCCAAACCATCTCTCAACTGGTACATTACTCACACGCTCTTTATTATTCAGGAGAATACCACTCCATAGGGAGACGAAGGGCATATAATGTTTCGAAAAGTGTTCGAAAAAATCTAATTGCATATATTCATTTCTAGGTAATGTATAATCAGAATCAAGCTCCACAGTTAATACAAATTGTTTGAAATACTGATAAAAATTGGTGTAGAATCAGGTGCTGATTCTAGGGTAGTTTGTATGGGGATGGAGGAAAAAGGTGGAGATTTCACTGTCAACCGTTTATTGAACTAGCTAACTGCGGTCTCATCTGATTAGCAGTTGTTGTGGTTTATATATCACAATTAATAAAATTTGTAAACAATATAGTCGTTCTCTACTACTACTGATAATGTTTCACCGTCGCGACCTTGCTTGCCTGCACATTCTTTATTTCGTTTATTTGTTGCAAGGCCAGACGCTGTTACAATGAAAATAGTCTGATTAACACGTTGAGCGCCACGTGCACACCGGTGGACATTTTGAATTTTCAAAGCAGGACCAAGTGTTCACTGGTGGTCATTGTTGATTTTCATCGATCGGACAGCATGACCACCCGTGGTCACATTCCAGTAATTAGTACACATTGCTGGACCAAACTACAAAGTCCAAGTGAAATATGCTCACACCCTGGGACCAAACCTTACATTCCTAATGTTATAATGAAAGAAAACGTAGCCTCCGATGAGCACGCGGTCCCCAATAAAATACATATTGCGACCACGGGTGGTCATGCTGTCCGATCGATGAAAATCAACAATGACCACCGGTGAACACTTGGTCCTGCTTTGAAAATTCAAAATGTCCACCGGTGTGCACGTGGCGCTCAACGTGTTAAACTAACCTTCTGATATTACGATATTTTTCAACTATTACGGAATCACACGTGTGGTCCACATATTAAAGGGCCCACTCACTAAGAGGGAAGCGCGAAGACTTGAATGCGCGTTGTACGTGGTACAGTTAAAAGTGTGTGTGTATGGCGTAAATTTGGAATGCGCATTCATCTTCGTCGTGTGGCGTGTGCATTCTTCCCCGTACGTGGAAGAATGACCAAAAACGACCGTGTATGGGCAACAAGTCTCTGCACGTTTCATATGTTTAGCAACACAGTGTCGGGTTCGATATTTATACCTTAGAAATTTTTTCCTAAATAACAACACACGCCACTGCCATTAACATCAGATCTTTTTTCGACGTCATCTCACGTTTGTCGCACATCCAAACCAACACGCAAAAGTGTATGTGTGTGGGCAATATGAATGCACACGTTTGCGTTACAGCAAACATGCAGAGACTTAACTGCGCATTCTTCCTTCCTAGTGAGTGGGCCCCATTAGATTACATATATTATGATTATGACGAAATGTTCCTTGAATGAATTGGGTTTTTTGTTAAGTCCATTTTTTGACTTAACAATTGGTATTTTCGTAGGTGCCACGAGTGTTTTTATCTAAATTAATTTTAATTTCTCCTTTCAGGGGTTCAACATAACAGAAACTGTTTGAAGACAAAGTTATATTCAATAAATTATTGAAAGCTTTTCTAAATGTTTCGGTTTTTGTTTCGGAGTTGGTTATTATAAATAGATTTTCAAACCAAGCACAAAAAACATCCCAGTCGTTGATAAGAATCCTGTAGCTACAATTTCTTTCATGTGAGCAATTACTTTCTGATCTTTATAATAATTATTCATGTCTCGGGCCATCAATTTGAGCATATGCGAACAGCATATGTGCATCTGAATTTTGTTAGAAGGGAATTCACAATGATTTTTGACATGGTCGAATGTCATGTTATTTTCCGAGCGAGATATTAGCAAAAAAGTGTCAAAATGACAGTTTTTTCATTTTCTGTCTTTCCGGTCGCGCCCCAAATTATTTTGAGAAATGCGGTTCGTTCTATGCGCCGAGCAGAACGTTTTTGTGAAGAGATTTTTGAGGTACGCGCTTTTCTCAGCGAGATATTAACAAAAAACTGTCAAGATGACAGTTTTTTCATTTTCTGTCTTCCCGGTCGCGCCCCAAATTATTTTGAGAGTTGTGTTACATTCTCTGGGACGAGCAGAACGTTTTTGTGAAGAGATTTTTGAGGTACGCGCTTTTCTCAGCGAGATATTAACAAAAAACTGTCAAGATGACAGTTTTTTCATTTTCTGTCTTCCGGTCGCGCCCCAAATTATTTTGAGAGTTGTGGTACATTCTCTGGGACGAGCAGAACGTTTTTGTGAAGAGATTTTTGAGGTACGCGCTTTTCTCAGCGAGATATCAACAAAAAACTGTCAAAATGACAGTTTTTTCATTTTCTGTCTTTCCGGTCGCGCCCCAAATTATTTTGAGAAATGCGGTTCGTTCTATGCGCCGAGCAGAACGTTTTTGTGAAGAGATTTTTGAGGTACGCGCTTTTCTCAGCGAGATATTAACAAAAAACTGTCAAGATGACAGTTTTTTCATTTTCTGTCTTCCCGGTCGCGCCCCAAATTATTTTGAGAGTTGTGGTACATTCTCTGGGACGAGCAGAACGTTTTTGTGAAGAGATTTTTGAGGTACGCGCTTTTCTCAGCAAGATATCAACAAAAAACTGTCAAAATGACAGTTTTTTCATTTTCTGTCTTTCCGGTCGCGCCCCAAATTATTTTGAGAAATGCGGTTCGTTCTATGCGCCGAGCAGAACGTTTTTGTGAAGAGATTTTTGAGGTACGCGCTTTTCTCATCGAGATATTAACAAAAAACTGTCAAGATGACAGTTTTTTCATTTTCTGTCTTCCCGGTCGCGCCCCAAATTATTTTGAGAGTTGTGTTACATTCTCTGGGACGAGCAGAACGTTTTTGTGAAGAGATTTTTGAGGAACGCGCTTTTCTCAGCGAGATATTAACAAAAAACTGTCAAGATGACAGTTTTTTCATTTTCTGTCTTCCCGGTCGCGCCCCAAATTATTTTGAGAGTTGTGGTACATTCTCTGGGACGAGCAGAACGTTTTTGTGAAGAGATTTTTGAGGTACGCGCTTTTCTCAGCGAGATATTAACAAAAAACTGTCAAAATGACAGTTTTTTCATTTTCTGTCTTTCCGGTCGCGCCCCAAATTATTTTGAGAAATGCGGTTCGTTCTATGCGCCGAGCAGAACGTTTTTGTGAAGAGATTTTTGAGGTACGCGCTTTTCTCATCGAGATATTAACAAAAAACTGTCAAGATGACAGTTTTTTCATTTTCTGTCTTCCCGGTCGCGCCCCAAATTATTTTGAGAGTTGCGGTTCGTTCTATGCGCCGAGCAGAACGTTTTTGTGAAGAGATTTCAGAGGTACGCGCTTTTCTAAGCGAGATATTAACAAAAAACTGTCAAAATGACAGTTTTTTCATTTTCTGTCTTCTTCCGGTCGCGCCCCAAATTATTTTGAGAGTTGCGGTTCGTTCTATGCGCCGAGCAGAACGTTTTTGTGAAGAGATTTTTGAGGTACGCGCTTTTCTAAGCGAGATATTACAAAAAACTGCCAAAATGACAGTTTTTTTTCATTTTCTGTCTTCCCGGTCGCGCTCCAAATTATTTTGAGACTTGCGGTACATTCTCTGGGTCGAGCAGAACGTTTTTGTGAAGAGATTTTGGAGGTACGCGCTTTTCTCAGCGAGATATTAACAAAAAACTGTCAAAATGACAGTTTTTTTTCATTTTCTGTCTTTCCGGTCGCGCCCCAAATTATGTTGAGAAATGCGGTTCGTTCTATGCGCCGAGCAGAACGTTTTTGTGAAGAAATTTTTGAGGTACGCGCTTTTCCAAGTGAGATAAAAGTAAAACTGTGTCGAAATTACGTAATTGCACCAGGTAAGAAAACCGTGGATGGATCAAAATTTCGATTTTTGCAATTCCGAACGACTGATTGAATTCATAAATGATGATCAATTTCAATACGAATTTTCCACCGAAAAAAAACGGAATTGGGGGTCCCAATTTGATATGAATGTGTTCTCCCGCGGAGAAAGCCGTGGCTGGGCCAAAATTCCATTTTTTTGAAGTTCCAGACGACCGCCTTAATTCATATGATGATTGATTTCGCATCATCAATTCAAAAGATATTCATTTCACTCTTTATTTCATGATAGAACAAATTCGAGGCGATCGGAAACTTAAAGACATTTGGCAACGCCGCCGCCCTAATCGACGGTAGACTCTCATCGATGCACCGTACTGCATAAACCGTTGGCGTAAAACCGTGGATAACTTCACACGAATGAAAGAGTTGTCTGATTATGACAAATGACAACAATTAATCAATTAATTTTCTTTGGATTGCATCACCAAATAATCATATTATAAGTTGGTCAATGTAATTTTTAGCACAATGCCCTATATTTCAGTTTAAACGATTTAGATCATTTTTTTTAATAATGGAAGTACAATGACATGACATTATTCGTCAGTGCTTATAAAAGAATAGAAAAAGAAGTTCGTGGAGGTTATGGTCTTCTATGAACGGAAGAATGACGGAAAGGTAACCTCACTTTTTATTGTACACAATGTACACAAAGGTAGTAAAAGAATCAATAACAGGCAAGTGAAAATAATCTACAATATGGCAAATATACTGACAGAAAGGTTGATTAACGATAAAGTACAGTTGGAGGATTTTTTCATCTGGTTGACCGAAATAAATTCCGAGGTATGTTAATGGTCCTAGTCAGATTTTCATAGTTTTTTAATTTCTTTGTATTTCAGGTGAATAAGTACCCAGAAATATCTGAATTGTGTTCCCAGAAAGAGTTCGTTACATACTTTCTAAATTCACTTCATGATATTTGTACAAGGTGGGTTCAAACTCAAGTTCTTTAGCATAGCGTTGAATTTACTTTATTTTGTAACTTTCTTTTCAGTGATGCTGCTACTGACACACCTACAAAGCAAAAGTCCCAAAATAACTCCACTGATACTTCCAGAAAGAGACTTTCCATATCTAATGTCTCGAATATACAAGAAGAGACCAGAAAATCTACCTCATCTAATGAATTGTCTCAAAATACTCTCGATCTAAGTTGTACAACCAGCACTCCAAAGCATGGAAGATCACTTTGTAATGGTAACTTAAGCAAGGAGTATTCTCCTATCCCAAATTCGACATCTCATCATACTCCTGCAAATGGTTCATTATGTTTGGGAGATTTCTTAGTGACAAGCAAAAAAAGTAGTGCAAAGAAAAAATCAAACAAGAAAGGAAATACATGTGGAAACGAAGTTGAGAAAAAAACGTTCAAGAAACTAAAACCAACAAATTTAAATGAGAGTAAATTCAATTCCATGGAATTAAAGAGTGGAAATTCCTTCAGCTTCCAAAATAACGTTGAAGAAGTCTCAAGAGAAAGTACAAAACGTGATTTTATGATAAGGGAAATTTCTGTTTTGAAGAATAAGTTAGTAGAAAACAATATTTCTACATTACCAAGTCGAATGTCCCAATTGAAAACTGAGATACAACAAAATGTTGATCCAAAATACGTCAGATATAAGAAGGAAATTGAGAAAATAGTTATTATTTACGAATTTTTAGTGAAGCACGGTTTTGTTCTCAGTTTAGTTGGAGAGCTATATTTTATTATTACTTTATTGTTAAGTAAAAGTTCCTGTGATATTATTGAAGAATGTGATGAAGAAAATATTTCTTATGAGGTTGTTACATTCAATTTGATGTTTAAAAATATAAACAACATTGTTTACTTCGCTTCTTCTGTTTTGGAGAAAGTTTTTCATATACTCAAATCTTTAGATAAAGTAACTTTAAGATATCTATGTGATAATGAACGATTAAAATTATTCTCATCAAATTTGGCGACGAGACTTCAAAGGATACAAGAGGACAAAGCTGACTGCATGTTAAATCAGTACAATTCGAACGGCAAACACAATATTTGCTTCATTTTGGAAACAGACAACCGTAGTAACTTCCCTTCAGATGCATCGTTTCATGGATTCAAGAAGCAGCGAGATATGTTCTACGAAATCTTGAGACATTGGGAAGATAATCATACCCTACCGTCTTGGGATTTTGAAACTGCTCTTGGAAGAAAAGTGAGGTGTCTTGTTGCTTATCATAATGATCCTGTGAATTATATAGATTTTCAAGACTTTTTATGGAGCAGTTGTTGAATGCGTGCAGCAAAACGGTAAGAATGTGTTTTTTAATTTTTGCTAAATTAAAACGATATTGATAAATTTCTTTATCCACGACTATTGTAAAATCCGGTGTACGTCTCTGTGCTCAGCCTTAATAATACCCATTAATCACAAGGGAATAATGAGATTATAAATCACTGCTGTCAGATGCTTCATAGATTTTGCTTTGATATAATATTCTCTAAAATGGTATTTCTTCAGTATTCTAAAGTACTTCAACTAACAAATATGGGCATACCTTGTCAATCGAGGGCCAAATCTACTTTCATTATGTCAATTAAAGCTTTTTTCATTACAAAATATACAGTGACCAATTCTCCAAAAATGTCTCATGTGTCAACTTGACTTTTTCCATGCTTGTCATAGAAGGGTCTTGTTGTAGTCACCAAATGTTAAAATCTTCAAGAAATATATTCAGTAGTCGTGGATAAAGTATATAGTCCGTTCACGAAAGGTTGAGCACATAGTAGGCGTTTCTTTATTTATCTAAAGTTGGCAGTATTTGCTGTCACAACGTAAAATAAATTCAACGTTGCCTAATGTACCCGGCCTCGTCCAACGAGCTTGCTAGTTATCAGAGAACTCTATGCAAGATTGACAACATTGCGTATCAATCTGACAAGAAAATTGACAGCATAACCTAAAATTTTAATATACACAGTGGAATATGCCAAATTTCCATGGCCAACCGACGGCTCAACCTTTCGTGAACGGACTATAGTATGCTACTCCCGTATAATGGCTGTTATTCACTTGGTGATTTGGGCCACTCACCTACGGCCTGTGGCCTGAATTTCACCTCGCGAATAATAGCTATCATTGTACGCTCGTTGCATAATATACTATTGTATTAAAACCAATATTTTCAATAAAAGTTTAAAAAAAATGTAAAAAATAATTTAGTATAAAATAGAGTAAAGTCATTTAGTTATTATTTCTCCATTTTTTTTTATTCATTATTGTTGTTGTTAGAGGACAATTTCTGGGCTCTTTTACAATTGTATTTAACAACATTTCAGCTATATTTTGATCTTCATTCGATAGTTTAATTTTACTACAAATTTATTTCAGGGAAATACGGACAACAAAAGTTCTGATATTCTTTCATCCTTATCAAATCTGGACAAAGATAAATTAAACAGATTGAAGAATAGACTGGTGAAGAAACAATCAAATAGTATAAATAGTGCACCAGATTTTCATGGATATCAGGAATTTTTCAAAGATTTCATCATGATATCTAATAATATCACTTTCCAACGACATCTTTGTAATGCTTTGATATCTGAAATTATTGAATTGAACGATACCACTTTCGACAACTTGGACTCTGAAGGTGAGCTCGAAGAACAGAAAAAGGTTATACAATTGGGTTGATCACTTCAATCTATAGTGTAATTTTATCATACTACTTGAAGCTCCTCCAGTATATGTACCTTTAATTTTAGTACAGTGGAACTTCCCTATAGCGAACGTCTGTATAACGAATTTCATTCAAGACATTGCACCTTCAATCCAAATTCCATGTTGAAAACACCCTCTAAAATGAAGTAAATTCTCTCTATAATGAAATATTCCAAGATCAAGTACATCACTTTTTGAATGGGTATTGGTAGAAAGGTATAAGGGTGGGTTTTTTCCATAATTACGCCTGACGTAGGTAATGAATCGCGACCATAAACTAAACCATAATGGCGGGCGGATAGATCCTTCCGAAACGTTGGATTCAGCTGGAAATGTTGATAATGACGCTTACTTTAAATGATTTCGTTAAGGGCGATGTAAATATTGTAACAAATAAACTTCCAACTGAAAAGGACATGTGAAACAATGTCAAATGTGGTATTCGTGATCACTATGATAGCAGTAATGATACCAACAGCGTTGATTTGGAGGGGCAACCAGCCAAAAAACCAAATCGTGAAGATGTACTTCAAGCCTTTAAAACGTGTCGTCTCGCTTTCCGGTCCATTGAAGGGGTTCCGGAAATAATTTTTGAATCTTTGAGAAAATGCGAAGCTTTTGAGAATAAAATGTTTTTTATTTGTACCACTCAGACGAAAATTACGAATTATTTGCCCAAATAATCGTGAATAGCTATGTATTGTATACGTACCTACATAAAATGCCTATAATCTATTAGAAATGCACTTAAACGCCTTTTTGAGTATCTATATGAATTTACAATGAAAAATACAATTGCTTTTTTCGATACTTGACACTATAAAAATTTTTTTGCGGATTTAGCGATTTTGTTATAGGGAAGTTCCATTGTATATTATTTTTTCATTTACAGAATGAGTATTTCTAGTTTACTTATTTAACACTTCTCTTAATGCTATCACGTGAGAAATCTAATATTTTTAAATACTGGAATTACCCATCAGGTTTTGTAAATTTTGACTAATAACACTTTTATATTCCAGATAATGAGACAGAGTTGGATACGAAAAAGTCTTTCGTGTTGTGTCTGAAATCCTTGAAGACGTTAGCTAAATTTCTAGGTTACATCGAATCAATACCTTACAAAAATGAAAATACTCATAGTGAAGAAGTGATAAATTTTCAAGTAAAAATTCGAGATCAGGTAATTTATATTTTTTAACATCTTTCCTTTATATCATCGATTCAATTCGAACAATTTTTCTAACATGATGCCTAATTTCCAGGTAAATCCAAACTTAGATGTACAAAAACTTTTCGACGGTTCATTTTCATCAGGAAGTCTAACCCTATTCGTACCTTGGCTGTGTGAATATCTGTCAATGTTGGATACAGTAACCCTGCAGACAAGATATTACATCACAATCATCGAAAAAATGATCAGTCTGTACCGGTGTATCGTGCAAACTGAATCGCTGCTTCCATTCTACAACACCCTTTTGATAGAATTCTCTTTAGGGTGGTTTTTCGAGCTAAACAACTTTCCGCATAATGTTTTCTTTGGGAAATTGACAAACGATCATAATCTACTGAGAACGAAACTTGAGAGAACTGTTGGACTGGATCGGTTGAATATAGTAGATTACAATTTATTGTACATTTTCTGTCCGTTTTTGGAAGAAATTAGGAAGTTGTTAGCTAATGAGACTGCTGTCAAAGACCGTATAACTTCAAGGCATATCACCCCCTTGAGTAAAGTGGAATCTCCTAAGACAACGATTAAGAAGAAAATTGAGGTGAGTTATTGTGATTTAAACATTATATTTTGCTACTCCTGATGCAGAACTTATGTTGAGTTTTTTAGACATAGACGGGATTAACACCTACTGATTGATACGCGAATAACTCATTTTGTTTTTAAAATCTTTTTTTTAGTCTTCATTGATTGCTTCATTATTTTCATTTGTTTATTGAATGCAGCTATACAAATTTGAAACTTTTAATTGTAGAAATATTTAACAATACTGTTCTTTATTGGTCCATTTAACAGGTTTAAAAAGTTTATACAGCGTGCCAATAAATTAAAGTAACTCGTCTAATTCCTGTTTGAAGGAAAAAAAATTGTTTTTTCTTCATAACTCCTGCAGTTTTTGAGATATTCAGTCCAAATTTGGAATGCGAGCTATTATCAACAGTCTCCACCATTGCACATCCTGAATTTTAACAAGAATTCACAGGGTGTTTTCTTTTCCATAGCCATGTCTCCTTTTTCCCCTCGAAAATTTTTTGCGGTTCGTCACTGGTCAGCGCAGAATCAATTTTTGATATCTTCATTCAATTAGAAATTTTTTGACTCCTGTAATTTTTCGTATCTCTAACCGTTTTCGAGTAAAAAATTATTGAACGATTGTAGTTTGATATTTAATAAGCTTAAGTTGATTTTCAGATGAAGAGCTATCACAAAAAAAGTAAATTTTGAGCATACCTATCGAGTATTTCTATTTTTTTTTAATTAGCGAATAACGTACAATCGATCAATAAAGGACCCCGCACAATTAGTATGGGAATTGGCTCCCGGTGGATTTGGCTGAAAATTTGATATGATGTTCTACTAATCCTTCTGATCAAATGTCTCTACAGTCACGAAGCTGAAAAATGCATACTTCTAGGAGTTTTTAGCGATTTTTGTATCCATTATGGCTTACGTATTACCGTTCACACAGAAATGTTCGAAAATATTTCGAATTGACAGAATCTGCTTTCAATAACCACGAAATATTTTCAAACATTTCTGTGTGAACGGTAATAATGGATACAAAAAATCGCTAAAAACTTCTAGAAGTATGCATTTTTCAGCTTCGTGACTGTGGAGACATTTGATCAGAAGGATTAGTAGAACATCATATCAAATTTTCAGCCAAATCCACCGGGAGCCAATTCCCATAATACGTAAGCCATAATGGATACAAAAAATCGTTAAAAACTCCTAGAAGTATGCATTTTTCAGCTTCGTGACTGTGGAGACATTTGATCAGAAGGATTAGTAGAACATGATATCAAATTTCCAGCCAAATCCACCGGGAGCCAATTCCCATACTAATTGTGCGGGGTCCTTTTTCTTGAAAACAGTTAGAGATGCGAAAAAATTACAGGAATAAAAAAAGGTTTTAAATTGAAGGAAAATATCAAAAATTGATTTTACGCATACCGAAAAAAATGTTGAGAGGGCAAAAGGAGACATGGCTCCGGAAAAGAAAACACCCTGTAAATTCAGTTAAGATTCAGGACGTGCAATGATGGAGACTGTTGAAAATAGCTCACATTCCAAATTTGGACTAAATGTCTTAAAAACTGCAGGAGTTATGAAGAAAAAACCATTTTTTTTGGAAATTTCAACACCCTGTAACTCTGTAATGAAACTTTTACGGACCCATGTTTATATAAACTTTTTTTCTTGAAATTACATGTAGATTCACCCCCTCAAATTGTGACATACTATTATGTAACAGCCTGTATATTCCCATTTGAAAAAATTAAGTAGTGGGGTGTGGAGAGTAGAGGGTGAGAAATATCAAATTCAAAAAAGCATAGAAAAAAATTTCTTTTGAAATTAAAAATGGACGGGTATGACGATTTTCCTTAATAATCATTCTTACAAGGATTATTGACGAGTTATAGTCCATTCACGAAAGGTTGAGCCGTCGGTTGGCCATGACAATTTGGCATATTTCACTGTGTATATTAAAATTTTAGGTTATGTTCTTTATTTTCTTGTCAGATTGATACACAATGTTGTCAATATTGCATGGAGTTGTCTGACAACTCGCAAGCTCGTCGGACGAGGCCGGGTACATTTAGCAATGTTGACTTTATTTTACGTTATGACAGCAAATACTGCCAACTTCAGATATATAAAGAAACGCCTACTATGTGCTCAACCTTTCGTGAACGGACTATACGTTAATTTTTTGGCACACTGTATTTCCAAGCTTGTTAAGTAACTTTTGACAGTCATTTAGATGATTATTTATATAGTATTTCTGACTTCATTTCAGTTTCAACTTGAAGAAGCCTTCTTCAATGGTCATCCAAGTTCTCTGAAAAAACAGTGGATTTTGTAGCAGAAAGAATAGCATCTACATGCGTTAAAACATCTTTGCTACAGCGCTGTTCCCGATTTCAAGAAAGAATTCATTAGCAAATTACATTCGCATTTGAAGAAATGGACGGAAGAAGAACTGACAGAGGTGAATTGAAGTCTTTTAGAGCTTAAAAGGTTCATCAATTAATTTTCTTTAATTTTTAGGTTGAATTGAAGAACAAATGTGCAAAATTAGCAGACGAAAATTTGGTTATTTTGAAATCGTTGTGCGATGAAGAGGTGAACAAAATTGTACAAAGTCGGGTAAAAGAAGCGATTATTGTACTTTTACCGATGGACTACATGGAGCAGATGCAAACTATTTGTGTAACCGCAGCTGAAAGAATGTGTAGAGAAAAAGTGCAGCAGTGGGCATCTACACATATTGTAATAGGTATCTTAGTTTTTTCTTTATTATTATTTTAGCTTGGGTCGTTATGGCTAAACAGCCATCCATGGAAACCCAAGGAGGTCTTCAATGGCGTTGATAAAACCAACAACCTCCTTACGAGTAGAGACTGGATTTTATGCAAAATAAAAAGGTTGTTATATGCATGTAGATATGCATGAAAAATGCTTGAAATATACACGCAAATAAGCAAATATGCAGAATATGCAATATTGAATAATGAATTTTGGCAACTCAAAAAAAAAGTTGTTTTTATTTCAAAATCAACTCTCAATAATATGGTATTAAAATTTAAGTCAATGTTTCTGTAAACGTTTACAATTTAATATTGTTCCAAATATTCAATTGTTAAATTTTGCCTTTGATCGTTTTGAATATTTTTGTATGTGGAAAAGATTCGCTCCACATCCACGGACGCAACTGGGGAGGATTTGAACCTTGGTGCTATGTTGTTCTTCATAGTTTCAGGTAAAACTTCTGCCGTCCTATTAATAAAATTACGATAAGAGACAAATCTTGGAAACCTGGATTCCTTCCAATATCCTTTAAAAGATTTTTTTTAAATGCCAATGGCAACGTGGAGCTCAGTTAGCGTACTGCCGTACTATCTTAGCGCGCGGCTTCTAAAGGAGAGCGTCCACCTATCGGCAGCGAACGAAGCGGATTTTAGAATTCTTTGTATAGAATCCGATTCGTTCGGCGCGGGTAGGTGGACGCGCTTCCATTAGTTTCTATACAAAGGATTCCAAAATCCGCTTCGTTCGCTGCCGATAGGTGGACGCTTACTTTAATACTGCTTTCCGGAATGCGATAAAAGTGTTTTGCAAATCTGACAAAAGTCGCAATTATTAGTAGGTAATTATTACTCAATAGACCTCATATTTTGTGGAATTGGTCGGATTCAGCACTTTTAGCGCATTTCGGAACGCATGTAAGTAAATATGTACTGAAAATATGCATGATTACTGGATTTTAGCTAAAATATGCAAATACTGCTGAAGATGTCTTAAATATGCAAAAGCATATGCAAATGCATGTAATCCGGTCTCTACTTATAAGCCTTGGCTGTCACCTTTGTATGACTAGGACCAGTTTCCTCATATGAATATTTCCTAGGCAAACCACTTGTTTCTGCTTCTGATCCAAAAATCATGAAAATCTCATCTATAGTCCGTTCACGAAAGGTTGAGACGTCGGTTGCCATGGAAATTTGGCATATTCCACTGTGTATATAAAATTTGAGGTTATGTTGTTTATTTTCATGTCAGATTGATACGCAATGTTGTCAATCTTGCATAGAATTCTCTTATAACTCGCAAGCTCCTCGGACGAGGCCGGGTACATTCGGCAACGTTGACTTTATTTTACTTTATGACAGTAAATACTGCCAACTTCAGATAAATAAACAAACGCCTACTATGCGCTCAAACTTTCGTGAACGGACTATAGTGACTTTTCTCATACAGAACAAATGATATTTGTTCCGACAGTGCCCCGTCAGCAGTCCCACCATCACCCAAAGCTCAGCTTGTGACAGCTCAAGAGCTTTCTGGGTGTAGTGACCTCTTCAGTTTTTTCTTTACTGCTTTGTATTTCATTACTGGTACCTATAATTGATAAAACTAATTATTTTCAGGCGTATTAACAAAAGAGATCAAGACAGAAATGAAAAACTGTACTGAACAAAGCAGCTATAGACCCAAACCATCATATGTCTTGCCTTCTAGCGGTAGTGGAGTTGAACATGATTCCAATACAGAAAGTGGACCTCATATTCTTAACAGGATACGGGTATGTTGAAAAAAAATTCAACTACATATACATATTTACTTTCTAAAACACCTTTAACAATTGTCACTCTTTAATTTTTAGGAATTATCAGCTTCTTTGTTATCGAAACCAGAAGTTATACTTGTTGAATCATTCATCAGTTTATCCGAGGATGTATATAAATCGTTAACGCAAAGAAACGATCTTAACGATATGATAATTTTCATGATATCATCGCAGCTTGTTGATTTGGTTATATTATTAGGTAAGTTTAGTAAATATTCTCTTTTTGAGCACTCGTTCTACTCAAACCAGTGCTATATCGTTTTTCTCAAATGTCTGTGATTTTGGAATTGAGCTGATAGGGTTCGACTGCCTGATGACGAATCCAAAGTCAAATTCTGCCTGTGCGGCCGTCCGTATGTTAACACCATAACTTTGGAATAGATTGTCTAGAAAGTTGAAATTTTCAGGGTGAGTTCGGTTAAGTTCGTTACCAGCCGAATCGTAAAGGGTGTTTCATAAAATATGGCGATTCAAAATTTTTGTTCCTCAATATCTCAGACAAAACGAAACCAATCGAAATGAAATTTTGTGGCTACATGCAGGATGCTCATAATAAGCCTTATGCAAAATTTTGTGGTCATAGTGTTAACAGAACCATAGAAAATTCAATTGGAATATTGAAAATAAGAATCTTTATTTCTCCATACAACGATATCCGATTCAAGTGAAATTTTTTTTTAAATACTGAATATTCATGCAAGATTTCCAGAGGATCGCATCCTCAGAACCATAGAATTTAATTTTTTTGAATTATTGATTTTTACATGATTCATTTTTTTGAATAATTTTCAGAATATAATTCCGATCGAGCAAAGATTTTTCATTCATATACTTGGCACAATTCACAAGTCTTATACAAAAGTTTGAGGTAATAGCATCATTGCTCGAACAATGAATGAGCGCTCAAGAGCACCAGCTAAGGCCTTTTCTTAAATTTATTTAAATTCTCATTGAACACTAAGTTTATTGTTGCATTTTTCAGTTGCCTATCAACCTTGGTCGGTTTCGACACTCAGGAAACATTTTTTCAAAATATGGAAACAGCAAGGGGATAAAACTGAAGAATTATTCAAAAACATAACTTGCTTAAGGAACATAGCTATCCTTTCACGTTCGGGTCTTACTCAAGAATCTCTGAGGGAACTAGCCGAATTCTGTGTTACGTTAATCGAAGAAGACCTTCTATCTTGTTCATGTTTTGAATCGCAATGTACAGGACTATTTAAACATGATTTAGACGATGACAGCTTGAGAATTGCAACCATGTTTTTAAAAGAGTTTATTAATGTGTATGAGAAGCGTTGTAAATCTTCAAAATTTACACTCATGTTGGAATTTTTGTCAGAGTTTTGTAGTGATTTGTAAATAGTTTTATTGACAAGTGATACCTATATCTAATTTTATCGATACTGCAAAATTCAGATATCTAAATTTTTATTTTTTGTATACGATTTTTATCTAATAAAATTGAAGAGAAATATTTTAAATCTTCTCGATTTAAATGTCATAACTTTCGACATAAGTCAATATTTCCCTTTTACGTCACTCAATGTAGTTCAATCTTTCGAAATGAGTGCTAAAAACGACAAAACGCCGATGATACTGAGGTTGAAAATCTGATGGACAACTTATTGACTACAGTGGAATCTGACCAGGTTGAAGTTACCACAAAAGAACATTCATACTCGCCTGATAACATTTCAAGCAAGGAAGAGGGCAGCGACCAAGTCGGTTACCATGATCAGGTTTTGGAATATTTGATGAAACAAGAGCAATATGCCGCAGAAGAGGAAATAGATATTGATGGTTATCCAGATATAAGTGAAACGAAGGAAGATATTGAAGAAAATGCTAAATATGTATTGTATCAACTCCTACAAGATGTTAACAACATAACTTCTTTCAAGGAAGCGTACGCGAAAAAGAAAGAAAGGCATAACCAGTTCCAATTGTTTGATTTGGCTACCATTATTCCAAAGTTCCATATCAGTAAGTGTACTTAAGAATTATTGGCCAATCCCCTGGACTCGATTCATTTTATGGCAGAAAACTGAGTTGTCAAGATGATTCTTAATTCCGTTCCGTTATCATATAAAATAATAACCTTACGGCAGATTTCAATTTTCAAGGTTAGAAAATTTTGACATTTAATATTATAGGTAGAATAGAGATGAAATATTTCTATGGTAAAAATGGAAATCATAAAGTAAAGTGTTACCAACGTCTAAATACACACGAAAATAAGAAGAAGAACGTCTAAATAACCCAATGCAAAACTTTGAAGGCAGCACAAAATACCGATGTTGTGTATTTTGTGTTGCCCATTTATATTTTTCCACTATGCAAATTTTAAGTCAAGCCAAGCACTTTCTAATTTTTGACTGACGAGATAAAACAGAAATTCCCTTTGTCGATTCGAATTTTTTTTCTTTTCTTGGAAAATGCAATTCGCCTTTCAGGCATGATTGTCTCAACTAGAAAATGTAATTATATCTTCATTTCATACTGAATTATACGAGAAAAAGCAGAATTTCCCCGAACTAGTTTCGATTTCATAAAAGTGCCATAACTCGAGTCTTTGATTTTTCCCGATTCGAAAAAAAATTTTTTTAGGAAAAAACCTCTTCAGGTCTTCGAGGCATGATAGACTCAACTAGAAAATACCATCATATCACCATTCCGTATGGAATTATTCGAGATTAAGCGAAATTTCTGGAACTTTTTGAGACAGGCTCATCCGCCATTTTAAAATTCGGAAATTACTTGGGATTAACGGCGGAACCGGCGCATTCGCCATTTTCCAACACCATCTGAACCTGCCATAATTCAAAGGAAAATGATCCAAACTAACTGAAATTGGGTATGGATCTACTCCTTGTATATATCTTCCACTGTGCAAAATTTGAAGCCAATCCCAGCATTTTCAAAATTTCGGTGTGAAAAATTCCCTAAGGTCTTTGCTTCGATTCGGAAAAAATTTTTTCGTGGGAAAATCACTTCGCGCCTTGTCAGGCATGATTGTCTCAAATAGAAAATACGAGCAGATCATCAATTCATATTAAATTATTCGAGATAAAGCAGAAATTCCACGAAAATTTCTGAGTTCATAAAAGTGCCATAACTAGAAGAAAAATGATCCAAACTAACTGAAATTGGGTATGGATATACTACTTATCTACATCTTCCACTGTGCAAAATTTGAAGCCAATCCAAGCACTTTCAAAATTTCGGTGTGAAAATTTTCCTAAGGTTATAGTCTTAGATTTTGGCCGATTAGGAAATTTTTTTTTCGTGGGAAAATCGCTTCGCGCCTTTCAGGCTTGATTGTCTCAACCAGAAAATACAAGCAGATCATCAATTCATATTGAATTATTCGAGATAAAGCAGAAATTCTACGAAAATTTCTGATTTCATAAAAGTGCCATAAATCGAAGGAAATGATCCAAACTAACTGAAATTGGGTATGGATCTACTCCTTCTCCATATCTTTCACTGTGCAATATTTGAAACCAATCCAAGCACTTTCAAAATTTCGGTGAAAATTTTCCTAAGGTTATAGTCTTAGATTTTGGCCGATTAGGAAAATTTTTTTTTCGTGGAAAATCGCTTCGCGCCTTTCAGGCTTGATTGTCTCAACCAGAAAATACAAGCAGATCATCAATTCATATTGAATTATTCAAGATAAAGCCAAATTCCACGAAAATTTCTGATTTCATAAAAGTGCCATAACTCGAAGGAAATGATCCAAACTAACTGAAATTGGGTATGGATCTACTCCTTGTATATATCTTTCACTGTGCAATATTTGAAGCCAATCCAAGCACTTTCAAAATTTCGGTGAAAATTTTCCTAAGGTTATAAGTCTTAGATTTTGGCCGATTAGGAAAATTTTTTTTTCGTGGAAAAATCGCTTCGCGCCTTTCAGGCTTGATTGTCTCAACCAGAAAATACAAGCAGATCATCAATTCATATTGAATTATTCAAGATAAAGCAGAAATTCCACGAAAATTTCTGATTTCATAAAAGTGCCATAACTCGAAGGAAAATGATCCAAACTAACTGAAATTGGGTATGGATCTACTCCTTGTATATATCTTTCACTGTGCAATATTTGAAGCCAATCCAAGCACTTTCAAAATTTCGGTGAAAATTTTCCTAAGGTTATAGTCTTAGATTTTGGCCGATTAGGAAAATTTTTTTTTCGTGGAAAAATCGCTTCGCGCCTTTCAGGCTTGATTGTCTCAACCAGAAAATACAAGCAGATCATCAATTCATATTGAATTATTCAAGATAAAGCAGAAATTCCACGAAAATTTCTGATTTCATAAAAGTGCCATAACTCGAAGGAAATGATCCAAACTAACTGAAATTGGGTATGGATCTACTCCTTGTATATATCTTTCTCTGTGCAAAATTTGAAGCCAATCCGAGCATTTTCAAAATTTCGGTGAAAATTTTCCAAGGTTATAGATTTTTCTCGATTCGAAAAAATTTTTTTTTTTTTGGAAAAACCTCTTCAGGTCTTCGAAGCATAGAGACTCAACTAGAAAATACCATCGAATCACCATTCCACATGGAATTATTCGAGATAAATTGAAATTTCGGGAACAGGGACAGGCTCATCCACCATTTTATTAGAGAAAATACTTGGGATTAACGGCGGAACCGGCGCATTCGCCATTTTCCAACACCATCTGAACCTGCCATTATTCAAGGAAATGATCCAAACTAACTGAAATTGGGTATGGATCTACTCCTTGTATATATCTTTCACTGTGCAATATTTGAAGCCAATCCAAGCACTTTCAAAATTTCGGTGAAAATTTTCCTAAGGTTATAGTCTTAGATTTTGGCCGATTAGGAAAATTTTTTTTTCGTGGAAAAATCGCTTCGCGCCTTTCAGGCTTGATTGTCTCAACCAAAAATACAAGCAGATCATCAATTCATATTGAATTATTCAAGATAAAGCAGAAATTCCACGAAAATTTCTGATTTCATAAAAGTGCCATAACTCGAAGGAAAATGATCCAAACTAACTGAAATTGGGTATGGATCTACTCCTTGTATATATCTTTCACTGTGCAATATTTGAAGCCAATCCAAGCACTTTCAAAATTCGGTGAAGGTTATAGTCTTAGATTTTGGCGGATTAGGAAAATCTTTTTTTCGTGGGAAAATCGCTTCGCGCCTTTCAGGCTTGATTGTCTCAACCAGAAAATACAAGCAGATCATCAATTCATATTGAATTATTCGAGATAAGCAGAAATTCCACGAAAATTTTGATTTCATAAAAGTGCCATTACTCGAAAGAAAATGATCCAAACTAACTGAAATTGGGTATGGATCTACTCCTTGTATATATCTTCCACTGTGCAAAATTTGAAGCCAATCCGAGCATTTTCAAAATTTCGGTGAAAAATTTCCTAAGGTTATAGTCTTAGATTTTTCTCGATTCGAAAAAAAATTTTTTTTTTTTTGGAAAAACCTCTTCAGGTCTTCGAAGCATGATAGACTCAACTAGAAAATACCATCGAATCACCATTCCATATGGAATTATTCGAGATAAAGTGAAATTTCGGAACTTTCTTGAGCAGAAATTCCACGAAAATTTTGATTTCATAAAAGTGCCATAACTCGAAGGAAAATGATCCAAACTAACTGAAATTGGGTATGGATATACTCCTTGTATATATCTTCCACTGTGCAAAATTTGAAGACAATCCTAGCACCTTCAAAAATTTGGTGAAAATTTTTCCCAGGTATTATATTTCTCGAATTGAAAAAAAAACTTTCTTCGCACCTTTCAAGCATGATTGACTTAACTAAAACTTCAATTATATCATTAACTTATATGAAATATTTCCTCATTTTTTATTGAAAATGAAAATTTTTACGTGAAAAAAAATAATAACAGAACATAACCTAAAAAATTGTTCGAAACTGACAATTCTAGAAAATAGAGATGGGAAACTAGAACTGATCTCAAAGATTTTGAACTGGAACTGTTAGAACTGGTCATCTCTGGAGCGCCCATCTCTAAAAGCATAGAACAGAAAACAAGTCACAGAAGAAGAGAAACCACAGAATGAAGTAAAAATTAAATTTACTCTTGTTCTATGAATAGTATTCATTCTGTGACTGATGTATTTTCTGTGATATGTCAAATTTTAGGTTATGTTTCCTGTGATTGAAATCCAAATTTATTTTGATTAATTAATATCATTTTGAACCGAAGAATTTGGACCCAAATATAAAAGATACCACATAAATTTTTCCTAATTTCCTTTCAAAAATATTCAGTAGAGAAAATCGATACAAGATCGAGTAGACAGCACACAATACAGAGTTCATGTATTTTGGATTGCCTGGACTGAATTCGAAAGGGGCAGAATAAAATAAATTTTTTAATTTCATCAACCTGCTTAACTCAAAGAAAAATTATCAAAATTTACCTAATTTTGGAACAGAAATTATACATATATAGTACTATAGTTGTTTATGTCTTGAGATACCTAGGGGGTCCAAGACTTTTGACGAGGTGATTTTATTATTAGGTATCTTTATTTTGTGAGAACCAACTCATGAACATAAAAACTGTGATATCTTCATCATATATTGATTATTGGACAAAATTATCATGGTTATATCACATTTTCAAATAATATTAAAAACTGTTTATAATCTTACCTTAGCAAAATATATATACTTTCAATACATATGTACAAATTACAAAAACGTCTGTAGCACGCAGTAGCAGAGTAACTGATGCAATTCAAGAGCATATCCAAAAATTCCACGGCAAAGAAAGATATGGGTGACAATGCGAACATAAAATAGTGAAAGCTCTACACACTAAATATGAAATAACATTCTTGTTAAAAATGGACATTTGTGATGAACTTTTTTATCACTACGTGTTCAACGTTTTTTCATTATTATCCTTGAAATTGTCTGGTTTCATTATAAGTACGCCTTCATCCTTCATTTCATTGCCTCGAAATCCTGAAACAAAGAAAAATTGTTACTTTTCCAGATGACGAGGTAATGGATATGATGTCCTTCAGAGAGACACTCGTGATCAGCAAAGTTGATAATAAAGGTAAAGTGGAGCCTGTCGGGGGCCTTTGTCTCGATGTACAAGCAGCACAAGGTGCGAAATGGGACAAACCCAAAAGACCTCCAGATTTTACACAGGCATTGATGAACGCATGTGTTGATGTTAAAAGTAAGTCTTCTTTGACTGAAATGGGCAATTAAAATTATGTTTTATATGCATTGAATGATATTCTACCTGCATAATCGAAAATATTGAGAATACCCAAAGGAAATAATCATGTTTACTAAGTCCAATTTTCTTCTATTCAAGACAAAAATTCAATTCTTTTTCTTTTTAGATAAATTTGCAAAAGACAACAAATCTCCAGATACCAAACCAAGAAATGATCTGGATGAATATATAAAGTTTTTAGAAGAAGAAATGCAAAAACACTATCAGAAATTTCTTGTGCATTTATCAACACAATTCAACGTCGATGGGAAAAATGCTGGCTCTCGAATTACATCATGGGTGGACAGAAACCTGCACACGCTCGAAGAAAAAAGGACAGAGTAAGCTAACCCAAAAACTGAAAAGCTTCTTGTGACGTGAAAAACGTCTCAAACTTTTTCTGTTAGGAAAATATTGATTGAGAAATAACTGGAGAACCATTGGTCAGGTTATACCCATTGGATTGATAGGGTAGCCCATGAGGCTATCCTCAGAATATCTAAGGAAGGTACAGGTAATGCGAGAATAAAGAATCAGAGAGTCTGGTCCTCTCTGAACAACTACATCTCATCTGCGAACTCCCTTGTGATGTAATGATCAAGAAAGTAAGCACTGAGAAAACTTCAGGACATTGCTAAGTAAAAGAGAGGAATGGGAACGGGAATACACCGACTATAACCTCAAAGAAAATACCGTAAAATGGTGTACAGATGGTTCCAAAACCTCTACAGGAGCTGGCGCTGGGATATGCGGGCCAAGTACCAAGTGTGCATTGTCGCTAGACTCCTGTATGAGCGTCTTTCAACCGGAAATCTTAGCTATTGAAAGATGTCTAGATATAAATCTAGAAAGAAACTATCAGAAGTGCGATATAGCCATACACTCAGATAGTCAAGGTGCTATTAAAGCACTGAGCTCCTACGTCATCGACTCAAAGATGATCTGGGAGTGCCAGAACAAACTCAATGAGGTAGGCAAGAAAAATAAGGTCTTTTTAATCTGGGTTCCTGGCCATTCGGGAATCAAAGGAAATGAAGCAGCCAATACAATGCCAAAGAGGGCGCACGAACCTCACTCATTGGCCCAGAACCCATCTGTGTTATAGGTAAATGTACCTATAAAAAGGAGTTTCTGAAGAAGGAGACAGCCGAGAGGAAAAAACTCTGGCGGAATCTCCCAAGGATGGATCATTCCACTAAGTTCCTTCAGAACTTTGAAACAGCAAGATCCAAAAGATATCTTAATCTTAGTAAGAAACAATTACACCTCCTCACTGGCTTTCTTACAAGACACTGTCGCCTCAGGAAGCACCTGTTGAGGATGGGATTATCGGACACTGACGAGTGTAGGTTCTGTGGGGAGGAGGAAGAAACCCCCATTCACCTAGTCACGAAATGCTAACGAGAATTGCGAGCCTAAGGAGTTAATGCCTTGGGCGAGAAACTTGTAAGATTGAGGAACTAGCCTCGTTGAAGTCTTTACAGATATTGGATTTTATCAGATCTCTGGAACTGGAAGGCGAGCTGTGAGGCTATGGTACGACCAGCTCTGTAAGGGGGCACAATAGACCATGAGGTAGCAGTGAACTGTAGCCCCTTTTTAAACTGAACTGAACTAAGACATTTAGGACTGAAAACTATTCCGAAAATATTAAGTCTCTCGGTCAACCATAATGAAACATTCTCAAGCCGATAGATTCATTTTTATTCCACTAACTGTTTATAAACTAATTAATGAGATACTTTGTCTACGACTATCTCAACATCGAGGAGACAAAACTTTCTATACAAATCTAAAATTCAATTTTTCAGGTATATAATGTCGACTCACAACGAGCAACCTTGCCTTGATCAGAAACAGATTTACATTTACATCGGTAAGAGGCACTACGACATCAGAACGTATCCGGGGAAGGATTACTGTAAAAAATTCTGCTACAGTTTTCGAAGAGCCAAGGACTACGTGGGCGAAGCTGCCAACTTCATCTTGATGAGATATTTAGCCATCGTAAAATATATAGGCGAGTTTGAACTTTCTTCAATGCATATTGAGGGTGGTTTGTGCAGAAATATATACGTAAGTATCTTCAGCACATGATATCATGTCTAATTCGACCTTTTTTCATTTCAATCTAGAGAGCATTCTTTAATCAGTGCTAGAGAACTGTTTGTAGTAGAAATCTATAGTTAGTAAAAAGTAATGAAAAGTTAGGAATATTAAAAACTCATTCCAAAATAAATGAAAGCTATTTCACAATAAATGAAAGGGATCTGGGAACAGTGCAAGTCAGGAATATGTATTAGAAATATCATAAAAGTATGAAAGCAAAATCAGCAAAAGTAGAAGCAGTTTTGGAAAAAGTAGAAGCAATTTCGGAAAGAGTAAAAGCAATTTTGTAATAAGTAATAGCAATTTCGTGAAAAGTAAAAGCAATTTCGAAAAAAGTGGAAGCAATTCCGAATAAGGTTAACGCAATCCCGGAATAAGTGAAAGCAATTTTAAGGGTTAAGTTGATGAGAAACATAGAGCTTGGAAAATTTAATAACGATTCATTTCAGCATGAAAAGCATTTCTAAATTAAATGAAAGCAATTTACAATAAACAAAAGTAATTGCGGAACAAATACAGCTAGTTGGCAATTAATGAAAGCAATCTGGGAACAGTGAATTTGCTGAAAATGTATCAGCAATATCGTAAAGTGCAAATGCAATTTCAGAAAAAGTGGAAGCAATTTCAGAATAAAGAGAAGCAATTTTGGATATATTAAAAGCAATACAGTAATAACTAATAGCAATTTCAATTTTCAATTTCGGAAAAAGTGGAAGCAATTCCGACAAAAGTGAGAGTAGTTCCGGAAAAAGTGAAAGCAATTTCAAGCAATTCTGGTATAAATAACAACAAGTTGGTAATAAATCAGTTAAACTGCGGAAAATGTATTAGCACTAGTTCATCATAAAGTTAGAGAGCAAATTCAGCAAAAATGAAAACAGTAAAAGAAGGTGAAAGCAATTTCGCAAAATGAAAAACATTTAAAATGTTAGGTTATAATATACATAGTTATTTGATGAAACAAGTACATTGAAATTAAATGTACAAATCACCTTTTTTATTTTTAAGCAATGTGAAGGACCAATGGGTGGCTATATAAACAACGAAAAAATGGACCTATACAAAGTCTACAGGACAGTTATCGAAGAATGTGGAGTAACTCAAAGATCTTGCACCCTGCTGTCCCCTGATGGTAAATATCATTTGATTTGTTCAGATGATTTGATGACGACATAACAAAGATAAATTTCAGGAAGAATCCTGAAACACGATTGGGAAAAATGCAACTACGTACTTCAGATAAATCCCATACTTTCTCCAAACAAAAAAAGATCAACTATGGTTCTTCATTTCAATGAAACATGGAAACACGATCTTCAGCTGTTATCAAAATATTTGGACAAAAAGGTAGGGTTATCAGTCGAAAATCTATTATATTTCATAATATTGTATCTTTTAGGTGACTGCTTCTTACCAGATGAAGTCTTACTTCTTTGATCATAAAGAAATTGGATCATTGATCAACGATTATGTGCAAAACATATTACAGATAAAACCCGAGAATATCATACAATACACCAAACATTACTTTCTAAGCTATGCTCCGTATCTTCTTCCGAGAGCAGAATATTTCGAGCAAGATGTCAACAAATGTTTTTATGGTGATGAACATCTGAATTAATACTGAATTGTACCTTTTGAAATTTGAAATATATCTTATGTTGATATTTTATTTCCTTTATTTTCTTTCACACAAGATTATTTTAGTCTATTATTTGATATCAGAAAGTGTCAAGTTTCAATTGAATATATACTGCGCAAAAAAATTAACGCACATTATGGAAATCTCAAATTTATTCTACAACTGAAGGTGTTCTCAATGATAATTATTTTTATCAGAATTATGCATGCATATGTTATCCACGTTCAACGGTTTTTTTTCAATACAATGTTTTTTCCCAGCAGGAATAAAAAAGATGAGATTATCAGATTTTGATGTATTGGCTCCATTCTGTAATCAGTTGTTCTGGATCAATTCTAGTGATCAATAGTTTTTCTTTCGTTTGATTTCTACACTAGATCGCCTATGCAACGCGAAACACGCAATTTGACCCAAGAAGAATGTGCCCAAGCTGTAGTTTTGCGATAAGAAAGGTGGACATACACAAGAATTGCAGAAAGGTTTGGAGTTTCCCATACAAGTGTGTCCAGAATGTTGCAGCGAATCAGGGAGACAGGTATGAATGTCCGAAGACCAGGACAGGGTAGACCACGAGTAACAACTGCCATTCAAGAACGTTACTTGAGAGTTTCTTCGTTGGACAACGTTTGCAACCGTTCCCTTGTATATAGACGTCCACATGAAAGATATGCTTAGTGCAATTTTCTGAATACTACTGGTTTCTGGGGGGATCGATTATGGTATGGGGTGGAATATTTTTGACTGCTCGCACCAGACCTAGTGGTCGTTGACAATGGAGCTATGAATGCTGATAGGTGTAATAAGGAACATTCTTGAAGAGCATGTAGTGCCATTTGCCCCATAGGTTGATGAAGATTTCATTTTTATGGACGATGATGCCAGACCCCATCGTGTGCGCATCGTCCAGGAGTTACTTGAAGAGGTTGAAGTCTCTCGAATGGAATGGCCAACAAGAAGTCCAGATCTCGATCCGAATGAGCAAGTATGGGACAACCTCAATAGAAGGCTGAGAAGTTCAGAAAATTATCCAGCTACTCTTATGCCTGTACTCATAGTCGATGCTCCGTCAGTTCTCGTACTCAAGCAGTTCTCAAGCATTCCTTTTCATCTCATAGTACTCAAGCAATACTTTGTCGATGCTCAGCTACCGACCAACCTTGAGACGTGCTCGGATGTCGAACTGTCATACAAATTGTCAATATTCAAATTTCAATGTAAATGGCGGATCTCCATGGCAACTCAGCAGTGATACCACAGAAAAAGTGAAAATAACCAAATTCCGACGATGTTCGAATTCTCCGCCGAGTTTTGCCGAAGGTTTGTTTATGAGATACGATCGTCGCTAAGCATGCGAGCTCGTCTCCGCCGAGAACGGCTTGAGTATGATTGAGATCTGACGGAGCATCGACTATGAGTACGGGCATTAATGACTTAGGAATCTAACTCAGAGAAATCTGGGAAGGATTAGATCAGAACATTTTAAGATCACTCATTTTGAGTATGAAGCGTCGTTGCCGAGCTGTAATTAACGCAAGGGGTGGAAATACCAAGTATTGAATCACTTATCAGCATTCCAATATTTTGAAAATTGTTTATTCTCTTCTTTCACACAAGATTCAGTGAAATCCTGAATTTTTCTACCATTTAATGTGTCTTGTTTCGTTCAAAACCTTCCCGAGAGAACATAAAAAATAAGTTATAAAGTCAATGTGGAGTTAACTTTCAATAAAATTGAGATTTTCAGAATGTGCGTTATTTTTTTGCGCAGTGTAGAAAGGAAAATTTAGGGAAATCCTTTTATCAATAGTACATTGTTTACCGGTAGGAAAAGCTTAACATTCCTGGACGACTGTGAAGATTGCTAAGTCGAGGCTCAAGCCGAGACTTAGCAACACTGAGTCCAGGAATGTGGCTTTTCCTACGAGGTAAACATACTATTTTTCAGCAAATCGTTTAAATTCGACAGACATTGAACATTTTTAAAAAAATTCCCGAATTTTTGACATTTCTTAAATTGCATAATTTTCGATGTCATTCTCATCGGAAATAATGAGAACTGTCAGATGTGTTACGTGAGGGAAGTGCCTGAGAATTTTGGTTCATTGTGAACGAAATAGGGCAGATCCAAATGAAACAAGGTACGAATATCCTTTTTGAATAGTTCTATTACGTTTATTGATAAAAATATTTGTTCAGAAACTCTCAAATTACCATGACGAACAAATTACTTTCTACCATTTATGTAGTACACTAACAACTGTACGGAAATATCATTTCCTTACAGTAAGGAAATGACATTTCCTTACAGTAAGGAAGTCCTGACTTTTTCTTCAAGAAATTTTGACAGGAATGTCACAATTTCCTAACGATTTGCGGAAAAAAAATCTTACCTTATGGCAAAATTTTAAAACAGAGATTAGCTAGGTATTTTCTTCAAGGGATAGCATATTCCGCAAGTTCCTGAGTCTTCTGGCATACATTGCGAATGGAATGCATGTTTGCAATTGAACAACATTATGTTGATCATCCTCGATGGATCTTTTTCTATGATTTTCCTATGACAAGCCCCGCACACCATTTCGTCTATCACCGATACGCCTTTCTGCTGCACTCTGACCAATTTCTGCTGCAGGTTGAAGTAATCGGACATAAGAATTTTTTTGCAACCTTCTTGGACCGAAACCTAAAAAAACGAGGATTCTCAATATCACACTTCAATTTGGCTTGGCTGCGGTCTCAGATCAATAAAAAACATAGATATACCTCAAGCGTGATATAAATAAAATGAAATTGAGGATATTAGCTCTCAATTGAAAAGGTATAGGTACCCACCCATATTTGTAAAGTTAGGGAACTCAAAACACTGAAGAGATATCAGTGGAACTTCTCTATGACGAAAGCGCTAAATCCCCAAAAAAAATTCGTTATGAAAAAATTTCGTTATACAGAAAATTTGTTTCTATAGTCGGCAATGTCGCGGTCGACTTCACTGATAAATTTAAGTTAATCATTCAAACTTAAGCACTTCCTTTTAGACATTTTCGCACAACTTTCACACTAGCATAATGGTTAGATTGAAACCAAACAGCCATAGGTGTATTTAAAACTGTTTCAGAAGGATCTCTCTGTTCGCGATAAAGATTTAGTTTAAGGTCGGGATTTGTAACGTATGACCGGAAAAATTTCGGAAAAAACGCACCCTTATACCTTCTTACCGATACCCATTCAAAGAGTGATGTTCTTTGAATATTTCATTATAGAGATAATTTACTTCGTTTAAGAGGGTGTTTTTAACATGGAATTTGGATTCAAGGTGCAATGTCTTGTGCAAAATTCGTTATACAGAGAAATTCGTTCTGAAGAAGTTCGTTATAGGGAAGTTCCACTGTATGTGAATGCATATAATCCGATCTCTACATATTATTTTACAGCTAGAAGTACAACTCTATAATTTCCATTGACAATCAATACTCACTCGTAAATTATATTGGTACAACATCTTGACTAGGGAGTTCTTCAAACCAGGTATCACAGTATTATCTTTGATTTTTTGTATGAGCATTGTGGGATCCACAAAAGTTCCTATACTTTGTAGAAGAAAGTTTATATATTCAGGTTTGTCGACAGAATGATTCATCAGGTCAGACCACAGTTCTTGATCGTCATGCTCTTGACAGAAGGTAATAGCGTGCTGCATATCTTTCAGTTGACTTATGATCAATTCCAAAGCTTCCTTTGTGTCGCCCATTTTACCTTTAAATTCAGAGAAACATTGTGAATACAAAAGCAAAATTATTAGTTTTACCGGGAATAAAAGATGTTTCGAATTGAGCGTTTTTTGAGAATAAATGAAATATAGATGGCGCACTGGGTATTTTGACATTTAAGAAGTGTGATGTATAGGCGTTTTCGGATACTTACTCGGGTTAACTCGATTCCTAACCTTCGCGTTCGTTTACCTAACCCGAACATCCAACCCGTGTTCGGAAAGTACGGTGCTATTAACTCGATCACTGACTCAGGTTGATCTATCGTAACCCTACATGAGAGCAGGGTCGTAGAGTCACCGCATGCGCACTGCAGTTCAATTTTGAAAAAGGCGGGAGTAAGTTTTCTACTTTTTTCTTAGTAATTTCATATATTCTATTCCTAAATATTATGGAAAGAGAAGAGAATTTGGCTCAGTGTAAAATGTGTGGTTCCATGAGCCAAGAAAATAATGTGAAACAACTTCTTCATATCTTTGTATGCAGATCTTTCTGCGTTAAAGCTGAAGCCTTCTTTACTTCTTTAACATAGGTACTCAAAGATAACATTGAACATGCGAGGACACACCAGAAATTATAAGAAAGATTTTACAGAAGCCAATAAATCCAAGCAAAGTTAGAGACAATCAGTAAATAAACTGGAACTGAAAAAATAAATTCTCTACTTCTTTAACATAGGTACTCAAAAATAACATTAAACATGGAAGGGTACACCAGAAATTATAAGAAATATTTTAAAAAAGCCAATAAATGCAAGCAAAGCTAGGGACAATCATTAATAAACTGGAACTGAAAAAATGAATTCATAAAATATTTGGTTATGTTATTGATACGAATGTGACTTCAAATCCTAAACATTATGTGTTCGTAAACTCAGAACCCGGGTCCGTGATCCGAGTAGATCCGTCACGTGACCCAATAGATCGAGTTAGTAACTCAGAGTAAGTTTCCGAAAACGCCTTATGGCATTCATAAAAAATGACTTCGTACATGACACAACAACGCATTCAAATTGTTGATTTATTTCATGAAAAACAGCGTTCTGTGAAGTGTTTAAAATTACATGAATTTAATGATTTACATAATCGTCCATCCGAAAGCACTATTGGTGGAATTATAGAAAAATTTCAAGAGACTGATTCGGTGAAAGATCAAAGAAATGAAAAATACAATCATAGCGCACAAGAAAATATTGATTTGGTTCGTGAAAGTGTTGCTGAATACACTGTAATGTCCATTAGACAAGGTTCACACAAAGTTGTACTCAGTGGCCCACAACATAGCGTATTTTATACAAGGATTTAGCTCTTAAGGAATATGAGGTTCAAATAACACAGGAACTGAAACCAAACAATTTCCTGAACAAAATAATCTCCAGAAATGGTGATGTAAATTGGTGAAAGAGCCTCAATTATGTCAAAATGTCTTTGAAAATTTTATCAAAAAGGTGAACGTCTGTGAAACTGCAAGAGTAGGCCATTTGGCAGATACGGGGTCTTTATAAATGATTGTAACATGTAGGTTTCTTTGGAAATATTTTATTCTTATGGTTTTTTATGGGAAGTCTACAAATTTATAATTCGGTCACATTATTCAATTTCTTTAGGAATGACAAGCCTAAACTCGCAATATCAGTTGTTTAAATCATGTTTTACATCAGAATATAAATATTTAAATAGTCCAACGCCAGCTGCCCTGTTATAATCATTATAGGGACCCTGTATTAACTTTCGTATATAAATGTCATAATATATTTCAATTACCAATAAAACGTTTTAGGAAATGAAAGCAAATTATGTTTTACTAATTCTTAAAAAAAACGCGCAATTTGAAACACCCTTTATATACAGTTAACATTAGGTAAGCCATCTATAAACTTGAAAATTTCTAGGCGAGTTTAAGATTTGCGCAGACAAATTGAATTCATAAACAAAGAGAATGAACCAAAACAGCTCTTGGTTCATTCAAATTTGAATGATCGTTTTCTTAATATGAATAAGCTAGCAAAAGTTTCTTTCAGTTTTCAAGTTGAAACAATATTAAAGAGAGTTTTTCTCACCTAAAAGAAAGACCATCTCAGGATAATATTTTTCCTTCTGACATATATTCAAAGCTTCTTGTATAGGATAATATTCAGATTTTTTCAAAAACGGCAATAATTTATCCCTATCGTACATAGCGTACAGCCTCACAAGTTCCCTGTGATATTCTCCTTTAGGATTTTTCTTATCATATTCGTCTAAATACTGGAAAAAATGCACAAATTAATTCATGGTTACTCTATTTACCGTCTCATACTAACTCTATATAAATGAAACTCATGTTTGCTCAGGTTCTCAACTATTGTCTCGGGAGGTATCCTATTTTTTTCCATGAGAAGAGCAACAGTCTTTTTATAGTCAAGGTCCATGAGGTCCACTAACATATCTTGGATAACACCATATAAGTTATGTTTTTGTATTAAGGCGAAGACATCTTTGTGCTTTAACCTATTATTTGAAAAAATATAGTAGAGATGAACTCGAAAAATCGAATTTAGAGATGATAAAAAAATGAAGAATATTGCCTTACTTGAGATACATAGAGAGGCTCTTGTCGTATTTCTGTTCGTAACTGTATAATATAGCTAAAGCTTCGAGATACATATTTTTTTCGGTGTCACAGATTAGTAAATGCTCTAAAACTGCATTAATAACTGCAACTACATTGTACAGACGAGGGTCCCATTCTTTGACCAAATTCAAAAAACCCTGAAAACAAAACATTTCATCAAAAACCTAGATTTCCCAAGGCAAAATCAGAAACCTACAAAATAATAAGAATATAAAGGGTTTTCCAATAAGAGGTGTTATTCTGAATGTTCAAAAATCAGGGTGTTGAGATTTTTGGCAATTACTTAAATGTGAACTGTTACCAAATGATTGAGTTGAAGATGGTAAAATAAAATCTTTATTGTATATCAAACACTTCACAATATAAATAGACACTCGCATGAAGTAAAATCAAGTCAAATTACAACATATAAAAAGAGTGATTGTATGTACAATATTGAGAAATTCTATATACAATAAGTGAGAAGTGAATGAGAGAACTTTGAGAATGAAAATAGAGAAAATTCAGAACAGTATGAGCAGCACTCGCATGCTATTTCGGTAGATGTCACGTCTGAAGCTGTCATTTTTTGACATTTGACAAGTAGAAACTACGCCACCTACGATGAAAATGGAACGATACACGCTTCAAGAACGCATTGAAATTATAAAAATTCACTTTGAAATGGTGAAAATTCGGCAGAGACGGTTTGTAAAACTCGAACATTTTTGGGTCGTCGTGAAGCTCCTTGTCGGACGGCAATAAAGAAATTGGTGGAAAAATTCGAGCTGTTGGAACAAGTTAGTGATGTTAAGAATAAAATCCATGCACGTCGCTCAAGAACAGCCGAGAATATTGATGTTGTAGCCGAAAGTGTACTTTCAACAAGACGGCGCTACGTGCCACACAAGCAACGAAACCATTGATTTTTTTGCGGGAAAAGTTTCCGGACCCTGTTATCTCTCAAAGATGTGATCACAATTGGCCACCAAGATCTTGTGATTTAACACCCTGCAACTTCTTCCTTTGGAGCCACGTGAAAGAGAAGGAATTCGTGAGGCTATCGAAGACATGGGGCAGCCACATTGCGATTTGGTTATGGAAAAATTCATTAAAAGGATATGGTCCTGTAAGCATGGTCGTGGTGGTCATTTGCCTGATGTTATTTTCGACTATTAACAGCATAGCTTCTTCTTTATAATGAAATAAACATCCGATCATTTATATTGAAAAATGGCATTTTTCTTTGAATATCAAAATAACACCTCTTATTGGAAAACCCTTTACTAGTAACAAAATACAAATTTATTATTTCTAAAAAACTTTTTAGGTTTTCACTCCCAGTCTCTGAAATAGAAATAATTAAAAAATTTTAATTTAAATGAAATGCTCCTGCGAAAATCTTTGTACTGATTTGTCAAGAGCAAATTGGTTTTGAAAAAATTGTTACTTAATTAATTGTCAGTTAGACTTCAAATGAAAAACACACAATTCCGAAATTTTTACAAGTTTATTTGAAAAAGGTATCTGATATAGACACCGAAACGTTACATTATCCTTTTCATTTATTTCCTTTTTAGTTTATGTTAGGCAGGCACAATTTTTCAGAACCAATTTGCTACTAACAAATTAGTGCAAAGATTTTCACTAGCATTTCATCTTAATTAAATTTTTTTTAATTATTTCTGTTGTAGAGACTGGGAGTGAATCCTCTCAAATTATATTTCAACAAATTTATTAGCACAAATAATAGAATAGTCACTTACCTGGCTATCTAACTTCAAAAACTCATAAAGAATCATTTCATAAATGTGTGGATTCAATTTTTGATTGAAGGATCTTGGAATATAAGGACTAACCGATCTGAAAGAAAATTAAAATTGTATGTATATCTTTTGATAGTTCTAACTGAAAATGAAACAATAAAAATCAACTAGAACTTTTCACTTACCTTAACTGATGTTTCGCGGCAAATTTATAAATTTGCTCTTCCCACAAAGACGACTTATTCTGAAAAATTTTCAAACATAGTTTTCCCGCTTGATCACACATTTGGTTGGCCAATAAATAATCTAGATATTGCACTCCCACATTCTCAAGATTATATCTTCTAACTCCTCTACCTTCACTTTTTATGAGAATATCTAGAGCATCCTCAAACTTTCTGAAAATAAGAAAATATTCAAAAACTCTAATTGTTGAAATATGTTGCATTTCCAAAAACAATTATAACTTAATCTAAAAAGTTAGACCTCACATTTGAAAAGACAGATAAGGTTAAGTTAGATAAATGAGGTTAAGCACAAAAATCTCTATCTGAATTGAAAACCGATAACAAAGGAGAGATTCAATAAGCTACTTCACATTCAATTAAGCTCAAATCATAAATAGCAAAGTCGTAATTTATTTTACAGCAACAAAATTCACATTTTACGTATGATTTAATTTACTTACTTATGCTGAATGAACCATTGTATCCTATCGTCCAAATCATATGGACTAGCAACCACAACATCCTTGGGGGCCACAATAAAGAACCTATTTTCTTCTAATAACACATCCAAATGATAATCGTTAACACTATACTCTTTATAACCTCTTAAAGATAAACTATCGGTACAAATGTCAGTGTAATCGTTATCCCTGTATTCTACGATGTATAATTGCGGTCTTAAACTTTTTTGATCTTCGTCTAATTCCTTTGAGCATCCTAGAAGAACTAACTGATGATCCAGAGGTGCTATGCCACTGATGTAGAATTCAGTTTGAAATGTGGAAACTGAAAAAAAATTGGTGAAACTGAATATATAAATCAGAATATTATCTATTTGAAAATTTATGTACAGTGGAACTTTCCTATAACGAAAGCGCCAAATCTGCAAAAAGAATTCGATATAAAGAAATTACATTATACAGAAAATTTGTTTCTATAGTTGGCAATGTCGCGGTCGACTTCACTGATAAATTTAAGTTTATCATTCAAACTTAAGCACTTCCTGTTAGACATTTTCGCACAACTTTCACACTAGCGTACTGGTTAGATCTAAACCAAACAGCCAGGGGTGTATTTAAAACTGTTTCAGAAGGATCTCTCTGCCCGCTGTAATGATTTACTACTACTTTTAGAGGGTGTTTTTAACATGGAATTTGGATTCAAGGTGCAATGTCTTGTTATAAAGAGAATATCGTTATACACACATACGTTATAAGGAAGTTCCACTGTATTATAGTATTGAGAAGCTTGAAAAAATAAAATAATTCTTTACCTGGATCAACTAGATATTCAGGTAGGTTTTTGTTCGCTAATTCAATGTTGCTTCGTTTTCTAATAATACACACCCTCACTGTATCTACCCATCCTATTAGAAGAGTTCTAGCATCTGCCCATCTCAAGTTACATCTGAATTTTTCAATAGACAAACTGAAAAAGATTCAAAATTACATATTTACACTCATGATAAAAATGAAACCAATAATCACCTCTTATGTTCTTCCCATTTGATGAGACCTAATGAACATTTGGCATTTATATCATAAACTCTCACCCCAACGTTGCTGGACCACGCTACAAAATTTCCTTTCCAACTCATACTTCTAACAAAACCTTCACTTTCACAAAGAACTGTAGGTCTCAGACTGCCAAGAAATGTTCGTTCATATAATGTTAACTTATCATCACCTTGAAAGAAAAAATAAACAATAACAA
Organism: Propylea japonica; assembly: GCA_013421045.1. Lineage (NCBI taxonomy): Eukaryota > Metazoa > Arthropoda > Insecta > Coleoptera > Coccinellidae > Propylea > Propylea japonica. Next base: position 82,914,516 of record CM024242.1, on the reverse strand, counting down.
ACAATGATTCAACTACTATGGAAATAATCGATCTTACCTAAAATAAATCTTTTGGTACTACCATATTTGTTATAATTGGGATCTAGTGCCACAGTTTTCACCAGACGTCCTACATTTAACGTAAAATTATTCTCTTTGTTAAATAAACTGTGAATAAATATCTTTCCATCGTCAGAACATGTAGCTATGAATTCTCCGTTTGAGTCTATTGAAATCTGGTTGACACCAACAGTATGAGCTTTTAATTCTTTTCCTTCTATGTTATTTCCCTGGTGGTCAAGAAGATGAATAACGCCCCAGTGTGAGCCAAGGCAAATAAACTGAAACAAAGGAAGTTTAGTCATAATACTTACTCACAATATGAACTTACTTTTGGATGAACACAAATGCATGTGGCTTCTGATTTGAATAATATACTTTGTAAATCATTGGATAATCTCGCATATTTCAATTTGGGCTCAATTTCTTCCTCCTCAGTATCACTTGTAGTTGTTGACTCCTGAAGAACAAAAGTTCATAGGTGTAGAACTAACCTCTTTAGACCATCAAATGAAAGAAAAGGATGTTTAAATATAGGATATACTGATTACTTACGTTCATACTAGGATCAGACATATTTATTTTACAATTTAGTTATGTTATTTGAAAATAATTCTACAATTTCTAGATTTATTTGACATTTTGTTGTTTAGTTGATGATGACATGAAAATAAAAGTGATCTGACATTTAGGAATGTTTGAACTACGGTCTTTTAAACTACCAAAAAAATAAATGTAACATCCGAACTATTAAAAATTAAAGTGAACTAATATTTTTTTAATTTTTTTTTAAAATTTGTATGAGTGTATGTTTTGTGTTGTCCATAGCTCAGCTTTAAGGTGAAAAAATGTAATACTTAATTCTTTGTATCCGAAAATCCAAAATCAAACGATCGTTAGCAGAATCTGTGGGACGCAATCGCAGCATTCAAATTAATCGCGCCAAAATTTGAAAATCCCTTTCAAATAAACTGTAAAGTACCAATCTTTTCTGTTCCTTGTTTGTAGTGGACCTGACAAAGTTCTCGGTGTTCTAAAATTCATAATTATGTTTCTGATTACGAAGGTTCATTAGCAAAATAAATTTCACTCGAATCGGATATATTGTTATGTAAATATAAAGATTCTTCTTTTCAATATTCTAATGTTAACTTATCATCACCTTGAAAGAAAAAATAAACAATAACAAACGATGATTCTACTACTATGGAAAGAATCTTACCTAAAATAAATCTTTTGGTACTGCCATATTGTTATAATTTGGATCTAGTGCCACAGTTTTCACCAGACGTCCTACATTTAAAGTAAAATTATTCTCTTTGTTAAATAAACTGTGAATAAATATCTTTCCATCGTCAGAACATGTAGCTATGAATTCTCCGTTTGAGTCTATTGAAATCTGGTTGACACCAACAGTATGAGCTTTTAATTCTTTCCCTTCTATGTTATTTCCCTGGTGGTCAAGAAGATGAATAACGCCCCAGTGTGAGCCAAGGCAAATAAACTGAAACAAAGGAAGTTTAGTCATAATACTTACTCACAATATGAACTTACTTTTGGATGAACACAAATGCATGTGGCTTCTGATTTGAATAATATACTTTGTAAATCATTGGATAATCTGGCATATTTCAATTTAGGCTCAATTTCTTCCTCCTCAGTATCACTTGTAGTTGTTGACTCCTGAAGAACAAAAGTTCATAGGTGTAGAACTAACCTCTTTAGACCGTCAAATGAAAGAAAAGGATGTTTAAATATAGGATATACTGATTACTTACGTTCATACTAGGATCAGACATATTTATTTTACAATTTAGTTATGTTATTTGAAAATAATTCTACAATTTCTAGATTTATTTGACATTTTGTTGTTTAGTTGATGAATGACATGAAAATAAAAGTGATCTGACATTTAGGAATAATTTGAACTACGGTGTTTTAAACTACCAAAAAAATAAATGTGACATCCGAACTATTAAAAATTAAAGTGAACTAATATTTTTTTTACATTTTTTGAAAAAGTTTGTATGAGTGTATGTTTTGTGTTGTCCATAGCTCAGCTTTAAGGCGAAAAAATGTAATACTTCCCAATGACGACCGTGCGTTCATTCTTTCTATCCGAAAATCCAAAATCAAACGATCGTTAGCAGAATCAGTGGGACGCAATCGCAGCATTCAAAATAATCGCGCCAAAATTTGAAAATCCCTTTCAAATAAACTGTAAAGTACCAATCTTTTCTATTCCTTGTTTGTACTGGACCTGACAAAGTTCTCGGTGTTCTAAAATTCACAATTATGTTTCTGATTACGAAGGTTCATTAGCAAAATAAATTTCACTCGAATCGGATATATATACACTACTGGAAAAATTAAAAGATCAAAAAAAATTCCAAACTTTTCGGCAATTTTCAACATGCCGTAACTTTGAGAGGAATGGTCGTACAAGGAATTTAAAAAAAAGGAAATTGTAGCTCCAAGTGTCTGGTTTTGGATTAGAACTTCAAAAATTTTTAGTTTCAGTGGTTTTCGAGTAATGATGAAAAATCAGCAACAAAAAAATTCTCAAAATTTCACCACTTTTTTTTCTTGTCTACGAGCGGGGAAATTTTATTTTTACATAATCGTTATAATGATGGATACTTTGTTAATTCAGCTTTAATTTATTTTTTCATTGACCTCAATACGTCCACTTCTCGCCGAGATATCGGTCTTCAAATGGAAAAGGATCCATTTGTCTTTGATTATCGATTTTATTAAATTAATAAAAATTTTATTTGTTAGTTTATTTTATTTTTCTTTTTTTGAAATTTATGTACTATCTGCAATTAAAATGTGGAAAAAGCTCAAGAAAATTCTCTTTTGCCGTTTTTAAAGAATATGAGCTTCTCAGAGCAAAAAACGTGATCCTTATTTTTTTTTCAAAAATTCAATCGAGTCAAACAAAAAAACGGCTCGCTGGATTGAGTTGGCTCTTCGTAAGGTTTTTATCAACATATTGAACTGTGAAAGTCTCACTTAACATTATTGGTTTCCTCAACATTTTCGATCCAGCGGAAGGTTTTCCAAGAAACCACCAAAAGCCCTTTTTTTTGTTAAATTTTTATATTGATGCGACATGAAGAAAAAAAATTTCTATGAATAAGCAATGGTTGTTCATTAATAGGAGTTCATTTAAGGTCTTGAAACCCTCCTTCAATTTTTTGTGCGATCATTGGTTGCTGAGAAATCGATAATCGAAGACAAATGGATCCTTTTCCATTTGAAGACCGATATCTCGGCGAGAAGTGGACGTATTGAGGTCAATAAAAAAATAAATTAAAGCTGGATTAACAAAGTATCCCATCTTTATAACGATTATGCAAAAATAAAATTTCCATGCTCGCAGACAAGAAAAAAAAGTGGTAAAATTTTGAGAATTTTTTTTTGCTGATTTTTCTATCATTACTCGAAAACCACTGAAACTTAAAATTTTTGAAGTTCTAATCCAAAAACTAGACACTTGGAGCTACAATTTCCTTTTTTTAAATTCCTTGTACGACCATTCCTCTCAAAGTTACGGCATGTTGAAAACTGCCGAAAAATTTGAAATTTTTTTTGATCCTTTAATTTTTTCCAGTAGTGTATATATATATCGGGTTAAAACGTTCTACGCCGTCTTCCGATTTCTAATCGCCGCAACATTTCTAATTTCGATTGGTTTAGTTTTTTCTGAGATATATTGATGAACGAAACTTTGGATGATGGCCATGTTTTATGGAACACCCTGTACTAGGACAATCCCTTCGAAAGTTTTCGTGCTCAAGATAGACGGCCGCACAGACAGAATTGAATTTGACTTCGGATTCGTCATCAGGGAGTCGAACTCTATATCGTTTGAGACCATTTTCGGCTCAAAATTCGAAAAGTGTAAACAATAAGGGAAAATTGAAAGCAATTTCGAAAAATGAAAAAGCGTTATATCATAGTGATAATAATAATATTATAATGTATTCATTCAATTACACTTATAGGTACTTGCATTTCAAATAAACCATTAATTGAATATAGGCTAGTTTTGCTCACCGTTAGTTTTTTATGTATCTTCAACTTGAATATTATATTTATATTTCATTTTTTACATTTCATTGTTTTAAAAGCAAGTAAACGATTCAATTTAAGGCAGGGAGTTCTGTTTCAAAGAATATAACGTGGAAGGTGACCTAAACATAATAAAATCACTCTTTTCGGATCAATATAAACAATCTGAGTGTAATTAAGTTGTAAAGAAATAAAGAAAATAACTGCTATAAATTGGTCTTCGAAATTTCCAGTTCGGTTTAACCTTCTGAATGGATTTCACCATGCCACAACTAATTTGAAATAAAACAATATCTTTGATTTTTCCTAGTTTATTCAAGTAATCTTATTATATTTATAATGAATAGTCAGTACAATTATTGGCACAGATTGTTAACAGTTTTGTAATTGTAAAAAAGGAAGATATTCCATATAAAATATTTATTTATACAGAGTGTTACATAATAGTATGTCACAACTTGAGGGGTGATCCTACATGTAATTTCAAGAAAAAATGTTTATATAAACAAGGGTCCGTAGAAGCTTCCTTACAGAGTTACAGGGTGTTGAAATTTCCACATTGGTTTTTTCTTCATAATTCCTGCAGTTTTTAAGATATTCAGTCCAAATTTGGAATGTAAGCTATTTTCATCAGTCTCCATCAGTGCACATCCTGAATCTTAACAAGAATTCACAGGGTGTTTTCTTTTCCAGAGCCATGTCTCCTTTTTCCGTCTCAAAATTTTTTGGGGTACGCATTGATCAGCGTAAAATCAACTTTTGATATCTTCCTTCAATTTAAAAACTTTTTTGACACCTGTAATTTTTTCGCATCTCTAACCGTTTTCAAGAAAAAATTATTGAACGATTGTACGTTATTCGCTAAATAAAAAAAATAGAAATACTCGATAGGTATGCCCAAAATTTACTTTTATTGTGATAGCTCGTCATCTGAAAATCAACTTAAGCTTATTCAATATCGAATACAATCGTTCAATATTTTTTTACTCGAAAACGGTTAGAGATAAAATTGATTTTACGCTGACCAGTGGCATACCGCAAGAAAGTTTGAGAAGGAAAAAGGAGACATTGCTCCGGAAAAGAAAACACCCTGTAGATTCTAGTTATAAGATTCAGGAGATTGTTGAAAATAGCTCGCATTCCAAATTTGGACTGAATATCTCAAAAACTGAAGGAGATCTGAAGAAAAATTGTTTTTTACTTTTGCGGACCCATGTTTATATGGACTTTTTTTCTTGAAATTATTCGTAGATTCATCCCCTTAAGTTGTGACATACTATTATGTAACACCCTGTATACATAGAAGAAGCTATTTGAATTGAATGCAATCTCATTCAATAGTCCTCAAACTCATGACCTTTGCAATTTAAATTTATTTATTTCATGGGATTAGGGGTTCCTCAAAACACTGAAATTAAGACCCATCAGTTAAAATAATGCTATATATGGTTTTTTACAATGATGATCACATACCTACTCAAAATCAATCGTAACTAATTACATTTAAAATATCTATCTTAACAATGGTTCAATTCATTTGACTTTGTAAGTATGATAAAATGATGTTCCTACTTCAATACAAATCTTTGGCATATTCTCAACTTCATACAAACTACATTAGGTTTTTTGTACCATCTCCACTTATCTATTTTTAATTCTTTTTTCTGTAAGCATCCGCTATATCATTCAGCGTCTTATTCTTGGTCTCAGGAAGTAAGAACAGACACAACAAAGTACCAAACAAGGCAGATCCACTGAAAATCAAGTATGTAAAACCAGTACCCAAAAGATCAAAGGAGAAAGGGGCCCATTTAACTGCTAGAAAAAATGCGGAGAAAGACGTGAAACATAAAATACTACTGGCTAATCCTTTCACTTCTTGGGGCAGCAACTCTCCAGCCAGACACCAAGGCAAGGGTACCAGACTTACTGTAATAAAGAAAACATAAGCCAGAAGAGACACAAGAGGTGCATAAACTGATAGAATCTGGCCTTCAATGATTCCTGATAAGAAATCGGAAATACTCAATGTTAGGAGGCATATCAAACTGAAAACACCGCCTCCAATAGCAAGGTGACGTCGTTTCATCTTCTTAAGAAGTATACAAGCTAGTACTGAAGTTATTGTTCTTGTAACATCCATAACAAGCATTACCAAGTGAGAATTTTTGAAATCAGGTCCTAAACTCATCTTAACAATATCTATGGTATAAAATGTTACTACGTTAATACCAGCGAATTGAGCTGACATAAAATATAGTACCACCAAAAGTAACGGTTTGAAAATTTCAGGTTTGGAGACTACATCTGAAGCGGTTTCTTTCAATGACCTGCTTTGAGTAAGTTCACCTTTCTTGTGTTTCTCCACAATCACTTCCAGCTCCTTGGTGGTGGCTTCTGATTTTCCCCTGATTCTTTCAAAGGTAGTAGATGCCTCTTCCACCATGTTCTTCTTGAATAACCAGGTAGGACTTTCTTCCGAAAACAATGTGAAAATCCCGCCAAGGACTGGAAAAGCTAGGGAAAACAGAGCAGTGGTTTTCCAGGAGTAAAAAGTGCCAACCAAATGACACAACAGGGTCCCAATTGTTACATTTAATGATATACAACCCAGAAGAAACGGTCTCAAAGATGGCGCTGTAACCTCACCGATGTAGGCTGATGTAACTGGTGCAAACATGCCACAAGAAATACCTGTCAAGACCCTGCCAATCAAAAGTGTCTGTATATTATCGGAAAATGCTATTGTGAGCCATCCTAGAGCACCAGGCAATGATGCAAGGATGTGAGTCCTTTTTCTTCCAATTTTTTCCATAAGGAAACCACCGAAAGGTGTGGAGAGAGTCATCGAAAGTACAGCAGAGGAGGCTGAAATCAGAAAAGTTTAGAGGACAATGTTACATCTAAACATTTATAGTGCCTACCAATCCAAGAAGAGATATCTCTGTCGGATCCCTTGAAGGGGCTGGGTTCTTCTTTAATTTGGGGCAGAAATATTCCCGAAAAACCCATCATACATCCTACACCACTGCAGAAGGTTAAAGGCCCCAAACAAATGAAAATCTAGAACACAAAATTGTGAAAATATGTAATTAAAATAGGGTAAGTACCAAAAGAGAGGCCAACTGGACCAACTGCTCAAAAACACAGGAAATCCATTTTTTTGCGCACTTGTTCCTAAGAGGAACAGCGTGCTATGCCTGTATTTTTTAATTTTGGGCCGTTAGTGGTCTCAAATGACTCGGTTGGATGAATAATCCGTGGTCAAAATTAAAAATTCTATCCGGCCGTGAACACGATAACTCTCGAACGGATTAAGTTAGGGTTCTCAAATTTTGGGATTTGGTTCGGGTTCCGAATGCCGCGGTTGAGTTCGTTTAAGACCGAAATCGGTTCAGTATTCTCGGAGTTATTGGTATTCGAATTTTTTTATTTTTTTCCCGATATTTCCGAAACCACATAGTTACCTACAGTTTAAAAAGGGGTTACAGTTCACTGCGACCTCAAGTGACCTTGAGGTCGCAGGGGGCACAATAGACAATGATCCATCCCTGGGAGATTCCGCCAGAGTTTTTCCCTCTCGGCTTTATCCTTCTCAAGAAACTCCTTTTTATAGGTAGGTACATTTGCCAATACCACACAAGGGTTCTGGGCCAATAGGTGACATTCGTGCGCCCTCTTTGGCAAGTGTATTGGCCTCTTCGTTTACTTTTATTCCCGACTGACGGAAATCCAGATTAGTGACCTAATTTTTCTTGCTTACCTCATTGAGTTTGTTCCGGCACTCCCAAATCATCTTTGAGTCGATGACGTAGGAGCTCTGTGCTTTAATAGCAGATTGACTATCTGAGTGTATGGCTATATCACTCTTTTGATAGTTTCTTTCTAGATTAATATCTAGAAATCTTTCAATAGGTAAAATTTCTGTTTGAAAGAGGCTCATATAGGAGCCTAGCGACATTGCACACTAAGTACGCTCATAAAGTTTTAAACTAATATATAAATAAAAGTTTATTTATCGAATAAAAAAGAGAAGTAATTTTCGGTGTTTTTTGAGCAGTTGGTCACTCTTATGGTACTTCTCGATTGGGGAAATATTACCTGGTATATTGTATTTCCCCATTTTGAATCTACTTTCGTCGTGGGTGGCGTCTGATTTTTTTCATCTTTGAATATCCTGAAAAAATATTGAAAACCTTAATAGAAAATTACCAATCCTTCAGATGCGCACTGATCTAGATATGCAAACTTCGAAAGTTTCTTTATTTGCACTATACAGAGTGACAATTTAAAAACTTGTCAGGCCAATTATATCACGACAAGGATGTTTTTCAATGCCGAAACAGGTCAATTTTTTTGGGGTACATATTCTGAGCAGAATTGTAAGCCGAAATGTCTTCATCCCTAGTTGTAGGGGCTGTTACGCCTGAATACTTAATAGGAATAGGAGGTGAGCTATAACTCAATTGAAAGATCACTCGTCCCTTTCCATGAATAAGGTTTGCAAATTTTTATAGAGTCCTTGAAGTAGGTACAAGAGGTTGTAATACCTGGGAATATAAATATTATCCGCAGTATTGAGAAAAGAGAATTTCGAAACATTTAAGCTTAAAAGCCAGATGGCCCCATACATAGAACCTATTTCGTGTAACTTGATCCTGGGGTAAACAAATGGGTTCGTTATTGTGCGACCTGTCGAACTGTTTACAGTACGAACACTTAGTCGATCTATTTTATGTTCTGTGGTCGATACTTTGGTTTCAGCATATTTTGAAGGACCGATAATTAATAGGGTGATAATGTGCAGTTTTTTCGTGTTAAGTGGCCATGGGAACGCTTGGTTCCCAAGGAAGAAAATAGTTGATGTAGCGTTTTTCTATTGGGTAGGTCAAAGTCCAAAATGTCGAGAAAGGGGAAATTTTCGAAGAAGGAGGACGCTACAGAGCTTAGAAGGTTTTTGAAAAAGGTTTTAAGAGTCAGTTATCGTTTAGCGGTACTCGGTTAAGGTTCCTCAGGGAGGAAGTCTTCGGTCAAGAATTACGGTTAGGGGGCTCGTTGGAGGAGTCAGTTTTAGGTCAGTCAGTGACGGTTAGGAGGCTCATTGGAAGAGTCTCAGGGAGTTGTGGTCAGAGTTTGGGGTTTAGCGTCACGTCGGAAAAATCGGTGGTACTTGGGCGTTCGAGGAAAACGTCGAGCGGAGGCTTAGTTAAATTCGCGAATTGTGGTGTTCGGGAGTGTAAAAGCAGAGCATACGTTTGTGTTCGTTCCCAGGTCAATAAAAAATAGGACGGGAAAAGGTAGGACTGTCCCATATTGAACACTAGGTGTATTCCCAGGTAGAACGGAAAGTCTCCCATTTGTTAGCTTTAGTTCTTTTCCAAGATTCATAACTGATAACAGTTTTTTTTCTTTTGGTGATTGTTCAGAATAGAGTTTTCTTCAATAGATTAGTTGTATATATATTTATATGGGTGTTTTTTTTTATGTTTCCTAACTCCTCAGAGAAAGTTAACAGTAAGACTCCCTCTTCGTGCAGGGAGCACGGATCAACGTTTTCTTTCTGGCCTTAGGGTAGAAAAGAGAATTCCAATTATTTCAATTAGAAAAAGTACACAGGTCGACTTGTACAAGGTGACAGTTTGAAAACTTGCCAGGCCAATTATGTCTCGACAAGGATTGTTTCAGAGAAAATGGCGAAATAGGTCAATTTTATTTGTAGGGGGACATGTTTCTAACAGAATTGTAAGATAAAAATACCCTTAATCTAATAAGGTATAAGGGATGTCACCTCTAAATTCTTAATAGGGAATAGGTAGTGAGCTATACCCCAATTGAAGCAAAATATGTCCTTCTACATGAACAGGGTGGGCAAAATTGGTGCTACTCTTTTTTAGAGAAATTGATAATGCCATCAATTAAATTCCTCTATATTCTTTTCTGAGTTATAGGCCAAAATTGAAATTTGGACGATTTCAACTTTGGTCATTATCTCCGTTTCTGATTATGTGCTAGGAGTTATAACATAAAGTTTCAGTTCATGTAGTACCAATTTTGCACACCCTGAACATTACAGTTCGCAAATTTTCATTGCTCCAATGACTGATAACATGCGTATTTTCGCTTCTTATGCAGATGATCATTCGATGTACACATGTGGCCAAGTTTTGTAATGAAGATGAATGCTACCGTAAGTGTCACTGTTTTTAATGCTGTTTTTCAAGTGTGGGTGGGTCGTTCGTAAAAGAGAATTTACGAGAGAATAGTACAGTAAGTATGAATGGCTTGCAAATGCTATAACGAAAGCGCTAAATCCGCAATAAAATTCGTAATAAAGAAATTTCGTTACACAGAAAATTTATTTGTTTTTATAGTCGGCAATGTCGCGGTCGACTTCACTGATAAATTTAAGTTTATCATTCAAACTTAAGCACCTCCTTTCAGACATTTTTCCACAACTTTCACACTAGCGTAATGGTTAGATTGAAACCAAAGAGCCAGGGGTGTATTTAAAACTGTTTCAGAAGGATCTTTCTGCCCGCTGTAATGATTTAGTTTAAGGTCGGGATTTATTACGTACGTCCGGAAAAATATAGAGAAATTCTCTCTATAACGTATACTTCGTTTTAGAGGGTGTTTTCAACATGGAATTGGATTTAAGGTGCAATGTCTTGTACGAATTTCATTAGATAGATATAGAGAAATTCAATTAAGTAAAAGCAGAGAATAATATTAATCACTTTATTGATATTCATGGCGATGTTACGCGTTAAACCTTTTTCTATTATAGAGAAATTCGTTATACAGACGTTCGTTATAGAAAAGTTCCACAGTACTTGAAAGAGTCACCAAAAATTTGCAAAACTATGTAGTATTATGTAGAAGGACATATTGATAATTGTCTTCACATTGAAGTTTAGCTCACCCTCATTTCCCTATCAAGAATTTAGGGTTGATAGCCTTACACCTTGGGTTGAGGAGATTTCGGCTTACAATTCTGCTCAAAATATGTCCACCTCCGAATAAAAATTGACCTGTTGCGGTATTTTCTCTGAAAGAACATCCTTGTCGCGACATAATGGCTTGGTTTTTTAATTGTCACTCTGTATACATTGTGAATTGCAAGCAGGTATTTAGTTTTGTTTTGTTGAAATTTAAGGCCCTTTAAGAGGAGGTAGGTATCCTGTTTTCTTTTCAAATTGTTGACTGTAATTTAAAATTGATTTGTTCTCAGGTTAACAGAGTCATTGGTGCTCACTGAACCAATTGGAAATTAAGGATGATATTAAATAATTTCGCATACTTTCTCCTCTCTCATATAGCTCGCTACGTAATTGTGATCGAATTGTCTCCTGAGAATGAATATTTATGGCTTTCTCCTTCACCTTGTTCTATAAAAAATGGTGTTTTCTAGTCCATGATAAGATTAAAGGACATCCTTTTATTATCTTAATATTTACTGCTAACAATAAGGGGCAATTTGCACAATTTTCAAGATATTATGTTGCGAAAATTTATTTTCTGAAATAGTTCTATTCAACAATTATTTTTTGTCCAAAAAATCGTTTAGAAAAGCTTGAAGCCATTTTTCGATCTTCAATTTAATTTTCATTTTTGACTAATTCCTTGGGAATTTTTTGCGAATCTTAAAACTTGTTCTAGTTGCTATTTTTCATGCATCAGAATGATGGCACATACCTAATATTTCTATAAAAAATTTACTTTTCCGAAGTTGAATAGAATTCCATGAAATTTCGAGTATAGTCATGACTTTTTTACCCTTAACCTGAACGAATTGTGATAGTTTTCAGATTTCAATCTGATAAGCTGCAATAATAACTCCATTTTTCTTATAGAATAGAATTCTTCAGAAAAAAAATCAGGAGATCATAGGAAATGTGTTCAAAAAATAGAAACAAATTTATAATTCAACAGCAGATCAAGCTTGGAAAATAAATCGGAAAAAACTGATCAATATAACAATAATAATATAATAAAATAAAAAAATCTGAAGAGTCTTGAAGCGTGGTCAGAAACTTTCGCGCGTTTGTTCATACTTTGAAAATGGTAATTCAGATTCAAAGATCCCCAGAATATGGATCGTATTTTACCTGCTAATATATTCAAATTTCTTGTTCGAATCTTGTTTCTATGCATATTTAATTGTTGATCGAGCGTTCCAAAGCTTATGAATTGATAAAAGTTGTTTACTATTTAAATAAGTCTTCAGGCCTCCCACGAATACTTTGAATTCTTAGACTGAGTATATATCGGTATACAGGGTGATTTTTTTAAGTGTTTCATTAGACGTTTTCGACGAAGGAATTGTAATACAGATTCAAGATTTTGGATTATCGTTTTAGAGTACATGAACTTTAATTGTAAAATATTTTCAAGAGGAATCTACTTCCGTTTCACCGGAAACGAATGTAACTTCGTTATTCAAATGCAACACCCTGTATATTTATACATATTCGAATTCTTCGTTCAATTCTTCACTGATTTGATGTATGATATGTGCAACCACTCAAGCGGTTCTTGAATTATAGCCTTATTATCAATTTTTTTGAAAAAAAGGTATCACAAATTAGTGTCCATATCTTCAAAATCTCTCATTACAAGAATTTTTTTAGCGAAAGTGGGACAAAGGAAAGTACGGTGATACTGTTTCTTGTATAACTTAGGAGGAAATATTATACAGGGTGTCTGAAAAAGGGCCCCAAAGTGAGCCTCAATAAAACTATGAAATCTCACTTTTTTCAAATGGCAACCCTATAATTTTGTAATACCAATCGATTGCTCGTCAAAAACCAGTTATGGTGTCCCGAACATTTCATGCCTCTAAAATCAGTATTTTTGCCGTTATTCAATAAAATTCGAATTTCACGATTGAAGATTAAAGGTTTCGCACAGTTTGTAAGCTTGCATTTTTGAAGTAGGCTATGTTAGGAACTGTCATTCTTACTTTTTCTTACAGATCAAGCACTAAGCAAAACATGCAATAATAATTTCACTGGAATGATATATCAAGGGTATGTTCTTTATTTGCGGCAAATGTAACAAATTCCTAGAAAAGGTATCTAATTAGAAATTCAACGAACGAAATTCACATTTACTGACATTAACGAAATCAAAAATCGAAATTCCTGTGCAACCTGTCTGATGGAACCTCTTGGATTTGCGTGAATATGTCCTAGAATATTTATTTGATTTTCTTCATTATCTGTTACTCTATTCAATAGATTTCGTTTGGGTTAATGCTTCCAGTACGGAGAAAATTGTTTTGATACTTCGATTTTGTTAAAGGTGGAAATGTGGATTTCTTTCGTTAAAAGTTCTGACTGCCCTTTCTAATATTTTGTACATTCACCATAAATGAAGAACATATTCAATACATCACTGTTACTTGCATAGTGCCCCCGATTAATCAAAAAAGTATAAATGACAGTTCTTTAGAATGCATTATAAATCAACAGACATAGCCTTTCTTAGAAACTTTATAGGTTTTCACTCCCAGTCTCTGAAACATAAATAATTAAAAAATTTTTGATTAAGGTGAAGTGCTCCTGCGAAAAACTTTGCACTTATTTGTCAGGAGCAAATTGGTCTTGAAAAAATTGTTGCCTTACAGTAAAACTGAAAAATGAAACAAATTAAAAGGATATTGTAACGTTTCGGTGGCTATATCAGACACCTTCTTCAGACAAACTTTAAAAATTCTTCAGAATTGTGTATTTTCTCATTTGTAATCTGATTGACATTGATAGTTTGTCAATCTATAGAGATGTTGATTTATTTGATTTTGAAATTTCCTGATGTCACTCACTTCGTTCCTCAATAAATCAATCCAAATACGATCTATTCCAACAGAAAATTTGCCAAATTATTCACTTCATCCAACAAAATACATGTAGATTCCATAATTTTCCTTTTATAATTATCAGGTTCCGTCATGAGGATCTTTGTGGTTCCAGTTCATCATATGATCTCCGCTATTTGAACATATATGATCAGCAATTTGTGATCTTGTGATGTCTCTATTCCTGATGTTATTCTTATGTGATCATATATGTTCAAATAGCGGAGATCATATGATGAACTGGAACCACACAAAGATCCTCATGACGGAACCTGATAATTATAAAAGGAAAATTATGGAATCTACATGTATTTTGTTGGATGAAGTGAATAATTTGGCAAATTGTTCTGTTGGAATAGATCGTATTTGGATTGATTTATTGAGGAACGAAGTGACATCAGGAAATTTCAAAATCAAATAAATCAACATCTCTATAGATTGACAACTATCAATGTCAATCAGATTACAATGAGAAAATACACAATTCTGAAGAATTTTAAGTTTGTCTGAAGAAGGTGTCTGATATAGCCACCGAACGTTACAATATCCTTTTAATTTGTTTCATTTTTCAGTTTTACTGTTAGGCAACAATTTTTTCAAGACCAATTTGCTCCTGACAAATAAGTGCAAAGTTTTTCGCAGGAGCACTTCACCTTAATCAAAATTTTTTAATTATTTATGTTTCAGAGACTGGGAGTGAAAACCTAAAGTTTCTAAGAAATGCAGAATCCTCCCAGAATATATTTCAATCGATATCTAGACATAGCCTTCTTGAAAACTTCTATCCTAATAAATCTATGTTTAGACTAAGAAACCTTGATTCAATCCTGAAATTCGAATTTTATTCAATAACGTCAAAACTACTGATTTTAGAGGCATGAAATGTTCGGGACACCCTAACTGGTTTCTGACGAGCCATCGATTGGAATTACAAAATTATAGGGTTGCCATTTGAAAAAAGTGAGATTTTATAGTTTTAACGAGGCTCACTTTGGGGCCCTTTTCAGACACCCTGTTTATTAATTTCCTCATAAGTTATACAAGAAACATTATCAGCTTACTTTCTTTGGTTCCATTTTTGCAAAAGAAATTCTTGTAATGAGGGATTTTGAAGATATGGACACTAATTTGTGACAACCTTTTTTTCAAAAAAATTGATAAAAGGCTATAATTCAAGAACCGCTTGAGTGGTTGCACATATCATACATCAAATCAGTGTAGAATTGAACGAAAAATTCGAATATGTATAAATATACAGGGTTGCATTTGAAATAACGAAGTTACATTCGTTTGCGGTCAAACCGGAAGTAGATTCCTCTTGAAAATATTTTACAATTAAAGTTCATGTACTCTAAAACGAAAATCCAAAATCTTGAATCTTATTACAATTCCTTCGTCGAAAACGTGTAATGAAACACTTAAAAAAATCACCCTGTATAGTCTAAGTTTGAATTTTATTTTCTAATATTTTCGAAAAACCATTTTTTCTATAATTTCAACACCCACTATCTCAGAAACAATGCGTTAGAGACCCATAGCCCATAAGATTCCGAATTTACGGAACCTTACTCTGAAACATCCTGTATATTTCTGGTGAAATTAATAAATGAAAATGTTACTCTAAACCTTAGACTCTTTCTTTTGTCTAAGTTCTAAACTATTCATTTTTCTTCTCAAATCTTACACTGTAACTTATTCGATTCGGTTAACATAACAAGAAATATTCGAAATACCGATACTTCTACAATTTTTGACCAAATTGATTCGAAGGAAAAAAACGAATCAGCAAAGTTTTAGTAAAATTTTTACTCACAAATTTGTAAGATTCCTCAGTAAATTCAACAACATATTTAAATGACCTGAACACACTCATAATCTTCCGACTAAGAAACAAGAAGTAAAGTTGCTCAACCACTGTCTTCCTTACCAATTCACTGAACATCAGTGAGTGTAGGTGGGGTAAGATAAACTCCATCAGTTGGCTCATATAAGATACCTGAGTCTTGTTTCAATACAAGAAAAGAATTTCAAAACATTGCAATCAACTTCCAATTTATTTTTTCGAATTGCGCATTTTCGTTAGGTGTGAAAATCAAGGTTTTATTGATGGCGAAAATCCCATTGTCATTTGTTTGACAAATACTCTCGAAATTCGACAAGGAATTCACTTTTATTTCTATTTGAACAATTGTGAACAATATTCGGTCATCGCCTTAGCACGAAATTGTAGGTATTTAAATAAGGATTTGTTTGGTGACTAATTGATCGAAGTATGTGATCAGTTTAGAAACGGACAATTTTCTTTGAGCTTCTATCGTTTTTTCAAATTTATTTGCGCAAACAAATTTGTTCATCACTGCATCACTGAAGAATTTCGTTATTTTTACTAGTCCGATGAGTGAGTATCGATTTAATAGTTTCAATCATTTTATTTTTCTGTTCCTTTTTTCTGCTTCGATTTTTTCGTTTCAGATTCAGGATTCCGAAGGCATCTTGGAGAGGGTTTTCGGTTGGACTCCAATAAAGAAGAAATCCTTCAATATTCAAATAGTTTTTAGTTTTATTTTTGTTGGAACGGCGAGACAGGGTTTTTTCTACTGAGGTTTTTCCCTGAGCTCTGGTATCATACGAAAAAATAGTATGGTACCCCGTTTTGCACTAACCTCAGTTAGGGATTTTTGTTTTATGTATTGTATTATAATCAATTTCAAGCGGATAACCGGTTATCATTTCAACTTGAATGAATGCAATTGGTTAACCGAAATAATAACCGGTTAGCCGCTTGAAATTGATTTATGTTAGCTCTTGATTTCGAAAGAATATATATTGTAAAAAACTAACTCGATGCTATGGGAGAAGAAGAATCCAGAAAGGGAGCACAAACACCCCTTAGTGACCCAGAACAGAACCTTTCTGGAAAGAGTCTTTTGGAGGAGAAAGAAACTGAAAGAGGAGCACTATATAAAAATTTTCTGGAAATGGATAATTCCAAAGAGTTTCTTCGGAACTATAAAACTGCAAGATCCAAAAAGGATTTGGATCTTAACGGAGATCTCAGTTGAAAGTTTCACCACTTGACTGGAATTTTATCATAACTTTGTCGTCTTCGAAAGCATATACTATAGTCAGTTGAAGTTATAGTTTAAAAAGGTTACAGTTCCCTGCGAACTCAAGTCTTTTGTACCCCTTACAGAGCTGTTCCGACCACACCCTTTACATCTCGCCTTTCAGTTCCAGAGATCTGATGAAATCCAATATCTGTGAAGGCTTTAACGAGACTAGTTCCTCATTCTTACAAATTTCTCGTCCAAGGCATCCTCTCCTTAGGATCGCAATGCCAAAGCATTTCGTGACTAGGTGAATGAGGGTCTCTTCCTCCTCCCCACAGAACTTACACTCGTTAGTGTCCGATAATCCCATCCTCAACAGGTGAGGGGGTGTACCGGGCTTTTCACTATAATTTGACCCCCCCCCTTTAACTTTGTTACTAAAGGAGATAAAAAAATGTTTCGTATAAAAGTTTCACGAAATCAACTGAGGTTTTGATATGAGTTCAGAAACTGAAATATATACAGGGTGGCCAACATATTGATGGCAACTTCATTTTTTCAAATGGAACACCCTGTATATTTTTCCATGTTTGGCTAGCTCTTTTTCCCCTGATTTCGAATATGTAACATATGTTGGTCTATCTCTTTTATTCTGAGAACCACAGAGTTTTAAATTTTAAAAACTACCTGCCAAGATCTATAATCATTTTACAAGTGGCAGAGTGCGTTTACTGAAAATGCTTATTTTTTTGGAGTTATAATAACGTCAATGGGAAGATATACAGGGTGAACAACATTGAATGCAACTATATTTTTTCAAATGGGACACTGTCTCTTCAATTTCAGAGTTTCAAAGTTCTGAAATATATATATATATAATATTCTTTTGAATTGAGAGCTAACAAAATACAATCATGAAACAAAAAAGTCCCTAGCTGAGGTTGGTGCAAAACGGGGTACCATACTATTCTGTCGTATGATACCAGAGCACAGGGAAAAACCTCAGTAGAAAAAAACCCTGCCTCGCCGTTTTTACAAAATTGAAACTTTAAAACTATTCGAATAAATACCTTCAATATTTAGACACAAAACACTTAATTGATGCTCTTGGGCCAGGAGGGTGTTTAAACAGGACTGGCGTTCCAAGTTCTGAAATGATGACACCGAAAAAAAAAATGTTAAATACGTACGAAATTCTTTATATCCAACCAATCTACTTAAAGTTTTGTTTTAAAATGAATACTTAACAATTACTTGACCAATGAAAAATGATAAACTATGGTAGTACGGTAAGAATAACATCAACTAAAGAAATTGCTCAAAATGACCACCTTCATTCAATACACATAGTTCATATAGTTGTCACAAGTTGTTTAGACTATTTTTGATAGCATTATTATGGCTCCGATTCAAGTCAGAAATTAAAGCTTCAAAATTTGTTTTTAATCATTACATATTACCATTATTCTTTGTGCGTTGACGGAATTAGTTCCGAATTATGGGTTTAATATTGGTTGATTTTATATCATTAAATTATTCTCCACTTTCATGATTGTCATTATTGCTGAAGTAATTCTTTTCCTTCAGTAACGTCTATAAAAACGTGTCCAACGGTGTTAAATCGGGACTATTTGGTGGCCATAAAATGGGTGCGCCATTACCAATCCAAAGATCAAATTGGCCACTTAATTATTCACGAACTTCCAAAACGCTATGCCAGATGGTTATTAAAATTTGGAACTCAGTGGTGCTCAGAATAAGAAAGATAGACCAACATATGTTACATATTCGAAATCAGGGGAAAAAGTGCTAACCAAATATGGAAAAATATACGGGGTGTTCCATTTGAAAAAATTAAGTTGCCATCAATATATTGGTCACCCTGTATATATTTCAGTTCCTGGACTAATATCAAAAAACCTCAGTTGATTTCGTGAAACTTTTGTATGAAACATTTTTTTGTATCTCCTTCAGTAACAAAGTTGAAAGGGGGGTCAAATTATAGTGAAAAACCCGGTACCTACTTGTTTCTTACCAAGATCCAGAACTTGCTGTTCCATTGTTTCGAAGGAACTTAGTGGAATGATCGATTCCTGGGAGATTCCGCCAGAGTTTTTCCCTCACGGGTCTCTCCTTCTCCAGAAACTCCTTCTTATATAGGTACATTTGCCTATACCACAGAAGGGTTCTGGGCCAAGAGTGACATTCGTGCGCCCTCTTTGGCAAGTGTATGGCCTCTTCATTTCCTTTGATTCCCGAATAGCTAGGAAACCAGATTAAAAGACATTATTTTTCTTGCCTACCTAATTGAGTTTGTTCCGGCACTTCCAGATCATCTTTGAGTCGGTGACGTAGGAGCTCAGTGCTTTAATGGCAGCTTGACTATCTGAGTGTGTGGCTCTATAGCACTTCTGAGAGTTACTTTCTAGATTTACATCTAGAGTCTAGACATCTTTCAATAGCTAAGATTTCCGCTTGAAAGATGCTCATACAGGGGCCGCACTTGGTACTTGGCCCGTATATCCCAGCGCCAGCTCCTGTAGAGGTTTTGGAACCATCTGTTCACCATTTTACGGTATTTTCTTCGAGGTTATAGTCGATGTATTCCCGTTCCCATTTCTCTCTTTTACTTAGCAATGTCCTGAACTTTTTCTCAGTGCTTACTTTCTTGATCATTACATCACTGGGTATAGGTTCGCAGATGTGATGTAGTTGTTCAGAGAGGACCAGACTCTCTGATTCTTTATTCTATCATTACCTGTATACCTTCCTTAGAAATTCTGGGGATAGCCTCATGGGTTGCCTATCAATCACTTGATGTAGAGGTGTAGGCACATGATGACAATTGGCTTAACAGAAACTAACAATTGTAGATTATGTGGAGAAGAGAAGGAAACTCCTGTTCACTTAGTTACTCAGTACCTCGCCATTGCGTGCCTGCGCAAAGAATGTTTTGGACAGGAGAATTGTACGAGAAAGTGGATCTCTGTGGAGTTCAGTGGGGCTCTGAAACAATTGGAAAAATTGATACAATCGGAAATAACGTAAAACTAAAATTTACTATACTTACTCATTTTGTTGTCTAAATCAGGTAGAAAATGGCATGAATAACGTTTATAGCTGATGCTTTTCCTAAATCGAAACGATTCTACAGATTGCGAAAAATCGTTGGTAATAAAATTTGAAATCGATTTTTATTTACGGCTCAAAACAAATTGATTGACAAATTGAAAAAGTTTGTTAGCTATAAAAAGTCTTTTTTGTACCTATATTCAATTGGTATTGTATGTGCCTTATTGTATCGATATAATGTTCAAACAACTATTTCTTTTCTTTTTCTTGTTTGGTGTCATCGTACATTCTCAGGTATTCGAATTTGTGCAAGGTTCATTTTGTGAAAGATAATTTTGAAACGTAATACTAATATTTATTGTATTATTTCGCAAAATATGAAAAAGCACTGATGTGAAGTCATAAGCTTGTTCATTCTGGAAGATCGATATATTCAATTTGAATATCCTCAGAGCTACTGGACGAAGTAGGTAAACACGATAACTTCCGGAAAGAACGACTTCAAAACTCAAAATTTTCAGGGTGAGTTTTGAAGTCGTTCTTCTAGAATGAAACTAATAGCTCTCAAGATATTAAAATTTGATTTATAGTTTTCCCGATATGAAAATGAGAGCAAAAGCTTTTCATTATTATTTTTTCTGAAAATCTCCCAAATACATATAGGTACAAGGATAGGCATCTGGTGTCACGCATTTTTCAAAGCGCTTTGTGGGAATAATTATTTGTTTTTCAAAATTGTTGTGATACATTCCTATAGGTCAATAGTTGCAATTCAATTTATCATGGGGAAATTTCCGTTAAATCAATGGAAAATGATAAAAATCAGTTTAATTACTCGATGATGCCAAAGGAAACGCACTTTCATTTATGTGGATGAGCAAAATTATCGCTATTGGAACGACCTCTCCATGATGAAAAGGTCAAAAGCGTATGGTGTGGTGTTTCAATTTTTCGAATCAAATATCATCATCAAATGATGAGTTATTATGCACTGCTGACACATGCTTCATAGATTTAGCTCTTAAATTAAGATTTCTTCAGCATTTTAAAGTACTCCAACTAACAAGTAGGTATGGGTAAACCTTGTCAATCGAGGACATAATTTACTTCTATTACATCAATTGAAGCAATTTTCATATACAATGACAAGTTTTCCAGAAATTTCTCATGTGTCAACTTAACTTTTTTCACACTTGTAATTGAAGAGTCTTGTCACGGCCGCCCAATGTTAAAATCTTCAAGAAATATATTCAGTAGTTGTGGATGAAGTATAGTATGCTACTCGCGTATAATGCCTGCTATTGACTCGAGGATTTGGGCCACTCGCCTAAGGCTCGTAGCCCAAACTTCACCTCGTGAATAATTGCTATCATTATACGCTCGTTGCATAATATACTATTCTGCCACAATATGACTCTTCTACAATACCACTTAGTTCATTCTTCATTTTTTATCAACAGGGAACAGCTGAACTCTACCTGAAGAACAAATTGGAAGATTGCCTTACCTACGCTAATATACCACAAGGCGACTATTGGCAGAAGTATGAAGCTGATCCAGAAGAAACAATCAGAAGATTAAAAGCCAACCGAAATTTCCGTTTATGCTACGAACTGCTTCATGATGAACATAAACTTGGAAAATCATCATCTGGTTGATTTGTTGTAATTTATACAAGAATCTAATCTAATAAATTTTACGTCTTCATGCAGGGATAGCGGTTTTCTTATAAGCTTGTGAACTTGAAATAAAAATGCTAGTATTCATTTTTTATTGAAGCTATGCGCCTAGGAGTCTTTAAAATGGATCTCAAGCCACATCTCTGCTGACCTGGGAGTACCGTAGTCCCTAACACCATAAACAATTATTTTATTGCTATGAATTGATTCATGATGAACATCTACTATCAAAATCATAATCTGGTAGATTTGTTGTATTTTATACAAGAGTCTCATCTAATAATAATAATAACGTAGCCATCCCAAATAACAATAATCTACGTCAGAAATACTCTGAGAAAATAGCGAAATATCGAGAGCTTCAACTTCAGATCATAAGGCAGTGGAAAATGTGCAGTACCCGAACTATTCCTATTTTGATATCAACCACAGGAGTTATTCCAAAGAGTCTCAAATCCAACCTCAAGAAGCTAAATTTTGATGAAAATCTTTACAAAGTGATGCAGTAAGCAGTACTCCTCGGTACTGCTAAAACGGTAAGGAAGTTTGTAGGTCACGATGGACACCAGGAACAACCATGGAGGGAAACATTACTACCAGGACATCTACCGAGAAATAGGAGCAAGCAATGAAGGACGAACAACCCTTGGTCCAGGAGAAGAAGAACACCGAAGACCTCAGAGCTCAATCCCCCCGATACTTGCTTTCCGGGATGAGTGAATGTTCCACTTAGTAGGAAGTGTGATAGCCGATCGCTAGGGGGTGTGAGAAATCACACCCTTTCTACGCTAATAGGCTCAAGTCGATAATAATCATCGCGTAAGGATAGGTGCTTTCTTTGGAGCTTGGGAACATGGAAGAAAAATGCTATATTATTAAAATCGGGATGAAATTTCATTTATTTTCTTATTTGAAGCTATGCCTTCAGGAGTATTTGAAATGAATCTCAAGCCACGCTGAGATCCCTGAAATTACACTACCAGGAGTCTATGCTGGCCTAGGAGTACCTCAGTCCGTGACACCAATTGCCAAGGGACAACAAAGAAGTCTTCTTTTGGCGTCAGGGCATTGTGGTACTGAAAGAAATGAGAAAACCGATGAACTTGCAAAAGTGCATCAAGGTTAACACCAATGAATCTGACTGTACATTCTCTACCCTACTCATTCATGGAAATCCTAGGAGGTCGTCAATGCCCTTTTTAAAACCGAGAACCTCCATATCAGCCTTGACAGTAATCTTCAAGGCCGGTTTCCCTGTATGAATTGTTCTTGGCCCACCTAGCTCTGGACACTTGTGTTGATCTATTTCTTGTTCTTATTCATACAGACGGGAAATCTTATCTGCTGACTTTCCTATACGGCATGATACAGCTTCACGAATTTTCTGGTAGGGGAAAGTGAGGTAATACGACCCCTAAGGGTCAAATGATCCCCCGCCGTAAATCAGAAACAGCTTGTACCATCTATCCAAATACACATGAAACATGTTCCCCTGCGCCCCTGCGAGTTACTTGTAAAATGTCAATGCGGTGCGAGTGCTTGGCGTGATTTTATTAAAAAATAATCAAAAAGTGTGGCTCTAATCTAAGGTAAGCAGGTTTTTGGACTTTCGTTTTTTACATGTAAGTGTTTACTGAAATGTTGTTTTATTTGCGGGTATTAGTAGCAGTTAGCTAATATTTAAGCCATGTTCGATCATCGCAAGCGGTATGTGAAGGGTTTGTTTTGATCGATATTTTGTAATATGGTATTTGGGGTGAAATGATCCCTTCTGTGTGTTTAAAATGATCTCTGGAATCATTTTACCCCATTAATAGTTTTTGTTTACAGATCATGCAGAGAATTTATAAACGTAAAACTAATCGCCAAAAGAGGCCTGAAGAACATATGCAAAAGGCATCAGAGATGGTATGGCTCACAAAACCGCGAGAAGAGAATTTGAGGTCCCTGTGTCGGTATTAGAAAGAAGAGCCAAAGGTAAAAATGAAATAGCTGTAGGCTCAGCTAAAAAGTTAGGTAGCAAACAGTGTTCAACCTGGAACAAGAACTGGAACTTGTTGACATGGAGTCCAGAATAATATACGGGCTGACCACTCAGGAATTCTTAACCTCAGCTCACCAAAAATGGTAGAAAGAAATAATTTACCGCATCAATTTTACTAAGCTAAAGCAAAAGCTGGACTTGAATGGCTTCGGGGATTTAGACGTAGATATCCAGACATTACAATGCGTGCGCGAGGTTTAAATAAGAATGGATGAATTTCTCTCGACTTAGAGAAACGCCCAAGAAAAATATTATTTTTCAAACCCATCGAATATTTTGTTTTGTGTGGCTTGCTTACATACTTAAATTGTTATGAACAATACATATTATCATTCAAATAAACAGCAGAGTTTATTATTTCATTTTATTTGATATTTATTAACTCATAGTACAAAATGATCACTGATGGGACCATTTTGCCCCTACCCCAGGGATCATTTTATCCACAGGGGTGTATAAAATGATCCTTTACTAAACTTTTACAAAAATATGTAATACAAAAAAACTACATAGATGAAATGAAAAATAAGTAGGCAGATACAAAGTTAGGTAAATTCACTACCTTCAACAATTGAAATCTTGCGGTTTTGCCTACAGTTATGTAGTGTATTTCTGTAATTTAATGACAATGTGTATATGTTAGACTACAACAATTGTGATTATAAATGAATGATAATTGTAATGACGTGTGCAAACAAATGTATATTTGTAACAGCATGTAATAAATATTGAATTGAAATACAACTTTTGGGAGAGGCGTTCTAGACTTCTTGAGCCCTTTCAGATATTAGAGTTTATTACGGTTTTAGAACTGGGTGGCGACTGTACAATACCAGTTGCGAAAAACAGCTTTGATTTGGGATACTGGTTGCGATGTAGTGCAACCCTTAATAATACAATCTTCAAGCCCACAGAACGGCTCAGGTCCAGCAGATGTTAACCTTCATGCACTTTCTGCAAGTTCATCGGTTTTTTAATTTTCGAGCGCGAATTTTGAGCTGAAAATGGCTCAAACGATAAGGTTCGACTCGCTGATGACGAATTCGTCGTCAAATTCAATTCTGTCCGTGGGGCCGTCCGGCCGTTAGCACAATAACTTTCGAAGGGATTGTCCTAGAGACTTGAAATTTTCAAGGTGAGTTCGGTTCCCAAATACCTCGCTTAAGTTCGTTAACCAGCCAAATCATAAGGGTGTTCCATATATACTCCGTTCACGAAAGGTTGAGCATATAGTATGCGTTTCTTTATTTATCTGAAGTTGGTAGTGTTTGCTGTCATAACGTAAAATAAATTCAATGTTGCCGAATGTACCCGGCCTCGTCCGACGAGCTTGCGGCTTATCAGATAACTCTATGCAATATTGACAACATTGCGTATCAATCTGACAAGAAAACAAACATCATAACCTAAAATTTTAATAAACACAGTGGAATATGTCAAAATTACCATGGCCAACCGATGGCTCAACCTTTCGTGAACGGACTATAGGTATAATGACAATTCAAAATTTTTTTGCTCCTCAATATCTCAGACAAAACGAAACCAATCGAAATGAAATGTTGCGACCATATGCGAAGTTTGTGGCCATAGAAAATTTTATTGGAATATTGAAAAGAAGAAACTTCATATTTCCATAAAAAATATCCGATTCAAATGAAATTTATTTTATAAATAAAAATTGATACACTGAATGTTCATGTAGAATTTTGTGACCAAAGTGTTAACAGAACCAAAGAAAATTCAATTTGAATATTGAAAAGAAGAATCTTTTTATTTCCACAACAGGATATCCGATTCAAGTGAAATTTATTTTGTGAATCAAAACTGATATACTGAATGTTCATGCAAATTTTCATCAGAACCATAGAAATTAATTTTTGTAATTATTCATTTTTTAAATATTTCACTTTTTGAAAAATTCCCTGAACATAATTCCGATTGTGCTGAGATTCTGCATTTATATATTTGAACGAGCGCTCAAAAGCTCCTGCTCTGGGCCTTCAAATTTTTTTAAACAACACAATACCTAGGCACCCACAGTATAGTCATTTCATTGCTTTTTGCCCGTTGCTTTATGGTGTTGAGGTAGTGTCAACCTTCACAAAGCATCAAACACTTGTATATTGTGCAAATCCTCTTTATTTATCACAATTTTTATATACAAGCACTTAAACATATAATATCATATTGTAATCAAACTATATAATATTTTTCGAACAAATTGAATCAAAGGGCACGTTTAAATAAAAAACTCCAACATCCTAAACAAAAATTCAATAATACAGTCACGAGGCAATATTAAATTTAATAATTATTAAAATAATGTACACTTTTGTATTTCGCAAATTTGTTATATTTTTACTATCATTATTATTAATATTTCGAGTCCAACAAATAATACAAAATCGATCATTCAATATTTCATATTATTTTTTGCACACCTTATATATTGAACTAACGAATATATACAATCGATAACGGAAGTTTAACAGATAACAAATCAAAGAAACATTCACAATCACATCAAAAAGTTTGGACTTTTTAGTACAGACTGCGTTACAAACTCAACATATAAATAACAACAAACTTCGAAGGTTTTTTTTCACATTTCGAAATTTCTCCAACCTAGGGAAATATTGAGAGTTAAGAATGGCCCAGTAGGTAAATGTAGAACAGCCTGTACATTTTTCGAAGGATGAAAATACAGTCCTACCTTGGATAAATATTTTTGAATAAGGTGAAGGTACATTTGTTTTTATTTTCGCACCCAGTTGAATGGTTAGTAATTTTTTTAATCCAAGGATGGGATTACATTTTTATGAAGAAGAGAACATCACAAGGGAAAAATATACCTCGCAAGAAACTTGGTTATGTACAATCGAACGTATATTTTCGAAAATTGAGCTATTCAATTAAAATATTGATATGTCCACATAAGTACCTATAAATGAAAAGAATATATTCATAATATTATCATTTGTAAGTATACTATTGAATATTTTTATAACTATATATGGCCGGCAAGTTTATTCTATGTTATATATTCGCGTTATTTCTTTATGAACATACCTCTGTTTAAATCGAAATGAAAATGTATTCTGTCTAATAGCAAACTTCTTTTGACACTACATATCGCCATTTATAACTTTGACAATGTTTTACCGAAAATGAGCAAATTTTTTATGTACCTATCATATTGTTAATTAATTTATACCGTAATGCGAATTTGGTGTGATATACAGTGGAACTTCCTTAAAGCGAACTTCTGTATAACGAATTTTTCTATATAACGATTTTCGTACAAGACATTACACCTTGAATCCATCTTCCATGTTAAAAACACCCTCTAAAACCAAGTAAATTCTCTCTATAACGAAATATTCAAGGAACATCACTCTTTCAATGGGTATCGGTAAGAAGGTATCAGGGTGGGTCTTCCGAAAATTTTCCGGACGTATGTAATAAATCCCGACCTTAAACTAAATCATCACGGCGGGCAGAGAGATCCTTCTGAACAGTTTTAAATACACCCCTGGCTGTTTGGTTTCAATATAACCGTAACGCTAGTGTGAAAAGTTGTGCGAAAATAATTAAAAGGAGGTGCTTAAGTTTGAATGATAAACTTAAATTTATCAGTGAAGTCGACCGCATCATTACCGACTGTAAAAACAAATTTCTGTATAACGAAATTTCTTTATGACGATTTTTTTCTCCGGATTTAGCGCTTTCGCTGTAAGGAAGTTTCACTGTATTTATTTGAAAATATACAGGGTGTTTCATCTTTTGACGTATATTAGAGGCTTGAACTAGCAACCCCCTCTGAGGGGGCGCTTCAACCCCTCAAAATTGATGTGATATATTTGAAAAGTCTTGAAACCCTCTTTACAATGGTGTATGAAAAACGTTATTACGATGAACTTTTTTTGCCAAAAATTAATGTTTTTTGCTCAAATGAGACACCTTGAATATATCTTTATTTTGAAAAAATCAGCAGAGTAGTAACTCAACATATTGTTTTATAATGAAAACTAAATATGGAAGCAACGTAAGGAAATGTTTTGTTTTTTTCTATAAGTAATATTTGAGAGAT
This sequence comes from Propylea japonica, assembly GCA_013421045.1. Taxonomy (NCBI): domain Eukaryota; kingdom Metazoa; phylum Arthropoda; class Insecta; order Coleoptera; family Coccinellidae; genus Propylea; species Propylea japonica. Next base: position 82,886,609 of record CM024242.1, on the reverse strand, counting down.
TTTTTTCATTAAGAACCTACTTTGAAAATGCAATTAATAACCAAGTTGAAAACGGTCCATTAAAATAACGTTTATCCACGACTATTGAATAATCCATCCTTACACGTCTGTTTGTACGGCCATAATAATACCCATAATCACAAGTGAATAATGAGTTGTTATTCACTGCTGTCAGATGCTTAGTAGATTCACCTTTGATATTATATTCTTTGAATTGATATTTCTTCAGTATTCTAAAGTACTCCAACTAACACATATGGGTACCTATACCTTGTCAATCGGGGACAAAATCTACTCTTATTACATCAAAAAGAATTTTTTTACAAAATATAGGTACAATGACAAGTTCTCCAAAAATGTCAACTTGACTTTTTAAATTGCATTAGAAACTACATTTAGAATGGTCTTGTCACGGTCGCCAAAGTTAAATCTTCAAGAAATATATTCAGTAGTCGTGGATAAAGTATAGTATGCTACTCGCGTATAATGGCTATTATTCACACGGTGGTTTGGGTCACTCGCCTACGTCTCGTAGCCTGAACTTCACCTCGTGAATAATTGCTATCATTATACGCTCGTTGCATAATATACTATTTTCATACACTGTTAATAGGGTTTCAAGACCTTTCAATCTCAACCCCTTTTCCCTATTCAATTTCGAAGGGTTGAAGCGCCCGCCTCAAAGGAGTTTGCTCGTTCAAACCTCAAAAATACTTCAAAAGATGTACCCCAATTTGGTATACAAATTTCAGAAATTTATTCCGTATACATGACATGTAAAATTATAACCAATCTTTCGAAAAATTGTACTTATTGCAACTGAATACGAAAAATATTGCTTTTACAGACTCCTCTTATTGAAGAACTCTTTTGAAAAATGTTGAATTCGAAGGCAAACAGTGTAACTTAGGGTAAAACATTGTCAAACTAAAAATATCTTCGTAATTACCGATTTTCGATAAAATCATAATATCGGGCGATAAACTGTCTAAATATTCCCGTTTGAAGCATTTTTTACCTTTTGACACTCATGTTCCTTTTTCATATATTTTTTTACAACATAGATTTTTCGAAAAATCACAATAAGCTTTTCTTGCTATGTACAAAAGCTATTCTCAACATCTTCGGTATAAAATATCAAATTGTTCAAAACGTTGAGAGGGCAAATTTGAAAGCTAGGTTTTCTCACTGTTCAAAATGAACTAGAAATCTATAAAAACTGAATTTGAAACCTATGGTGGAGAGCTCTGGGAAGAAGGTCAATCGAAAAAGAGTGGCTTGTCTGCACTTAGTCCATCGTAGTTAAAAAAACTACATTTCTCATTTCAAGATGATAACTAAATGCATACTCAATAGCAGTTATTCTCTATTTTCAATAGGCTTATTATTTATTTGTTCAATTTAGTTAGAATGCTTCATTATTTTGAATAAAAATCAGTTTAACAAATTAAATGTAGTTAGCGAGCTCAATAATCTAATACTTTCCAAGAAATATTCTTCGATACTCATCACCTCGAAAAAAATTTTATTGCTTGTACACTCAACATTTACTCAAATCACGATGCCAAACTCAATGTATCTAGACTTTATTGAAACTCTGTATGTTGAAATATAGGGTTTTTCATGTGACGGCATTAAGAGCATCTCTTTTAGAGTTAGCTCAAAAATAACACAAAAATCAAACAAGTCACAGTACATGAGACCATTCTTTCCCAACTTACCTCTCTACAGGTGTCTCATTTAAAAGTTTCCACCTTCAATAACTCAACAACGTATGAGAATTTGTGAAAACACCCAGACAGGTCAATTTTTGATGACAGGGGGGCTTGATCTGGGATAGAAAGCTTGTTCCTAAAGGATTTTCCAAAAAGAGGTGTTATTTTGAATAGCCCACTATTTCGGTAGATGTCACGTTTGCAGCTGTCATTTTTTGACACTTGTTACGGTGAATGGATTGCGCTATCGAGAGATGAATAATGATTTTTTACAGCCGAAAATGAATAGTTTCGATCTGGATAACGTTTACTTTCAACAAGACGACGCTACGTGCCACACAAGCAACGAAACCATTGTTTCCGGATCGTGTTATCTCTCGAAGAGGTGATCACAATTGGCCACCGAGATCTTGCGATTCAACACCTATCGAGGACATAGGGCAGCGATTTGGGTATGGAAAATTTCATTAAAAGGATATGGTCCTGTAAGCGTGGTAGTGGTGGTCATTTGCCTGATGTTATTTTCCACTATTAACGGCATAGGTTCTTCTTTATAATTAAATAAACATCCGATCATTTATATCGAAAAATGGCAATTTTCTTTGAATATCAAAAAAACCTTTACTAGGAGCCTTCTGGAGAGGGTTGTTTTGTAACACAAATGTATACATGGATTCAAATTTCTACGAACTTGAAGTTTGTGTTCTATGAAGTGAATATTCGCGAAACTTCAGGGTATTTTAATGGAATTATGGTACCGATAAAACTTAATAAAATATTCATATTATAGAACACAAACTGCAGGTTCATACAAATTTAAATCTATGCTTACATTTGTGTTACAAAACTACCCACTTTTCCTATTCAAATTCCTGATGGGGTTGCAACCCACTCCAAGGGGTTGCTAGTAGAAACAAGCTTTGTAGATGAGATTAGATTAGAGGAGGGGCGACAGATCAAAACCGACCTTGCGAGTTCCTTGACCTTAAGATCTATTGTGCATCCCAGCGCTATTTACCAGTCAGGCAGCAATCCGTTACTTCTTCAGGCTTTAGGAACCAGGAGCCAAGATGCCGTAACCGTTTCTGGTGAACAGCTTCACACTCACATAGCAGGTGTCTGACTGTCTCGGTGGCTTCCTGACAGAAGCGACATACTATCGGGCGCCTTTCCCATGTTTTTGAAGTGGTACCTCACGGGACAGTGCCCAGTGAGAGCGCCCGTCAGTTTCCTCAGTTTCAATTTGCTGAGTGAGAGGACTTTCTTGATCCAGCTCGTCGAGTGAGAGAGACACGACCTAGCTTGTCTTTGACCATTGGTCGTACGCCAGGACATAAGCTTCCTCTTTTATTCCCAGTCCTTAATAGCCATTGCTTGATGGCTGGTTGGAAAGCCGCAAAACAACAAGCTTTGTAACCTAGATCACGTCTCCTTGTCATCAAAAATCGACCTGTCTGAGTGTTTTCACAAATTCTGATTCGTTTTGAGTTATTGAGGGTGGATACTTTCGAATGAGACACCCTGTATAGCATTGCGATAACCATATATGCTCTTTTTGGTAGAACTTGAAGTTCTTCAGAGAAGAATGAAATGATATAACTACTCATATTTGACTCGTACTTTGTATTGAACCCTTTGTCTTCGTTTCATTGATTCCTGGTCGGTGTCCCTCAAGGATTCAACTCAAACCCTAAATTTTCTCCACGAATGTTCATCAATAAAAATGCACGAATCTGGTATACCATATACTCTTCTAACAGAACCATCAAGTTCGTAAGAAATAAACAATCCTATTTCTCGAGTCAACATCCTAACTCATCTTTCCGCCCGTCAGAATCAGCACAAATAATAAAGATTCGAAAGTAGACCTAACCTTACGTAATTCAATATTAAAATTCTCTACGCCACTGAACAAGTCTCATATACAAGTGTTCCAAAAGTCGGTAAGAAGATGAATCCCTATCGTTTCTTCCCCTTCCACTGCTCGCTCATTTGGGAGGGGGAAAACTTGATTTTTCCGGATATCAGACGAATCTCTCGAATAGATCGAAGGAACCTTTGTATTACGCTATCGAACTCCCTGACATTGTCGTGATGCAGGTCCTTTCGCATGAGGAGTCTGTGTTTTCAGAATTGGACCTGACTGCTTTGGGGGTGCCAGGCACGTTAGGCTCTAGGTTTTCTGTGTTGTTGTTGGTGGAGGCTCTTCTTGAACTTCTCTGGTGGCTGTTCTCACGTCGAAAACGCTGCATTCACTCTCTAGGTCGCTACTTTCTAGTTGAAGCACGTTCAACTGGAAAAAAGTAGATTTCTGCTTTAGGAATTTGATGCACCGTTGAATATTGACTACCTAGTAGGACAACCTAATGGAAAAGTATTTTCACAAGAAGAAGACGCGAACTAGACTGGAACAAGGCTTGTTTCAATGGAAATGTCAGGACATCATTCTAAAAACGCAGGGGTTTTACTTTCGACGCCTGACGCCAATCAAGAAGTGATCTTCTTGACTAGATGTCAGCCTCAGAAATGTGTTTTACAAGGGGATTGTCCTACTTGGTATTCTAAATATAATGATCCAACCACATGAGTATTAATTGAGCCCTGACGTAACGGCAGAAACCCTAGCGCGCTTATTCATGTTGGGAAAACGATAATCCAAATTTTAATATTATGGGAGCTATTCATATATTCATTCGTTAGAATGAGTACTGCTGAACTGCCACAGTGGAACTTCCATATAACGAACGTCTGTATAACGAATTTCGTACAAGACATTGCACCTTGAATCCAAATTCCATGTTAAAAACACCCTCTAAAACGAAGTGAATTCTCTCTATATTCAATGAACATCACTCTTTGAATGGGTATTGGTAAGAAGATATAAGGGTGGGTTTTTCCGAAAATTTTCCGGACTTACGTAATAAATCCCGACCTTAAACTAAATCATTAAGGCGGGCAGAGGGATCCTTCTGAAACAGTTTTGAATAACCTCTGGCTTTTTGGTTTCAATCTAACCATTACGCTAGTGTGAAAGTTGTGCGAAAATGTCTAAAAGCAAGTGTTTAAGTTTGAATGATAATCTTAAATTTATCAATAAAGTCGACCGCGACCTAGCTGACTTTCATATATAGAAACAAATTTTCTGTATAACAACATTTCTTTATAACGAATTTTTTGCGGATTCAGCGCTTTCGTTATAGGGAAGTTCCACTGTAATTGTTTTTAACCTCGTTTTATTCAACACCAGGTCTAAATGCGAGGTTTGAGACCACTATCGGCTCGAAATTCGAAACTTATAGACGTTGATGTCCAGCCTATTAATCATTATTAAAATTGAGGTAGTTATGGATAGGTTAGCCTTCCGGGAACTGCGACCATGTAGATCATTTGTTCTCGAACCTACTCTTTCATTGAAACCCATGGAGGTCGTCAATGGCGTTGATAAAACCGATAACTTTCTTAGGAGCCTGGGCCACGACCAGTTTCCCCATATGAATTATTCTGCTCTGGACACCTCCATACCATGTGTTCAGCTGTTTCTGCTTCTGATCCACGAAGCATGCAAATATCATCTGCTGACTTCCCAAGCGGCAAAAATGACATTTGTACCGTTAGTACAACCATCACCCGAAGCTCAGCACGTGACAGCTTCAGGAGCCTTCTGCTATAGGTAGGTGAAACCATTAGGTACGAATATTGTGGCCTGAGTAAGTCTAGGAGTGTTTCTCCAGAGGGTTATTCTGTTATTCAACTCCCACTGCTGCCTTATATTGGTCCTTTCAGAGCCCACAGAAAAGCTCAGGCCCAGCAGGTTTTAACCTTGATGCACCTTTTTGCAAGATCAACGGCTTTTTCGTTTCCTTCAACACCTCAATGTCAGGGCAACCATAGTCGAGTCTCTTTTATTGTTACTTGACAATTGCTATATGGTGTTACGGCACCCCCAGGTCAGCAAAGACCCCTGGCAGATTGATTCCAGGTATCTCAGCGAACCTGGCTGTCTGTGGTACACCTAGATGTCTGTGGGAGAATCTCGAAGACGTCCGAAAAAAGTCTTGACCATTATTACAAATCGGGGTATCTTGAAGGCGTCTTCAAAACGTTCATATGGACATAAAGAGAACGTTTTTAGGAGATCTTCTGGATATCCAATTTATATCTTAATGCTGACCTAGATGGTAGGTACCTTGTTTTTCAAATATAAAGGCTTTAGTAATCAGTCGACAGGACGTTTCCAACTTTCTGCACTTTTTGATGTAAGCAGAAAAGTTTTCTATACACAGTTTCTTTTCTAAGAAATGGTTATGTAGAATCTCGACACTGACCGAGTGAACTTATAATTTAAGTGAACGTATATCATAACATCCTGAAGATTTACGTCCTTGGAACTTCCCGAGAAATATGCCACTGAATGCGCAACATGATTTAGTCATTTATTTCTTGGACGTCTTGAAGACGTCCATTATGGACATTCCTGGGACGTAGTGTTTTAAGGATGTTTACTTAATGCCTCTGGACGTTCAGACATCAATTGGACATCCTAAGGATGTCCAGTGCTTTAGGGGAGAACTCTAAGGGAAGCTGCCTCACCTGTCTAGTATTTAGATAAAGTTCGCTAGAATCAGATCCACAACTGGAACTTTCACTGAGTTCTGTTGTGAACTTCCTTTGTGCTCTTGGACTTGGTGGCGGCCTCCTTGTACAAACTTGAGCCTGAATGTGTTCGCAAACCCTTCTGAACCTCCTTATATTTCCTGCAAATTAGTGAAAAATATGTAATGACCATTTCCATAATATAATTTCAGAAAATCTCACCTGACAGAAGAGTAAAAGTAATCGCAAAAAGATTCTCCTTAGAATTATCTCCTACTTGCTTGGTGATGGTTGAAATATCAACTTGGAATCTAACATGTCTCTGAAACATGGCGGGACCTGTTGTACCCCTCTTATACTCTACCCTGAAGCTCATAGGACTGGATACGGAGTGACTCAATTCGGCTATCTATAATAAAATCTCACATTGAAAAGGTGTTCCTCAAGGTTCCCCTTAAGGACCATTATTTTTCGCAACGAAGACTTACTGATAAAAATGCGTGAATCAAATCTGCTTTGACAGTTGCTAATGGTTTTCCTTTGATTAGAATAGTTGATGTTTCGTCCTTCTCTGTCGTCATCAAACTTCCAAACCAAGACTTCTTTGTTAGTTCCGGAGACGACTCGGGTGTCAAATGGGCCTCTTCTGATGCGGTGGAAACATCTGAAGAAAGTTTATTATGAAATTATGGATTTTATATAAAAAAATACACGTTAAACATGAAATAAGCTCTCATTTCCATACGAGGAATAATCTCATCAAAATCCGTTGACCAATGATGGCAATGAAGCTCCTTGTAGAGCCAGAACATAAGGAAAAACACCTACGGAAAAGAATTCACGAGAAGTGAGAAGGCAGACCTAACGGCACCCTGGTAGAGTCTTTTGGGCCTAGAACACTTTGAAAAATTTCTCAAAACGTTCAGTACTCTCTTGGCACCTAACTAGAATAGGCTGCACCTTCTTACAGGGTTTCTCACAAGCCCCTACCGTCTCAGGAAACACCTAAAGATTCTGGCTGATGCCGAAAACGTTGAGTGTATATTCTATGGAGAAGATGAGGAAACTTCACAACATCTCGTAACGGGATATCTGCCATCCCGGAAGACGTAACTGGGTGAGGGCACTATCAGGGAAGAAGATATCCCATCCCTGAAACCACTTCAGTTTCTGAGGTGAGACTCTGGACTAGACACCTCGTATGCATGGGGGCACAATAAACAATTGGGTTGGGCTGCGGGAGTATCCCTTTTTGTATTCTTAACCATAACTTGAAGCGTTTTGTGTGATGATGTCTTTCAGAATCTTTACAAGGATGGATCATTCCACTAAGTTCCTTCGGAACATTGAAACAGCAAGATCCAAAAGGTATCTGGATCTTGGTGAGAAACAATTACACCTCCTCACTGGCTTTCTTACAGGACACTGCTTCCTCAGGAAGGACCTGTTAAGGATGGGATTATCGGACACTGACGAGTGTAGGTTCACCTAGTCACGGAATGCTTTTCCGTTGCAAGTTTAGTTTTGTTTAGTTAAAAAGGGGTTATAGTTCATTGCGACTCAAGGTCTATTGTGCCCCCTTCTTCTTCTTCTTCTCTGTGCGGTGCCTTACCGGCCGAACTCAGGCCTAGTGGCCCATTGTTCACCCGCATCGTCTATAGAGACTCAGATCTCTATTGTGCCCCCTTACAGAGCTGTTCTGGCCACACTCTCCACAGCTCGCCTTTCAGTTTCAGAGATCTGATAAAATTCAATATCTGTGAAGGCTTTAACGAGGCTAGTTCCTCACTCTTACAAGTTTCTCGCCCAAGGTATTCTCTTCTTAGGCTCACACTGCCAAAGCATTCCGTGACTAGGCGAATGGGGATTTCTTTCTCCTCCCCCAGTGTCCGACAATCCCATCCTCAACAGTGTCCTGTGAGAAAGCCAGTGTGGAGGTGTAATTGCTTCTCACCAAGATCCAGATATCTTTTGGATCCCTCAGTCTCAAAGTTCCGAAGGAATTTAGTGGAATGATCCATCCCTGGGAGATTCCGCCAGAGTTTTTCCCTCTCGGCTTTCTTCTTATCCAGAAACTCATTCTTATAGGTACATTTACCTATACCACAGAAGGGTTATGGGCCAATGAGTGACATTCGTACGCCCTTTTTGGCAAGTGTATTGGCCTCTTAGTTTCCTTTGATTGGGTAACGAGCCTAATGCCCTATTGCAACCGTCGTCTAAGCAACGTTTAAGCCCTGAAATGACGTTGTAAAGGGTGTGGTGAGAACAACTCTGTAAGGGGGTACAATAGACGTTGAGGTCGCAGTGAACTGTGACCCCTTTTATAACTGTAACTTCCATGAAGTTGTAATACTTACTTTGTAATTTTCGCCTGTGAAACCTTGGTGAACCCAGGAAACTATTTTTTATGGTCGTGAGTCTACTCTTCCAATGATGACTTGAGCTAGAATGAGGAGATCCAGGTGGTGTCATTTGCGATAGAATTGTTGAGCCTGCGTGTAAAAACAAAGTTTAATATTTCCAGAACTTCACAGCATCCTATAACAGACTTACCTGCCAAGAGGTTAGCATTATCGTTTTCAGGTGAAGTCAGTGTCGACAATATGGACGAAGTCGAGGTTCCCCCACTACTGTTAGCTCTGTGATGGGTTGGAGTGGGGGGTGCTGGCGTCACAGTCACGTGGGTGTTCGAAGTTATATGGCTAGATGTCGTGGTGGTAGTACGATGGCCATGGTGGGAGGCAGCTCTTTGACATACTGGGGATGATAGAGGAGCTTGAAACATACTTTCAGTTATTTTTTGAATCTTTAGGGATTAAGGTTGCTATTTCTGAGTTCGGTGGAACAGGAGAGAGAATATTTCAACTGAGATGTGTACTACAAGACATATTAATTTCCTATTTTTTCAAACAAAAACACTTTCATTCAGTAAATCTATGATGGTCTTATTATTATTATTTGGACTGGGTTCTTTATGGCTGGGATAGCCTTCCGGGAACTGCGACCATGTATGTCTTTTGTTCTCCATCCTACTCATTAATGGAAACCCGAGGAGTTCGTCAATGGCGTTAATGAAAACTGAAAACCTCCTTAGGAGCCTTGATCGTTACCTCTTAGGTGTCCAAGACCGGTTCTATATATATGAATTATTCTAAGGCCTGCCAGCTCTGGACAGTTGCATACAACATGTTCAGCTGTTCTCCTTCTGATCCCGTCAGCGGTCCCACCTTCACCCGAAGAGCAGCTCGTGACAGCTTCATGAGCTTTCTGGTATAGATAGATGAAATCATCACTAATTTTTGGACTGAGTTTGTCCAGGGCTGTTTCTCAGAAGATTTATTCTTTTATTCAACTCCCATTGCTGGACCACAGCCGTATATTGGTCTTTTCCAAGCTCACAGGTCCAGCAGGTGTCAAACCTTGATGCACTCTGTGCAAGTTCATCTGCTTTTTCATCTCCTTAAACACTATAATGCCCTGGCACCCATCGCAGAGTCACTTTAATGCCTCTTGCTACCAGTTGCTTTATGGTGTTACGGCACTCCTAGGTTAACAGAGACCCTTCTGTGAAGGTCTTATAGTTGATTCTTATAAATCTCTAGCAGTATCAATACGAATAGAATGTTAAATGAACCCAAAATGCTTTTCAATTAACACTTTCGTCAATGTTCAAAACCAAACAGCTTAATTGAAAATGAAGATTTATTGGAAGACTTGAAAATTCCAGATTTTCAAGAAAGGTTCTTAGCTTCCTTGTTTAAAATTACAAGGGTAATATTGAGGAAGTTTATCTACTTAAATGAACCACCTCTTAGAAAAAAGGTATTCAGGACCAAACCAATAGGTATGTATGTTCAGTTTGTTTTCATTTCGAGAGTTAATGTTAGTACTAACAATAGGAATAGGATCACAAAGTATTAAACACTTACAGTGAGAATTGTTCGTGGTGCTGTTGAAATGAATTGGACTTGAGGCACCCGATGAAGATCTTGTTGGAGAATGTATACTCAAATTGCTGTGTGTACTGCCTGTTGAAGGACTTCTTCTTGCATGATGGCGTCTGTGGAAAATAATTTATTGTATAAAAACTATAAGTTACATTCACTACTTGGTCTATTCTTGGAATGTAAGGCTGCCGAATGAGCTTCCAGGGTAGCAAGAGAAAGGAGCCTGAAAACGAGAGACCGCATGGTCCTCGCATTTTGAATGAGTATAGATAGTATATCGAGGTGATCTCAGATAACCTAGCTGTAAGACATTAATTTGAAAAAATACTCGTACATCGCGGTATTTCAAAGTCGCGATCAATGTAATAATGAAAGCATATTTTTGCTGCAGGGTCATTGGTGTATTAAACTGATGGCTCTAAAACTGAGAGCGAGTTGGAGCCAGTGTGTACACTGTACAGTCCCTCAGTTTAATTAGCTCTACCAATGGGCTTCTATTCATCAATATTTCAAGCGTAAACCTTCCCCATAAGGGGATGCATATTGTAATGTACGAGATGCAACTACCGGAAAAGGTATTTATATTATCTGACAGTAAATCAGCCCTATAACGCTTGAGCCTCCGGTATTACGGTCAAAGCTAGTCTGGAAATTCAAACTACCACCCAATGACCAGGCTTAACAAAAAAGGGAGACGTGAGGGGGGAAGGAATGAACCATTTTATTGTGGCAGAGCCATTATGTGTTCCCAACCAGTTGTCGAAAAATGGAAATTAAGGAATGGAACAAAGAGGAGGATTCGATCCTGGTAAATGGCCAAATGCAGAAAACACTCTCTACTCAACGAGCTCGAACGAAAATGCCTCCCACTCAGTAAATGAAATTTGAGAAAGTGACAGGCTTTCTCAAGGAACAGCTGAACATCAGCTATTCAGTGTCCATGGGAAAAGACTGCGAGACCTTGGTTCGAGTTTCCTGAAACCAAAGCAAATGGGACAAGAAAGTAGAAGGGTTTATTAGATCTTGCCGACCGATCATCAACAACGTCGAGTCTTTGCTGATTGGGTCGTTGAAATACATGAAAATGATCCGGAATTCCATCGAAAATCATCTTGAGTGATGAGGTCCATTTCCACACCTCGTGGCTTCATCAACAAGCAAAATTTTTGCATCTGGGGCTCGGAAAAACCCAAGGGTTTTGTTTTGAAAAGCCTCTGTTTCCTCAACGTGTGATGTTTGGTTCGGTTTATGGTCGGCGGAGTCATTGGCCTTACTTTTTCGAAAATGAGGCTTAGAGCAACAGTTACGGTGAATGGATTGCGCTACAAAAGATGATTAATGATTTTTATGGCCGAAATTGGATAGTATTGATCTGGACAACGTTTACTTTCAACAAGACGTCGGCTTCGTGTCACACAAGCAACGAAACCATTGATCTTTTGGGGGAAAACTTTCCGGACCGGTTATCTCTCGAAGAGGTGATCACAATTGGTCACCGAGATCTTGTGATTTAACACTTGAGAGACTTCTTCCTTTGGGGCACGTGAAAGAGAAGGTCTACGCGAATAGCCCTGCGTCGATTCAAGACTTCAAAGATGGAATTCGTGAGGCTATCGAGGGCGATTTGGTTATGGTTGTGGTGGTCATTTGCCTGATGTTATTTTTCACTATTAATGGCGTAGCTTCTTCTTCATTATGAAATAAACATCCGATCTTTCAAATTGAAAAATTATTATTTTCTTTGAATATCAAAATAACACCTCTTATTGGAAAACCAATTACTTTACCTTTTCACTTTTCCTCTAATCCAATCTAATCTAAGTAACATATAAAATATTCTATTCAAACTCACTTGTAGGTTGATCTTCGAGGTGTTAAGGGAGATCCTTCACTGATTTGTCCGAATTGAAGAGAACCTTGACCGTTTATTCGACAGGTATCGATTCTTTTCTTTGGTGGATCCTGACTTTCAGTATTTCTTATCCTCAGGATGGAATCAGAATCGTCTTCGCAAGCTGGTCTCTTCCTTTTCCTCTCCAGAAGGAGGAAGTATATCACTTTTTCTGTATTATGACTGTAAAACAAGCAAAAATTAGGTTTCTTGAGATTTAAAATGGATTATTTTGGAATTTCTGAAGCTGTAACAGATAGAAAATGGGTCACTTTTTCACTGAATATTCAAGAAAATGCCTGAAGAGAACTGACGAAGCAGAATGTGTACCTTAGAATAAGTCCTCTAATAATGATCTCTATTTCTACAGGGTGTTTCAAATTGCGCGGTTTTCTAGAAAATAAATACAACATATAATTTGCGTTCATTTTCGAATACTTTTTATTGGTAATTTGAGCATCAGCTATGACATTTATATGCGAAAAATTATATCTGCCAAGTGGGCCTCCTTTTGCAGCTTTCAGACTTCCACTCTTTTGTTAAAATTTTTAATCATATTCTGATTTATTGATTTCAGGAAAAAAAAGAATAAGCCAATTATGGAAAAATATACAGTTTGCTCCATTTGCCATCAACATGTTCTCCACCCTGTATTTATTCCATTATGTGAATTCATATTGTAAAACCTCAGTCGATTTCGTGAAATTTTCGTATGAAACATTTTTCTTTATCTCTTTTAGTAACAAAGTTAAAGGGGGGGTCAAATTATAGTGAAAAACCCTGTACAAAGTGATTTTTATAAATAGCTTAGATCACTCTTCTGAATTGTCATAATACCCATACTATATACTAGTATTAGTAGTATATAGTGCAGTATAGTACGATATACACTGTGAGTAAGACGAATTCAGTGCTCCATCTATAATATATATTTTTAAAGAACAGCGCAATTTAAAACAACCTATAGTTGGAGCTTCGACAATTGCAGAAAACCATTTTTCAAAAGTGACCTTAAAACTTCCTACCATTTCTTGCCTGTTTCCTCAAAAATGTGAATTTAATTTTGTAATTCCACATTGATCTTACCTAGGGCTAAGAAGATGCTGAATAAGTTTCTCCTTTTCCTTAAAACAACCTAAACTGCATATTGCTTGCAGGACATCTGGATCGATAGACTCAATAGATGGTAGCACGTGTGTTTGTACTACATCCATCATGGGCTGTTCCAATTCTAGTTCTCCCTTACCACCAGCAGTGACCCAGGGGTGCTTGTTGATTTCGGAAAGCTGAAAATCTTATTTTTACAGAGAATTCAGGACTCGGCTCGGTTTCTACGTTACCGTCAATCTTTTTTCGGGGTTTACTTCTATCATTCCTCGTAATAGGCTCTGACAATCCGGGGGTACAAAGTGTGGTATGTGAAACACACCCCTTTTTACTTTTTCTAGAAGTTGTCTTAGATTATCATCGTCGAAAGGAAGGGCACCAACCAGGAGGGCGTATAAGATGACACCACAAGACCATACATCTGCTCTTCGGCCATCATACTTCTCACCCTGTCCAAAAATACAAATAAGTAGCGAAATATTATGTTTGGAGAAAAAAAGAAATTGCTTTACATGGTTTGTATAAGAGTTCTACATGAATTTACACCTGTATATCTTGAACCGAATTTTAGATCAGGATAGGTAGTTTTACTTTTACTTCAATACAGTTAGGCATGTAATGTCTAATATTTTGAATTCTTCTAGACTGATAGAGGATGCTCAAGCAATTCCTTCAATCGAAAACGCTAGGGATTTATAGAACATCATTATATTACCTATCAAACCTTTCAAAAACGTTATCTTCTTCTACGATTGAGAGTTGCATGTATGTTTGAAATGTACTTAGTTTTTTCATTTGTAGATTGTTTAGGGGAGTACAGTTCAGCGACTTCAGGATCTATTGTGCCCCCAGAGCTGTTTTCGCAACTGCACTGCAGCTCGCCTCTAATTCCAGAGCACCAATGAACTGCATATTTGAGTGGTCTTCACGGAGGCTAGGTCCGCGTTTCTCCTATATAATTTTTTGTCCAAGACATCATTTGTACAGGCTCGCAATGGCGAGGTATCTGTTACTAGTTTAGTTCAGTTTAGTTTAAAGAGGGGTTCAGTTCACTGCGACCTTAAGGTGTATTGTGCCCCCTTACAGAGCAGTTCTAGCCAAACCCTTCACAGCTCGCCTTCCAGTTCTAGAGATCTAATGAAATCTAATAACTGTGAAGGCTTCAACGAGGCTAGTTCCTCACTCTTACAAGTTTCTCGTCCAATGCATTCTTTCCTCAGGCTCACAATGTCAAGGCATCCGTGACTAGGTAAATGGGGGTTTCTTCCTCCTCCCCACAAAACTTGCACTCGTCAGTGTCCGATAATCCCATCCTCAACAGGTGCTTCCTGAAGCGGCAATGTCCTGTAAGAAAGCCAGTGAGGAGGTGTAATTGCTTCTTACCAAGATCCAGATATCTTTTTTGATCCCGCTCTCTCGAAGTTCCGAAGGAACTCAATGAATGATCCATCCCTGGGAGATTCCCTCTCGGCTTTCTCCTTCTCCAGTAATACCTTCTAATAGGTAAATTACATATACCACAGAAGGGTTCTGGCCAATGAGTGACATTCGTGCGCCCTCTTTGGCAAGTGTATTGGCCCTCGTCGTTTCCTGTTACTAAGTGAATACGAGTTTACTTCTCCTTAGCACAGAATCTACACTCGTCAATTTCTGTTGAGCCAATTCTCATCATTAGCTTCCAAGGCGGCAATGTTCTATTAGATAGCCTGTGAGGAGTCGCGAAACTTATTCTTGCTGAGATCGAAATACTTTTTGAACCTTCCAGTTTTGAAGTTCCCAAGGAACTTCTCGGAATCATTTATTCTCGGAAGATTCCTTCAGTGTGCTTCTCTTTCAGTTTCTTCTTTCTCCGAAAACTGTTTCGTATAGGTGCCAATAAGTTGCGTTTGTGCTCCCTTTCTGGCTGGTGTGTTAGCCTCTTCATTTCATTTGATTTCTGGGTGACCAGAAACCCAGACTAAATAGTCCTTGTGGTTTTTGCCTACTTCTCTGTTTGTTTTTTCATTTACATCGGTTAATATTGTTGATATCAGAACCTACTATTTAATAACTCATTGTCTAGATCAGTATCTATCTGAGATGAACTCTTGTCACCTTGTAGGAACCTCTTATAATTCAGAGAATTCAAATTGTGCGTCAACAAAGATGAACAAAACAGAAACAGGGGACAAGTAATTAGCAAAGCAAATTAATTCGATTAACAACATCCAGTGGCAGTTTTGAATTTAAAACATGAAGACAGAGGTTTTTTTCGCATTTTAATGTGGATAATGTAAATAAGGGTGTAAACTCGTAATATCGAAGCATATAAACAGTTTGTACTACCAGGCAGACACGCTATTACCATAGGGTTGTAGATAAAGATGATTTGAAAGTCCTTACCCTTATAACCTCAGGACATGCATAATGTGGTGAACCACAACTTGTTTCTAGCATGGATCCCATGGGTTGTAGAGATGCCATTCCAAAATCTGCTATCTTAATGTTATTCTTCTCATCCAACAGAAGATTTTCTGGTTTGAGATCCCTATGACTGAAAAAATAACATTGAGGATCTTTAGTTGGAATGTTGCTGGGAAGAATTGGTATTGATTTTGTTTCAGAAAAAAATTATAATAGGACTGAATTTGACACGAAAATTTGTAGATTAAAGCAATCTGTCAACTCAATGCACTGGGGCTAAACCTTGTCATACTGGAGTGCACGGCAACGAAATGGCAGACCAACTGGTTAGGTTGGGTAAAGTTAGGCAGACCAACTGGTTAGTGAGTTAGTGAGTTTAAAATGGGGTTATAGTTCACTGCGACCTCAAGGTCTATTGTGCCCCTTAAAGAGCTGTTCGGACCACACCCTCACAGCTCGTCTTCCAGTTCCAGAGATATGATAAAATCCAATATCTGTGACGGCTATGGAGGCTAGTTCCTCAATATTACAAGTTTCTTGCTCAAGGCATTCTCTCGTCAGTGTCCGTTAATCCCATCCTCTACAGGTGCTTCCTGAGGCGACAGTGTCCTGTGCATGAGAAAGCCAGTGAGGAGGTGTAATTGTATCATACCAAGATCGAGATATCTTTTGGATCCCGCTGTCTCAAAAGTTCCGAAGGAACTTAGTGGAATGATCCATCCCTGGGAGATTCCGCCAGAGTTTTTCCCTCTCGGCTTTCTCCCTCTCCAGAAACTCTGTTTTATAGGTACATTTACCTATGCCACAGGAGGGTTCTGGGCCAATGAGTGACATTCGTGCGCCCTTTTTGGCAAATGTATTGGCCTTTTCGTTTCCTTTGATTCCCGAATGGCCGAGAACCCAGATTAAAAAGACCTTATTTTTCTTGCCTACCTCAAAGAGTTTGTTCCGGTACTCTCAGATCATCTTTGAGTCGATGACGTAGGATCTCAGTGCTTTAATAGCATCTGAGTGTATGGCTATATGGACCAATTGGTTAGATAAGACTCACTCAAAATTTTGAAAAAATAAGGAAATGGTGGACATAGTCACGGAACTCTGTCTCGTGAACTATCACTTGTGACACATAGGAAAGGGTCCCAATTATACCTGTCACTTCTGCAAAGAAGCCACTGAGACAACTGAACACCTGCCTTGTAACTGTTCTGCTGTCCGTAGGGAAATGCTGAGGCAGCTTGATTAGTAGCAATTAATAGACGTAGAACCCAGGAAAGTAGCAGGATTCATTAAGACTTTGCTGCAGGAATGCTAAACAGCACAGGGTTGCACAATAGATTTTCAGGTCAAGATTCTGGAAGGTCTGCTCAGTATTATGGCCCCTCGTTTAATATAGATACGTAATCTAGGCACGAAAAACCGGTGACTTGGATTTCATTGGACATTTGCACAAACGAGGAGCCAAACAATCTTGTCTGGAAATGGTCCTCAACTGCCTTCAAAGAATCAAAACCTTATGGGAAGCAGTTATTCTCAAGGAATCTCTCACATATGGCACCAGCTCTGGGATTGATACCACACTCACCGACAAAAAAACTCATCCATCTAAAATTTTGCTGAAGTTTTTTGTCAACAACTTTCGTCATTTTTAACCGATTTCAATCGTTTCTACTGCAAATTATAGCTAAATTCTTCGGTAACCAAACAAATTTCAGGAAAAATTAACAATACTTCTAATAGCATATTTATACGGGGTGAAAAAAACATGTATTTATGTAGGTACTAATTTCTTAACACCCTGTGAAACAGTTTGGAAATTGTGACTGTTTACGCTCAGTTTATTACAAAGACCATACTTTTCGCTATCTTTCAGTTTTATTTCACCTTGATATCTTGGTTTCTTCTGAAGATATACGTATTCAAATGAAAGCCTGGAATATTATAAACACTCCAAGCTCTATAACGAAAATTATCACATGTTTCGTCTCCTAGAGAATTGCACATACTAATTCATCATTTATTCTTATAATTTCTCAAGAAAGACTATACATCTTGATGTGCCCAAACTAAATTTTCATGAAAAAACTTTCAATTTGTGTACTAATTTCTCAATACCCTGTGAAACAGTTTTGAAATTTTTACCGTTTACGCTGAGTTTATTACAAAGACCATTATTTCCGCTATCTTTCAGTTTTATTTCACCTCAATATCTTGGTTTCTTCTCAAGATGAACGTATTCAAATGAAAGCCTGGATTTTATAAACATTCCAAGCTCTTTAAGGGAAAGTATCACATGTTCCGTCGCCTAGACTCCTAGAGAATTGCACTTTCAATTTCGTCCTGTGAGCTTGGCGTATTTTTTAGAATCCCAGGCTTTTTTCAAAAACGAGTACTTTGAATATTAGATATCAAGGTGAAATAACAACTGAGCGGAACTGTGTGAAAAATAAGGTCAGAAATACATGGTTTCTTTTCAAGTTCCATAAATATGCTAAAAACATTTTTGGAATACTTTTCTAAAATTTGTTCTGATACCAATCAATTTATCTACAACTTGATGTAAAAAATTGAAATCGATGAAAAATTATGAATTTTCTTGAACAACAAACATCAGCAAAATTTCAGGGGGAGATTTTTTTTGCAGAACGAATAACACGAGAGTTCTAGAGTACCTCATATCATTCGAAGTTATTTATTCTAAAGAGGCCCAAAAAGTTGAAACAGCTATCTGCGGATACTTGGTACGGTATAAAACCTACTTGAAAGTTCTTTGAATAATAGAACAGAAGCAAAATACAAATTTTATTGGCTTTTTATGACGAAAGTTAATGAAAACTGGATGGGTGCTGTTATGCAAAGTACCCAATTTTCAATTCTGCATATAGCTGGCCAAAGTGTCAAATAGAACTAAGCAAGGGATGATAATAGAAGAAATAGTAATATTATATATGATCAAGTTTGAATTCTTACCAAATAGAATGACTATGACAAAAATCTAAAGCTGAAATTATTTGCCTAAAAAATCTTCTTGCTTCCTTTGGTGTCAGTCTACCTTTTTTCACTAAATAATCGAACAATTCACCTCCAGATACATGCTCAAGTACCAAATATCTGAAAAAAATGATTTAGCAGTCTTGTTCGAATTTTCTTTTTTCTTACTCACAAATATTTTTTGTTTTCGTAAACGTCTGTTAATCCAAGAACATGTGGATGGTCTATAAGTTTCATGATTGCAATTTCCCTCTCAACCTGATGAAAAACACTGCTTATAATCAGCTGTGAATTATTAATCATTAACTTACCTTCATTAAAACGCTTTCACTTAGTTTTTCCCTATTTATAATTTTAATAGCTACTTTTTTTCCTGTGACACAATGTACACCGAGTTTAACGAGTCCTAAAAAAATATTAAGCAATTATAATTTCTCTCACCGATGGAAAATCATGAATACGCCATAAATGATATTGATAGGTTTTCGGGAATTCAATTTTGCCATCAGATAAATTCTGATGATTGACAGAAAACAGTTATGAGGTGAGATTATATTTTAATCGAATTATTTATGTCAAGTGTTGATTCAGAATTTGAAAATTGGAAGAAATTTTGAAACTATGTACGTAGCTCTTCTAATATGTAGAATGAAAATTGAATTGAATTTAATTTTTCTATGAACTATATAATACCCCTTATTATCAACAGTTTTATCACTAGATAGTTACGCTTTTCCCACCTTTATATGAACAATTAGAAATAAAAGAAAATTAAATTGAGTGTGTTGAAATTGAAACGTTTATATTACTACGAGTACTTACTATCACAATTAAAAAGTTTAATCTGCCTCATTAAAATACTGCCCCAGTTTCATTATAGGTATTTAATCAACTAGGTTATTAAAGAAAGCGACTAATGGTCAAGATATTTCAACGCGTGAGCGGAGCGAATAGTTCTAGACATTAGTCGCCAGATTAATAACCGAGTTGATTACAAGATTTTTCCGACGATCTCAACTTGAATTGTGAATAAATTCTTGATTGAAACACATTCTCATTTTGAACGAGACATACATTTGACATAATGGAATTTCTATGTTTCTATGTTCCAGTAGACTTTTGACATTTCTAATAGTCCTTCTGAATACTTTGTGTACGGTTGCCATGAGGATTGCACATTAAAATAGCAATTGAAATGGGTCATTAATGTTCAATTTCGTATACATTAAAATCAGTTTTTATTTCGAGGTCGGCGGAAAAGATAATAATTTGGGACATTTCACTGTCAGTTCGATCTGTTTCATGAACCTTAGTGATGAAAATGAAAAATGTCTAAGCAAAACCCCTGTGAAAAGCCTCCTTGGATCTTTTTTGAACCAAGATGAATTATTTGCATAAATGGCAAATACAGGCTGTCGAATGACAAAACAAATTAAAATCTTATACCACTGTTTTATCTCATTTCAAAATCGAAAATTTAAATGTATTTTCATACATGAAAAATATTTTACGTCAATTTAAAAACGTGAAACAAACAAAAATTAACAAAAATATTTAATTCCATTATTTAGCATTACTAGGAATTAAATTTATCCCTATATTATTAAAATATCATTGCTGAAAATTTCACTACCCTTCATTTCGGAAGCTATTTTTCTTAACATAAATTGAATTGTCTAATCATATTATTAATGAATCATCATATGAATTTTGAAGATTATGTAGTTCAAATAGTCCCTGCAATGTATTTTGAACCATTCTACTCATTTGCATATTCCTGTTCGAATTGTGCAAATACAGGGTGTTCAATCTCAGACAACCCACGCCGTAGGTATATTTCTTATCCCATTGTGACTGATTTTGTTTGGCTTATATTTGAGGCTTAAACTAAGAGGGAGCCCCTCAACATTGGATAGAGAATAAGGGTAGAGTTGAGAATTCTTTTTTTAAGTCTTGGAACCTTTTTTTACCTCAGTTTATGAAAAATGTAATTTTTATGGATCATTTTTGCCAAAAATAAATTTTTTGGCTGAAATACAGTGGAACTTCCCTATAACGAACGTCTGTATAACGAATTTCTCTGCATAACGAATTTCGTACAAGACATTGCACCTTGAGTACAAATTCCATATTAAAAACACCCTGTAAAACGAAGTAAATTCTCTCTATAACGAAATATCCAAAGAACATCAGTCTTTGAATGGGTATTGGTAAGAAGGTATAAGGGCGGGTTTTTTCCGAATTTTTTCTGGACGTACGTAATAAATCCCGACCTTAAACTAAATCATTACGGCGGGTAGAGAGATCCTTCTGAAACAGTTTTAAATACACCCCTGGCTGTTTGGTTTCAATCTAACCATTACGTTAGTGTTGAAAGTTGTGCGGAAATGTCTAAAAGCAAGTGCTTAAGTTTGAATGATAAACTTAAACAAATTTTCTGTATAACGAAATTTCTTTATAACGAATATTTTTGATAGTTCCACTGTATTTCAATATTTTGGTTATCTGAAATTGAATTGCAATTTTTTCTAAAGTAATATGAAAAATTCTCTCAAACAATGAATGAATGGCTATAATACGTTTCTTCGATCATTTATTATGAATCAATCTCTTGGATTACTATTTTGTTGATTTGTTCACAATTTTGGAAATAATTGTGGTGTGCACATGCAAGAACGTGTTGAGCTAGTGAGTCTGTATCACCATAATCAAAATGCAATTTTTTTGAAGATAACCACATATCCAAAGTGACTCATGTGAGCTGAAAAATTGAATCTGGGCAAAAAATGGTTCATCAAAATTACGTTTTTAATACACCGTTGTAAAAGGGGGTTTTAACCCTTTTAAATGAAGTATCACTCAATTTTGTTCAATTTTGAGGGATTAAAGGGGTTGCACGTTCAAGCCTCAAAATACGTCAAAAGATGTCCCCCAAACATAATCCTTCTACGATTTCAGAAATTTTTTCTAATCACTCAGAAGGAACACCCTGTATGACTTTCGGAGCTGTAGAGTTCAGAGGAATGATACAAACGAATTCGCTAATAACGCAAAATGAACTAAATTTTCATGATAGCAATGTTATTTAAAATAATAATAATATATTATTATGTCAAAAAGAAGATATAGTATACTATTGAGATTAATACCTAGTTCCAATCCCTTTCAAGCAATTTTCTGGGTCATTTCACTTGATTTTCCTCAAAATCAATATTTTAAAAAAACAAAAGCTTAAGTTGTTTTTTGTTATTGAGACTTATTCAGTAATCATCTTAGAATATGATACATGCACTATATATATTAGGAATTTGAAGAAAAGTAGGCCAAGGTCCCTGTCAATATCACAAGACTTTTCAAGAATTTTCCGATAATTTTCCAGCACTTACCCGTTTGCCCCTTTCCCAGGGTTTTTTCGAGCCGATAGGGGCCCACATATTGGTGAACCTCTTGCACTGGGGTGGAGTTCTGCTTACTTTCATTCTGCATTTTCCAAGAATTTCCCTCGGCCTTCCTGCGTCACGAATTTCCACCAAAAACCATAACCAAAGTGAAAGATTCCAACGTGAAAAAATAATATTTCATTTTTTACCCCCGAAAATATATCCCGAACGCCCAAACTCACATATTTCAACCCTTATTCACAAATATTTTCTGCATTCACCTATATCTCCTTTAATTTCCACGATAAAAAGTTTATATCTCACACAAAATCCTGAGGTTCCAATTTACGATTTTTCCTTGAGTTATATCCCATGAAAATTTGACAATCTCGGAAGGGGTTGTTTTTAGTTTCACCCCCACATCTGTTCTCGACATTTCACTCGATATTTTCGCGTTTGAGAGGATTTTTCTTCATTCACGGACATTTCACTGGTAGAATTCACTGAATTTCACAGAATTTACAACATATCCAAAACGGATTCACAGGAAATAAGTAGAACCGAGTAAGAAATAAGATTGTAGGGGTGGCTTCGAAGAGTTCCAGCTAAAAATCAATATTCTGTTGTAGACACTGGTGCACCGAATATCCCTACGTTGGTGGAAAACACCATATTTGAATTTGAGGAAATCTTTACTCGTGTTTGATGACAACAAAAGTTCCGAAATGGAATTCAACCCTTAAAAATTATTCTTAAGAGAGTTTGATTCGGAATTTAATTACAGTTGTTCAGTTATATTGTCATATTGAAGATTTCATGCGGATAGTTCTATTGAAATTGGACCGCACTAGGTCGAAACAGGGGTGGTTACAAGTAGGGTGGAAAGTGTCTTTGTCCCTTCAACAAAGAGTGAAGAATGAAATGTTTGACACGTTATAAATTTTTGTAAATTATGATTCTATAATTATGTCACTGTAAACCTGAGCATGATATATTTATGTGAATCTTTTATTTCTCTATCTTTCAATAATGAATAAATTGGTCGATAAAATATTTTTGAACGCATGAATTAATCGTGTTGAAGTTGGTGGGATAACTTTTGATTTCCAATGAAAAATTCTTTCGAAATTTTGTTGATTGTGCTTACGAATTCCCGAATTTCGGAAAATTGTTTTCTCTTCGAAATCGAAAAATTTTTTAGAACAATATTTCTGCATAAAAAACTAATTATAGGTCAGATTTTATGAACAAATTTAACTCAGTTTTCTTTATATACAAGAAATTCAGGAAAAAGACATCCTTAATTTTCAGTTCGGTTAAATATTTTATTTTTGAAATTATTGCTTTGACAAGTATGGCACGAATTTTCATGGATATTGAATAAAATATTCAACTGCAATGGAAATTTCCAGTCGAGATTTCCAGAAAAATCATTTTTCAGATATTGGACCCTCAAAAAATCACAACGATTACCCGTGTCATGTTTTTAATCATGTTATCGAGAAAAAATTAATGAAATTACCGAAATAAGCGAGCGAATTGAAATGATCAGAATTGGCGGTTGAGTGTGACGTACGCGTTAGCATTCATTCCATTGGATGAATTTGAATGTTGAATCACAGTTCACAACGATGCCAACTGGCCATTCTGATGTGAATCGTCATTTCCACTGATTGTGCTTGCTTGTACGTCATCATGGCACGATTTTTGAACCACAGTTAATGCAATCACGTAAAAAAACTATACGTATTTCAATATCCTGGAAATGCTCATTGATTCGAAAGTTTCCGATGAATACAGTATGAGAAAACAAAAATCTAGCCTTGTCGATTACTGAAGGTTTTTGTTTGAAAAAATACAGCGTTCTAAAAAAGTAACGTAACTCGTCAATTACACTTTTACGAAGAATTTTTCAGGAATATCCTAATTTATCCTATGCGCTTCTCAATTGGATATTTCTCACCGCCTATAGTCCGTTCACGAAAGATTGAGAGCATAGTAGGCGTTTCTTTATTTATCTGAAGTTGGCAGTATTTGCTGACATAACGTAAAATAAAGACAACGTTGCCGAATGTACCCGGCCTCGTCCGACGAGCTAGCGAGTTATCACACAACTCTATGCAATATTGACAACATTGCATATCAATCTGACAAGAAAATAAAGAGCATAACCTAAAATTTTAATATACACAGTGGAATATGCCAAATTTCCAAGGCCAACCGACGGCTCAACCTTTCGTGAATGGACTATATGTCCCGCACCGCTCAACTCTATTATTTCAAATTTGAATATACAGGGTGTCTGTTAACAAATGCGGGGGACTCAGGGAGATGATTCCTCGATGAAAGTAAGTAGGGGTAGTTCATATGAGTTTTTCGAAATCGACCTCCCTTCCAAGATACAGCCTTTGGAAGACGATTACGAGTTGACAGTTTTTAATTTTTTTTTGAGTCCTTAAAAACACTGAGTCATAAAACTATACCTAATATGGTTCATTAAGAAGATGTTACTCACACAATTTTTTGATCCCATAACTTTATTATTAGGTGTTGACAATAAATATCCCTTATGATTTTCCTTCAAAATTTGTTTTCGTGGGATAGATTTTCGAAAAATAAAATTTTCGTATTCTCGTATGGTATTCAATTCTGGAGAAAAAAAGTCTCTTGCAAAATTTCGATGCAGTCAATACTTTTCTCGGAAAAAATAAAAACTTGGAAACAGTTATGATCACTGTCCATTCCATTTCATCGTATGTTCCATAGAATGAATATTCTAAAATATTGCTCAGAATTGGTTGTGTCAATTATGCTCATTAATCGAGAGAAAGTTATATTTATGAAATAAAAATATTACGGATATAATTTTCTTCCTGAAATTAGTAATTATATAGGGTTATCCATTTTGCGGTTTCAAAAGTAAACGTTAATAAAACACATAAAAAATATTTTTTATCATGATATTTCTTTTTTATTATGAAGTTTGAACGTTGACATTTGTGTGAAACACTACATCATTTAAAAGACAACCACCCGAATTGTTGCAAGCATCGATTCTTATGAGGTAATTTTCGACCACATTTTGACACATATTGGGCGGTATCTCAGCCATAACTTAACGAATATTGGTTTTTAACTACTCAAGAGTTGAAGGTTTATCTGCATAAACACGGTCTTTCGCGTAGCCCCACAAAAAAAAGTCAAGCAGTGTCAACTCGCATGATCTTGGTGGCCAGTTGATATCGCCGTCCACCGCCGGTTGTTCAAGCACCCATTCGACGTATCCACGATGTTGATGTGAATGGTCGGCTGGCTTTAGTTGTTGTGTGAGCTGGATTTTATTTGGGTGTAGGTGTAGATCTTAATGCAAAATACGCCATAATGTGCCTTAAGACAGTCCTAATTCCTGAGAATGGCGAGGAATCGACAGATTCGGGTCTTCGGCAACTCTTTCACTTATAGTAGCGATATTTTCAGTGGTACGAGCAAAACGATGATGCACAGGGCTTACAATATCTGTAACCAATCCAGTCTCTTCAAATTTCTTCACAATTTTACCAATTGCTTGCGTAGTTGGACGATTATGTAAACCAAAATCTGCTCTTAAAGCACGATATGTGGCTGTGGCAGAATCGCCATTTTTGTATTAGGTTTTTACAATTTTCATGCGTTGTGCGATAGTCAAGCGATCCATTTTCATAAATGTCAGACTTTCAACTAAACAAAAAATTTTTTTTCTCCAACCATCAAAAAATGTTGACATTTTTGTACTGATTTCAGGTGCAAAAGTCATACATTTCCTTACCGTACAAAAATTCACTCGTTACTTAGCAACACTTTTAATCCTAGGATTAAAAACGCTACTTTTAATCCTCCGGATAAAAGTAATGGCATTTGACGTCTACTTGACAATCACTGTCATGATTCTGTGTTCAAATTCATAACCAATTATGAACGATTTTTCACTAAAACCAATTTTATTGTAATTTTGACTTGGTTGGAGAAAAAATAGTATATATTATTCGGACTAAAAGTGCCTATTTTAACTCGCAATTTTGCATTCGCTCGGCTGCGCCTCGCAACTGCAAATATTGCTCGTAAAAAAAATATGCACTTTTAATCCTTGAGCACATAGTAGGCGTTTCTTTAATTATCTGAAGTTGGCAGTATTTGCTGTCACAACGTAAAATAAATTCAACGTTGCCGAATGTACCCAGCCTCGTCCGACAAGCTTGCGAGTTATCAGACGACTCTATGCAATATTGACAACATTGCGTATCAATATGACAAGAAAATAAACATCATAACCTTAAATTTTAATATACACAGTGGAATATGTCAAATTATCATGGCCAACCGACGGCTCAACCTTTCGTGAACGGACTATACTATTTTTTAAAAACTTCGTTTGACAGATATCGAATTCCAGCCGTATACTTTTGAAACCACGAAATGGATAACCCGTTACCTTCAGAAAGATTATAGAACATCTTTATCTCCTGTCATAGATATACAATATCTTAGAATATTCATTCTTTGGAACACTTATATGATGAAATGGAATGAACAGTGATCATAACTGCTTGTAAGTTTTTATTTTTTCCGAAAAAAGTATCGACAGTATCGAAATTTCGAAGAAGACTTTTTTCTCCAAAATTGAATAGGGAACCATAAGAGAATTTTACAATTTTTGAACGAAAATTATAGGGGGTTGTTATTTTCAACACCTAATAATAAAGTTATGTCCCTCGCATTTTTTACAGACACCCTGTATAAATTAGGATATATCAAATGAAAAGAACTTTGATTACCTACTCATTTCTTTTAATATGTCACAATCCATATATTCCTATTTGAAAAAAAAGGTGTAGGGTGTAGAGAGCGAGAGATTTCAAATTCAAATAAACATAGGAAAACCTGCTGCAGAAATTACAAATCCATGAATTCGTGGATTTCCTCTGATAATAATTAGTGGAAGAAAAATAGTCTGATTTCCAATTACAAAATTGTAAATTTCTAATTTTTTAAATAATTATTGGCACAACCAATTCTACTTTTAGCCACGTCGATGAACAGATAATCAAATTATCTTTTTTGATGTATCACAGACCATATATCAATTCCCCTTTGAAAAAATAAAGTCAATCAAATTCACAAAAGCATAGGATAAGTCTTACGCACTGAATACATGTTCAAAATTACTAAACAATTTTGGTGTTATGAATATTGGATGCCCATATATTTAGGAATTACTATGAACTTACTCTATTTTTACTTCTTACTCATAACTTTAGAATAGCTAATTCATAAAATCATGAAAATTGTACAGAATATATCTGGGTAAAATTTATAAATTATTATTATTTTTTATCAGGATAATTTGAATGCCATTATATCAAAAAAAGATATTCACGTTTAGAAGCATATATTCGCGAAATATTCTTCAAAACATGTTACAGACATAGACAGAGAAAAATACTTGAATACACAAAAATGTACATCAAGAAAACGACACCCAGATCGAAAATACGAACATTTTTGACTGATGTCATTATGACTTGACAAGAATGCCTCTACCACTATATAAGAATCGTTCTCGTCAACTCCTAGACCTATCAAAACCTGGAGAAAGCATAGTCGATAGAAGCGAAAAGTACCAAGAAGAAGTAACATGAAGCTTCATCCATTTATTCGACAAGTGAGTATCTTCGCCTCGTAAAATCGATCAGAAATCATTCGAGAATTTTCCAGCTTGGTGCTTTGATTGGTTGCTACATAATTTCAATGGGGATGAGCGCAGTTTTGGGATATTCCTCAGTTTTAATACCTCAGATGCAGCTCAGAACCAGCAGGGTACAGATCAGTAAACAGCATGAGATATCTTTAGTTGGTAATAATAATACACTGTGCGAAAAAATTAACGCACATTATGAAAATCTCGATTTTAATGAAAGTTAACTCTACATTGACTTCATAACTTATTTTTCATGTTCTCTCGGGAAGGTTCTGAACGAAACAAGGCACATTAAATGGAAGAAAAATTCAGGATTTCACCAAATCTCATGTGAAAGAAGAGAAATAAACAATTTTCAAAATACTGGAATGCTGATAAGTGATTTAATACTGGGTATTTCCACCCCTTGCGTTAATTACAGCTCGGCAACGACGGTTCATACTCAAAATGAGCGATCTTTAAATGTTCTGATCTAATCCTTCCCAGATTTCTCTGAGTTTGATTCCTAAGTCATTAAGAGTAGCTGGATGATTTTCTTAACTTTCAGCCTTCTATTCAGGTTGTCTCAAACCTGCTCAATCGGATTGAGATCTGGAATTCTTGCTGGCCATTTCATTCGAGAGACTTCAACCTCTTCAAGGTAGGTACTCCTGAACGATGCGCTCACGATGGGGTCTGGCATTATCGTCCATAAAAATGAGATTTTCACCAATGTATGGGGCAAATGGCACTACATGCTCTTCAAGAATTTTCCTTATATACCTATCAGTATTCATAGCTCCATTATCAATGACCATTAGGTCTGTGCGAGCAGTCAAAGATATTCCACGCCATACCATAATTGCACTGAACATCTTTCATGTGGACGTCTGTATACAAGGGAACGTCGATCAGAATGGAAGAGGCAGAATCTAGACTCATCTGCGAAGAGAACTCTTTCCCAATCAGCCTCTTCCCAATGGATATACTCTCTAGCAAAATCCAAACGCGCCCTTCGATGGGCTGGGGTAAGAGCTGGACCTCTTGCCGCGACACGAGGCCTAAATCATATTCTCTGAGGCGATTTCTTATTGTTTGAGTGCTAATTTGCACCCCATGAGTTTGCTCAAGCTGATTTTGAAGGAGGCGAGCGGTTGCAAACCGTTGTCTCAAAGAAGAAACTCTCAAGTAACGTTCTTGAATTGCAATAATTGTTAACCGTGGTCTACCCTGTCCTGGTCTTCGGACATTCATACCAGTTTCCCTGAATCGCTGCAACATTCTGGACACACTTGTATGGGAAACTCCAAACCTTTCTGCAATTCTTGTGTATGTCCACCCTCCTTCTCGCAAAACAACCGCTTGGGCACATTCCTCTTGCGATCGAGTGTAAAGTCAAACGAAAGAAAAACTATTGATCACTAGAATTGATCGAGAACAACTGATTTCAGAATGGAGCCAATACATTCAAAATCTGACAATATCATTCTTTTCATTCCTGCTGGGAAAAAACATCTGTATTGAAGAAAACCGTTGAAAGTGGATAACATATACATGCATGATTCTGATAAAAATAATTACCATTAAGAACACCTTCAGTTGTAGAATAAATTTAAGATTTCCATAATGTGCGTTAATTTTTTTGCGCAGTGTATGTCAAATGGAAGCTGAAAGACAGATAACTGTTGAATATTACTTTTTACAGCTTCCATAGCAGCTCTACCCCTTGCTCTTGGCACGATACTCAATGGTTTTCTGATGGAGAGATTTGGGAGAAAACCTGGAATGTTATTGTCCCAGATACCAACAGTAGGTTGGTTGGTCATTGCCTTTGCTCAAGACATCTATACGATTTATGCTGGAAGATTCTTGACAGGATGGAGCGCTGGAATGTGCTCAGGATTAGCCAATGTTTATGTTGCTGAAATAGCGTCAATGCAATACAGATCGCTCATGCTAGCCTTGCTCAACTTCTTCATCAACCTCGGTATTCTTTTATGCCACGTGTTTGGCATACTACTAGAATGGCATTACTCTTCTCTCGTAAACTTTGCATACGCGATAATAGGATCCATCCTAATGTTTCTTTCTCCAGAAACACCTTTCTGGCTTATCCTGAACAACAAATACGAAAAGAGTGTGAAAACCTTCGCATGGCTCAGGGGTATACCTGAAGAACAAGTGGGAATTCCAGAATTCGAGAGTCTTCAGAAGAAAGCTGAATACATGAAGTCTATGCCTCGTGGTTTCAAGTACCACATGAACTGCTTCGTCAGACCAGAGTTCTATAAGCCTCTCATCATCTCTAGTATGTTTTTCGTAATTTCCCAGTTCTCAGGAATTAGTTCTATCACCTTCTACAGCATGACTGTTTTTCAGGAAGTTATTGGTCCTGAGTTTCCCAGTGAAGTTGCTATGGTTTCTATCGATGCTCTGCGTCTAATTTGTTCTTTGATCACTATTGTCTTCATGCAGTTTATCTCCAGAAGGCTACAAGCGCTTATAAGTGGTGCTGGTGTTACTTTTGCTTTGCTTCTGATGAGTATTTATACTATGGTATGCAATAATTATGGTTATGACATCAACTTTGTGGTTCCTTTGTGTTGTGTTGTCATTTATATTTGTTTTATGTCGTTTGGGTTCATGCCATTACCTTGGTGCATGCTTGGTGAATTGTTTTCAGCAGATAATAAGGGTTTAGGTGCAGGAATAGCATCAACAATTTCCTACATAGCTTCCTTTATTGTGGTCAATGCGCTACCTTATATGTTCAGTAGTATGGGTTCGGATGGTACGTTTTTATTTTATGGTATTGTAGCCTTTTTTGGGACTATTTATCTATTTTTCTTTCTGCCGGAAACCAGGAATAAAACATTCGCTGAAATTGAAGAACATTACAAGAGGAAAACTAGAGAGGAGACGGCAATTGATCAACAATGAATCTTGTATATTTATTACTCTTCTTCTGTATAATAAACAACAAAATAACATGTCATATGTAGACTGTTATCCCTTGTTTTTTACCCTTTATCTCTTCCATACCTTTCAAGTCATTTGTCAAAAATTTCACAATTCAACTAAACGTGCGGCATTTTTGCTGTTACGATCAATTGCAACATCAAAAAAATACTAAAAGATAATCCTACCGGACAATTAGAAATAAAATCTTTTATATCCAGAAGAGGAATCAACTCAATTCAATATTGACTCAGCAGGTGAGTTTTTCTGATGCTATAAGTATAGAGGTGTTCCTAAATTGAACGTACAAACGAAAAGGGGAGATTCCTTAAGTGAGTTTAAGAAAAAAAAGTCCCATGAACATGGGGTCGCATACGTTTCGTTTTCGAGATACAGAGTGTTGAAGTTTGAATTTTTTTCAAGTTTTTTTCTCATAGTATCTACACTTCTCAAGATATTCAACTGAAATTTGGCATAGATATTACATTCGAGAGTTCTCACCACGTGACATGGCAATTTCGATAGAAGATTTACAGGGTGATATTTTTTCTGGAACACTGCCACCTGTTCTTCTGCAGAACTTTTTTGTGGTGAGAAACTGTTAATTTGAAAAATGTTAAAAGAAGCTTTGTTCTTATACTAAACTTTTCGGTCCCTAGTAGTTTTGTCGTATCTACCAACAAGAGAAGAAAATTTTGAACGATTCTCTCGAAATCCTCGTGAAAATCCAAATTATGTTGGAAAGGCCACTTTGTAAGCTGTGGTGAATGAATTCAGTGTCAGTTTTTATGGAAATTTTCCTGATCTGTAGCGATGATTCATAAAGATTCGATAAACTCGTATAATCAACACATGTTTTTGATTAAAACTTTAACACCCTGTATCTCGAAAAACGAAACGTTTGCGACCCCATGTTTATGGGACTTTTTTTAAACTCACTTAAGGAATCTCCCCTTTTCGTTTGTACGTTCAATTTAGGAACACCCTGTATTATTATTGTAGTTTTTCAACATGTTTGAATGAATTGGCCGAGGAAAGAAATTGTTAATTTGATCACTTCTACTGTTTCCCTCAATGAAGCTTATTTACTTACTGTAAGTTAACAAATGAAAAATTCAAGAAAAGCTCTTAGCTGGAGCTTTTGAGAGCTCGTTCATTGGTGGAGCAATAATAAGACTATTACCTCAAATTTTCATATGAAACTTGAGATTGATACCAAATATATAAATGCAGAATTTCAGCATAATCAGAATTATATCCTGCAAATTATTCAAAAAATAAATAATTAAAAGAATAAACTTTATGGTTTTGATGATGCGATCCTCTTGAAATCTTGCATGAACATTCAGTATTACAGTCTTGATTCATAAAATACATTTCACTCGAATCTTTTATGGAAATATGAAGTTTCATTTTTTCAATATTCCAATTCAATTTTCTATGGTTCTGTTTACACTATGGTCAAAAATTTTCGCATGAAGCTTACTATGAGCATCTTGCATGTGGCTGCAACATTTTAGTTCGATATGTTTTGTTTTGTCTAAGATGTTAAGGAACGAAAATTTTGAATGGTCATATTATTTGGAACACCCTGTACGATTTGGCTGATTAATTAGCTTAAAACTGAGGCATTTGGGAACCCTACTCATCCTGAAAATCTCAAGTCTTGAGATTATTGTGCTAACTGCCGGACGGCTCCACTGACAGAATTGAATTTGACCACGAATTCGTCATCGGGGAGTCGAACCCTATCGTTTGAGTACATTTTCTGCTCAAAATTCTATAATTATAATCATTTGGGCAACACAATATAGCACTCATTTAAGTAGCACGAGCGCTCAAACAAAAACACTTTGTTAAATGTGTTGACAGCTGTGGTACCAAAACAGTATATTGAGAATAACGTTTTCAATAGGTGAGTATGAAATAAAACACATTTATCATTTAATATTATTAATTGATCCCAACAATAATATCTAAATAATTAACCCTTCATTAAGCTCAACATACAATCTAAGTACTCTTTTTTCATGACCATTTCTATTATAATAGGGTGCGTAGGCTGAACATCTTTATATTTATAATAATCTGACACGTTACCTCCAGTTTTTGCTATGCATTCGACTGCTTTCTCTTCCATCTGTGATTGAGGCTGAAAATTTCAATAATAGTTATTTAATCAACTAGTTTATTAATGACGGCGACTAATGATCCGGAATTCCATCAGATATTCAATATTTCGAGACTATTAGCCGTTAGATGAATAAACGAGTTGATCATAATGAATTGATAATAATTTTTTATTGAAATACATTCCCATTTTGCAGAAGACATATACATATTTGACATAATATAAATTTCTGTTTCTATGCTCCAGTAGAGTTATGACATTACTCGTATTGCTTCTGAATACTTTGCATTCGGTTGACAATGATGGCAATTTCACATAAATTGAAGATTAAAACGGGTCATCTATGCTCAATTTAGTACACATTAAACTGACCTTTCATTTTGATGTCGACGGAAAAAAAAATTAATTGAAAAAATATTCACAGTTTCTTATTTGATGGTACTGACTAAGGCTTCACTAACTGTATATTAGATAATAATATTCAAAGTAAATATATGTAGGTTTTGTCGCAATGAAAATATAGGGATATTTTTGTGTAGGTAACGTATAAAATATTCACGGCAGATCTTCCTTTGATATTCTGCCGCTTCCAGAGGCGTACGCCAAAATATTATGTTAATGTCATTGTTGAATTTAGCAAATAACGAATTCAATTCAGTGAAGTGTAAACAATATCAACATCTTCACTTACTACATATGTTACTGAATACAATTTCTAGTCAGATAAACAATATCTAACCAATCAACGAGTACCAATGAACCTTAACTAGATTCCAAGTCATCCTAGGATACCAGGTCGCCTCAAGAATGAGTGGATCGAGGCAAATTTTAATTTTTCTGAAAAAGCTTTCGGAAATTTAACATTCCTTGTACAATTATTTCAGAGTTGTTGAATATTTCTTAAATATTTCAACATTTGGCGACCGTGACAAGACTTTTTATTACATGTGTGGAAAAAGTCAAGTTGACACATGAGAAATGTTTGGACACTGGTCATTGTATATTTTGTAATAAAAATTACTTTGATTGATGCATGAAAGTAGATTGTGCCTTCGGTTGACAAAGTATAGGACCCCATATTTGTTAGTTGGAGCACTTCAGAATACTGAAGAAATATAAATTCAAAGCATATTATACAGTGTGTTTGGTCATGACCTAGCGATATTTCAAGGGCATCAAATATACCTAATTTAATCGACAAAAACACCCACATTGGGGAGTTTACCCCCTCAGTTTTGGGGTAGCTCCCATTTTAAATTTCCTCTCTTATTTTAGTTGACCCTTTCAAATAATATCGATTTCTTTGGACATAAAGGACCTACAAATGTGAAAAAAATGTTTTTCTCCAACCATCAAAAAATTATGACATTTTTGTACTATTTTCAGGTGCAAAAGTCATAAATTCTCTTACCGTACAAAAATTTGCTCGTTGCTTAGCTACTTTTTTAATCCTAGGATTAAAAACGCTACTTTTAATCCTTGGATTAAAAGTAATTGCCTTTGACGTCTACTTGACAATCAATATTCACCAACAATACCAGATAATAGATATCCCTGACTACCGACTTGCTATCGCCAAATTCATTTCAATTTTGGCTTGGTTAGAGAAAAAATAGTACCTATAGTCCGTTCACGAAAGGTTGAGCACATAGTAGGCGTTTCTTTATTTATCTAAAGTTGGCAGCATTTGCTGTCACAACGTAAAATAAATTCAACGTTGCCGAATGTACCCGGCCTCGTCCGACGAGCTTGCGAGTTATCAGAGAACTCTATGCAAGATTGACAACATTGCGCATCAATCTGACAAGAAAATTGACAGCATAACCTAAAATTTTAATATACACAGTGGAATATGCCAAATTTCCATGGCCAACCGACTGCTCAACCTTTCGTGAACGGACTATATATATTATACGGACTAATAGTGCCTTTTTTTATTCGCAATTTTGCATTCGCTCGGCTCCGCCTCGCAACTGCAAATATTGCTCGTACAAAAAATATGCACTTTTAATCCTTATAATATAATATACTATTTTGTTGAAAGATGATATTACCAGCTTTTATCAAAGTGAAACAATATGAATACATTTAACTTATAAACTTTCCAAAAAAAACTGTACTGATTTTCTTAGTAAATCCGCAATAGTACAAGAACTAGCGCATTGAAGTATAATTTTTTCAATTATACACGCAAGGATATTAGTTACTGTACTATAATCAGTAAATTTTTCAACAAAAATTTTTTTAAAGAATTTTTTGAATGTTTTCATATTGTTCTACTTTAACGGAAAGTTGTAGTATCATATTTCAAAAAACATTTTTTTCACATCTGTAGGACCTTTATGTCAAAAGAACTCGATATTATTTGGAAGGGTCAACGAAAATAAAAGAGTCAATTTCAAGTGAGGGCAATTCCAAAACTAACGAGGTAAACTTCGCAATGTGAGTGCTTTTGTCGATAATATTAGAGGTCCGTCAAGTTGGCCCGGAAGTTCCGGCACTTCTTGAAGAAAAAATTTCCACGGAAAATGCTAGCTAGATGCTGGGAGATGCTGAAGAAAAAATCGAAATATCTTCAACCGTTGTGGAAAAATCGACGATTGAATTTTCCGGGCCAACTTATGTGCAGCCCGGACACCTCAGCATTTTTCATCGAAATGCTCACGAAGTTTAATGCTAGGTAGGTGCTGAGAGATGCTGAAGAAAAAATCGAAATATCTTCAACCATAGTGGAAAAATCGACGATTGAATTTTCCGGCCAACTTATGTGCAGCCCGGACACCTCAGCATTTTTCATCGAAATGCTCACGAAGTTTAATGCTAGGTAGGTGCTGAGAGATGCTGAAGAAAAAATCGAAATATCTTCAACCATAGTGGAAAAATCGACGATTAAATTTTCCGGGCCAACTTATGTGCAGCCCGGACACCTCAGCATTTTTCATCGAAATGTTCACAAAGTTTAATGCTAGGTAGGTGCTGAGAGATGCTGAAGAAAAAATCAAAATATCTTCAACCGTGATGGAAAAATCAACGATTGAAAATTCCGGGCTAACTTATGTGCAGCCCGGACACCTCAGCATTTTTCATCGAAATGCTCAGAAAGTTTAATGCTAGCTATAGTCCGTTCACGAAAGGTTGAGCACATAGTAGGCGTTTTTTATTTATCTGAAATTGGCAGTATTTGCTGTCATAACGTAAAATAAAGTCAACGTTGCCGAATGTAACCGGCCTCGTTCGACGAGATTGCGAGTTATCAGACAACTCTATGCAATATTGACAACATTGCGTATCAATCTGACAAGAACATAACCTAAAATTTTAATATACACAGTGGAATATGCCAAATTTCCATGGCCAACCGACGGCTCAACCTTTCGTGAACGGACTATAGATACTGAGAGATGCTGAATAAAAAATCGAAATATATTTTACCGTAGTGGAAAAATCCACGTTTGAATTTTCCGGTCCAGTTGTGCAGTCCGGAAACAATAGCACTTTTCATCGAAACTCTGACGGCAGTAAATGCTGCAGAAAATGTCGAAATATCTTCAACGGAGAAGAAAAAATTGTTGGTTAAATTTTCCGGGAAAACTTATTCTCAGCCCGAAGTCAAGGACATTTTTCTTCGAAATGCTAGCTAAATACTGCTGAATGCTAAAGAAAAAGTTGAAATCTCTTAGCCAGTAGTGAAAAAAGCGATGATTAACTGCAGGTATTCAAGTTGGCTCGAGACTGAAAGAAATCCTTTAGATGTGTTATGTACTGCCAGATCCAGATGAATAAAATTAATAACTTATGAGAAATTCACATTTATCCATTTACAGTTACAAATTAATTTCACTCAAAATATTCTTATTTTCGATATATCTGAAAAACGAGTGAATAGGTTTTGTAGTTAATTTGTATCCAACTGAGAGACGAATAACCTAGGTATCATTATTTTCTATACGCCTCATAGATCGGGAGTAATTTCCGAGCAATTCTTATCATCGAAATATATCAAATACTCAAATGAAGAGTTCTTCTGCATAAATAGTACACATTTAAGTGCAATAAATCTTATCATTCATATTGATACTACTGTAGAACAGGAGTAATTCCAGTTGAAAGTGGAAAAAATTGAATTTTTCATGTACGAGAAATACTTATTTTGGAATTACCTAAAAATTAAGGATCCAAATGAAAAGTTCTTCTGTAAAAATCGTACACAATTGAGTGACGAATAATTCGAGGTAGGTATCATTCATTTTGAACCGCATAATAGAACAGGAGTATATTTTTCACGTCTGTAGAATTCTGCAAAAAAAACCCTTAGTTGAATTTTCCGCTCCAACTTATGTTCAGCACGGTGACAACGGCATTTATTATCCAAATGCTGACAAAAATAAATGCTAGCTGAATAATAATAGATGCTGAAAAAAATCACAATATGGTCTACTATAAGAAAAATTTGGCCGTTCAATTTTTCCGGCCACTTATGTGAAAATATTGAACTAACCAAGACAGAAGAGCGAGAGTCATCGTTTGAATTTAACGTGCTGGACTTAATTGAAAAAATTATTTTGCCTAGACATTACATATTGAATGAAGTAGGTTTTTCTTGTACTAGTTTTTTCTGGTTTTCCCCAGAATAGGGTCGCATTAGCTCTTGATTTCAATGAAAAATTTTAAAGTTATTGGGAAATTTTTCTCTAGAAGAACAAAACTGAGCATCAAATGTGGGTTTCTGAAAAAAATCACGCTATTGAACTCATATTTGTCCCCAAACGTTAGAATACTAAACACGATCATGATATAAGAAACACGGTTTGCTACTATACAGGGTGTCCCGGGAAGAATGCGACAAAAGGATATCGTGAATCAAGTACATCAGGGAGGACTCTCATCAAGAGCCTTCGTTTGGAATATACATGGTGATATTCATTTGATGGCTGAAATTTCACAGTTGAATAACTTCTGAACTATCGGACCGAATTATGTATTTCAAATTTGCAAGTTTTGTCACTCTTTACGATTGCAATCTTTCAATATTACGCAAATTGCGCAAAT
This sequence comes from Propylea japonica, assembly GCA_013421045.1. NCBI lineage: Eukaryota > Metazoa > Arthropoda > Insecta > Coleoptera > Coccinellidae > Propylea > Propylea japonica. The sequence goes on along the minus strand of CM024242.1, from coordinate 82,848,731 downwards.
TGAAGAAATCAGATCCGGACTTGAAAAATTTCGGACTTTTTCTATTTTCATGAATATTGGAAAACCCTGTACGTGAACATTATATTCTTATTACATTTTCGTTACCACAAAGAATCCATTATTGATGAAAATTCAAAATCTCTGCTTGGCACGGTCATACATGGTGATCAAGAAGTGAGCAAAAACATTATTACCTCATGGGTGAAATTTCAAAGTTCAATAACTCTTGAATTATTGGACCGAATTATTTCAAATTTGGGAGTTTTGTCACCCTTTATGATAACCATTCTTCAATATTTCAGAAATTGAATAAATCAGATCCGGACTAGCTATAATATCAGTTAACAATATTGATGACTTTGAAACAAGTCTTAATCGTTTACTTGCAGGAAAAAAATTGTTCTGTTCAGAATGTGGTACAAATTCTAAAGAAATAAAAAACAAAATCAATGATTTTTTGATATTTCTGGAATGGACGGATGAAAAAGGAAATGATGTGAGATGTAAGCTATCCGATATACCTGATGACATTCATATACTGGAAAAAACATTTTTTTTTGAGAGGTGTGATAGACATAGTCGGAGGAAACAATGATTCCGTGGGTAATTTTGTGGCTTTCGCAAAGAGATTGCGTGGTAAATGGGAGAAATACGATGATCTCAAGAAAAAAGCTGAACGTCGCATTAATGAGGATAGTTATGTTTCAACAACTCTCTTAATTTATTCTATATGAAAATAATTTGCTTCTTCTGTTATTATTTTAATCACTTTATAGTTATTGTAATTATTAATTTCATTTCTGTTCAATAGATTTTTCACAAAAAAGATTTTTTTCTTGATCATTCTGAATTTTTTTTTAAATGTGAATTTTTTTAAGTAATCCTCATAACTTTGAATGAATTATCATTCCTTCAAAAATGTCGTCCGTAGTAGGTCAATAATGGTCGTGCAAAAACGTTTGAATGGGCAAATTTATAGTATTTTTTAGGGGCATTCAGAATTGAGTTCGAGGAAACTCATAAAAGCACAGCAACATAAAAATTTCATGTGACTTATTATTTTAAAATGGTACACCCAGTATTTTATTCTCCTAATCGGTAGAGCTCCTTCTTCTGCTTTCAATTATATCTATATATCGGGTGTCCCAAAGTGAGTGGCCTATTTAGATTTTTATGGAAACTGTTGATGAATTTTTTGGTCCATCCTGTATAACTGACAACTATAATTCAAAAGCAGTGACATAGATTAGATCAATATCAAATGATTCGCTGAATTTTTGACTTAAATCTCAAATATTGAGCGAACTAGAGTCATTTTCGTAACACGCCAATTTGATCTAATAGGCCATTCACCTTGGGACACCTGATATATACTTTATCGGGGTAATTATTAAAAGTTTTTTTTTCCATGGTTTTCTAACAGTCTCGATGTACCACCATTGGACACTTTTATAGGGATATTTGGAATTTAAAGTGTTGTGGCCAGTCCACGAAATATTGAAGACATTAAATCGATCCAGAAATTTTAAGAAAAACCCCAGAAAAAAAGATCAACTGTGTCCAGAAGTAGAGAGGGATCATTTAACACTAAATTTAACTTTCATCAATGAATAAATAAAATGAGCGTCAGTATTTTTTTTATTATTCACGGTTCTTCTGATACGAAAAATTCGTACCGTTGTCATGTGGCGTTCCATATTTGAAATCTCAAGTGTATATGGCCAGTTCACGGAATATTGAAGACATTAAATCAATCCAGAAATTCTGAGGAATACCCTGAAAAACAATACCGACAGTGTGCAGAAGTAGAGGGGATCATTTTGAACATTTTGCTTCTCATTAATAAATAAAATGAGTGTCAGTTTTTTAAATATCCGTGGTTCTTTTGATACGAAAAATTCGTATTGTTATAATGTGGCGTTCCATAACTGCCTTACAGACAATAATATCTAGATATATTTTGAGAAAACTTCTAGAGAGATAACCCCAATGAAGTTCATATTTTTCAAACAGAAGAAAAAGCTCTACCGAATAGTTAAATGAAATACAGGGTATGTTATTTGAAAAATAACATAAGTTTCAAAATTTTTTGGGTGTGTGTCTCTTTTATGGGTTTCCTAGTACAGAATTGTGAGTGCCCACAAGAAATACTACTCAAAGAGTTTTACTCAGTCTCAAGCCAACTCATAAAAGCAGCATATAATATGTTGTTCATCAACTTTCTCATCTCAGTCGAAGATATATCAACTTTTTCTTCAGCATTCAGCAGCTTCACCTATCATTTCGATGAAAAAAGCCCTTGTCTCCAGGCTGAACATTAGTTGGCCCGGAAAATCCAACCAACGACATTTCCGCTACTGTGGAAGATATTTCGACTTTTTCTGCATCATTCTGCAGCATTTACTTCCACCAGAATTTCGATGAAAGGTGCAATTGTTTTTGGGCTGCACAATAGTTGTCCAGGAAAATTCAAACGTCGTTTTCCACTACGGTTGAAGATATTTCGTTTTTTTGTTCAGCATCTTTCAGCATCTAGCTAGCATTAAACTTTGTGAGCATTTCGATGAAAAATGCTGAGGTGTTCGGGCTGCACATAAGTTAGCCCAGAATTTTCCATCGTCGATTTTTCCATCACGGTTGAAGATATTTTGATTTTTCTTCAGCATTTCTCAGCATTTAGCTAGCATTAAACTCTGTAAGAATTTCGATGAAAAATGCTGATGTGTCCGGGCTGCACATTAGATAGCCCGGAAAATTCAATCGTCGATTTTTCCACAACGGTTAAAGATATTTCGATTTTTTCTTCAACATCTCTCAGCACCTACCTAGCATTAAACTTTGTGAGCATTTCGATCAAAAATGCGGAGGTGTCCGGGCTGCACATAAGTTGGCCCGGAAAATTCAATCGTCGATTTTTCCACTACGGTTGAAGATATTTTGATTTTTCTTCAGCATCTCTTAGCACCTACCTAGCATTAAACTTTGTGAGCATTTCGATGAAAAATGCTGAGGTGTCCGGGCTGCACATAAGTTGTCCCGGAAAATTCGATCGTCGATTTTTCCACTACGGTTGAAGATATTTCGATTTTTCCTTCAGCATCTCTCAGCACCTACCTAGCATTAAACTTTGTGAGCATTTCGATGAAAAATGCTGTGTTGTCCGGGCTGCACATAAGTTGGCCCGGAAAATTCAATCGTCGATTTTTCCACAACGGTTGAAGATATTTCGATTTTTTCTTCAGCATCTCCCAGCATCTAGCTAGCATTCACCGTGGAAATTTTTTCTTCAAGAAGTGCCGGAACTTCCGGGCCAACTTGACGGACCTTAATATTAGGTATATTTGATGCCCTTAAATTATCGCTAAGTCATGACAAAACACACTGTATAAAAGCTAAATCTATGAAGCATCTGACAGCTGTGAATAATAACTCATTATTCACTTGTGATTAAAGGGTATTATTATATGGCCGAGCAAACAGACGTATAACGGGTAGATTATGAGACAGTCTTGGATAAAAGCAGTTTTATAAAGAAACATACCAGTGACAAGGTTCCAACGATGAGCAGAATGAAAATGCAGGTTTTCTTGAACATATTATCTGCAGTATTTTTAGGAACAATCGATTCACAATAAGTCGAGCTTTTTATACGATATGTTCTTTCCAATTAAATCGATTTATTCTAGCAATTCTAAACTTGAATTGGCAAAATTTCCAATGATGTTAATGCGGATAAGTTTAATCGAATGTGGTTGCGTTCAGTCGTTCATGTTCAATAAACTGGATGCTCTGGAGTAATGATCATTCGATATTGCTTATTTAATCGAATTGTAAAAATACCTTCTTGAGTGCTTCCAATAAACTCACATCTATAAAAAAAATGATATTTACTGCCGATTTAATTTCACGGTTCTTCAAAGGTAATCAATATTTACAAAAATAACGAGCGTCTAATGATTGCTATTTTTCACGAGGTGATTAAGGCCACTCGACTGCGGCTCCTAGACTAAATTTCACCTCGTGAATAATAATCATTATGCCCGAGTAATACATTACTTTATCCACGACTGTTGAATAATCCAACCATTGTACGCCTGTTTGGTCGCCATAATTACAAGTATGAGTTATTATTCAAAGCTGTCAGATGCTTCATAGATTCAGCTTAAATATAATATTCTTTAAATTGATATTTCTTCGGTATTTTGAAGTATTCCAACTAACAAATGTGGATTTATCTTGCCAATCGAGGGGAAAATTACTTTTATCTACGACTACTATATAATCTAGCCATTTTACGTCTGCATGCTCGGTCAAAATAATATCCATTAATCACAAGTGATTAATGAGATATTATTCACTGCTGTCAGATACCTTGTCAATCGAGGGCCAAATCTACTTTTATTATATCAATTAAAGCATTTTTCATTACAAAATATACAATGACCAGTTGTCGAAAACTTTCTCATGTGTCAACTTGACTTCTTCTAGGCTTGTAATGAAACGGTCTTGTTTTGGTCGCTAAATGTTAAAATATTCAAGAAATATATTCAGTAGTCGTCGATAAAGTATAGTATGCTACTCACGTATAATGGCTATTATCCACTCGATAATTTGGACCACTCGCCTACGGCTCGTAGCCTAAACTTCACCTCGTGAATAATAGCTATCATTTTACGCTCGTTGCATAATATACTATTATTACCTACATCAATTAAAGCAGTTTTTATTACAAAATATACTTTAACAAGTTTTCCAAAAATTTATTATGTGTCAACATGACTTTTTCCACACTTGTAATAGAAGGTCTTGTCACGGTCGCCAAATGTTGAAATCTTCAAGAAATATATTCAGTACTCGTGGATAAAGTATAGTATGCTGCTCGCGTATAATGGCTGTTATTCACTCGGTGATTTGGACCACTCGCCTACGGCTCGTAGCCTAAACTTCATCCCATGAATAATAGCTATCATTATACTCTCGTTGCATAATATATTATTATGTACGATAACTGAATATTTCTCTTGAAGTTTTTTACATTTAGTGACCGTAATATAACCCTAAGACCTATACCTATGAGTAACTTTTGGAAATATTTGTCATGGTATAATTTCTAATAAAAGTTGATTGTATTTGAAGTAGATTTTGCTCTTGATTGAAAAGGTATTCGTACCCATTTTTGTTAGTTAGGAAACTCTAGAAGACTGAAGAAATATCAGTTTCAACAATACAATATTATAGCTAAATCAAGGAAGCATCTGCCAACAGGGAATAATGAGTCATTATCGATATATTCAGGTTTGAAAATTCACATCGGAAACATACGAGATACAATGGGATCAGACAGATAATTTTTCCGTCCAGTTCAACAATTGCATATTTGAGAAATTTACGTGCTACATAACTACCTGAATGCAGTCGTCCAACTGCAATAATGTATTGTTGTCTCTCTCTCTCTCTCTCATCGCTAGAAGTGGCTTAATTCAAGCAGTATGGTAATCTAATAGCGTTTTCTTTTGGGAAAACTGGTGCGCAGCAGAATTGCCCCAGTGCAATTTTTCGTGTTCTATTGGTACAAAGAACAATGAAATGCTCATAGAAATTTGCATTCAGATCGCACTGGGGCAATTCTGGTGCGCACCAGTTTTCCCAAAAGAAAACGCTATAATAATCATCCATACTAATATTATAAATGCGAAAGTAACTCTGTCTGTCTGTCTGTAACTCTTTCACGCCCAAACGGCTGAACGGATTTTGATGAAATTTGGTATGGTGATAGATGATAACCTAGAAATGGTCATAGGCTATAAATAATCACGACATCGTTCTTAGAAGGTAGGCAGTAGGCAGATAACTAAATTGAGTTAGTGATTTTTAGTCGTTTTAGTTGGGACTTTTGCTCTTTCACGTCTAAGCGGTTGAACAGATTTTGATGAAATTTATTGAGGTAAAAGATGGTTACCTAAAAACGGATATAAGATCAAACTGATCACTTCATCGCACTTAGGGGGTAGGAAGTAGGCAGAAAACTGAATTGAGTTAGTGATTTTTTTTATAGTTTTTGCTGGGAGTTTTGCTCTATCATGCCTAAACAGCTGAACGGATTTTGATTAAATTTAGTTAGGTGATAGATATAATAGTAACCTAGAAAAGGATATGGGCTATTAATATTCATGCTATCGTACTTAAGGCGTAGGTAGTAGGCAGAAAACTAATTAAGTTAGTGATTTTTAATCGTTTGTTTTAAAAGTTTACCTCATTCACGCCTTAACGTCTGAACGGATTTCTATAAGACTTGGTTAATATAAAGATAGGATCCTAGGCACGGACACAGGCTACTTTTTACGGCGGGAAAATACCTCATTCCCGCGGAAATCTAGCGTGATCATCTCAAGAAGCGCATGACGCCATAGCTACCGAAATGAAATTGATTGTTGCAGAGGGACTTACAGCCGGGAGAAAACAAAAAAACTTATGCGGACGAGTCGCGGGTAAAAGCTAGTTTATTTATAAAGATAAATACATGACATTATACTTTATTATGAATAATAAAGTAGAAAAAAAAGAACTTGAATCGAGTATTACGGGCAGCCTGACACAGTATTTATAGCAATAGGTAACTGGATTCAGGCAGTTGCGTAGCATGCAAATCTCTCGAATATGCAGCTGTTTATTTGCAGTCAATGGAACAAATTTTTTAAGTTTTTTTATTCATTGTTAGATCGATTGGTTAATCGTTGTTAGGTTCCAAATATATATACTGAGAGAATACAGAATTTATAATATAATTAATTTTATAAGATGACAAAATAATATTCCATACATTAACCATTTGCCAAAAATAATGGTCCATAATGGTTAGGATTTTCCTCCCAGAATTTATGCCAACAATCTAAATACTTCTTATTCTTTATCAGGTTTATTATAACTGGATGAGTTGGTTCTTCAAATTTGTATTTATGAAAATCAGCAAGAGAGCCTCCACTTTCTTCTATGCATTTTATTACGATGTCTTGATCCAGTATAAAGTACTGTAAATAAATAAAATTAGAAACATTTGGAATTACTTACAGAGCCAATGATTGCGAAAGTCCTATTGTTCAAATATACTGGAAATTTTTCTTTTAGCTGATACATCCAAGAAAAGGACCTCAGGTGATTTCTTTCAAAGTATATTTTCATAATATGGATGCGTTCCACCCTCAATAGCTCCACAACGAATAAGAATTTGTGAAAATACTTAGACATTTCGATATTTTTTGACATGGGGACATGATCTAGATTCTAGAATACAAGGCTTGTTTTACTAGCAACCACCTGGGGTTGCTTCATATACAAAATAAATTTCACTCAATTTGGATATCTTGTTATGGAAAAATAAAGCCTTTTTTCAATATCCAAATTGAATTTGCTATGGCTCTGTTTAAATTATTATCACCACAAATTTTGCATGAGGCTTTTTATTAGCATCTTGCGTGTTGCCGCAAAATTTAAATTCGATTGGTTTCGTTTTGTCTGAGATATTGAAACAAAAATTTTGAATGGTCATATTCTATGGAAAACCCTGCACGATTTGGCTTGTTAACTAACTTAACCGTGGAATTGGGAAATCGAACTCATCCTTAAAATCTCAACTCTCTAGGACAATCCCTTCGAAAGTTATCTTGCTAACGGACGGCTCAAAATTCTGAAATTACAGACATTTGGGTTAACGCTATAGCACTCGTTCAAGTAGAACGAGCGCCCCAAACTAACTTGAAATTCAGATTAGGAAGATGGAATTCAGAAAAACCGAGTTGAAATTCGTGAATTTAAATTCAGAAACGGCAAATTATATATCAGAAAAGGTAGGTGAATTGTATTTCCGAAGTTCTCAATTCAATTCCAGATTTTATGTTAATTAAGAATAGTATTTATTAATTCATACATACAAATCACCAAATACCTATTAGAATTCGTGTTTTCTGACATCAACTTTTCCTTTTCTGAATTACATATTACTATGCTGAAATTCAAATTATCTTTTCTGAATATAAAGCTAATATTCTGAATCAGAATTTCGATCATCAGTTTATTTATTTTTTCGAAAATTACAGATATTTGGGTTAAACGATATAGCACTCATTCAAGTAAAACGAGCACTCCAAACTAAATGAAATTCACATAGATGGAATTCAGAAAAACCGAGTTGAAATTCAGAATAGGAATTCAAATTCAGAAACTGCAAATTATATTTCAGAAAAGGTAGGTAAATTGTATTTCAGAAGTTCTCAATTCAATTTCTGGAAATGAATTACAATTTTCGATTTATGAATTACAAATCACCAAATCCCAATTAGAATTCGTATTTTCTGAAATCAATTTTCCCTTTTCTGAATTACATATTACTATGCTGAAATTCAAATTACCTTTTCTGAATATAAACTTACTATTCTGAATTACAATTTCTATCTTCAGTTAATTTATTTTTTCGAAAATTACAGACATTTGGGTTAAACAATATAGCACTCGTTCAAGTTAAACGAGCGCTCCAAACTAAATGAAATTCACATTAGGAAGTTGGAATTCAGAAAAACCGAGTTGAAATTCAGAATATAAATTTAAATTCAGAAACGGCAAATTATATTTCAGAAAAGGAAGTTGAATTGTATTTCAGAAGTTCTTAATTCAATTTCATAAAATGATATGTTAATTGAGAAAATACATTCGACTAATTCTGAATTACAATTTTCGGTTTCTGAATTACAAATCATCAAATCCCAATTAGAATCCATATTTTCTGAAATGAATTTTATCTTTGCTTCATTACATATTACTATGCTGAAATTCAAATTAACTTTTCTGAATATAAACTTACAATTTATATCTTCAGGAATTTAATTTGCTTTTCATTTAATTTTTGTGAATCACAACTGAAAAAGGTGTAGTTAATTAATAACTTAATTATTACCTGTGACAAGGCTCCAACGATTAGAAGAATGAAAATGTAGATTTTCTTTAACATTTTTTTGCAGTGGTTACAGAAAAAAACAATTCGAAAAAGGTTGAGCTTTGTATACGATAAGTTTTTTCCAATCAATTTGGTTTGGTTATTCTAGCAAATTTTAAACTTTAATTGGTCCAATTTCCAATCATAATAATGTGAAAAGTTTAATCGAATTTGGTTGCATTGAGTCGTTAATGTTGAGTAAATTCGATGCACTGGAGTAATGATCTTTTGGAACTGAAAATGCAATCAAATAATGTAGGTACCATTTAAGACAATCATATGTCGTTTCCAAGCAACCAGGTTTAGTTTGCCTACATTTTCAAATTAATGAAATTGACATAAATTACAATCGCAATTATGCGTTTTTATCGAATTTATAGTTATTTAATCAACTAGGTTATTTTGGATGGACAGCGACTAATGGTCAAGATATTTTAACACGTGAGCGGAGCAAACGTTTTAATAGTTCGAGACCATAAGTCGCTCGTTTAATAACTGAGTTGATTATAAGATTTTTCCGAGGATCTCAATATGAGTTGTGTATGAATTCTTGATTGAAATACATTCCCATTTTGCGCAAGATTTACATTTGACATAATAAAATTTCTATGTATCTATGTTCCAGTAGAGTTTTGACATTTCTCGTAGTGCTTCTGAATGCTTTGTGAACGGTTGCCATGAGGATTGTACATTAAAATAGCTGATATTGAGCATTAAAATGAGCTTTAATGATCAATTTCGTACACATTAAAATCGCCTTTTATTTTGAGATCGACAGAAAAATAAAATACTTTACAACAAGTATCGAAATTATGGGACAAATTAATTTTCTTAGAAGATAAATGTTTGACAACAAAATCCTGAAACAGGTCAATTTTTGTTTTACTTTCACTGAATATTTTTGCATATTTGAAGGATTTTTGTTGCACCCTGTGCAATCCCCATCAACCCTGGGTCATGTGGTACTTTCTGAACAAGGTCTTTTTCTTTATAGGCGTGCAGAAATTTCCGAGAAAATTTTTTTTAATAAGTTAGTTCGAAGAGGTTTTCAGTAGAGAAGAAAATGGAGATATACAAGATCCTCCAACAGCTGAAATACACAATGAACAAGAGACATCATGCTAAACTTCTACAAAAATGCAAATTACATGGTTGCCTTCAAAAAATTTTGACAGTATTGATAATTTTATCTTCACAGACGCTGGCCTGAAGAAGACGTAAGTCAAAACCAGTAGCCAATAGAATAAAATAAAAAAAATTGCAATAGTATGTTTTTCTGAATCTGTTCTGATTCACTTACCCGGTTGAACGAGAACACACTGATGGAGGAATTAAATATCATTCAATACATTTATTTTTATCAAAAGTAGAAAAATTCTAAAAAAATCAAGAATCGCCCTGAGCAGGAGCTTTTGAGCGCTCGTTATTTGGGGGAGCAATAAGATTATTAACTCAGAATTTTATATGGGATTTGAGATTGATACAAAATATATAAATGCAGAATCTCAGCGCAATCGGAAATATATTCTGAAATTTTTTCAGAAAATGAAATATATAAAAATAAATTATTACAAAAATTAATTTCCATAGTTCTGATAATGCGATCCTCTTGAAATTTCGCAAGAACATTCGGTATATCAGTTTTGATTCACGAAATAAATTTCACTTGAATCGGTTATCCTGTTATGGAAATATAGGAATACTCCTCTTCAATATTCCAATTTCCTATGGTTCTGCTGTTGCTGTTAACACTATGGCCACGAAATTTTGAATGAACATTCAGTATATCGATCTCCATCCACAAAATAATTTTCACTCGAATCGGATGTCCTGTTATGGAAATATGAAGACGCTTCTTTCAATTCTCCAATTGAATTTTTCATGGTTTTGATAACACTATGACCACAAAATTTTTCATGAAAATTCAGTATATCAGTTTACATTCACAAAAGAAATTTCACTCGAATAAAAACTGGCTTTTTCGATCACTGTATTACTTTCAATCATTTCATAGATTTTAGTAAGATCAAATTGTTACATAAAGGTGAAAAAAGGAAACGTTTAGATCTCTTAGAATTCTTAGAAAATTTCCTCAGCACAAAAACAAAATCTCCCTATTGTAAATGATCAATTAGATTTCTTTGTCTCCAGTTTTAACATCTGTTACTTGATGTATTGTGTTCGACCATAAGTATTTTATTCAGTTTTGAAAATGGGCTAGCACCCGAAACATGCATGTCAACTGACTGTGATATTTTAATAAAAAGTTGTGAAACGTATTGTCAAATGTTTTAATTTGTTTTATCATCAATTTCAACAATGTTTCATCAAGTGTTGAGCGAGAAATCAATATCAATTAAGCTTAAATGACTGGACTACTATAGAAATTTACTCCTTTTGTATTGGTTTATGTTATTAGGTGGTTGAATAAAGACATTTATTATTAGAATTATTATTATTAAGATCCTGAAATTACGACACCTTATTCTGAAACACCCCGCGTGTTTTATCAGAATTTATTATGTAATGTACCTCATCAAATTCATCAAGCATTAGTAAGATCCCGAAGCATTTTATTCACATATTCGTCATTCTTTTTTTTGTCGTTTAAAAATTTTGTATTAAAATCATCTATGTTGTCGAAGATGCCCTTTGGTAGTGGGCCATCACCCAGCCATCTTTGAACCAACCCCTTCAGCTTCTGGATCTAAAAATTACATTCGAAATTAGAAAAATTAAAAAGCCCTGAACAGGTACTTTTGAGCGCTCATTCATTGGTTGAGCAATGAGGCTATTACCTCAAAATTTTGTATAGGACTTGAGATTGATACTAAATATATGAGTGCAAAATCTCAGCACGATCGGAATAATATTCTGGAAATTATTCAAGAACTGAAATATGTAAAAACTTGATGATTAATAGTTATTTAATCAACTATGTTATTAAAGACAGCGACTAATGGTAAAGATATTTTGACGTGTAAGTGGAGCGGACACGTTAATAGTTCGAGACCGTTATTCGCTTGATTAATAACCGAGTTGATTACAAGATTTTTCCGACGATCTCAAAATGATGGTGTATGAATTCTTGATTGAAATACATTCTCATTTTGCACAAGACATACATTTGACATAATGGAATTTCTATGTTTCTATGTCCCAGTAGAGTTTTGATATTTCTCGAAGTGCTTCTGAATACTTGTACTTGTACGGTTGCTATGAGGATTGCACATTAAAATATAGCATAAATTGAGCATTGAAATGAGTCACCAATGTTCAATTTCGTACACATTAAAATCACCTTTCATTTCGAGATCGGCGGAAAAAAAATTAATTCTATGATTCTGATGATGCGATCCTTTTTAAGTTTTGCATGAATATTCGGTAAATCAATCTTCACAAGATGAATTTCCCTCGAATCTTATTTTATTGAAATATGGAGATTCTTCTTTTCAATATTCCAATTGAATTCGTTATGGTTCATATGATGCGATCTTGAAATTTTGCGTGAACGTTCAGTATATCAATCTTCACTCACAAAATGAATTTCTCTCGAATCGGATATCTTGTTAAGGAAATAGAAGTTTCTTCTTTCAAATATTCCAATTCAATTTTCTATGGTTCTGTTTATACAATGGCCACAAAATTTTGTGCTAGGCTTATTATGAGCATCTTGCATGTGGCCGCAAAATTTCATTTCGATTGATTGCGTTTTGTCTGAAATTTTGAGGAGGAAAAATTCTGAATGGCCATATTTTAGGAACACCTGTACGATTTGGGGGGTTAACGAACTTAGCCAAGTCTTTAGAACAATCCTTTCGAAAGTTATCGTGCTAACGGTCGTAAGGACGGCCCGACGTACAGAATTGAATTTGACCTAGAATTTGTCATCAGGAAGTCGAACTCTATCGTTTGAAATCCTTTTCGGCTCAAAATTCGAAAATTATAGACGACTATGTTTTCTTGCAGAATAAATCCTTCATTTTGTACTAAAACCAACTTATCTCCGAAACTCTAGTTAAAATTATCAATTCATATCAGAAATATGATTGTTATTAAAATTTACCACATCGCACACAAATGAAAACGTTGAATCAACACATTCCTTATTTATATTTATATTCTTCTGGTGAAAATTGCTATCCCCGTAATCATTTTGCGGCCTGGACAAATCGTACCGAACTCTTTGCATGAAGCGTGTCGGAATTCTGTTTAGGGGATAAATACATGTACATTAGGTACATTAACGTCACCATATGATAGCTTTATTGGGGCGCCTTCTTTGATGTAGGACTCTTCAGGTACATAGAGAAATTTTTTTTTGACTAGGGGAAAATGCGAAATCATTTCACTTCTATTCCTATTCTAGAGAAATAAGTACCTATTCGAATTTGAAACGACGTTGTGCTTGTGAGTGTGTTCAGAGTGAAAGTTCTCAAAATTCTTACTTTTTTTAGTGTTTTTGAATTTCTGGACTTTAAGTGTTATTGAAGGTGAGTTCTATAATTCATCAGGTGGCTGATTTTTTCGTTAGGCGCCTCTCTTAATATGAAAAAATGCGGGTCAGTCTTTGGGGATTAATGATAGAATTGAAAACTAAGTGAATTGTGAATTGTATCGTCGAGTTATCAGATTATTATTTTCAAATAATTTTCGGTATATAATAAAGGATGTTCGAATTGGTAATTGGTCACTAACACTTCTTTATAAACCAAAAATAATCAGAAAAAAAGAGCCTAATAGCTCGACGATATAATTCACAAGTTACTTCGTTACTTGTCTCAAGAAATCTTGCTAGAATTATTTTCAATTATTTCTATAGAAAATGAAGTTGCCCGAACATTAAGTATAGCTAATATTGTGACAAATTTTGCAAATTCGAAAGCCTGCAAAAAAAGTTTTGATTGCGCTTTGTTTTTATCTCTTTTTTGTGTTTATTATATTAATAATATATTTATATGTTAATTTGGTTTTAATATTATTTCGTTTTTGTTTTCATTTTGATTATAGGTGTTAATTGTTGTGTTGTAGTTGTTAGTTGGTTATAGGTTTTATATGTGGAAGGTATACCCACTACTCTAATATAAGTGAAAAATAAAATGTGGTTTCATTTTGTCCTTATCTAATTTTTTTAATTATGTAACCAGCAGGCAGCGCTGCTAGTGAGGGTAGGGGCCCGGAAAATATCTTGAACACAGGCCCGTGGAACGAGCGCTCAAAAAATTAGGTAATATTTCAGGTACAGGCATCTTAAAAAATTGAGAAAAACCCTGAGCAGATACTTCTGAGAACTCGTTCATTGGTGGAACAATGATCTTATTACCTCAAAATTTTGTACTGGCGAAGTGAATGATCATGCAAGGATTGTGAAATCAGATCCATATGCATGGTTCTGAAAAATGGTGCAAAACTTTGATGAAAAATAGCCTTATTGCTCCACGGTGAAAGAGCGTTCAAAAGTTTTTATGCACGACTATTGTAAAATCCGTCCATTATTGTACGTTTCTGTGCTCAGCCTTAATAATACCCATTAATCACAAGGGAATAATGAGATTATAAATCACTGCTGTCAGATGCTTCATTGATTCAGCTTTGATATAATATTCTTCAAATTAGTATTTCTTCAGCATTCTAAAGTACTCTTAATAACAAATATAGGTATACCTTGTCAATCGAGGGCCAAATCTACTTTTATTATATCAATTAAAGCATTTTTTATTACGAAATATACAATGACCAGTTCTCCAAAAATTTCTTTTCCACGCTTGTCATAGAAGGGTCTTGTTGCGGTCGCCAAATGTTAAAATCTTCAAGAAATATATTTAGTAGTCGTGGATGAAGTATAGTATGCTACTCGCGTATAATGGCTATTATACGCTCGTTGCATAATATACTTTTAATATTTGGCAGAAATGACCCTTCTATTACTAGTGTGGAGAAAGTCCAGTTGACATATGAGTAATTTTTTGATGAACTTGTTGATTATATTTGAAGTACACTACTGGAAAAAATTAAAGAATCAAAAAAAAATTCCAAATTTTCGGCAATTTTCAACATGCCGTAACTTTGAGAGGAATGGTCGTACAAGGAATTTAAAAAGAGGAAATTGTAGCTCCAAGTGTCTAGTTTTTGGATTAGAACTTCAAAAATTTTAAGTTTCAGTGGTTTTCGAGTAATAAATTAGCAACAAAAAAATTCTCAAAATTTTACCATTTTTTTTCTCGTCTACAAGCGTGAAAATTCTATTTTTGCATAACCGTTATTCGTTATGATGATGGGATACTTTGTTAATTCAGCTTTAATTTAATTTTTTATTGACCTCAATACGTCCACTTCTCGCCGAGATATCGGTCTTCAAATTACCGATTTTTCAGCAACCAATGATCGCACAGAAAATTGAAGGAGGTTTTCAATTTTTTATTTTTCTTTTTTTGAAATTTGTGTACTACTTATCTGCAATTAAAATGTGGAAAAAGCTCGAGAAAATTCTTTTTCGCCTTTTTTCAAGATTATGAGCTTCTCAGAGCAAAAAACGTGATCCTTATTTTTTTTCAAAAATTCAATCGAGTCAAACAAAAAAACGGCTCGCTGGATTGAGCCCTCTTTTTGTTAAATTTTTTATTGATGCGACATGAAGAAAAAAAATTTCTATGAATAAGCAATGGTTGTTCATTAATGGGTCTTGAAACCCTCATTCAATTTTCTGTGCGATCATTGGTTGCTGAGAAATCGATAATCAAAGACAAATGGATCCTTTTCCATTTGAAGACCGATATCTCGGAGAGAAGTGGACGTATTGAGGTCAATTAAAAAAAATAGAGCTGAATTAACAAAGTATCTCATTATTATAACGATTATGCAAAAATAAAATTTCCACGCTCGTAGACAAGAAAAAAAAATGGTAAAATTTTGAGAATTTTTTTGTTGCTGATTTTTCTATCATTACTCGAAAACCAATGAAACTTAAAATTTTTGAAGTTCTAATCCAAAAACTAGACACTTGGAGCTACAATTTCCTCTTTTTAAATTCCTTGTACGACCATTCCTCTCAAAGTTACGGCATGTTGAAAATTGCCGAAAAATTTGGAATTTTTTTTGATCCTTTAATTTTTTCCAGTAGTGTAGATTCGAACCTCAATTGAAAAGGTATTCCCACCCATATTTGTGAGTTAGGAAACTCTAAAACACTGAAGAAATATCAGTTTCAACAATATAATATTTCAGCTATATCCATGAAGCACCTGACAGCAGTGAATGATAACCTATTATTCACTAGTGATTAATTGGTATTGTGTATTATTGCCGAGCAAATAGACGTATAATCGGTAGATTATAAAATAGTCGTGGATAAAAAATATACCTACATCTGTTCTGTCATCCTCTTCTGATGAAGTGGCAACTGCAGCGGCTAACAGAGTGATGAAAAGAATAATTTTCCCGATCATTTTCATCAGAAGTTACGAAAAAAATCAACAAGATATTTCATGAATATCTTTGAACGTTACAATCTGATTTAAATGCGTAGTAGCCTTTCTTATAAATTCGTTTTATTCCGACAATTTCAAACTTGAATTAGCATTTGCCATTAAATTTATACTAGCCCGTTTCATTCAAATTTTATTTCGTCCTTAAGCTAACTAACGAATTTAATGATACGAATTATAAGCCTTCAAAAAAATCAAAATATTACCTGGAACATTCGTGCTTTTTGGACACTTCTTCCTGTTGACAGGGACGGCCCTAAGGGGCCTGTGGAAAAGAGCAAAATTTTCATTGCAGTTGGTGAATTATCGGAACAGTTGGAAAAATTGTCGAAGCTGTTGGAAAATTTCGGAACTATAGGAAATACTTCAAAAGTCTCCAGGTCAATCCCCTCGAAAGTTATTGTGTTTAAAAACCTTGTTATTTGGGGCCATTTTCGGATCAAAATCCTGTACTAGGTACCGGGTTTTCACTATAATTTGACCCGCCCTTCAACTTTGTTACTGAAGGAGATACAAAAAATGTTTCGTATAAAAGTTTTACAAAATCAACTGAGGTTTTTTGATATTACTCCACAAACTGAAATAATACAGGGTGGCCAACATATTAATGGCAACTTCATTTTTTCAAATGGAACACCCTGTATATTTTTCCATATTTGGTTAGCTCTTTTTCCCCTAATTTCGAATATGTAACATATGTTGGTCGATCTTTTTTATTCTGAGCACCACAGAGTTTCAAATTTCAAGAACCATCTGACATAGCGTTTTGGAAGTTAGTGCATATTTAAGTGGCCAATTTGATCTTTGGATTGGTGCTAACGCACGCATTTCATGGCCACCAAATAGTCCCGATTTAACACCGTTGGACACGTTTTTATAGCCGTTCCTGAAGGAAAAAATTTACTTCAGCAATAATGACAATCAATGAAAGCGTATAATAATATTAATGATATAAAATCAACCAATATTAAACCCATAATTCGGAACTAATCCCGTCAACGCACAAAAAATAATGATAATATTGTAATGATTAGAAACAAATTTAGAAGCTTTAATTTCTGACTTGAATCAGAGCCATATAATAATGCTATCAAAAATAGTCTTAACAACTTAATACAACTATATGAACTATATACATATAGTATTCATTCTAAAATAATGCTTTTAAGTAGATTGTTTGGTTTTATAGAATTTCGTAGGTATTTCACATATTTTTTTATTCGGTGTCATCATTTCAAAACTTTGAAACCCTGAAAATTGAAGAGACACATTCACATACGCATTTATATTCGAGATCAGGAGTAAATAGCCTATCAAAAATAGGAAGAATATACAGGACAGGGTGTCCCATTTGAAAAAATATAGTTGCATTCAATGTTGTTTATCCTGTATATTTTACCGTTGACGTTATTATAACTCCAAAATGAGCATTTTCAGTAAACGCACTCTGCCACTTGTACATGTATTATGATTTAGATCTTGTCAGGTGGTTCTTAAAATTCGAAACTCTGTGGTTCTCAGAATAAAAGAGATAGACCAACATATGTTACATATTCGAAATCAGGGGGAAAAGAGCTAGCCGAACATGGTAAAATATACAGGGTATTCCATTTGAGAAGATTAAGTTGCCATCAATATGTTAGCCACCCTGTTTATATTTCAGTTTCTGGACTCATATCAAAAAACCTCAGTTGATTCGTGAAATTTTTATACGAAACATTTTATTTATCTCCTTTAGTAACAAAGTTGAAGGGGGGGTCCAATTATAGTGAAAAACCCAGTACATACATTAAGGCAAAATGAAATAGGTAGCAATAGTTTAATTAGAACGAGCGCTCAAAAATATCTACCCACAATTCACGTTTTCGTTATCTTTTACGCCAATTTTTCTCACGAAATTTAATGAGAACTTGCCGGTCTATGCTCCAAAGACACTATAGTTTGTTGATTTGAAATATGTATTCACTTTTTCACCCTGGAAAAAAAATTTTTACCACATAAATTTTCAGGGTATAGATAATAAAATCTCTAAATACAAAAGTTGTAGATCTTTTTGCCAGCTAAAACTTCACTATTCAACGTTTTCCATAGGGATTGTTATTTTACCGAAAATCAAAATGATCCGTTTTTTACTGTTAAAAACTCGCATCTTTTATTTTTGTTATATTCACATCTTTGTCCGAACACTATCACCAAAACTGAGTGTTTTCATCAAATGACTAATGAGAAAATTTTTCTCTCTACTGAACAAGAAAACTCAAATAATCTATAAATAAATCTGAGTACTTTTATATCAGCTTCAATTACTTCATTTATTATTTAAGAAAGGCTGAAGGACCCTTGGTCGATAGCCATTTGTATTACTGCAATAAAACACAGTTACTACTACCACTATTATTTAAGATTTTTTTATTTCAGTACACTCATGCAAAAATCTTTTCTGATTATCAAATTCTGATAAAATTGAGGACAATCTACAGCGTGCCAAAAATGTAACGTTACTCGTCAATTATTCTTATACAGGGTGTCCCGGAAAATGTGGGAAATCTATCGGATTAAGATAGAATATAAAAAATGAAGTAGACAAGTTCCTAATTTTTTTTCTAGCGGCCCTCCCTACGAAGATACGACCTCCTAAATGACGCCACTGGAAATTCCTTTAGTGGAATAAGTTTCAAACTACTAGATATAATTTGATGAAAATTTGATATGATTAATAGTATTAAGGACCTCTTAAATCACCGCACTCAAATTTCAATTAGCTTGTTCAGTTTGCCAGGGGCGAACTGTGTTGTACATTTTAATGCTTATATTTTTAACACCTTGTATGATAAGGTGCTAAAAAACAAATTTGGATACCTTGAACATTAAGCTAAAGAAAAGGTGTTCAGTGTCGATAAAAAGAACCGTTTTCGAAAAAAAATAATTAAAGACGTAAGTAATTGAAATTTATTCCACTAAAATGAATTTCCAGTGGCGTCATTCAGGAGGTCGTATTTTCGTAAGGAGGGCCGCTAGAAAAAAAATTATGGAAACTTGTCATCTCATTTTTTATGTTCTATCTGAATTCGAGAGATTTCCCTCACTTTCCTGGACATCCTGTAAAATGTTTATTCAGAAGTTGCATGTGTACTAAACTTATTTCAATAGTTGATAAAACTTCATCTATGTCTAAGGCATCATGGTTTTCAGAAGATCGCACAAAAAAGGAAATAAATGCTTTGAAACAGTTTATTCAATTGATAAGAATATAAATGATCATTATCAATTAAGATTGTTGTTCGAGAAATTCCAATTCTGCTTCGATGAAGCAATCCTTGAAGACATCGTTAGTGTAGAAAATAGATGCCACCATTCCTTTCAATGCTTTGATATCAGTGTCATATTTTTGCAAAACTTCTTCCGCAGGTAAATTTGCAGCTTTCATACATTTCTCCAGGGCAGCTCTCTCCTCAGGTGATCTTTGCTTATCCAAGTTATCCTGTTCATAATAATAATATTTACTTATTCAAGAAATTGCAAAAAAATAATTATTTTCCAAACTAGTGGAAGCTATGCGGGTTTTCAAATCTCTGCCTTTCTATTTTTGTGTGAAAAAGGTATGAAAAAATTAAGTAGAAAGCATGTAAGAGGAAATATCATTATTCTTTTGGATCACTTCCAAAAAAGTTCATAATATTATCGTTAAAACCAGAACTATTTGGAAAAAGCCAGGAAAAATTATTGAAAATTCTTATGGTGAAGGTTTTCCAATAAGAGGTGTTATTTTGATATTCGAAGAAAAATGCCAATCAATATAAATGATCAGATGTTTATTTCATTATAAAGAAGAAGCTATGCCGTTAATAGTGGAAAATAACATCACGCAAATGACCACCACGACCACGCTTACTGGACCATATCCTTTTAATGAAATTTTCCATAACCAAATCGCAGAGTGGCTGCCCTATGTCCTCGATAGCCTCACGAATTCCATCTTTGAGGTCTTGAATCGACTTTGGCTGTTGGCGTAGACCTCCTCTTTCACGTGGCCCCAAAGGAAGAAGTCGCAAGGTGTTAAATCAAAAGATCTCGGTGGCCCATTGTGATCACCTCTTCGAGAGAACGCGGTCCTGAAACTTTTCCCGCAAAAGACCCAATCAGCAAAGACACAACGTTGTTGATGATCGGCCGGCTTGAGTTCTTGTGTTAACTTTATAAGCCTTAAGACCCAAATCTTTATGCAAAATACGGTTTAATGGCGTTTGTGTAATGCCTAATCCAAACAACGACGAGGAATGGACAAACCTGGGTTTTCTTCAACACTTTCGGCTACAGAAGCAATATTCTCGGCTGTTCTTGAGCGACGTGCACGGGTTTTATTCTTCACATCTCTTACTTGTCCCAACGAATTTTTCAACCAATTTTTTTATTGCGGTCCGACAAGGTGATTCACGACGACCATAAAATGTTCGAGTTTTACGAACTGTCCCTGCCAAATTGTCACCATTTTTATAGTGAATTTCAATGCGTTCTTGAAGGGTGTATCGTTCCATTTTTCATTCATTGATCATCTCTTTATTATGCCCGACTCTGAGGTCATGTACACAGATCTATTATCGACAATGTTTTATTTCACTCTCTCAATCATACCACAATTAATTTTCGAGACAATTTTTGAGGTAAAGACAAACTAGGACATACACAAACATCCATACCCGCACCAGGATTCGAACCCGGACTTACAGCTCCGTAAGTACTTATAGGCGCACGCCTAGCCCTTACAGCCACCGAGGCGGTGTTGTTCCATTTTTATCGATGGCGTAGTTTCTACTTGTCAAATGTCAAAAAATGACAGCTTCACACGTGCCATCTACCGAAATGACGGGCTCTTTTAAATAACACCTCTTATTGGAAAACCCTTTATTATAATCCCTATTTGTGTCTGGAGAATAAGGAACCAGTGCAAACAAAATTTTTTCCCAAGTGTACATATTTTCAATATGTTCAGTTCAAAAAAATATTATCTTCATTTACTATACACTTTTGTAATTTCATCTAAAAGGTGAATTGCATTATTTCAGCTAACAAATTAGTTCTTCGCATATTCAAAGTACATACCTACTATTTTTGGAAATTTAGATGCTCAATTCTTCCTTTAAACAAATTAAAAGTAACAATAATCAATCCAATGTGATATATTCGAAAATGAGCGAACCCTATCAGAAGATCACATTTTTTGTGATTTTTTTCGAAAAAGATTCAATATAAGGACTTACTTGAGAAAAGACAATCTGGCAGCATATTGTAGCTATCAACAGTAAAAAAACTTTGGCCATATTTCTTTATGATAGATATCTAATGAATGGGGTTATATCTTCTATATAAAATGAGTTTTCCGTACCATTTAATTGATTGTTGGAACGAATGGGTATAATTCGATATAACTCGTAAATAAAATAGATGAAATGAGTTTTATTACAATAATACACTAAATAACAATGAGATAATTATTGAACAGAAAAGGCAGCAATTAGGATATAATTAGGAAACTATAACTATTGAATTTTCATTCATAAAGAACATCACCAAGGCTGGTTCCTACCGCTATGGCGCAACGTACTTTTTTCGGACGAATAACGATTCGGTTTACAAAGTGATAGTCGACGAAAAAAGATTTGCCTTCAGGCGGAACAATAATGTGCAAGGGGCTATAATGTTCGGTCACCGTACCCCTCGTATTATCGTTGAACGAGAAAAAATGTTGCCATCCACGTATGAAATATCATTGAAGCAATCATTGTTCCTCTGTCCAACAAATTCGAGAACAATTTCATTAACGCCTCACCACACCGCACAAGAAGAGTTAGTCAAGTTTAAAAAGGGGTTACAGTTCATTGTGATCACAAGGTCTATTGTGCCCCTTACAGAGCTGTTTGAACCATACCCTCACAGCTCGCCTTTCAGTTCCAGAGATCTGATAAAATCCAATATCTGTGAAGGCTTCAACGGTTCTAGTACCTCACTCTGAAAGGTTTCTCGCCCAAGGCATTCTCTACTTAGGCTCACAGTGGCAAAGCATTCTAGTGACTAGGTGAATGGGGATTTCTTCCTCCTCCCCACAGAACCTACACTCGTCGGTGTCCAATAATCCCATCCTCAACAGGTGCTTCCTGAGGCGACAATGTCCTGTAAGAAAGCCAGTGAGGAGGTGTAATTGCTTCTTACCAAGATCCAGATATCTTTTGGATCCCGCTGTCTCAAAGTTCCGAAAGAACTCAGTGGAATGATCCATCCCTGGGAGATTCCGCCAGAGGTTTTCCCTCTCGGCTTTCTCCTTCTCTAGAAACTCGTTCTTGTAGGTACATTCACATATATCCCAGAAGGGTTCGTGCGCCCTCTTTGGCAAGTGTATTGGTCTCTTCGTTTCCTTTGATTCCCGAGTGGACGGGAAGACGTTTTTTATCTTGCCTACCTCATTGAGTTTTTTTCCGGCACTCCCAGATCATTCTATAGTCGATGACGTAGGAGCTCAGTTCTTTAATAGCAGCTACACTATCTGAGTGTATCTCATGGGGTACCCTATCAACCACTAGATGTAGAGGTGTGAGATCCAGGGCCGGCCCTAGGGGTGAAACAGTGAGCAAATGTTTCAGGGCGCCAGCTTTTTGGGGGCGGCATTTTTTGCCAGCTGACTTTTCATATTTAGGGTATGGTAGGGCTAGTGGGCGCCGAAAATTCCTTGCTTCAGGTGCCAAATTTACTAGCGCCGGCCCTGGTGAGATCGCAATAAAGTAACTGTACTATGGATGCCAGGGCATTGTGGTCTTGAAGGAAACGAAAAAGCTAAAAAAAACTTGCAGAAAGTGCATCAAGGTTAACATCTGCTGGCCTAAGCCTTTCTGGGGGCTTGAAAAAGACCAAAATAGGTAGCAGTCCAGCATGGTGAGTTGAATAATAGAATAATCCTTTGGAGAAATACTCCTGGACATACCTACTCATTCCAAAAAATTCGTGATGATTTCAACTACCTATACCAGAAAGCTCCTGAAGCTATCACGAGTAGAGCTTAGGGTGACGGTGGGACTGCTGATGGGCAAGTCAGCAGATGAGATTTGCAGGCTCTGTGGATCAGAGACAGGAACAGCTGAACGCACGTTATGTAAGTTTCTAGAGCTGGCTGCCTTCAAAAAAATTCATATGGGAAAACCAGTCCTGGATACCCAAGAGGTAACAGCCAAGGCTCCTTAGTCGCAGTTCCTTGAAAGCTAACATAATGATGACGGCCTGAGTTCTAGCATTGTTTAAGGATTAAACAATGGTTCTAGTAATAATAACAATAATGTTGGCAACAAAAAAAAATTGAGTATGAATAATTTATTCAATCAAATATAATCTTGTGACAGCAAAAATGAATAATTACGCCATATGCATCACACCACTATCAACTAAACAGTCATGGAACACCTTATTTGTGCTGAGAGCATTTACTACCATCATCATCATTACTTCCAGTCCTTCAGTTGCGTATGTTTTCAAGAATTCTTCTTTAGGTAGATTTGCCTCTTTCAGGCATTTCTTAAGTGCAGCTACACCCTCAGGTGCTGTCCAAATTTGTACCTTCCTACGGCGTACCTAGTATGTTATAGATAAATCAGATTTAGTGATTCTAACCTAACTTATCCTATCCTAACCTAACATAGCGCGGTTGAATTAGGTTGAGTTAGGCTAGGTTAAGTAAGGATAACTTAATCTAGCTAGGTCAACTAAGGTTTACTTAACCTAGCTAGGTTGACTTAACTAAGCCTAACCTAACATTGCTCAACGTGATCAAACCTTACCTAACGTAGTTGATTTTGGTTGGATTAGGCTAGGTTAAGAAAGCTTAGGTTAAAGGAATATCACAAAATTATTTTCAAGGCCAGAGGTGTCGGCCATTGGTGGCTCAGAGGTAGCGCTCTGGCCTGTGATGCCGGTGGTCCCGGGCTCGAATCCCGGCGAGGGCATGGACGGTGTGAAAAGTCTTGGTGGTAGTGTGGCGTCTTCACATCGCAAAGAACTCAAAATAACTACGGATACTGGGAACATAGCCATAGTTGCTGACCCCATTTATGTTAGAATAAAAAAAAGGCCAGAGCTTTCGTTAGATTTAGTTGAATTAATGTAATCAAACTGTTGTAGCATATCAAGACGAGCTTAAGCCTGATCTTTATTTCTACATGACTAGTACGTAGCTTTACATTTTTACGATATCTATCAATCAAAGCATGTTGGTACATTTTTCAGTCTTAACATACATTTCAACGCATGATACAAGAGCACAAATTTTCAGTTTTTGAATAACTTCCAGAATATTATTTCGATCGTGCTCAGATTTTGCATTTATATATTTAGTATCAATCCCAAGTCCTATACAAAATTTCGAAGTAATGGCATTATTGCTCTATCAATGAACGAACGCTCAAAAGCACCTACTCAGGGCTTCTCTTAAATTTTTTGCTATAAACTCATACACGTCAAAATACCAAGAATTATTTTAAAAGAATACAGTCAAAATAGATACCTGAGTATTTACACCTAAGCAGCATACAGCTATCAATAATAAAATAACCTTGAACATATTTAAGAATGTGTAGATGTGTCGTCAAATGTTCATTTTATAACATTCGACAGTTCTATAACTTTCGAACCATTTAATTTATTGGATCAATGAAAATAATTCGATTTGCCCAGTCAGTGAAAAGAGCAGATCATAAATTAATGCTTCAAAACACAAGTCGAAAATAATGGGGTGGAAAGGCATCCTTCAAAAATAAGAATTTCATTCCTATTAAGTTTCAACAATTAAGAACTTCAGAGACTATATAGAGCAATATAAATATGATCCCTAGAAAAACACCAGCTTGAAAACCATAGGTTTCACATGTAACATCAACGTTTTATCTTGGGGAACTATCTCGTTTCTCCATAGATGTCGCCCTGTCTAATTGGTACTCAAGACTCGCTTCACAGGCTGTTAAACCACTGCGGTGCTTTATGATTTTTAATTTTTTGGTCATTATGGTGAATGAGCCATACTGGTTAGTCGTGCGATGAGAGACTGGGAAGTAGAGCCTTCATAATTTTTTATCTCTACATAAAATAAAGTGGAAAAAGCAATAAGGATTGATTATCATTAAACCTCTATAAAAATTTTATGACTTTCCTATTTTTGAAATTTAAAATCCATAAATTATGCATATTAGTTTATCAATGAATTTGTATAACCGATTTCATTTAATGAACATTTCAGTGATTTCCAGAACTTTAGAAATAATGGACTCTCAGCGATTATTTTTTTTGTTTCGTAAAGGGGTTTCGAGAAAAATTATTGAAATCACCGAAACATGCTAGCGAATTCGAACGATCAGAATTGGCAGTTGAGTTGAGTTTTCTTCAATAAAAATAATAATAAATTATATAGATTTGATTTTATTCATTCTTTTCCTTCTATATTGTATGAAGAAAAAACTTTTTGTTTCCTATTTTTCAGATAATAGTATACAGAGCTTCGAAATAAAGCAAATTTAGGTTCGGAATATTTAGACTTTTTCGTTGTTATCCATGATATTATAGAGGTGAATGAGCAGCTAGCACAAAAGTTGATATGTCCATACGAAACTATATGTACTAAATGACTAAATGAGGTATTTTTTACTGAAGAGAAAGCGTGTGCATAATTATTAATATTTCAAAGAAAAAACCATTGGAAAAATAGGACTGATTTTGTTAACTTCAGAATCGTGATATTCTCTTACCACGCCTGCAATAAGAGTGTTTTCTGCACACAGACTCTCTCATCTTGTAGCAAATTTATTGTCCTTTCCGAATATGTGATCAAATTTGATGAGACTACAAGGAAAACTGAATAATGATCTTTTTAGAGGAAAAAATTGAAATTTTTCGTGAAATCAAGAAATGTTAAATTGAAGAATAACCCCCAACATTTCGACCATGTCTTATATGATATTTTTTGTTGCAAATCACTTGTATAATCACTTCTCGAAGTTTGTCCACTTTAAAAGTAGACACCCTGTATAATGAAACGAAAGTATAATAATTGTTGTTATTCACAGAGTGACGTTTAGGCTACGAGCCGCAGCCGAGTTGCCTAATTCACCGAGTGAATAATAGCCATTATAGGCCAGTACAATACTATTCACGACTACTGAATATTTTTCTTGAAGTTTTTAACATTTGGCGGCCGTTACATGTCTCTTCTTCACTAGTGTGGAA
Organism: Propylea japonica; assembly: GCA_013421045.1. Classification (NCBI taxonomy): domain Eukaryota; kingdom Metazoa; phylum Arthropoda; class Insecta; order Coleoptera; family Coccinellidae; genus Propylea; species Propylea japonica. The sequence continues at coordinate 82,822,007 of CM024242.1, read as the reverse complement.
AAAGTCAAAATGATAAGTATATGAGTAAGTTTCTGATGAACTTGTCATTGTATATTTTGTATTAAAAGTTGATAATTTTACAGAAGGGTCGGCCCTAGATTCAAAGGATATTCCCACCCATATTTGTAAGTCAGGGAACTCTAAAACATGAAGAAACATCAGTTTCAACAATATAATATTACAGCTTAATCCATAAAGCATCTGAGAGCAGTGAATAATGACTCATTATTTACCAGTGAATAATTATGGTCGCAAACTGACGTATAAAGGTTGACGCTCACTGGACGAGACGAGACGAGACTAAGCGACGCGTTAGTTCGCCTGGGACCCGCGCGCTTGGACGAAGCGATGCGACGATCAGCCATCAGAAGAAATTCCCCCTATTTTTGGGTCGCAATAAATTTTTATTACCCATGCTGCATGCTGATTACCCGAATGAACAAGGGTAGAGCTATTGTTCGAATCGTGTTATTGGTCATAATCTTGTTTAAATAGCTTCGTCGTCCCACTTTCATATAGGAATGATAGAAAAATATGTGACCTGGAAAAAATTCGACATTTTATCTCTGTTGGCAAGTTACAAAATATAACTTTTCTTCTCGAAATTACTTTTTTCCCGGGACAAAAGTGAGTGTATATATGTATCCGGGAAAAAAGTACTCACTTTTCTGCCGGATTAATTTCGTGAAAAGTTATATTTCTTTCCATCCTCATTTTTCTAGTCACAGAAAAAAATTATGTATTATACAAGGAAAAAAGTACTAGATTTTAGATCGAGGTTATGTTGTCTTCCAACGAGAACCGGAGGGTGACAAAAACCGAGAGTTATTTTTTTAAAACTATATATAAAATCATTGATACGAAATGTTCATTTTCTCTTTAACCGATTGAAAAAATTAAGTATTAATCTAATTCCTTCATTCTGGTGATTTCAGAAAAAAATACTTTTCCTACGACAATATCGAAAATTACAGTAATAAGTTCTGGGAAGTTGCATTTTTATTACCTTGCTGCATACCGCTTACCTGTATAAGCTTCAAATCAGACTAATTTATATTCAATTTATTCTGAATATACTTTTGCCGGGGCGGTAAAATATGGCGCTGTCCCTGGTTATTTTTGGGTATGGTCAGCCACAAGGCCGTAGCTAGAAAAAAATTCCGGGGGTCCACCGAATGACAGAATGACAATTTTTCTAGTCCTGTACTTCAGAAAAATTTCGGGTCCAATGGGGTCCGGACCCCCCCTCGCTACGGCCTTGGTCAGCCATGAAACATTTGTAAGAATCGTGTTTTGGTCATGATCATGTTTTAATTGGAATTTTCCAATGAAATTCGTAGTTCTTCATCCAGGAATACAATTAAATATAAATAATTGATACGAAATGCTTATTTTCTCTTTAACCGATTAAAAAAACAAAGCAAGTAGTAATCGAAAGTTCAATGTTTGCATATCATATATCCCTCAAAGGAATTATTTCGCAGTTTTCCAATTTTATCAGATATTTTAATTTCTTCGGAAGAAGGGTTCCTCAATATTTTTTTGTATTTACATAATAAAATACCTATCCTTCAGACGATTTGAATTCACATTCACAGTTGTACAAAATACATTAATGTTGTTCGTTTTGTATATAAATTTCGTTTTTCCAGATCTCAATCGAGAAAATTCTAACCAACACTCTCATGAGCCATTTAAAACAAACTCATTTCACACAAATTCAAAAATAACTGTGTATTACCCCATTGACAAAATTTGAGTACAAAATTGGAAATACAGCGCGCCGAACTTCCCGGCCGTCGGATACCTACTTGCCGCCTCGAGAAATTTCGCTCACATGCCCCAAAGATCTTCCTGCCTCGCGCCTAACGATTCTGATCTTCGCTTCGCGCCTCCCAAGTGAGCGTCTACCCATTTGATTCAGTGCAATCGTGCCTGCGGAAAACAACTCTTCGCTTAGTCTCGTCTCGTCTCGTCCAAGTGAGCGTCAACCTTAATAGGTAGATTATAAAATAGTCGTGGATGAATAAAAACATAATTTATTCAATACCTATATTTATTATACTTAATGAAACACCCAAATGAAGATTTATAGAAGAGCGATTTTCTTCAGAAAACTCATCAATCCATGGGTCAAAAAGCAAAAAGCGAAGGAATTACTGTCTGTTACATGTCGAACTGCATCTCTCAATGTTGCCACGTGGTCTTCGTCGAACCTTTTGAGATGATCTTCAGCGGGTATACCAGCATCATTCAGGCAATGCTTCAAATGACCTCTCAGTTCTATTATTTCTTCCGGAGTGAGGAGTTCCCTCTCCTGTTTTATCAGAATATATAATCAATCGGAGAATAGACATTTAATCAACTAGTTTATTAATGACAGTGATGATGACAGATATTTTAACTCTTCAGCGGAGCGCATCAATCACTAGATCAATAAACAAGTTGTTACAAGATTTTTCCGTCGACCACATTATACATTAAGTTTATAGTTTCGAATGGATTACATTATTATTTTACACAAGACATTAATTGGACATAATATGAATTTCTATGATTCTAAGTAGAGTTGTGAGATTACTCGTAGTGCCTCTGAATACTTTGTGTTCGGTTGTCCATGACAATTGCACATTAAAATAGCATAAATTGTGTAATTTCTTATACGTTACACCCATCCGACTGAAAATCTAAAGGGTTTTCCATTAAGAGGTGTTATTAATGAAAATAGAACGATACCATGCTTCAAGAACGCATTGAAATTATTAAAATTCACTATAAAAATGGTGAGAATTTGGCAGAGACGGTTTCGTATAACTCGAACATTTTTGGGTCGTCGTGAAGCACCTTGTCGGACCGCAATAAGGAAATTGGTGGAAAAATTCGAGCTGTTGGGACAAGTTAGTGATGTGAAAAACAAAACTCGTGCATGACGCTCAAGAACAACCGAGAATATTGCTGCTGTAGCCGTAAATGTTGATGAAAACCCAGGTTTGTCCATTCCTCGTCCTTCTTTGGAATTAGAGATGATTAATGATTTTTATGGCCGAAAGAGGATAGTATTGATCTGGGCAACGTTTACCCTCAGTAAAACGGCGCTACTTGGCACACAATCAACGAAACCATTGATTTTTTGCGGGAAAAGTTTCCGGACCGTGTTATCTCTCGAGGAGGTGATCACAATTGGCCACCGAGATCTTGTGATTCAACACCTTGCGACTTCTTCCTTTGGGGCCACATGAAAGAGAAGGTCTACTCCAGTCTCCAATAGCCCAGCGTCGATTCAAGACCCCAAAGATGGAATTCATGAGGCTATCGAGGACATAAGGCAGCCACTTTGCAATTTGGTTATGGAAAATTTCATTAAAAGGACATGGTCCTGTAAGCGTGGTCGTGGTGATCATTTGCCTGATGTTATTTTTCACTATTAACGGCATAGCTTCCTCTTTATAAGGAAATAAACATCCGATCATTTATATTGAAAATGGCCTTTTTCTTTGAATATCAAAATAGCACCTCTTATTGGAAAACCCTTTAATATATTGTAATGATATTCAATGAGCTCAAGAATAATTTATTTTCACATATTTTTATCGGAAACGGTGATATGAAAATGAAAAAAATATATATAATGAACCTAAATAGAATAGAACACCAGATAATAATAAAATGGGCATTTCCAGTATGTTGAAATATTGGATTTTTTTCATGTAACAACATTAATATACAATTACAAATAGAAATAGTACAAAAATTGGATTCTTTAGATACTCACATGCAAATATACTTCTTCCAGGCTCAAAAATAAAATGAAAACGAATAGATATTTTGTAATGACCATTTTCGTTGAGGTTCTTTGAATGGGAAAATACCGAAAAGGTGTTTATACTATACCCCTAGATATACATAAATCAGCTGTTAATATAATATTGGCAATAATATGAGATATAGCCGATAAATAGTTTATTGCATAATCAATTGAAAATTATAATTGAACGGTTTCAATTTTATTTTATGGTTCAATAATCGAAAAAAAGTTAATCTTATAAAGGTATTAATAACTCAATCCAATATGTGGAATGTTGATCGTCGTAATCGAAATGATTCAAAATATCTAAACAAAAAATATATCGTAAGGGTTGAGACTTCCAGCCAATAAAATAAATACTCGACCATCTAAAATTTCGCTGAAGTTCGTTGTCCAAGAACATTCGTAATATTTCATCGATTTCAATTGTTTCTACGCTAAATTGAAAATAAATTATTAGGTATTATAACAAATTACAGAAAAATATTCCGGAAATGTTGATAGCATTTTTATACAGTGTGAAAAGACACCATGTATTCACGGCCTAACTTCTTTAAACCCTGTGGAACAGTTCGAAAAATTGTTAAAGTTAATGCTCAGTTTTTTGCAAGGACCATTCTTTCCGACATCTTCTAATTTTTATTTCACCTTAATATATGATATCTTGATTTCTTTCGACGATACACGTATTCAAATGAAAGCCTGGGATTTTAAAGGGTTTTCCAATAATAGGTGTTATTTTGAAGCTGTCATTTTTCGACATTTGAAAAGTAGAAACTACGCCATTAATAAAAATGGAACGATACACGCTTCAAGAATGCATTTTAATTATTAAAATTCACTATAAAAATGGTGAAAATTTGGCAGAGACGGTTCGTAAAACTCGAACATTTTTGGGTCGTCGTGAAACACCTTGTCGGACTGCAATAAAGAAGTTGGTAGAAAAATTCGAGCTTTTGGGAAAAGTTAGTGACGTGAAGAATAAAACCCGTGCACGTCGCTCAAGAACAGCCGAGAATATTGCTGCTGTAGCCAAAAGTGTTTAAGAAAACCCAGGTTGGTCCATTCCTCGTCGTTCTTTGGAATAAGGCATTCCATAAACGTCATTACACTGTATTTTGCATAAAGATTTGGGTCTTAAGGCTTATAAAGTTCAGTTAACACAAGAACTCAAGCCAGTCGATCATCAATAACGTCGTTCCTTTGCTGATTGGGTCGTTGAAATGCATGAAAATGATCCGGAATTGTCGTGAGTGATGAGGTCCATTTCCACCTCGGTGGCTTCGTCAACAAGCAACATTGTCGCATCTGGGGCTCGGAAAACCCAAGAGTTATGGTTGAAAAGTCTCTCTATCCTCAACGTGTGACTGTTTGGCGCGGTTTATGGTACGGCGGAGTCATTGGACCGAATTTTTTCGAAAATGAGGCTGGAGTTACAGTTACGGTGAACGGATTGCTCTATGGAGAGATGATTAGTGATTTTTTATGGCAGAAATTTTATAGTTTTGATCTGGACGACGTTTACTTTGAACAAATCGGCGCTACGTGCCACATAAGCAACGAAACCATTGATCTTTTGCGGGAAAAGTTAACAGTGTTATCTCTCGAAGAGGTGATCACAATTTGCCACCGAGATCTTGTGATTTATCACCTTGCAACTTCTTCCTTTGGGGCCACGTGAACGAGAAGTTCTACGCCAATAGCCCAGCGTCGATTCAAGACCTCAAAGATGGAATTTTTGAGGCTATCGAGGACATAGGGCAGCCACTTTGCGATTTGGTTATGGAAAATTTCATTGAAAGGATATGGTCCTGTAAGCGTGGTCGTGGTGGTCATTTGCTTGATGTTATTTTGCCACTATTAACGGCATAGCTTCTTCTTTATAATGAAATAAACATCCGATCATTTATATTGAAAAATGGTATTTTTCTTTCAATATCAAAATAACACCTCTTATTGGAAAACCCTTCATAAACACGCCAAGCTCACTAGACGAAATAGAAAGTTTTTGCCGAAAATTTATTATCGGCACATCAAGATATTCTTCAGCTTCATTTAGAAATGAAAATCGAGTATTTACGTGAAAAATTAGGAAAGTAAATGATGAATTAGTAAATGCAGTTCTCGAGGAGACGAAACATATGTGATTGCACCTGGAATCCAAATTTCATGTTGAAAACACCCTCCTTAAACGAAGTAAATTCTCTCTATAACGAAATATTCAAAGAACATTACTCTTTGAATGGGTATTGGTAAGATGGTATAAGGCTGAGTTTTTTCCTAATTTTTTTCGGACGTACGTGATAAATCCCAACCTCAAACTAAATCATTACGGCGGGCAGAGAGATCCTTCTGAAACTCTTTTAAATACACCCCTGGTTGTTTGGTTTCAATCTAACCATTACGCTAGTATCAAAGAGTGAAAGGAAGTGCTTAAGCTTGAATGATAAACTTTTATTTATCAGTGAAGTCGACCGCGACATTGCCGACTACAGAAACAAATTTTCTGTAAAACGAAATTTCTTTAAAACGAATTTTTTGCAAGTTTAGAGCTTCAGATAAAGGCAAGTTCCACTGTATTGTTATTTTTGATCCTACAGTAAAATCATTTTACTTCTTTTTGCAGGTCTTCAGACATTTCCCAAGCTAGCTCACAAAGACAAAAGGTTCCAAGATTGACACCAACTAATTGTTTAATTAAGGATAAGGACAATCGATACACAGTAACGGAATTTTCAATGTAGTTTTGAGACAACTACATTTCTGTGTGTTTCTATGAACTATGAACACGTAAAATTGGTTGATGAGTTCCGGAGTTACAATCACTAAAAATTTGCGGATTTAGCACGTTAAACTGGAATTTTATTTTTCCCAAAGATCTATCAAAATTACTCGGCTTCTTGATGTTTGAGACGATTAATACCGCATTACCGCATTTTATTAAACACAGATCACCCTTCAAAACTGTCTAAAAAATATTTTCATATACCTATATGCTATTTGTTTTTTTATAATGAATTGAAGCATTCAATAAACAGAAAGAAAAATTTTTATTTTCTCCAATAATCTATCGAAATTTCTCGACTACTTGGTTTCCGAATGACACAATTATTAATACCGCGTTTCATTCAGCATTTAAGAATAATTCAAAGTGACGGCATAAAGGAAACTGTACCTATTAAAAGAGCAGGTGTTAGCACACTTCTCTCCTTACTTCTTATTCAATTTTCAAACAGTTTGGAGGGCATGTGTCAGGTGAAGCATGATACCTTTACCTTTATGTTATAATTAACCTTTTCCCCTTACTGTACCTACAAAACTAAGCGGACCATATCATTTTACCATTCTTCGTGGAAACTAAACGCGTGCTAGTCGAAGCCCAGCTGTTAAACGCCCAAAACACAACGAAATTCTGCGTTTTCATTCGAATTCAATGTTTCAAAATTCCCCTAAAATCCAGGTGTAAAATGTGTTCAAATGCAGACAGTAAAATTGCAAAGGTCGAAGGTATCAACCACCCACATTTTTCAACAATTTGTTTGTATTGATCAAACCTTGCGTCAAAGCCATGCTGTATACCAGAATTAAATCGATTTGAAAAAAAATGTTGCCGGTGAAAAACGTTGAATTGACTAAAGTACACTATTTCGAACCTACTAAACATCACAGGAATGTTGAAATTCCTACAATTAGTCAAGAAGTTTTTCAAAATACCTTCAACAGAAATGTGATAATTAAGAAAAATATATTTGGGCACAGATGGGTGTTGAAAATAAACGAGATAGATGGAGGAAACTTTAAAAAGGAGAAGAGTGCTAGGTTTTTAGTTTATTGTGTGGTGTTTTCCTGTATTTTGATTGCCATATTGAGTGGAGTTTTTTTCGCATTTAATTTGGGTAAGTTGTTCAATTTCAAACTTTCTGCACTATTGCACTGTCTTTTTTAATATATTAATTATACATTAACAATAACTAATGAACATTTCAATGATTGCAGAAAAGAAGTTATTCGACAATACATATAATAGAAATAGCCAAAATATGACAAATATAGCAAGGAGAAGCGATGAAATAATAAATAATAAAACAGAACAGGCGCAAAAGGGAAAGAAAAAATTCTTGATTGCTGAGAAAAATGTACAAAATATTGAAAATGAAAGCAGGAGTAATACAGATGACAATAGATCAAATTCTACGGTAAGAAAATTCAACATAACTCATAAACGCGTGAATTTTAAAAGAATTCAAGTTACCTAAATGCAATTTTTGGAGAATATCAAATGATGAAATACTCACAGAACAATCTCCATAAAGTTATGTAATAATTCCAGATAATTCCTATTTTTATTTTCATTTTTACCACCCAGTAAGGTATTTTCAGTTTGCAATATTTATTATGAGAAAATAGTGACATACCATAGCTTCGTTTTCCGAGATACGGGGTGTTTAAATTTCACTTAAAAACCTTCAAAAAATGCTACACTACTGAGATATTTCGAACTAACATTTATTTTTCAATTTCCCGTCCAATACGTGGGGTAAAATATCTTCTACCATTTTTTCGTATGGAGTGCCGTGTTTTGGCGAAAAATTTAACATCTCTTCGCGTTAATTCGGCTTTGATATTGAAACAGACTTCAAAAAAATTCCTAAAAATTTTGATAGCTTAGTTATACAGAGTGAAAAGAAGCCCTGTATTTGTGGCCTAGTTTATTCACACCCCGGGAAACCGTTTGGGAAATTTGTAGAATTTATGCTCAGTTCATCACAAAGATTTTTTTCGCCACCTTTCAGTTTTTATATTACCTTGATACCTTGATTTCTTTCAAAGATACTCGTATTCGAAAAAAACTGGGATTTTATAAAGACGCTAAACTGACAAGACGAAATTGAAAGTTTTTGCCAAAAATTTAGTATGGACACATCTATATATAGTTCTCCAGAGGGGGAAATATGTGAGCTTGGCGTGTTTATAAAATTCCAGGCTTTTTTTTAATATTTGATTCAAAAGAAATCAAGAAAAACTGAAAGATGGAGAAAAGAATGGCATTTGTAATAAACTGAGCATCCTAAACTCTAATAAGTTTTCTAGAAAACTTTTTAGGTTTTCACTCCCAGTCTCTGAAACAGAAATAATTGAAAAATTTCCAATTAAGATGAAATGGTCCTGCGTAAATCCTTGCACTAATTTATCAGGATCAAATTGGTTTGGAAAAAATTGTTGCCTAACAATAAAACTAAAAAGGAAATAAATGAAAAGGATTATGTAAGTTTCCGGTATCTATAACAGACTCCATCTTCAGACAAACTTGTAGAATCTTTGGAATTGTGTAGTTTTTCATTTGCAGACTAATTATTAACGTTGAAAGTTGTCAACACATACCTAGAGATGTTGATTTATTTAATTTTGAAACTTCCTGATGTCATTCATTTCTTCAATAAATCAATCCAAATACGATCTATTCCAACAGAATAATTAGCCAAATTATCTACTTAATCTAACAAAATACATGCGGATTCCTTAATTTTCCTTTTACAATTATCGGGTTCCGTCATTAGGATCCTAAATGAAAATGAAAAAATACAAAATTCCAAGTTTGTTGGAAAAAGGAGTCTGATATAGATACCGAACATTTCATTATCCTTTTCATTTATTTCGTTTTTTTAGTTTTAGTGTTAGGCAACAATTTTTTCAAAAAAAATTTGCTCTTGACGAAGATTTACGCAGGAGCATTTCACCTTAATTAATTTTTTTTAATTATTTCTTTTTCAGAGACTGGAAGTGAAAACCTAAAAAGTTTTCTAGAAATGCAAAATCCTCCCATATTATATTTCAGTCGATATCTAAATTCTACTGATTTCTCGAACTGTTTCCCAGTTCTTTCCACCCTGTATAAATATACTATAAACGCTTTTGGAAAAATTTTTTTGAAGTTTATTCTAATACCAGAGAATGTATCTAAAATTTAGCGTAGAAACAATTAAAATCGGTTAAAAATTACGGAAATTCTTGGACAGCAAAATTTCACTTGGCCTAGTCGAGTTTTTTTGTCGGGAGTGTATCTATGATCAACAAAGTCAATAAAAGTCATCAATTTTTTTTCAGAATTCCACAAACTCAGAAAACCCCACGAAAAAACTATATTGTACAAACTGCACCAAAGATCATGTTTGTCTCAAAACCGAGGAAACAGGGAGGCCAACTTGCGTGGAAATAGTTGACGTACATGACCCCACAGGTTGTGGGGGCCACTGTCTCTGGAACGTTGAATTTTGTGCCATTTTAGATAAGCAACACATGATATACGAATGTGCGCCATTGAAAAATTTGCTGAGATGTCCTAGCAATACCTTCAATTGTGGGGAGCAGTGTATTTCCAGGAAGAAAGTGTGCGATGGTATTGTTCATTGCAAGGATATGCAGGATGAAAGGTTTTGTGGTGAGGGATTCCCCTAAAAACTATCTCTATACAAGGGCGTAGCTAGGAATTAATTCGGGGGGGGTTTTGACATTTTGGCAATTGACTTTGTAGGTGCCGGGAATTGTGAGGGTCGCTTTCTGTAGCAAGTATTTATTGTTTTTAAGAATTCAATAATCCTTTTCCTACTTCAGAAACAATATTCAACATAGATATTCCTGGTTATGTTAGGTAAACCTATTTTTCAAATATGCTTCAGAATTTAATTTTTATTCATTCAAACAAAAACTTAAAAAACAATATTTATTCCCCAAACAATACTTACAGGATTTATCAATATGAAATTAGTGTGCATGTGTGCTTTCATTCAAACTAAATAGAGTTTTTTAATGTTTTACTCCAAAATAGTGCCAGTGAGAAAACACAAACAATATTTTTTATGGTGAATTCCTCCAGTTAAAGTCTATCCGTCTTTTTTTTCTAGCGAATTGGTCAACCACTTCATTTTCATCAATTTTCACACTATAATGAATATTCATAAGCGCCAACCCATTCAATCTTGTTTCGCTAGAAGAATTGCGCAGGTAATTTTTAATTCTCCTCAAGCTGGAAAAACTTCTTTCTGGAGTAGCAGTAGATACTGGAATCGTAGCTAGAATTTGTAGTAGGATGTATAGATGTTCGGATACATATTCTGATTGCACTCATCTAAGCATTCTAATGCCGATTTTGAAATGGAGTTCATTGACATTTTCCATATTTCTAATTCTGCTTTAATTACGTTTTAATTTTTTTCTGGGAGTAGTGAAGAATACATCGATAATGCGTCTTCTTATTCATATGCTCTGTTGAAATTCTGGGGTAGCAGACCAGATAAGGCTGATATTAATTTTCGGTGTTTAGAAAATCTATCAGTTAATTGTTGGATAGTATGTTCTAGAAATGGAATGAAGAAATTAATTTTAAAATAGGTTAATGTATTAAGGCTGGAGCATTTGACCGGTTCTTCTGCCTGCCGAATGTACCTCCGTTTGCTTCTATTAAACACTTGGTTTCGTCATAAAGCAGTTGAAACTCATCATCCACTTTATTTCTCAAAACCCGCAAAGCAGAAAGCACAAATTCTAATTGTGTGCGATGTTATGAAACTTTAATATCATCCATATTGCTGATATGAATTTAAAATTTTAAATAGATTTTCGGAGATAAGTTGGTTTAAGTGCAAAACGAAAGATTATTTTTGCAACAAAAAATAACTCTGAAACATTTCGGGAAGGGGGGGGGGTTGAACCCCCAAAACCCCCCCCCTGGCTACGCCCTTGTCTCTATATGTTCATCAATTGCGCATTTACTTATTTCTTCTTGAGCGGTCGTTCTACTTAAACGAGTCCATATCGTTTTACCCGAATGTCTGGAATTTTCGAATTTTCAGCCGTAAATGGTCTCAAACGATAGGTTTCTACTCCCTGATGACGAAATCGTAGTCAAATTCAATTCTGTCCGTGGGACCGTCCGCTAGCACAATAACTTTCGAAGACATTGTCCTAGAGGCTTGAAATTTTCAGGATGAGTTTGGTTCCCAAATGCCGCAGTTAAGTTCGTTAACCAGCCAAATCGTGAAGGGTGTTTCATAATATATTGCCATTAAAAATTTTTGTTCCTCTATATCTCCGATAAAACAAAACCAATCGAAATGAAATTGTGAGGGTCACATGCAAGATGCTCATAATAAGCCTCATGCAAAATTTCGTATAGTGTTAACAGAACCAGAGAAAATTAAAATAAAAATTTTTTTTATAACAAGATATCCTATTCGAGTCGAATTTATTTTGTGAATGAAGATGGATATACTGAATGTTCAAGCAAAATTTCAAGAGCATCATCATCAGAATCATGGAATTTAATTTTTACAATTGTCATATAGTACATAGGTACAGTGGAACTTCCCAATAACGAAAGCGCTAAATCCGCAAAAAATATTCGTTATAAAGAAATTTCGTTATACAGAAAATTTGTTTCTTTAGTCGGCAATGTCGCGGTCGGCTTCACTGATAAATTTAAGTTTATCATTCAAACTTAAGCACTTAGGTACTCTTAGACATTGTCGCACAACTTTCACACTAGCGCAATGGATATACTTATTGAAACCAAACAACCAGAGCTGTATTTAAAACTGTTTCAGAACGATTCCTCTGCCCCCCGTAATGATTAAGTTTAAGGTCGGGATTTATTACCTACGTCCGGAAAAATTTCGGAAAAACCCACCATTATAACTTCTTACCAAAACCCATTCGAATGATGTTACTTGAGTATTTCGTTATAGAGAGAATTGACTTCGTTTTCAGGGTGTTTTAAACATGGAATTAGGATTCAAGGTGCAATGTCTTGTACGAAATTCGTTATACAGAGAAATTCGTTATATAGAGAAATTCGTTATACAGAAGTTCGTTATAGGGAAGTTCCGCTGTATTTCTGTTTTTGAATAATTTCCAGATCGTGCCGAGATTTTGCATTTATATATTCAGTATCGATCTCAAGTCCCATATAAATTTTTGAGGTGATAGCCTCATTATTGCTCCAACAACGAATGAGCGCTTAAAAGCACCTGCTCAGGGCTTTCTTAATTCTATAATTTCGCTGAAACGATAATTAATTCAAATTTAAACTCCTTAAAAAATCTGGCATAGCTTAAGAGTATCTACCACCTATTTTCTATTATCAATGTGAAAAAGTAAGAATTATTTCCTTATTCATTAGGTATCTTACCAAATATCAACATGTTTCTTTATTCAAATAACTCAGCAGTGATGCAATTTAAAACCTATCGCCCTTCCAAATCAAGTTATTGATAAAAATTTCACAACTACCATGATTTATTAAAAAAATGTTTTAACTAAATTCACTCACATAAGTGACACTTGTTGTTGTTCTAGACTGCAATCTTGAGGAGAGCTTCCAATGTACGAATTCGACGAAATGTCTTCCAAAAAACAAAAAATGTGATGGAATTGTTGACTGTTGGGATAGATCCGACGAAAAGCATTGCCATAAAGGTAAATCTGATGATTATTATTGATTCAATTGAATATTTCCTTTACTAAAGGTGGACCTAATTTCAAAATGAAGTTGCAGAGGGAAAACTCTGAGTTGAAAGACTTAAATCGAACTCTCAAATAAGGATGAATTGATTTAAATCCAGAAAAACTAACACCTAGAAGACATCGCAGGGGTGATTTCAATTAATTTTAGGCCAGATCATTCAAAATCGAAAATTGAACATTAAGTTCAAAAGGCGCCCTTTAGAATGATTCCTGCTATAGATATAGTTATGGCATTGTTTAAGGAAACAAATATTATGGTATATTTTAATAATTTGATGTCATTGTTAATAATTGCTTTTCCGAATCATTATATTTACACTGCGCAAAAAAATTAACGCACTTTATGGAAATCTCAAATTTATTCTACAACTGAAGCTGTTGTCAATAATAATTATTTTTATCAGAATTATGCATGCATATTATGTTATCCACTTTCAACGTTTTTCTTCAATACAGATGTTTTTTTACCAGCAGGAATAAAAAAAGATGAGATTATCAGATTTTGAATATATTGGCTCCATTCTGAAACCAGTTGTTCTCGATCAATTCTAGTGATCAATAGTTTTTCTTTCGTTTGATTTTCTACACTCGATCGCTATGCAACGCGAAACACGCAATTTGACCCAAGAGGAATGTGCCCAAGCGGTAGTTTTGCGAGAAGAAGGGTGGACATACACAAGAATTGCAGAAAGGTTTGGAGTTTCCCATACAAGTGTGTCCAGAATGTTGCAGCGATTCAGGGAGACAGGTATGAATGTCCGAAGACCAGAACAGGTAGACCACGGGTAACAACTGCCATTCAAGAACGTTACTTGAGAGTTTCTTCGTTGAGACAACGGTTTGCAACCGCAATCAGCTTGAGCAAACTCATGGGGTGCAAATTAGCACTCAGACAATAAAAAATCGCCTCATAGAATATGATTTAAGGCATCGTGTCGCGGCAAGACGCCCCGCTCTTACCCCAGCCCATCGAAGGGCGCGTTTGGATTTTGCGAGAGAGCATATCCATTGGGAAGAAGGCTGATTGGGAAATAGTTATCTTCACAGATGAGTCTAGATTCTGCCTCTACCATGGGGATCGACGTTCTATTGTATATAGACGTCCACATGAAAGCTATGCCCAGTGCAATTTCCTGAATACTACTGGTTTCGGGGGAGGATCGATTATGGTATGGGGTGGAATGTCTTTGACTGCTCGCACAGTATAGTGGTCGTTGATGATGGAGCTATGAATGCTGATTGGTATATAAGGAACGTTCTTGAAGAGCATGTGAAATTTCATTTTTATGGACCATAATGCCAGACCCCATAGTGCTCGCATCGTTCAGGAGTACCTTGAAGAGGTTGAAGTCTCTCGAATGGAATGGCCAGCAAGAAGTCCAGATCCCAACTCGATTGAGCAGGTTTGGGACAACCTCAATAGAAGGCTGAGAAATTCAGAAAATCATCCAGCTACTCTTAATGACTTTGGAATCCAACTCAGAGAAATCTGGGAAGGATTAGATCAGAACATTTTAAGATCACTCATTTTGAGTATGAACCGTCGTTACCGAGCTGTAATTAACGCAAGGGGTGTAAATACCAAGTATTAAATCACTTATCTGCATTCCAGTATTTTGAAAATTGTTTATTCCTCTTCTTTCACATAAGATTCGGTGAAATCCTGAAATTTAATGTGTCTTGTTTCGTTCAAAACCTTCCCGAGAGAACATAAAAAATAAGTTATAAAGTCAATGTAGAGTCAACTTTCATCAAAATTGAGATTTTCAGAATGTGCGTTAATGTTTTTGCGAAGTATATTATACATTCGCTTATTGCTGCTTCAATTATTCAAACTACTGTACTGTTTGCATTCCTCCCTTGAAAGTGTATTCTCATTGCTATTATTCAATATAAAGACGATACGCGCACTTAATTGTGTTTTCTACTATCAATATATAAAATATCTGTGCAACATAAAACTGTACGATTTAACTTTACCGCAAACAGAAAGCACGCTCAACAACCAATACGGTTGCATCTATAAATTAAATAAATGGCAAAGCGTTTAACCAATGAAACGGAGGCTGTGATAGTTGCCATGGGAACAAACACCATGCTATTTAGACGTTTCGCCAGTGACCTCGATGATAAATAAATAATAAAATAATAATTTTTCTGTATATTCTCGTCACACAATACCACAGTGGAACTTCCCTATAACGAACATCTGTATAACGAATTTCGTACAAGACACTGTAGGTACCTTGAATAGAAATTCCATGTTAAAATCACCTTCTTAAAAGAAGTAAATTGTTTTTATAACGAAATATTCAAAGAACATTACTCTTTAATGGGTATTGGTAAGAAGGTATAAGGGTGGGTTTTTTTTTCCGAAATTTTTCCGGACGTACGTAATTGTCGTAATTGAAACCCGACCACAAACTAAATCATTACGGCGGGCAGGGAGATCCTTCTGAAATAATTTTGAATACACCCCTGGCTGTTTGGTTTCAATCTAACCATTACGCTAGTGTGAAAGTTGTGCGAAAAAGTCTAAAAGGAAGTGCTTAAGTTTGAATGATAAGCTTAAATTCATCAGAAGTCGACCGCGACATTGCCGACTATAGAAACAAATTTTATGTTTAACGAAATTTCTCTATAACGAATTTTTTTGCGCATTTAGCGCTTTCGTTATAGGCAAGTTGCACTGTAGTTAATTTTTCTTCTCGATTTGTTACGAGCATAGAATGATAAGAATTCTTACTCATCTTAATTAATTATGCAATATTTTCAATATCATTCCAGGTTGTCCTCCAGAACAGTACAGCTGCTTAAATGGTCAATGTATTGCCAAAGAAAATTTTTGCGATGGTGTTGTACACTGTTTAGACTTTAGTGATGAACCACAGGGTTGTTTGATATAGATTTTTGTATTTATTGACTGAATAATATATTTTTATATCACCATGATTTGTCTTATTTGAATTTGATTTATAGCAATCCATAATTTTGCTTATAGAAAGTGAAATGAAATTTTATTTAAAGTAATTTTTAATGTGTAGATATTAAGTTAGTACCTCGTACGTTATTGAGATGATATTAACTATTACTTATTAGTTATAGATTTTCGTATTGAATGAATACATTTTATTAAATGTATTCATTCAATTCATTCATCTTGAAATGATCTTGTTCAGGATTTGTTTGTTTTGGTAGTTTAATACAAAAGAATACAGATATTAAAGTATTATATGATCTGAGCGTGAATAAAAATCAATACTTCATTTTAATATTTTCTTTATTTATAAGAAAAAATAATAATTATCTTAAACCTAAGTATTCAATCCATTCGTGTTTTCAAGTCCTTAATTGTAACCTTATCTTTTTCTCTGAAAAAAAGAAAGATAAATTAACAAAAACAGAACTTCGTATATCTGTATCTCTTCTTTTAAACTCTTGTTGCCTGATCAATTGATAATGCATATAGTCCGTTCACGAAAGGTTGAGCCGTCGGTTGGCCATGGAAATTTGACATATTCCACTGTGTATATTAAAATTTTAGGTTATGTTGTTTCTTTCCTTGTTAGATTGATACGCAATGTAGTCAATATTGCATAGAGTTCTCTGATAACTCGCAAGCTCGTCAGACGAGACCGGGTACATTCGGCAACTTTGACTTTATTTTAAGTTATGAAAGCAAATACTGCCAACTTCAGATACATAAACAAACGCCTACTATGCGCTCAAACGGACTGTAAAGTTCGTTCAAGTTTGTTCATTTATCTGAAGTTGGCAGAATTTGCTTTCATAACGTAAAATGAAGTCAACGTTGCCGAATGTACCCAGCCTCATCCGATGAGCTTGCGAGTTATCAGAGAACTCTATGCAATATTGACAACATTGCGTATAAATCTGACAACAAAATAAACAACATAACCCAAAATTTTAATAAACACAGTGAAATATGCCAAATTTCCATGGTCCACCGACGGCTCAAACTTTCGTGAACGGACTATACAACTACTGTCAATCAAGTAGCAATATTTAACCTAGATAGAATAAGTTCCCAAGAAAGCAATACAAAAACTCACATAATATAAACTGTAGCTCCCCAACCAGAAATAGCATCTCTATCGAACGCATTCATCAAAGCTTGTGCGGTAGTTTCAAAAAGATCCTCAGGTCCTAAATTTGGCTCCCATACGGATTCACACATACCGTAGAGCTGCGCACTTGCAGTACCTCCGACAACAAATTCTTCAGGCTTATTGATACATCCGATTAAGTCCATATTACAGATGAATGGCTCGTAAGTAACTGGATCGAGTCCTATCATCGAATTCGATTAGATGGAAAGTGATGATAAACATACTTTTATTTACCTGCAACAATGGGTTCAACGAAGAAAGGCCCAAATCTTTTCTCGTAAAGCATGTTGGATATCAAAGAAGCCATCACTTTGGGCGATATTCTCCTATTTTCCTTCAGTTCATAAATATTTTTCCTGAACCTAAGTTTTTCCATGACTGTTTGGGTATCTGTAGCTAAGCCTGGTAAACCTACGTAAAGATGGGGTCCCATTTCAAAAATTTTCTGGAAATTTGTACTGACAGTCTGCATTTGGATACCGTAACGCTTATCAGCAGCTATGGATACACATCCGTCCCCCTTCATGGCCAGCATAGCCCCACCATTATATGCCATAATACTCTGAAAAATATAAAGACATTTATTCGGGTTTACAATGTTTAGAAGAAATCTATAAAAAATCAATTGATAGTATATTCAATATTCAAGTGAGTAGTTATCGGTGATCTGCATGGCCCCTTTACTTTTTCAATAGCATATTCAATTCATAAGTTGAATAAAATATACAAATAAGCGCATAGTCATCTAACATCTAACCTAACCTAAAAGTCCTGTATTCGATTTTAATAAGAAATTAGTATGGACGGATTAAACATTTACTTACCATTTTGGCCGAGATTTAATATTTCACTCCTATTAAACAAAAGTATATTAATCTGAGATATCAGAAAAGCAACAAACCAGAAATTATTCCTAATAATCTGGTATTACAAGTAAAATTTGCTTTGATTTTCTGACAACAAACGAACTGACAGGACAGTAGAGGGTCATAGAAATAAAGTAAAAAAAAGAATAATTTTGATTTTTCAAATTTATTACCAACACTAGAAAACACTTTGGAATTTATTTGAAGAAATATCTGAGTTTTGAATGAAAATAAATGGGAAAATAATCAATAATAACATTTAAACTTCATCAAGCTAAAGGAAATGATCATCCTCCCATCTGTTTCATCCACATTATGCAAAATACTCCCCATGGGGCCCACCAGGCCGGTAGAAAGAACAATGTGAAAACTAGGGTTGTTCTATACTGATTTCCAGCCATGTATTGTAATCCTGGAACAGTATGACCTATTTTATAATCATCTCCTCCAGCATGCGCCTTTCTGATGGCATTTTTCAAAATTTGTCGATATTCTTCTGATTGAAGTAATTTTTGTTCCGCAACAAGTGAATATTCACGACTTTCTTTTGAAATTTGGGGCTCACGCAAAGTTTTAGTTGATATTTCAGAAATCATCTTCTTGGATTGGTGCTTGTTTATCAGGTTTTTTATTGCCTTCGGCAAAATTTTAGGAATAATCATTTTGAAATGTCTTTCTTCAAATATTCAACGTATTTTTGATTGAACAGCTTTCCTAGGAAACAAAATTCTTGTAATAAACATGCCTCCTTGAGAATTTTGTAATTGAAGGATCATAGAACTGACCTTTCAAATCAAATGATTAATTTTTATGTTGGTAGTACTTATTCGGCGTTTTCGAAAAATAATATGGCGGCCAAATATCTCAACTTCAGTTCTGCATTATCATCCATTCGGTCGAAAATAATCAGCTAAAAATAAACAAGTACCCATCCACAATAATTTTACCAGTTCACTTTAGTTCGTTACATTTATTGTTTAGTTGTTCAATACGAAATAATCATGAAGGTAACACTAAAAAACCTACAACAACAGTCATTTGTGATCGAAATGGAACCTACGATAACGGTACGTATTATCTGTATTTTTCTTTCGAATGAAGATAAAGCCTTCTTTTAACGTTCCAGGTCAAGCAGCTGAAAGAGAAAATTGAAAAGGATGCAGGCGCAGAGTATCCTTCAGAAAATCTGAAACTTATTTACGCTGGTAAGTTCTTATTTTTGTTAGGGGTTCAAAGAACTGATGATTCACTTGGAATTTCAGGAAAGATCCTCAACGATGAGAGTCCTTTGTCCGAATATAACATCGACGAGAAGAAATTCATTGTGGTGATGGTCACCAAGCCGAAACCACCAGAAAAGCCAAAAACCGGAGATGGAAATTCTGATCAGAAAAGGTGACTATTTTTGTATTGAGTGGTGCTTTAATACTGGTTTTATAACTTTAGTTGAATGTATTCAATGTGAATATGGTGATATCTCTAATTTTTGGATAGGAACAAGTAAGATCGTTCTAGAATGCAATTTTTTTGCCTTTGTTTTTCTGGCGATAAAAGTAAACTCCTTTTAATGGTAATTTATTTGAATGCCTTGAATGAAAAGATTCTTAATTTGTTTTTAAATTGATATAGTTCATAATTTGACATTTTCCAAACTTTGTTTTGAGAAATTCATTTAGTTTTTGATACCAATGTAGTTTTGCGAAAAAATTCTTTTGTGTCTTATTAACTTCATGATTAATACCAAACGTACAACTACAATTTTACAGCGTTTCATATTAATTATAATATTTGTAAGTCTATTTTCAACTAGCTGTCTGGGCTAACATTGTTTAGCCATTGTTTGTCTAAAATACTTTTCTGATTTGATGTTCTGCATCTGTCGACTACGAATTTGCGCCCTCCTATTTGTTCAAATCTTCTTTGTCGGTTCCTTTCATTTCTTGTGATTTTGTTTCACGTAAGTGCGCTATGTTAACACTCACATTTGCGTTTTCCTGTTGGATATATATGCCTGATCTTTGTGCTCTGATATCTCGTTAGGCTCTAGAATGGTTTGTTCTACGAATCAAATTTGCCCCTCTGTGTCTTGCTGGCATTTTAAGTGTGCTAATAAATCGATACTTTACTTTATCTACGTTTTAGAGAGAGAGAGAAATTGACTTTATTGAAATAAAACAAACGGCTATCGACCTGCCAGTTACATGTTGTATAAATTTGTTAAAACAATAGAGTATATAAGTTTTATAAAATATTATTCTAATGACAGTAGATGTTCATATAGGGTAGTGTTTTCAATTTAGCTCTTGGTGTGTTTTGTGGTTCATAGTGGTGAATTAGTGGTTCCATAATAGTCCTGTTTATCTGTTTCCCGATGAATTTCTGGCTAAGTTTTTTTAGTCTCTTCAATAAGGGTTCCACTCCAGTTGTCTCGTACAAAAGTTGATTAATGGCCGGTTTCTCAGGTCGTTTTAACCGCAGTTTATCTATCTGTCAAATTTGACGGATGGATAAGCACAGATTTCGGTTTCTGAGTACCGCTTGGAAAGATAACCAGCCAATAAAGTCAGTTTATTTTAACCGACCGAAAATGGCCGGTTATCTGTAGATTTAGTGAATGGCGCATGGGCATTGGCGTTTGATTTGTCAACTCCAACCTCACCTTTTCATTTTGATTTGACGGAGTACCGGATTTGGATTCATATCAACATTCTTAACATATTATATTAAACGAGTTGTGTAATAATGGAATATAATACAAGAAGATTATCCTCTAGTTCCAGCCCTTCATCAGATGAAGAGGCAATGGAATTCATTGGCAATATTTCTGTATCCAGATTTATACGGGTTCGTAGATCACCTCTCAAAATGTATACAGATGATTAATTTAAAATGAGGTACAGATTGAACAAGCAAACAGTTTTACACTTATGTAATGAATTGAATTCTGTATTAGCTCCAATATCTGAAAGGAATTGCACTTTTTAACCGTCTTTCAACAAGTGCTTATATCTTTACGGTTCTATGCGACAGGACCTATTCAAATCATCATTGGTAATGATCTAAATATACATAAGACATAAATATACATGAAAATGAAATCGATTTGATATCCCGTATGGAAAATCTCATTATTATGAGTTTCAGGCGTGCAGTTTCAATTAAAATTTGCAAAATTCATAATCAAAACGTCAATTTGTATGTCGCGACATCTGTTGATCTAGGAAGGAACTTGCGAGACTACCGTTAATCAGCTGTTATCGAATAGATAGTTAACTGACAACCGAAAAAGACGTCAGAAACTCAGCTACCTTTATCAAGAGGTTATCGATTGGTTATATTTATCGAACCGTTTACTATTGGATGGTTAAAGTAAAACCTCAGAAACCGGCCATAAGAGGGTTGTGCAAGGAATTATAGATGTCTCATTCTTGTGATTTTCCTTAGAATGATTTTCAGCTATTTCAAGATTGTTCAGAGTTGTTTTGGTGGAGTTTAGAAAAATAGTCCATATTCTAGCAGTGGTCGACATATCATCTTGTATATTGTTGTGGCAGTCGTCATGATACCCATGTTCTTGTATGTTAGTGATCTAAAATGGCCCGCTCTTGTAGTAACAACTTTTTTCTGTGTTCTTGTGTGTGCTTTGAAACTCAATTTGTTTTCAATTAGTTCTACGTTTTATTTAGAAGAATTCTTAATTTCAAATTAAACAATAGTTATCTAAATCGTCAAAATTATTCAAATGACATTTATCGTAATGCGCTCTATTATGGCCAACGTTGTAGTTTCTGTGACGGAGAATGAATTTTTCTCAACTTTTATACCTTCCCTAAACCTCCACAAACATTTCAAGAGCAAGATAAGATAAATCCGTTCAGTCATTCTCTAAATTTAGCGAGAATAATTAACAGCAATTGATTTTAATGCGCTCGTTCTACTCAAGAGTGTCTGTAATTTTAAAATTTTGAGCCGAAAATGGTCTCAAACGATTGGGTTCGACTCCCCTATGACGAATTCGTGGTCAGATTCAATTCTGTCTGTGGGGCCGTCCGTCCGTTAGCACGATAACTTTCGAAGGGATTGTCCTTGAGACTTGAGATTTTAAGGGTGAGTTCGGTTCCCAAATGCCTCGGTTGAGTTCGTTAACCAGCCAAATTTTTATTCCTCAATATCTCAGACAAAACGAAACCAATCATAATGAAATCTTGCCGCCTCATACAAGATGCTCATAATAAGCCCCATGCAAACTTTTGTGGTCATAGTATTAACAGAACCATAGAAAATTCAATTGTAGTGTTGAAAAGAAGAAACTTCATATTTCCATAACAAGATATCCGATCCGAGTGAAATTTATTTTGTGAATGAGGATTGATATACTGAATCTTCATGCAAAATTTCAAAAAGATCGCATTATCTGAACCATAGAAAATTTAATTGGAATATTGAAAAGAAGAATCTATATTTGCATAAGAAGATATCCGATTCAAGTGAAATTTATTTTGTGAACGAAGATTGATATACTGATAACTGAAATGTTCATGGAGCATTTCAAAAGGATCACATCATCAAAACCACAGAATTTAATTTTTTTATTGTCAAGTTTTCAATAACTCTTTTTTTGAATAATTTCCAGAATATTATTCCAACCGTTCTGAGATTTTGCATATACAGTGTGTTTGGTCGTGACTTAGCGATAATTTAAGGGCATCAATTATACCTAATTTTATCGACAAAAACACCCATATTGGGGAGTTTACCCCTCAGTTTTGGAGAAGCTCCATTTTTAAATTTACTTTTTGTTTTAGTTGACCCTTCCTAAAAATATCGATATCTTT
This sequence comes from Propylea japonica, assembly GCA_013421045.1. Lineage (NCBI taxonomy): Eukaryota > Metazoa > Arthropoda > Insecta > Coleoptera > Coccinellidae > Propylea > Propylea japonica. Next base: position 82,798,852 of record CM024242.1, on the reverse strand, counting down.
GGACATAAAGGTTCTAGAGATGTGAAGAAAATGTTTTTTGAAAGATGATACTACCGCCTTTCATTACAGTGGAACAATATGAAAACAAATGAGTTGAAAATGTTATAAAAAATTCTTAAAAAAAATTTTTAGTTATAAAATGTACTGATTTTCTTAGTAAATTCGTAATAGTGGAAGAACTAGCACATTGGAGCATAATTTTTTCTCAATGAGCTAACATGCAAGGATATTAGCTACAAAACGATACAACATAATTTCTGTTCGATAATGACTCGCATGCAAATTGATAAAATAAAAAACCTCACTACTGTACTTTCGATAATTTTCAATGATCAAACAAACAAATTAATCATAAAGATTGCTAAAAATGGTTGCCTCTGCTCTGTAGACAGGCAGTGGCCTTCATGACGACCTGTCTTGTGTCTTTTGCTCTTGTAGTGATCATGTTCGAACAGCAATAACTCTCAAATTATGTAACTTACAGAAATGATGTTAAGGTTGTTTTGTAGCTAATATCCTCGTGTGTTAAATCATTGAAAAAAAAATTATACTTCAATGTGCTAGTTCTTGTACTATCGCGGATTTACTAAGAAAATCAGTTCATATTTTTACTAAAACTTTTTTAAAGAATTTTTTTATGGCGTTTTCAAGTTAAATGTTTTTATATTGTTATACTTCAATGAAAGGTGGTAGTATCATCTTTCAAAAAACATGTAGGACCTTCATGTCCAAAGAAATCGATATTATTTGGAAGGGTCAACGAAAATAAAAAAGTAAATTTAAAATGGGGGCTACTCCAAAACTAAGTGGGTAAACTTCCAAGTTTGGGTGTTTTTGTCGATAATATTAAGTATATTTGATGACCTCAAATTATCGCTAAGTCATGACCAAACACACTGTATATATTTAGTATCAATATCAAGTCCTATACAAAATTTTGAGGTGAAAGCCTCATTGCTTCACTAACGAACGAGCGCTTAAAAGCACCTACTCAAAGCTTTTCTTAAATTTTTATTTCTTTTCCAGCTCTCAGTCATCCACACCCTCCCCAGCGCCTGCGCAGGCTCAGCCTGCCACCCCCGCAGCAGCTCCAGTTGCAGCTACAGAGGCCCCTTCCACAACAGGATCTGTCGCAACAGCGGGCAATGTCACAAACTTGAGCAGCACAGCAGAATCGGCTCTTCTCATGGGAGACGAGTATGAAAAAATGGTGAAAAACATCACCGATATGGGATATGCAAGAGATCTAGTCGAACAAGCTCTTAGGGCTAGCTTTAACAATCCAGATCGGGCTGTAGAGTATCTTATAACTGGAATACCGGCCAATCTAGATGGAGAGGAAGCTGTAAGTTATTTTGAGAGATCTTTTAACGTGTTAAGATGAGATGAAGTTGAATGAAAATGTGTTGAGCGGTTATTTTGTAGATTTTGAGTCGTTCAATACACATCAAGCGTTTAATTTGTTTAAGAGCTTACAACCTATTCAAACATATAGGGTATTTCGAATTGCGCGATTAAGAATGAATAAAACACGGAATTTACATTTACAGTGGAACTTCCCTATTGCGAACGTCTGTATTACTATTTTCGTTCAGAACATTGCACGTTGAATCCAAATTCTATGTAAAAACACCCTCTAAAACGAAGTAAATTCTCTCTATAACGAAATATTCCAAGAATAAGAGTGTTACTCTAAATATTTCGTTAATGTCGCTGTTAATATTGTAACAAATAAAGTTTCTACTGAAAAGGACATTTTAAACAGTGTCAAATGCGGTGTTGGAGATCACTACGATAGCAGTGATCATACCGAAAGCTTTGATTTAGAGGAGCAACCAGCCGAAAAACCAAATCGTGAAAAGGTACTTCAAGCCTTTAAGTTCATTGGAGGGGTTCCGGAAAAATTTTGTGATTTTTTTTAATCTTGTTTCGTCAGTTGACACTTCAGAAGAAATTTTTTTGTATAACGAAATTTTCTTGCGGATTTAGCGATTTCGTTATAGAGAAGTTCCACTCTATTTTCAGAATTTTTTTATTGGTAATTGAAGTATCAGTTATGACATTTATGTACGAAGAATAATATCTGCCAAATGTCCTCCTCTTGCAGCTGTTCAAACATACACTTTTCTGTTAAATTTTTCAATAACATTTTGACATAATTGAGGCTCTATCTCACTAATGACACTAAGAATTTTATCCGTTAGTTCAGGAATTTATGGTGGATTATTCTTATAGACCTGGATTTTCACTTAACCTCAAAGAAAATAGTCCAACGGTGTGAAATCTCATGCTCAGCTGGTTCATTGATGAAATTGACAAATGAACAATGTTTTAAATGATCTAATGGCTTCATTATACACATTATACAAACCTTATATGCCTTCAGAGCTAAATCCTTATGTGAAATAAAAGTAAATAAAATTCACGTATCTGTCAAAAAACACTTTTCACAAAATGCTAATTTTCATTAAAAAAAATCAACAATTTGAACGCTTTGTTGTATCATGTACGAAGCTATATTTGTTGATATCATACATCACTTCTTAAATGTCAGAATACAGAGAGGAATTCAGTGCGCCATCTATAGTCCGTTCACGAAAGTTTGAGCCGTCGGTTGGCCATGGAAATTTGGTAAATTTCACTGTGTATATTGAAATTTTAGGTTATGTTGTTTATTTTCTTGTCAGATTGATACGCAATGTTGTCAATATTGCATAGAATTCTCTGATAACTCGCAAACTCTTCGGACGAGACAGGGTACATTCGGCAACGTTGACTTTAGTTTTACGTTATAACAGCAAATACTGCCAACTTCAGATAAATAAACAAACGCCTACTATGCGCTGAAACTTTCGTGAACGGACTATATACTCCGTTCACATATTATTGAGCTTTTCTTTATTTATCTAAGATTGGCAGTATTTGCTTTCATAATGATGAACAAAGTCAACGTTGCCGAATGTACCCGGCCTCGTCCGACGAGCTTCCGAGTTATCAGAGAACTCTATGCAATGTTGACGACATTGCGTGTCAATCTGACAAGAAAATAAAAAACATAACCTAAAATTCTAATATACGCAGTGGAATATGCCAAATTGTCATGGCTAACCGACACCCTTCATTTTCATTCAAATTGTTACAAAACTTGTCTTTTCTCTTGCAGGTGAGCGGTGATATGTCCGGAGTAGACGAAAGGCAGTCTGAGGCAGGTGACCCGTTGGCTTTCCTCAGAAACCAACCTCAGTTCCAGCAGATGCGACTCGTCATACAGCAGAACCCCCAACTGCTGAACGCGGTCCTACAGCAGATCGGTCAGACGAATCCTGCTCTGTTAGAACTGATAACGCAGAACCAAGAATCGTTTGTAAGAATGTTGAACGAACCGCCAGCTGGCCAAGGCGGTGCTGCCACCAATCCTGCAAACGCTGCTTCAGGTAACTTTTTCATAGAGACTATTTTATAATCTACCCGTTTAAAGTCTGTTTGCTTGGTCATTATAATACCCTTTTTCGCCGACCTCGAAATAAAAGGCGATTTTAATGTGTACGAAATTGGTCATTAATGACCCATTTTAATGCTCAATTTTTTGGCTATTTTAATGTGCAATCCTCATGGCAACCATTCACAAATTATTCAGAAGCACTACGAGAAATGTCAAAACTCTACTGGAACATAGATACATAGAAATTTCATTATGTCGAATGTAAGTCTTGTGCAGAATGGGAATGTATTTCAATCAAGAATTCATACACAAATCATGTAATCAACTTTGTTATTAATCAAGCAACTAATGGTCTCTAAATATTAATGCTTTCGCTCCGCTCACGCATTTAAATATCTTGACAATCAGTCGCTGTATTTAATAACCTTAATGCTCCGACAGTATCAAGTAGCAGCTTTTTGGCGGCCAATTGAAATCGCCGTTTTGGCTACTTAAACGTCTTCATTTCAAAGAAATATGGGCCAATGGTGCCTCCGCTCCACAAGCCGCACCATACACGTGTTGGCGCATCAACAACGAAACCATTTTCACTAATTTCAGCGATAAACTTGCGTATACCAGGTACTGTTGGTTCTTCTTTGTGATCAAATTTTATACGACATTTTCGTTCAATTTCCGACCAATTTTCTTTGTTTTGGAAATAAATTTCCAATAAATCTCAAAGTTGCTCAAGTGTTAATTGATTCATTTCGTTCTGCAGGGATAACACACTGAATCTTATCCAGGAGTATTGTAAAATCCGTCCATTGTACGTCTCTGTGCTTGGCCTTAATAATACCCTCTAATCACAAGGGAATAATGTGATTATAATTCACTGCTGTCAGATGCTTCATACATTTAGCTTTGATATAATATTCTTTAATTGGTATTTCTTCAATATTCTGAAGTACTACAACTAAAAATATGGCTATCCTTGTCAATCGAGGGCTGAATCTACTTTCATTGTATCAATTAAACCTTTTCTTATCACAAAATATACAATGACCAGTTCTCCAAAAATTTCTCATGTGTCAACTTGAATTTTCCATGCTTGTCACAGAAGGGTCTTGTCGCGGTTTCCAAATGTTAAAATCTTCAAGAAAATACATGCAGTAGTGGATGAAGTATTGCTACTCGCGTATAATGACTGTTATTCACTCGGTGATTTGGGCCACTCGCCTATGGCTCGTGGCTTAAACTTCACCTGACGAATAATAGCTATCATTATACGCTCGTTGCATAATATACTATTATGTCAGAGTAGAGAATGACATAACTATTGTAAATTTCTTAATAACCGTTGTTTCAAGTTTTAACCGATAGATGGCCAACCTCACAATAAAAAAGTAAACCTAGAGAGAGATGTCTTCACGCAGCCAAGTAGAATCTGTTTATGCATACCGGCGTTGCGAACTCGTGCCGTATCTTTATTCCGTATTAGGATAATAGGTCTACCGCTCCCCTACTCTGATACTGACGGTTTGCGTCTGTTACAGACAATTCTTTCAGTTTGGCTACATCGTCTGTTAGTATTCAGTTATTTATTACCGTGGCCAGATGTTCTTGTAGTAATTGGAATTAGAAGATGAAAATTGTTTCAATACTCAATAAGCGTTGTTTACTGTAATCGATACTATAGTATGGTGTATATTGATTTTTCCTTGTTGACGTGATGATTTTATAATTCCAGGTCAAGCTGCTATCCCACCCTTAGCGCCCCCAGCAGGTGGTGTTCCTGGAGGGATGATTCAAGTCACCCCTCAAGACAAAGATGCCATCGAAAGGCTCAAAGCCTTGGGATTCGCAGAACATTTAGTAGTTCAAGCGTACTTTGCATGCGATAAAAATGAGAACTTGGCGGCCAATTTCCTGCTTTCGCAAAACTTTGACGATTAATTTCATTCACGAATATAAAATAGGCTGAAAAATCTGACAAATAATGAAGTTTGTTTAAATTGTACAACGTTTCTAAAGTTTGAAATTGGTTGCGTCTACTTTTTTTTCATATCCCATACTTTGTACATCTCTAGATGCCACCCTAGTTATACTTTTCGTACTTGGTTTGCCTCCAATTTTCGATGATGTATTTTTGCTGTAAATAAATTTAGCTGGAGATTAGTCTGAATATATATTGAAGCTTATAATTTTGTTTGTTGATTTTGTTTTATTCCTTTTGTGAAATAATGCAGACCATGTTCAAGATTGGTATGTTTGGTTTTGCATGAGTATAGAGTTTTTTTGGATTTTGTAACGAAATTCTTGATAATTTATGTAGATTTTTCAAGAAGTGACTGTTTTACCAGGAAGGCTTTTCTTATATATTGTAATTCAATTAGGATAATATTAAATTGATAAAATAGTGGATCTGTATTTTTTTATGAACTCAATCTCAATCTAATTTAAGTACCTGCTTTTGAAATGATATTGTTGAGTTTTCTTAACCAAAACTGTGTGCGATTGGTAGTAATGATATGACATTAACGTGAAAATTGTACGCCAGATGTTGCCATATTTATTAATTATACCAGCTCAGCTGAATAATGATTTTCCACCTGATCTGATTTCAAGTTTTGAAGATATTGTAAAATTAAAATTCAATTCTGTATAACCTGAAGTTCTTCTGAATCTTCAAAAAATTTAATGGTCACTAGAGATTTCTTTGTATTTTTAAATCTAGAGGATCAAAAAAAGAGTTCTATTCATATAACATCCACGATTATATTCTTAACATATAAAAATAATAAGCTGTTTTTCCTCGATAACAACAATCAAATTCAAAATTAATATAAATTTCTATAAATCTAAATCATCGTCTGGATCTTCTTCGTCCCAATCATCATCTTCATCGAAATTATATATTATACCCTCAGACGAGTCTTCATCCCTGTAAAATACAAATGAATTTGTTTAAATGTCAAGATTGAATCTCATTCGTCAACTCCTTACTTAGGAAGGTATGGTAGAATAAGATTGTCCCTAGATTCTTTGTCAGCTTCAGATAATCCAATTTTGAATGTGGAAAGATTTTCTGGGCACACTTCATTTATTTTTTCCTGTACCAATTGTTGCAAGTCTTGCTTCTTCAATTCTTCGGTGATAAATTCACCGTTTTCAAATCTATATGTTTCTATCTAAGAAATATTTATTCTTCTATAAGAAATTCAAAGTCTATTCGTCAAGAATATATTATTAAATTATTTTACCTGTTTGAAAACTCTTCCTCCATGTTTCTTGTATGTGTAATTTACTCTAGAAGTGCTAGGATCAAATGTTAGAGACAAAGTTGACAAATGTTCTAAATATTGTGTTGTTTTCTTACTATTCTTTAAAAGGTCTGAGTGTAAGATTGCAATAATTTGTTGACCTTCTGAAAAATATTGAAAATTGAACATTCTCTCAATGATTGAGCTATGAAAAGTATATCGTAGTTTTGAAGGGTATCTCCCATTTATTACCTTTTATTTCTTGCACCAATGAATTCAACAACTTGCATACCCTAGCTAATCCATATAAATATGTTAAATGAACCAGTGAATCTATAATTATAACACATTTACATGTCAATGCTGTTTTGAAAGCCTTTTCAACATCTTCAAACGACATCCCCTCATTTTTTGTGCAGTTATAGCTATTAATCTTATGTGAAGCTAATACTGCTTGAACTTTATCGAAGTTACCCTCAAAAACAAAACATTTCACCTCAGTGTGCATCTTCTGATGGTTTTCATTAAGGAAGTATACAAGAGGTAAGCCCCTTTCTTGTAGACAATCTGAAAATGTCCATATTAAGAAACGTGTATTCATGATCCTCACCTTTGATTACCATTAACCAAAATGAATTTTGAAGGCGGTTTAGTTTGTAAATATGAGCTCAACATCTTTTCTCAGATCTGAAACTTGTTTTGAAAAATATAACCTAACTAAATAAGTGAGGTTAAACATAAGAATCTGACATACAATCATAGAAAATATAAACATTTTAGTTTAGAATTAAAGAATATATATACGTCTATGGTTAAAATCATAGAATACTAAACAAAATTGCGAAGGCAGCACAAAATACTGAGGTTGTGTATTTTGTGTTGCCTAGACTCAATTTGAAATGGAGTAGAATATCCCCATAATTTTTTAATTTTATCAATCTACCTTAACTTGAAGAAATATAATCGAAACTAACTGAAATTTTGAATAGAAATAGTCAATTGTCATTCTTCTCTGCGAAATTTGAAGCCGATACAAGAACTTCAAAGAACTTGAATGAGAAAATTCCAAGGTTATATCGATTGGAAAAAATTTTTTTTCGGAGATTCTTCTTTGCGACTTTCATCCATGTTTGGCTCAACTAGAATATTCAATTATATCACCAATGCCTATTGAATTATTCGAAATGAAGCAGAAATTCCTCGATTTTTTGATTTCATAAAACTGTCATAAACCAGAGGAAAATGATCAGAACGGAATTAAATTTGAAATAGACGCTCTTCTTATACATTTCTAACCCTGTGCAAAATTTGAAGCCAATTTTTCAAGGTAATATTCTTTGATTTTTATCGATTTGAAAATTTTGTTTCAGGTATTCAAGGCATGATGAAATCAAGTGGAAAATACCATCATATCGCCGTTTCATACCTAATTATTCGAGATAAAGCGGTATTTACTCGAACTTTTTCGAGACAGCTCATCCACCATTTTACATTTCTGAAATAACTCGGGATTAACGGCGAAACCGGCGCATTCGCCATTTTCAGACCACATTTTTAACTGCCATAACTCGAAGGAAAATGATCCAAACTAACTGAAATTGGGTATGGATCTACTCCTTGTGCATATCTTTAACTGTGCAAAATTTGAAGTAAATCCGAGCACTTTCAAAATTTCGGTGAAACATTTTCTAAGGTCTTTTGGTCGATTCGGAAAATTTTTTTTTTCGTGGGAAAATCACTTCGCGCCTGTCAGGCATGATTGTCTCAAATAGAAAATACAAGCAGATCATCAATTCATATAGAATTATTCGAGATAAAGCAGAAATTTCACGAAAATTTCTGATTTCATAAAAGTGCCATAACTCGAAGGAAAATGATCGAAACTAACTGAAATGGGTATGGATCTACTCCTTGTATATATCTTTCACTGTGCGAAATATGAAGCCAATCCGAGCACTTTCAAAATTTCGGTGAAAAATTTCCTAAGGTTATAGTCTTTGCTTTTGGTCGATTCGGAAAATTTTGTTTTTCGTGGGAAAATCACTTCGCGCCTGCCAGGCATGATTGTCTCAAATAGAAAATACAAGCAGATCATCAATTCATATTGAATTATTCGAGATAAAGCAGAAATTTCATGAAAATTTCTGATTTCATAAAAGTGCCATAACTCGAAGGAAAATGATCGAAACTAACTGAAATTGGGTATGGATCTACTCCTTGTATATATCTTTCACTGTGCGAAATATGAAGCCAATCCGAGCACTTTCAAAATTTCGGTGAAAAATTTCCTAAGGTTATAGTCTTTGCTTTTGGTCGATTCGGAAAATTTTGTTTTTCGTGGGAAAATCACTTCGCGCCTGTCAGGCATGATTGTCTCAAATAGAAAATACAAGCAGATCATCAATTCATATTGAATTATTCGAGATAAAGCAGAAATTTCACGAAAATTTCTGATTTCATAAAAGTGCCATAACTCGAAGGAAAATTATCGAAACTAACTGAAATTGGGTATGGATCTACTCCTTGTATATATCTTTCACTGTGCGAAATATGAAGCCAATCCGAGCACTTTCAAAATTTCGATGAAAAATTTCCTAAGGTTATAGTCTTTGCTTTTGGTCGATTCAGAAAATTTTGTTTTTCGTGGAAAAATCATTCGCGCCTGTCAGGCATTATTGTCTCAAATAGAAAATACAAGCAGATCATCAATTCATATTGAATTATTCGAGATAATGCAGAAATTTCACGAAAATTTCTGATTTCATAAAAGTGCCATAACTCGAAGGAAAATGATCGAAACTAACTTAAATTGGGTATGGATCTACTCCTTGTATATATCTTCCACTGTGCGAAATATGAAGCCAATCCGAGCACTTTCAAAATTCGGTGAAAAATTTCCTAAGGTCGATTCGGAAAATTTTGTTTTTCGTGGGAAAATCATTCGCGCCTGTCAGGCATGATTGTCTCAAATAGAAAATACAAGCAGATCATCAATTCATATTGAATTATTCGAGAAAAAGCAGAAATTTCACGAAAATTTCTGATTTCATAAAAGTGCCATAACTCGAAGGAAAATGATCGAAACTAACTGAAATTGGGTATGGATTTACTCCTTGTATATATCTTTCACTGTGCAAAATATGAAGCCAATCCGAGCACTTTCAAAATTTCGGTGAAAAATTTCCTAAGGTTATAGTCTTTGCTTTTGGTCGATTCGGAAAATTTTTTTTTCGTGGGAAAATCACTTCGCGCCTGTCAGGCATGATTGTCTCAAATAGAAAATACAAGCAGATCATCAATTCATATTGAATTATTCGAGATAAAGCAGAAATTCCACGAAAATTTCTGAGTTCATAAAAGTGCCATACCTAACTCGAAGGAAAATGATCCAAACTAACTGAAATTGGGTATGGATCTACTCCTTGTATATATCTTTCACTGTGCGAAATATGAAGCCAATCCGAGCACTTTCAAAATTTCGGTGAAAATTTTCCTAAGGTTATAGTCTTTGCTTTTGGTCGATTCGGAAAATTTTGTTTTTCGTGGGAAAATCACTTCGCGCCTGTCAGGCATGATTGTCTCAAATAGAAAATACGAGCAGATCATCAATTAATATTGAATTATTCGAGATAAAGCAGAAATTTCACGAAAATTTCTGATTTCATAAAAGTGCCATACCTAACTCGAAGGAAAATGATCCAAACTAACTGAAATTGGGTATGGATCTACTCCTTGTATATATCTTTCACACTGTGCGAAATATGAAGCCAATCCGAGCACTTTCAAAATTTCGGTGAAAAATTTCCTAAGGTTATAGTCTTTGCTTTTGGTCGATTCGGAAATTTTGTTTTTCGTGGAAAAATCATTCGCGCCTGTCAAGCATGATTGTCTCAAATAGAAAACACAAGCAAGCAGATCATCAATTCATATTGAATTATTCGAGATAAAGCAGAAATTTCACGAAAATTCTGATTTCATAAAAGTGCCATAACTCGAAGGAAAATGATCGAAACTAACTGAAATTGGGTATGGATCTACTCCTTGTATATATCTTTCACTGTGCGAAATATGAAGCCAATCCGAGCACTTTCAAAATTTCGGTGAAAAATTTCCTAAGGTAGTCTTTGCTTTTGGTCGATTCGGAAATTTTTTTTTCGTGGGAAAATCACTTCGCGCCTGTCAGGCATGATTGTCTCAAATAGAAAATACAAGCAGATCATCAATTGATATTGAATTATTCGAGATAAAGCAGAAATTTCACGAAAATTTCTGATTTCATAAAAGTGCCATACCTAACTCGAAGGAAAATGATCCAAACTAATTGAAATTGGGTATGGATCTACTCCTTGTAGATATCTTTCACTGTGCGAAATTCGAAGCCAATCCAAGGATCTTCTTCGCACCTTTCAGGCATGATTGACTTAACTGAAATATACAGTCATATCCATATTTCATATTGAATTATTCGAGATGAAGGAGAAATTCTTCGAACTTTTTTAGATTCCATAAAAATATCATAACCCGAAGAAAAATGCTTAGAGTAATTCTATACGCCTTACAAAATAGTTTCAGGCAATTCAAAATCCACATGTTCTGTAATGTGTGTTGCTTATCAGGTCGATTGATTTTGCTGCTGTCATCTGTGATAAATATCCCAAACTTTCAGCTTCACCCAAAATGCAATAGGCGTCGCTGAGTACGATTCCCAAGAAATCTGTACTATTCGATGCTGCCATCTCTCGATTTTTCCGCGAACCTTGGGGAGTTTTTAACAAAATGCAATAGATGTCGTTGCATACGATTCACAAGAACTCTGTATTGTACGATGCTACCATCTATAGGCATTTTCTGGAATCTGGAGTTCTCACAAAATGCAATAGATGACACTAGAGCCGAATTTTAGGGAAATTCTCGAACTTTTTTAATTTCATGAAACTGCCATAACTCGAAGGAAAATGATCGAAACTAACTGAAATTGGGTATGGATCTACTCCTTGTATATATCTTTCACTGTGCGAAATATGAAGCCAATCCGAGCACTTTCAAAATTTCGGTGAAAAATTTCCTAAGGTTATAGTCTTTGCTTTTGGTCGATTCGGAAAATTTTGTTTTTCGTGGGAAAATCACTTCGCGCCTGTCAGGCATGATTGTCTCAAATAGAAAATACAAGCAGATCATCAATTCATATTGAATTATTCGAGATAAAGCAGAAATTCCACGAAAATTTCTGATTTCATAAAAGTGCCATAACTCGAAGGAAAATGATCGAAACTAACTGAAATTGGGTATGGATCTACTCCTTATATATATCTTTCACTGTGCGAAATATGAAGCCAATCCGAGCACTTTCAAAATTTCGGTGAAAAATTTCCTAAGGTTATAGTCTTTGCTTTTGGTCGATTCGGAAAATTTTGTTTTTCGTGGGAAAATCATTCGCGCCTGTCAGGCATGATTGTCTCAAATAGAAAATACAAGCAGATCATCAATTCATATAGAATTATTCGAGATAAAGCAGAATTTCACGAAAATTTCTGATTTCATAAAAGTGCCATAACTCGAAGGAAAATTATATCGAAACTAACTGAAATTGGGTATGGATCTACTCCTTGTATATATCTTTCACTGTGCGAAATATGAAGCCAATCCGAGCACTTTCAAAATTTCGGTGAAAAATTTCCTAAGGTTATAGTCTTTGCTTTTGGTCGATTCGGAAAATTTTGTTTTTCGTGGGAAAATCACTTCGCGCCTGTCAGGCATGATTGTCTCAAATAGAAAATACAAGCAGATCATCAATTCATATTGAATTATTCGAGATAAAGCAGAAATTTCACGAAAATTTCTGATTTCATAAAAGTGCCATAACTCGAAGGAAAATTATCGAAACTAACTGAAATTGGGTATGGATCTACTCCTTGTATATATCTTTCACTGTGCGAAATATGAAGCCAATCCGAGCACTTTCAAAATTTCGGTGAAAAATTTCCTAAGGTTATAGTCTTTGCTTTTGGTTGATTCGGAAAATTTTTTTTTCGTGGGAAAATCACTTCGCGCCTGTCAGGCATGATTGTCTCAAATAGAAAATACAAGCAGATCATCAATTCATATTGAATTATTCGAGATAAAGCAGAAATTTCACGAAAATTTCTGATTTCATAAAAGTGCCATAACTCGAAGGAAAATGATCGAAACTAACTTAAATTGGGTATGGATCTACTCCTTGTATATATCTTCCACTGTGCGAAATATGAAGCCAATCCGAGCACTTTCAAAATTTCGGTGAAAAATTTCCTAAGGTTATAGTCTTTGCTTTTGGTCGATTCGGAAAATTTTGTTTTTCGTGGGAAAATCACTTCGCGCCTGCCAGGCATGATTGTCTCAAATAGAAAATACAAGCAGATCATCAATTCATATTGAATTATTCGAGATAAAGCAGAAATTTCATGAAAATTTCTGATTTCATAAAAGTGCCATAACTCGAAGGAAAATGATCGAAACTAACTGAAATTGGGTATGGATCTACTCCTTGTATATATCTTTCACTGTGCGAAATATGAAGCCAATCCGAGCACTTTCAAAATTTCGGTGAAAAATTTCCTAAGGTTATAGTCTTTGCTTTTGGTCGATTCGGAAAATTTTTTTTCGTGGGAAAATCACTTCGCGCCTCTCAGGCATGATTGTCTCAAATAGAAAATACAAGCAGATCATCAATTCATATTGAATTATTCGAGATAAAGCAGAAATTCCACGAAAATTTCTGAGTTCATAAGATGCCATACCTAACTCGAAGGAAAATGATCCAAACTAACTGAAATTGGGTATGGATCTACTCCTTGTATATATCTTTCACTGTGCGAAATATGAAGCCAATCCGATCACTTTCAAAATTTCGGTGAAAAATTTCCTAAGGTTATAGTCTTTGCTTTTGGTCGATTCAGAAAATTTTGTTTTTCGTGGAAAAATCATTCGCGCCTGTCAGGCATTATTGTCTCAAATAGAAAATACAAGCAGATCATCAATTCATATTGAATTATTCGAGATAATGCAGAAATTTCACGAAAATTTCTGATTTCATAAAAGTGCCATAACTCGAAGGAAAATGATCGAAACTAACTTAAATTGGGTATGGATCTACTCCTTGTATATATCTTCCACTGTGCGAAATATGAAGCCAATCCGAGCACTTTCAAAATTTCGGTGAAAAATTTCCTAAGGTTATAGTCTTTGCTTTTGGTCGATTCGGAAAATTTTTTTTTCGTGGGAAAATCACTTCGCGCCTGTCAGGCATGATTGTCTCAAATAGAAAATACAAGCAGATCATCAATTCATATTGAATTATTCGAGATAAAGCAGAAATTCCACGAAAATTTCTGAGTTCATAAAAGTGCCATACCTAACTCGAAGGAAAATGATCCAAACTAACTGAAATTGGGTATGGATCTACTCCTTGTATATATCTTTCACTGTGCGAAATATGAAGCCAATCCGAGCACTTTCAAAATTTCGGTGAAAAATTTCCTAAGGTCGATTCGGAAAATTTTGTTTTTCGTGGGAAAATCATTCGCGCCTGTCAGGCATGATTGTCTCAAATAGAAAATACAAGCAGATCATCAATTCATATTGAATTATTCGAGATAAAGCAGAAATTTCACACGAAAATTTCTGATTTCATAAAAGTGCCATAACTCGAAGGAAAATGATCGAAACTAACTTAAATTGGGTATGGATCTACTCCTTGTATATATCTTCCACTGTGCGAAATATGAAGCCAATCCGAGCACTTTCAAAATTTCGGTGAAAAATTCCTAAGGTTATAGTCTTTGCTTTTGGTCGATTCGGAAAATTTTTTTTTCGTGGGAAAATCACTTCGCGCCTGTCAGGCATGATTGTCTCAAATAGAAAATACAAGCAGATCATCAATTCATATTGAATTATTCGAGATAAAGCAGAAATTTCACGAAAATTTCTGATTTCATAAAAGTGCCATAACTCGAAGGAAAATGATCGAAACTAACTGAAATTGGGTATGGATCTACTCCTTGTATATATCTTTCACTGTGCGAAATATGAAGCCAATCCGAGCACTTTCAAAATTTCGGTGAAAAATTTCCTAAGGTTATAGTCTTTGCTTTTGGTCGATTCGGAAAATTTTGTTTTTCGTGGGAAAATCATTCGCGCCTGTCAGGCATGATTGTCTCAAGTAGATAATACAAGCAGATCATCAATTAATATGGAATTATTCGAGATAAAGCAGAAATTTCACGAAAATTTCTGATTTCATAAAAGTGCCATAACTCGAAGGAAAATTATCGAAACTAACTGAAATTGGGTATGGATCTACTCCTTGTATATATCTTTCACTGTGCGAAATATGAAGCCAATCCGAGCACTTTCAAAATTTCGGTGAAAAATTTCCTAAGGTTATAGTCTTTGCTTTTGGTCGATTCGGAAAATTTTGTTTTTCGTGGGAAAATCACTTCGCGCCTGTCAGGCATGATTGTCTCAAATAGAAAATACAAGCAGATCATCAATTCATATTGAATTATTCGAGATAAAGCAGAAATTTCACGAAAATTTCTGATTTCATAAAAGTGCCATAACTCGAAGGAAAATTATCGAAACTAACTGAAATTGGGTATGGATCTACTCCTTGTATATATCTTTCACTGTGCGAAATATGAAGCCAATCCGAGCACTTTCAAAATTTCGGTGAAAAATTTCCTAAGGTTATAGTCTTTGCTTTTGGTTGATTCGGAAAATTTTTTTTTCGTGGGAAAATCACTTCGCGCCTGTCAGGCATGATTGTCTCAAATAGAAAATACAAGCAGATCATCAATTCATATTGAATTATTCGAGATAAAGCAGAAATTCACGAAAATTTCTGATTTCATAAAAGTGCCATAACTCGAAGGAAAATGATCGAAACTAACTTAAATTGGGTATGGATCTACTCCTTGTATATATCTTCCACTGTGCGAAATATGAAGCCAATCCGAGCACTTTCAAAATTTCGGTGAAAAATTTCCTAAGGTTATAGTCTTTGCTTTTGGTCGATTCGGAAAATTTTGTTTTTCGTGGGAAAATCACTTCGCGCCTGCCAGGCATGATTGTCTCAAATAGAAAATACAAGCAGATCATCAATTCATATTGAATTATTCGAGATAAAGCAGAAATTTCATGAAAATTTCTGATTTCATAAAAGTGCCATAACTCGAAGGAAAATGATCGAAACTAACTGAAATTGGGTATGGATCTACTCCTTGTATATATCTTTCACTGTGCAAAATATGAAGCCAATCCGAGCACTTTCAAAATTTCGGTGAAAAATTTCCTAAGGTTATAGTCTTTGCTTTTGGTCGATTCGGAAAATTTTTTTTTCGTGGGAAAATCACTTCGCGCCTCTCAGGCATGATTGTCTCAAATAGAAAATACAAGCAGATCATCAATTCATATTGAATTATTCGAGATAAAGCAGAAATTCCACGAAAATTCTGAGTTCATAAGATGCCATACCTAACTCGAAGAAAATGATCCAAACTAACTGAAATTGGGTATGGATCTACTCCTTGTATATATCTTTCACTGTGCGAAATATGAAGCCAATCCGATCACTTTCAAAATTTCGGTGAAAAATTTCCTAAGGTTATAGTCTTTGCTTTTGGTCGATTCAGAAAATTTTGTTTTTCGTGGAAAAATCATTCGCGCCTGTCAGGCATTATTGTCTCAAATAGAAAATACAAGCAGATCATCAATTCATATTGAATTATTCGAGATAATGCAGAAATTTCACGAAAATTTCTGATTTCATAAAAGTGCCATAACTCGAAGGAAAATGATCGAAACTAACTTAAATTGGGTATGGATCTACTCCTTGTATATATCTTCCACTGTGCGAATATGAAGCCAATCCGAGCACTTTCAAAATTTCGGTGAAAAATTTCCTAAGGTCGATTCGGAAAATTTTGTTTTTCGTGGGAAAATCATTCGCGCCTGTCAGGCATGATTGTCTCAAATAGAAAATACAAGCAGATCATCAATTCATATTGAATTATTCGAGAAAAAGCAGAAATTTCACGAAAATTTCTGATTTCATAAAAGTGCCATAACTCGAAGGAAAATGATCGAAACTAACTGAAATTGGGTATGGATCTACTCCTTGTATATATCTTTCACTGTGCAAAATATGAAGCCAATCCGAGCACTTTCGAAATTTCGGTGAAAAATTTCCTAAGGTTATTATAGTCTTTGCTTTTGGTCGATTCGGAAAATTTTTTTTTCGTGGGAAAATCACTTCGCGCCTGTCAGGCATGATTGTCTCAAATAGAAAATACAAGCAGATCATCAATTCATATTGAATTATTCGAGATAAAGCAGAAATTCCACGAAAATTTCTGAGTTCATAAAAGTGCCATACCTAACTCGAAGGAAAATGATCCAAACTAACTGAAATTGGGTATGGATCTACTCCTTGTCCATATCTTTCACTGTGCAAAATTTGAAGCCAGTCCGAGCACTTTCAAAATTTCGGTCAAAAATTTCCTAAGGTCTTCTTAAGTCTTTGCTTTTGGTCGATTCGGAAATTTTTTTTTCGTGGGAAAATCACTTCGCGCCTGTCAGGCATGGTTCTCTCAACTAGAAAATACAAGCAGATCATCAATTCATATTGAATTATTCGAGATAAAGCAGAAATTCCACGAAAATTTTTGAGTTCATAAAAGTGCCATACCTAACTCGAAGGAAAATGATCGAAACTAACTGAAATTGGGTATGGATCTACTCCTTGTATATATCTTTCACTGTGCGAAATATGAAGCCAATCCGAGCACTTTCAAAATTTCGGTGAAAAATTTCCTAAGGTTATAGTCTTTGCTTTTGGTCGATTCGGAAAATTTTGTTTTTCGTGGGAAAATCACTTCGCGCCTGTCAGGCATGATTGTCTCAAATAGAAAATACAAGCAGATCATCAATTCATATTGAATTATTCGAGATAAAGCAGAAATTTCACGAAAATTTCTGATTTCATAAAAGTGCCATAACTCGAAGGAAAATTATCGAAACTAACTGAAATTGGGTATGGATCTACTCCTTGTATACAGATTTGGAAATTCACATCTGAAATACCTATACGATATACAATGCATCAGACAGAGAATTCTTCCCTCCAGTTGCACTGATGAATAGTCGAGACAATCACTTGCTGTAACACACTGAATTCAGTTGTCTTACTTCATTATTCTACTCTTGTCTCTCTCTTATCGTTTAGAGGAGCGTAATTCTTTAATATGGTAGGCAACAGTAAATACTTGAATCGAGTATTACGGGCAGCCTGACAAATTAAAAATTCTATACGTGTAGTTCGGGTTTCCTACCATACTGCGATAAGAGAGAGACAAGACTAGATATTTGCAGTAAGACAGTTGAATTCATTCAGTTATCGCACTTGATTATCTCGCCTATTCATCTGTGCAACTGGAGGGAAAAATTCTCTGTCTGATGCCTTGTATATCGTATGTTTTCGATGTGAATTTCCGAATCGGTATATCTTTCACTGTGCGAAATTCGAAGCCAATCCAAGGATCTCCTTCGCACCTTCAGGCATGATTGACTTAACTGAAATATACAGTCATATCTATATTTCATATTGAATTATTCGAGATAAAGGAGAAATTTTTCGAACTTTTTTAGATTCCATAAAAATATCATAACCCGAAGAAAAATGCTTAGAGTAATTCTATACTCCTTACAAAATAGTTTCAGGCAATTCAAAATCCACATGTTCTGTAATGTGTGTTGCCTATCAGGTCGATTGATATTGCTGCTGTCATCTGTGATAAATATCCCAAACTTTCAGCTTCACCCAAAATGCAATAGGTGTCGCTGAGTACGATCCCCAAGAAATCTGTACTATTCGATGCTGCCATCTCTCGATTTTTCCGCGAACCTTGGGAAGTTTTTAACAAAATGCAATAGATGTCGTTGCATACGATTCACAAGAACTCTGTATTGTACGATGCTACCATCTATAGGCATTTTCTGGAATCTGGAGTTCTCACAAAATGCAATAGATGACACTAGAGCCGAATTTTAGGGAAATTCTCGAACTTTTTTTAATTTCATGAAACTGCCATAACTCGAAGGAAAATGATCGAAACTAACTGAAATTGGGTATGGATCTACTCCTTGTATATATCTTTCACTGTGCGAAATATGAAGCCAATCCGAGCACTTTCAAAATTTCGGTGAAAAATTTCCTAAGGTTATAGTCTTTGCTTTTGGTCGATTCGGAAAATTTTGTTTTTCGTGGGAAAATCACTTCGCGCCTGTCAGGCATGATTGTCTCAAATAGAAAATACAAGCAGATCATCAATTAATATTGAATTATTCGAGATAAAGCAGAAATTTCACGAAAATTTCTGATTTCATAAAAAAGCCATAACTCGAAGGAAAATTATCGAAACTAACTGAAATTGGGTATGGATCTACTCCTTGTATATATCTTTCACTGTGCGAAATATGAAGCCAATCCGAGCACTTTCAAAATTTCGGTGAAAAATTTCCTAAGGTTATAGTCTTTGCTTTTGGTCGATTCGGAAAATTTTGTTTTTCGTGGGAAAATCACTTCGCGCCTGTCAGGCATGATTGTCTCAAATAGAAAATACAAGCAGATCATCAATTCATATAGAATTATTCGAGATAAAGCAGAAATTTCACGAAAATTTCTGATTTCATAAAAGTGCCATAACTCGAAGGAAAATCATCGAAACTAACTGAAATTGGGTATGGATCTACTCCTTGTATATATCTTTCACTGTGCGAATATGAAGCCAATCCGAGCACTTTCAAAATTTCGGTGAAAAATTTCCTAAGGTTATAGTCTTTGCTTTTGGTCGATTCGGAAAATTTTGTTTTTCGTGGGAAAATCAATTCGCGCCTGTCAGGCATGATTGTCTCAAATAGAAAATACAAGCAGATCATCAATTCATATTGAATTATTCGAGATAAAGCAGAAATTTCACGAAAATTTCTGATTTCAGAAAAGTGCCATAACTCGAAGGACAATGATCGAAACTAACTGAAATTGGGTATGGATCTACTCCTTGTATATATCTTCCACTGTGCAAAATATGAAGCCAATTCGAGCACTTTCAAAATTTCGGTGAAAAATTTCCTAAGGTTATAGTCTTTGCTTTCGGTCGATTCGGAAAATTTTGTTTTTCGTGGGAAAATCACTTCGCGCCTGTCAGGCATGATTGTCTCAAATAGAAATAAACAAGCAGATCATCAATTCATATTGAATTATTCGAGATAAAGCAGAAATTCCACGAAAATTTCTGATTTCATAAAAGTGCCATAACTCGAAGGAAAATGATTGAAACTAATTGAAATTGGGTATGAATCTACTCCTTGTATATATCTTTCACTGTGCAAAATATGAAGCCAATCCGAGCACTTTCGAAATTTCGGTGAAAAATTTCCTAAGGTTATAGTCTTTGCTTTTGGTCGATTCGAAAAATTTTGTTTTTCGTGGGAAAATCACTTCGCGCCTGTCAGGCATGATTGTGTCAAATAGAAAATACTAGCAGATCATCAATTCATATTGAATTATTCGAGATAAAGCAGAAATTCCACGAAAATTTCTGATTTCATAAAAGTGCCATAACTCGAAGGAAAATGATCGAAACTAACTGAAATTGGGTATGGATCTACTCCTTGTATATATCTTTCACTGTGCAAAATATGAAGCCAATCCGAGCACTTTCGAAATTTCGGAGAAAAATTTCCTAAGGTTATAGTCTTTGCTTTTGGTCGATTCGGAAAATTTTGTTTTTCGTGGGAAAATCACTTCGCGCCTGTCAGGCATGAGTGCCTCAACTAGAAATTACAAGCAGATCATCAATTCATATTGAATTATTCGAGATAAAGCAGAAATTCCACGAAAATTTCTGATTTCATAAAAGTGCCATAACTCGAAGGAAAATGATCCAAACTAACTGAAATTGGGTATGGATCTACTTCTTGTAGATATCTTTCACTGTGCGAAATTTGAAGCCAATCCGAACTTTTTTAGATTCCATATAAATATCATAACCCGAAGAAAAATGCTTAGAGCAATTCTATACCCCTTACAAAATAGTTTCAGGCAATTCAAAATCCACATGTTCTGTAATGTGTGTTGCTTATCAGGTCGATTGATATTGCTGCTGCCATCTGTGATAAATATCCCAAACTTTCAGCTTCACCCAAAATGCAATAGGTGTCGCTGAATAAGATACACAAGAAATCTGTACTATTCGATGCTGCCATCTATCGATTTTGCCGCGAACCTTGGGGAGTATTTAACAAAATGCAATAGATGTCGTTGCCTACGATTCACAAGAACTCTGTATTGTACGATGCTACCATCTATAGGCATTTTCTGGAATCTAGAGTTCTCACAAAATGCAATAGATGACACTAGAGCCGAATTTTAGGGAAATTTCTCGAACTTTTTTTAATTTCATGAAACTGCCATAACTCGAAGGAAAATGATCAGAACAAACTGACGTTTTCCACATTTTTTTAGCCATTCGAAAAAAAATTTTTCACATTATTTGTACTCCGAATGTTTATGCCTTGTACTAGCTACTTTGTGGTAAAAAATAATGCTAAATTTACATACAAGAGAAAATAAAAAAAACATGGAACCAGATGTACACATTTATTCATATATTCTCCTGACCATCTTCCTCCCGTTTTTTTTCTGGAATGAGAGAAAATTATAAGGAAACAATGTATATTAAATTCCCATATTTACATATAATTCTAACAATATATACAGTGTAAAAATAAATTAAAAGACATAAAAGTTGTTATAAAAACTAAGTGGAACATTCTTGCAAGTGCATGTTATATCCTTTAATATCATGCATATTCGCATTCTTGAAACCCAAAATAATATCACCCTTAATGAGGTGTCTATATGAACTTTTTGGATTCGTCATAGCCTTACTTTTCGTCATCCACGGTGGCATTCTTCCAAAATTGGCATATTTGAATTTGAGTTTAACTTCACCAGTTGGCAAAACCTCGTTTTCACCATTGGGATCACCTACTTCACCTATCATAATCTGCATTTTAGCCTCATTTAAATCATTTTCAACTTCAGCTTGATAATCGTCCAGTTGTTTATTCAATGTATCTATATTTTCCTCAATACGATTTCCTGCAAATAAATAATAAGAAATTTCTAGGTTTCAAACGCTACATAAGATGGTGAATCATATAAAAATGGAATGTTTTCTTTTACAAATTATTGTCTGAATCTCAGAAACTTTCAACCTTATAAAGGGTGTTTCAAATTGCACGATTTTTATTTAAGGATAAATGAATATAACATATATAGATGGCTCACTGAATTCGTGTGGGTATTCTGAAGTTGAGAGATGATATTTAAAAAATGGCTTTGTACACGATACAACAACGTGCTCACAATGTTTAATTACAGTAGAACTCCAATTATCCGAATTAATGGGGACCGGGACCCATTCGGATAATCAAATATTCGGGTAATCGGAGTTTTTAAAAAAAAATTGCCATTAGAGAAAAAAAAAGCTACGTTTTCATATTGCACTATTTTTTTATTGAATTAAAGGAAAGAAACATGATATTTTCACATGTTTTAAATATAAATAAAATGTACTTATGTACAAGTTTAGAAATAAAAATCATTGTTTTTCAAACATCTCTGTCAATGTAAGCTGTTTTTTGGACAAATTCTTTTCTGAAAGTGATTCGGATAATCGGCGATTCGGATAGTCGGAGTTCGGATAATTGGAGTTCTACTGTATTAAAAAAATAAACGTTCTGATAGCACTATTGGTCGAATTATTAGAAAATTTCAAGAGACCAGTTTGATGAAAAATAAAAAAATTAAAGAAAAGCCCTGAGCAGGAGCTTCTGAGCTTCTTTGGTGGTGCAATAAGACTTTTACCTCAATATTTTACATGGGATTTGAGATTGATATCAAATATATGAATGCAGAATCTCAGCACAATCGGAATTATATTCTGGAAATTATTCAAAAAATTAATTAAGTAGGAAATAAATGATAACAAAAATTAAATTCTTTGGTTCTGTTAAAGCGATACTCTTGAAATTTTTGATGAACATTTAGTATATCAGTTTTGATTCACAAAATAAATTTCACTTGAATCGGTTATCTTGTTATGGACATATAGAGATTTTTGTTTTCAATATTCCAATTGAATTTTCTATGGTTCTGTTAACACTATGGCTACAAAATTCTGCATGAACATTCAGTGTATCAATCTCTATTTATAATATAAATTTCATTTGAATTAGATATTTTTTTATGGAAATATAGAGTTTCTTCTTTTAAATATTCCAATTGAATTTTTTATGGTTGTGTTCACACTATGGCTACAAAATTTTGCATGAGGCTTAATATTAGAATCTTATATATGTCCGCAACATTTCATTTCGATGGGTTTCGTATTGTCTGAGATATTGAGGAACAAACATTTTGAATGGCTATATTTTATGGAACACCCTGTACGATTTGGCTGGTTAACAGAACTCACCCTGCAAATTTCAAGTCCCTAGGACAATTCTTTAGAAAGTTATTGTGCTAAAGGAATGAAAATGAATGCAAATTCTGCGTTTTTTTATTCTAAGAAAAACGTGCAATTTGAAACACCTTCATTTATTTGAAATATTGAAAATAACTCACCAAATTGATCGTACGCAGCATTATCAAGGCCCCCGTGACCATTTTTTTTCAAATCTGCAGGACTGTCCAATTTATTAATGAAGATACTTTGATTAACATCGCTGAATCTCACACTTTTTCTTCGTTGGGGTTTTTTATCGTTGTCTTTCTTGATAATAGGAGTACTTACAACATTTAACATAATATTCTCATCCATAACAGGCATATCATCAGTCACTGTTTCATTTTTGTCACTGCCTGTGGGTGGAGGACTTGTTAAATCTAGAGCAGGATTAGTGATTCCTAGATTTTTATCTTTTTTGGTACGTTTGACTTCGTACTTATTTGGGGTGACTTCTAAACTGAGAAATGAGTCGTCTGAGTTGAAACAGGGATTTTCAACAGGAATTAGGTGCTTCTTTTTCTTCTTCTTGCTTTTAGATGGTGTTTCGTCTACAATTTGGTCTGCTTGACTTGTTTCTTCGACTGTCGAATTATTTTCTGGTACAATCTGTAAATCATAAGATGCAATGATATACACAAAGAAAAATACGGAAAATATTCCTCGAACAATAAAAATTACATTTTTTTCAGATCAAACACCTAATGGATTGAAGGAAAGAATCAGAATTGAGTTAGTTTATGTAACAGAATAGACAAATACAGAAAATATAAAGAAATATTTATAATATATCTTACCACAAAGCTAAGAAATAATTCTGGTTATTTCTGAAAGTTGATACACTAAAATAGCAGTTCCACTGTCAAAATTTATTGTTTCGGTTTAGTACAATTTTGAAAATCACTACATTCTCCTTATAATTGTAATATGAATAAATAATGGTTACTATTCTCTAATTATTTATATGAATTCTATTCAGCTAATTTTATTGAATATTTCCAAATATGTTTTTTTTCAAGATGGAACACTTTGTTCGACTGAATTTTTTATCATTAAATCATAGTTTCTTGTTTAAACAACTAGTAACAGAAAAATACATTAAAAAGGGAACTCTACAACTACTACTATCAGATTGAATTTGTAACTAATATAATTATGATTTCAGAAAAGTTTTCAATTGACTAACGAACTAAAATGATATAATTCGATTTTTTCAAGAAGGGAGGGTAGCAAGTAATAAAATATCAAAGTTTTCATAAATAGACTTTTTTCAAACAATTAAAAACTACAAGATTAATGTTTTACCTCTTTGGAGCCAAGTTTTTTCTTCTTCTTTTTCTTTTCACCGTTTGAAATATCTTCTACGATTGCTTCATTATCCTCTCTCTTTCTCTTTTTTCCTTTTATCTCATAACTTTCGCCATTTTCCCGTACATTGTCATCAGCTTTGAAATTTTCATCAAAAGCAGAATTTTCAATTCCAACTGTGGACGTTTCTTTTTCCTTCTTGGATTTCTTAGATTTTTTCTTCTTTCCCATCTCAGAAACAGCAGAATCATCTACGGTTTGGGATGATTCGTCCATTTTGGATATTTCTTCAACAGAAGGGTTATCGATACCAACTATGCTTTTAGATTTTTTCTTCTTTTTTTTGTCCAATTCATCCAAGGAATTTATTTGAGTAGTTTCATCGATTTTGGATATTTCTTCAACGCAAGGGTTATCGATGCCAACTATACTTTTGGATTTTTTCTTCTTCTTTTTGTCTGATTTACCTGTGGAATTTATTGAAATTAGTAACAAAAACTTCAGGGATATTCAGTATTATTAACTTACCTTTTTCTTCCACCGTTTGTAAGTTTGTTTCGGTTCCCGTGTTTTTATCTACAGGACTTTCAGCCACATTTTCTGGTTCCTCAACAATAGCATCCAAATGATGTTTCTGAATTTTAACCTCGCTATATAAGGGATCGAACGCTGGATTAGCTAATCCATTTTGACTATTTTCTGTTTTGTCACAATTATCAATTGATTTATCCCCCTTTTTTTTCTTAATTTTTTTAGTAGGAGTTTCCACAATTTTTTCTTCGTCATGAAGAGTATGTAAGTCTTCAAAGTTTTTGAACTTTTTCTTCATTGGAGTAAAAGCTGTTTCAAGTTCGGATTCCGATTTCCTTTTTTTACCTTTTTTACTGGGTACAACTGAAAGTTGAAAAAATTTGATGAATTACTTGAATTACCTTGAATTATTTACCAAATTCATAGGTGTGATTATAATCTTAATACAATAAATTTCTACTCACTTTCTTCAATAGTTTCATCTTCATTTTCTTCCGTTTTACTTTTATCCTTCTTTGATTTTTTCTTTTTTTTACCGTTTTCCGAGTTTTCAATATCTGTACATAATTCTGTTATTTTATCATTATCTATTGTTTCATCTAGATTTATCCTGTTCTCCCTTTTATCTTTCTTGTTTTTTTTCTTTTCACTCTCGTCCTCTTTATTTTCCAAGGAACCATTTTCTTTGACGAAAGATACAAATGTAGGTTCAACAATTTTCTTTTTCTTTTTAACTTTAAACCCTTCCTCAGTTGGCACCTCACCATTTACAGGAGATATTTCTGATTCGACAATTTTATTTTTTTTTGTTTTCATTTTCTTTCCTTCCTCCGAATTAATTGTTGACTCATGATCCTCTTTGTTACTACCATTCATTTTCTTATGTTTCTTTTTCTCTGCTTTATTTACACTTTCAGAATTATCCAAATTATTTTTTTGATCACCACCCTTTATAAAAGACATAAAAGATGATTGTATTTTGCTTATATTTGACGAGTTGAAACCAAAGCCATTGGTACGTTTTTCTTCAGAACTATTATTGTTGTCCTCGGTATTAGCCTTGTCTTTTTTTTTAGAAAAAGTTATTCCATATTCTAAAGGTGCCTTTTGCTCTGATGTATCAGTTGCTTTCACAAAGGAGGTAAATTCACTTTTAGGCTTATCTTCATGTCCATTATAGCGATCATATCCCAAACCAAAGCATTGTTTTCTGAAATTGTCAGTATTGTCACCTTTCCTTTTTTTATATTTCTTCTCGTTTACTTCAGATTCACTTTTTGATTTCTCCTCATCTTGAGTACTACTTGTACTAAAACCTAAACCAAAACTTGGTCTTTCTAAATCCGACTCAGAATCATTATTTTTATTCTCAGAATTTGCAGTTGAATGATTTTTGAAGTTTGGCAACTTATTCTTAAAATAATCTAACATATTCCCACCGTTATGAGTTACAACTCCAAAACTTTTGGTCTCTGAATTTTCTTTTTCGTCTTCCTTCTCTTCATTTTCTATCATAGGTTTTGCAATGTCTTTCAAATTTTTCTTCCCAAAAATGTTAGCTAAATCTTTCTCACTGTACCTTGACAAATCTTTACCTCTTGTGAATTTGTGGTAATGTACCCTAGCCTTGGACGCCTGGGATTTTTGCTCTAACGATACTATTTTTGATTCATTTTGTACTTCTTCACCCTTGCTGGAGCCTGACAATGTGTTCAATAATTCTGTGAAATTGGCTTGATGTTCTGTCCATTGATCATCTGTTTCTTTGAAGCCTACGCCTGAAATAAACAAGAATTAATATTTGTGCTATTACAAATTATGTCTTTCACTACCTTGGGTATCATTTTTGAATGCAACTCTGATGTGTTCTGTCATTCCATCTTCTTTAGCTCCAAGACCTTTTCCTGCAGACCAACCCATTTTCTCCAATAATTTTTGACCAAATTTGTTGGAATCTAAGGAATAAACATTAAATTTAGAACACAAGTGATGATGGAATAAAACATTTCTTACTTTCACTCCAATATTTTCCTCTGGGATTTGGGGTAAATTTTTGTTTTCTTTTTCGTTCGGACATCATCTTGAATATCGAAATTATTTGATAAATCTCATATAAATTATTTAAAAAATATACATTGGCAACTTATCAAAACCGCATTGCTTGATCGAAGCGATTTGAAAAAGTGAGGTTAACACGATTCCATAGAGTTAGAAATTGAAGAGTAATAGAATATCACTCTTTTTATTCAATACATTTACCTCTAGTTTTATGATTAGAGTAACACTTTCTATTTTATGAGATTTTATATTCCAATAATTTAGTCTTTCCTTTGTTTCAAATGCTATAAATATTAAATCATTAAAATTTTATATATAAGACAAGAATAGAATAACTCAATAGTTCTAGGATATCATTATAGAGGGTAGTTCTAAATCTGGTGATTATATGTTCTGTGGTGACACTGTAGTTCTAACGACTACCTACATAATTTTTTGTTTTTGATTTTTAAAAAATGTTTTTAATTGTTGCATATACATAATTTTTTTCATTGTTTCTGATTTTTATTAGTAAATTCAGAATGGAACACCAAAAGACGGGTGTAAATACGCAAACATTTTTGGTCACATTAAATGAGTTTGGTCAAAAAATATATACTTCTCAGACTAATCCTTCCAAAAGGTAAATATTGTGGAGTTTCAGTTCTTATTTTCATTTTACTGGCTTGCATTCCAGTTATATCATAGATGAAAGGGGGAATTTATTGGAATACAATTCTGAATCTCGAATCGAAAATGTTAAGCCACATACAATTCATATTCAAGAGAATGAAGATTCCGATGAAATGGATGTGGCTCAACTGGAAGATGCCTCTCAACTTGGATTGATCGGTACACTAGAATCTGATTTCGAGAACAATTTGATGAATGAACTAGATACTGGTTTGATGACAATGGTTGCCGATAACACTTCACATTATATTATGCAACATATGGATATACAGGAATCCCTGATAAAGCTAAAGAGTCTTCTCGAAGAAAGATTAGAATTGAATTTGGATAACTACAAATTTTATTTACAAGGAGTACAAGAAGTGGGTTGCTATTTAAATACAGGATAGTTAATATTAAGATTTGTTTGAAGAAGTCTCAAATTAAATTTTATTGCAGTTGGAAGGCCATCGTAATTTAGTGGACCAATGTGTTCAGGGAGAAGGCATTGTACAAATAAATGTTCAAATTCAGAATGCTTTGAAAAGGATCAATATCATTGATGTTCTTAAGCCAGCTGATGATTATATGCAAGGTACTCAAATATAACTTTTATAGAATTCTTTTTACTACGCATGTTCATTTTTATTCATTTAAAATGTGATGAATGTGAAAACTTAATGCTTATAGATCCAATAATTGTTTTTATTCTAACATTCTCATGTTTGTCTAGACGACTCTTCTGAAAAACCTTTTAAGGAAGCAGAAGAAGAGGAAAATACGAAATCTAAAAATGTTGTGCAATGGCAAGTTGACCTGAACTTTAGAAAAGAGCAAGAAAGATTGAAAATGCCCTTAGATCCGCTTCAATGGTAAAAACGATCTATATAATTGTTGCATGTATATCAAATTAATTACTTATATTTTTCATTGATTAATTGTTAATCACTTTTAAATGGATCAGTATTGAATCTTATTCAATTCGATAATTTTTTTAAAGCACAATTGCCCTAGAAATAGTTTTTCAGGGGTATCATCCATGTGAGACATTGGCTTCAGTGGGCTGTGAGACATTTCAACCTTCCAAACATCAAGTTATCGGATTGGTCAATAAATGGGGAAGAACTTCATAAATTGACTTTGAAAGATTTTCAAAAAATTGTTCCTTCTGATCCCTCTGATATCTTCTGGACTCACCTAGAACTACTGAGAAAAATGAAAGTTGTAGGTGAGTTTTTTTGTAGTCTTCATTTTATCAATATTTTTAATGTGGAGTGTTTGCATTCAAGCATGATATTCAACTCACAATCCACTTTGCCTTCAACAGAAATAATGAGCCCGTTCGGCATTGACCTCCGTGAGCAGACGGATTTTTAAGTCACGTTACCACAGATCATACAGATTCATCTGTAATATCTGTGAATAGCGAACGGTACAGAGCATCTGCAACAGAACATACTGCTCTGTTCTACTTTCATAGATTATGAGATTTCAAAGATCACTATTTTGGGAAATATGCTCATCTTTTAACGATAGCTCTACCGTATAATCTCAATTAAATAATTAGGTGCAAAGGCGCTGAATGCAAAGGAAACAAGGAATGCAATATCCCCTTCTGGTCGTTCACTACGGAGATAGTTGTACCAAAAGATCCTAACTAATTGATTAATTACACGAAAAAGAAAGCAATATTTCCCATTGCCCATTCATAACTACGATAGCTATATCGAAAATGTTCAATGAATTAATTAGGTTTTTAATGAGTAAATGAAAACAGAAGAATAAAATTGTTGATGAGTATTAGAATTTTTCAATCTATCAGTTGTCGGATCAGGAAACTCAACATAAAACAAAATAATATATAAAAAACATAAAACTCTATGGATAAAATCGCTTTGACGAAATAGACCGAACGAAAAGATCGACGTCCGATTGCTCAGATTTTTATGCCAAACGGTCCAGATGTGTACTCTCCTCAATCCGGATGTAATAAACGAACGGTTCAGATCGATCCGGCCAGTCCGATGTCGATGCCGAACGCCCCTAATGAGTAAATCAAATTACAATGTTAAAGAGCTTGCGAAATCACAATCTTACTTAACCTAACTTAACTTAACATCAGTACCTCAGAGTAAGAAGTAAACATAGAGATGCCCCTTCATGTGAATAGTACTGCATTGCAAGCAACCAAGCAATTAGAGTGAGATGGAAAGCAATTCACTGCCGCACTGGGGTGAAGTAAACAATAAGTTTCGATAATTTCAGAATATAATGCAACAGTTCCGTATTTATTCATTTATATTTATTTATTTATCGTATGGCAACATCACAGGTAAATACTTACAAGAATAATAAATTGCTTATGCCATCCATCTTGCGGTGGCAGACTTGTGTGTACACTAGGTCCGAGTTTCCTTGTCAATTGGTCCTTAGAAAAACCGTTTAATGATTGTAGCATCAGTTGTTGTGCCTGTGATCCTTTTGCCAGGAGATCTAAAGATGAACTGAAGATTGTCCGGCGCCACTTGTGTTAGTTCATTTAGCGTTACCCAGGGTGCACCACGTGGAGGCGAACTAACCCTACACATAGCTATAATTACCGGAATGCCCTCAAGCAACAATAAACTGCCATCAAATCAGTAGAATAATTCACTTTATGAACGTCAAATCTAAATTCAAATGTGAACACGACGACGCATCTAACTAAACGCTAACAGACGATGTTGCCAAACTGACAGTCCGATAATCCCATCCTCAACAGGTGCTTCCTGAGGCGACAATGTCCTGTGAGAAAGCCAGTGAGGAGGTGTAATTGCTTCTTACCAAGATACATATATCTTTTGGATCCCGCTGTCTAAAGTTGCGAAGGAACTCAGTGAAATGATCCATCCCTGGGAGATTCCGCCAGAATTTTTCCCTCTCGGCTTTCTCCTTCTTATAGGTACGTTTACCTATACCACAGAAGGGTTCTGGGCCAATGAGTGACATTCGTGCCCCCTCTTTGGCAAGTATATTGACCATTCGTTTCGTTTGATTCCCGAGTGGCCGGGAACCCAGATTAAAAAGACCTTATTTTTCTTGCCTACCTCATCAAGTTTGTTCCGGCACTCCCAGATCATTTTACAGTCGATGACGTAGGAGCTCGGTGCTTTAATAGCAGCTTGACTATCTGAGTGTATGGCAATATCACACTTCTGATAGTTTCTTTCTAGATTTATATCTAGACATCTTTTACTATTTATGAACGTCAAATCTAAATTCAAATGTGAACACGAAGACGCATCTAGATTAGATTAGATTAGATAGTGGTCGATCGGCACGTTGATTACCCTTCTGCACTGCGACCAATAAGGTCTTTTGTGCGTTACCATGCTAAAACTACGTTTTCCCAGGAATCTAACCTCCTTAGCAAAGCTGGTTACTTCCTTAGGAGACTTCGCTTTTATGTCGGCTGGCGTTAATAACGCGCCACCTAGTAGAGTAAGTCTGGTTTGCGCCAGCGCAGTGCATTGGCATAGTATGTGTTCGGTGGTTTCAGTGGCCGATTCGCATAACCTACAAATGTCGGAGTTTTCTTTACCGATCTTGTGTAGGTGATATCTCACGGGACAGTGCCCTGTGAGAAGGCCGATTAGCAGCTTTAACTCATTTTTTGACAACGATAGAGCTTGTTGAGCCTTCTCTTTGGAAGGTTCGATTAGTCTCTTTGCTTGTCTTTGACCGGATGTGTTTATCCAGTAAGAGTGTTTCTCCCTTTTTCCCAAACGCCTACCTCTGCCCTAATCAGTGTAGGTGATACCCAACAGGAGGGCGCGGGTCCGGTGAAGGGTGTGTTTGCTCCTCTTTTTGCAAGGGCATCAGCTTTTTCATTTCCTCAATGTTCTGGTGGGCAGGTACCCAAGTTAAAACTAGCTTGTTGTACTTCGCCAGTGTTTTGAGGACTGTTTGCAGCTCCAAATGGTCCTTGATCTACAATCAACGGCCATAAGCTGTCTCAGTGCCATCTGACTATCAGAGGCAATACAAATTCTGGCTCCCTTGTACTGTCTGGACAGACAGACTTGGGCGCATCTTTCTATGGCCAGAATTTCAGTTTGAAGCGTTGTTATTGGCTTTCCCAAAGGCTCTGATTCCCTGTATTTGGGACCGTATATGCCTATGCCTGCTCTTCGTTCCCTTAGGGACCCATCTGTGTACCAGATGAGATGATTTTTACGAAGTCGAGACAAACCTTCCACACTTTCTTGGCGATCACCTAAGATCACTTCGTAGTTGGCGTCAAGGTCACACTCGTTTGGCATGGAATCCCTCGGTAGCAAAGGGAGGTCACCACCGAGTGATCTTAAAATATTTCCGTGTCCCTTGCCAGGCACTATTTGGTCCATTCTTAGGGCACTCATGAGACCTTCTTTCTTAACATAAATGTGCAGCGGGGTGAGATCCGGTATTACCTCTACTGCAGCTGACTAAACACTAACAGACGATGTTGCCAAACTGACAAAATTGTCTATAACAGACGCTAGCCGTTAGTAAAGAGTAGGGGAGCAGTAGGCCAATCATCCCAATACGGAATAAAGATACGGCACGAGTTCGCAACGTCGGAATGTTGTCCGCGTGCATAAACAGATTCTACTTGGCTGCATAACAAATGCGTGAAGGCATCTCTAGGTTTACTTTTTACTCTGAGATCAGTACATTTCCTGATTTTCTTGTTTTTTGCAAAGCAATCATTAGAGAGGATGCCAATGCTAAATCTTCAACACCAAAGAGAAAACCCAAACTGATGGAACAATCGAAGGTTGGTGTAGCTTGTATTTTGCTCAGTAACTCCCCATAAATTGTTTTTTCTCTTTATTCAGATAACCAAGGGAAAAAATTTCACACCTACTGTCTATAAATATTTTGACAGTACAACAAACTGTAAAAATAGCTTCAATGGACAAATACAGCTGTGGCAGTTTCTTTTAGAGTTACTCACCTCCAGTGAATATAAGAATATCATAAGTTGGATAGGTAAGAAATCATTCACAAAATGCCATTTTATCAATTAAAAACCATTTATTCACTTTAGCTTACCTTTATTTTGTCTGGAATATTGAAAATACGTTTTCAATTAAACTTCGCGCCAATATTACGTACTAATATTAGTATGGCGTAGTTGCCACATTTAGTACTTCGTCAGGAGTCTTAGGAAAATTATTACTTCTATCACATCAAGGTTGAATATCTTCTTCATTAGATGAAAATGTTTTTGTTCACTTAGCTATTTCATTGGGTTTTGAGTTAATTTTCTTTTTCTGCAATAAACATTTTTGCCATAATTATTTATTATCAAACTGTCTATCGTTAGGAAATATCTTAATACTGCCATTTCAAATTTCTCATTCATTTTCATTTGAGAGAACTATATTCTTAGACTTGTTCAAAATTCACTTCTAGAGTGTTTTATTATTTTTTGCCCGTAATTATTTATGGAATTATACGATTCTTTGATTTTCTCCAAAGGTAAAGAAGGAGAATTCAAATTAACTGATCCAGCCAGTGTTGCCAGATTGTGGGGCGAAAGGAAGAATAAACCAAGAATGAACTACGAGAAGTTATCTAGAGCCTTAAGGTATTATTACGATGGTGACATGATATCTAAAGTGAACGGAAAAAGATTTGTATATAAATTTGTTTGTGATTTAAAGCAGCTGTTAGGTTACAGTGCTGTTGAACTGTCAAATTTGGTGAATTTTCGAAATCCAAGAAGAGAGTCATCTTAATGTTATGTTTGAAAACTTTCCCAAAATCTAAATTGAGATTTTTAATTTTGATTCAACATGCCAAACATGGGACCATTGGGTAAAGTTTGTATTTTCGTTGAATATTCAGATGGTTTACATTTGACAGATTTTATTGATAAGACTACCTGTTGCATTAATGGCAATTTTATTTCGTTTTTGTTATTATTAATCTTATTTAGATTTTGGGAAGTTGGGTAAAGTTTTTATGGATCGAGTTAAATTGTAATATATTTGAAATATATTTTGTTATAGTCAAATTATTTCTATTATTATCTATCCTTGACTGTCTGACTTAACAAGAGAAAATACTAGTATTCTTTTTGCCCACTTCAACTGAGATACTACCGTCATAATTCAAATTTCGAATTGAACTGTCAACGGTCTCAGATGAGTCGAGTTTTGGCGATGTAACTACAGCTTACCATAGTTACATAGTTGACAGTTAATACACGTATTTTCTGTCAAATCATGTAACCATAGTTAGATAGTTACATGTAACCACAGCTCGCCAAAATTCGACTTTAGTCTCAGTTGAAGTGGGTAAAAAAAATATTAGTGACGTCACGAATAATTCGAATTTATCAGTCCAATCTATAGTCCGTTCACGAAAAGTTGAGCCGTCGGTTGGCCATGGAAATTTGGCATATTCCACTGTGTATATTAAATTTTTAGGTTATGTTGTTTATTTTCTTGTCAGATTGATACGCAATGTTGTCATTATTGCATAGAGTTCTCTGATAACTCGGAAGCTCGTCGGACGAGGCCGGGTACATTCGGCAACGTTGACTTTATTTTACGTTATGACAGCAAATACTGCCAACTTCAGATAAATGAAAAAACTTTCGTGAACGAACTATAATTATATCTAATTTGGCAGCGGTTTGATAATTAAAATAAATAGTTTTTGTATGTTTGGAAGGTTTTTCGAGAGCTACAAACGTGTTTCATCAGAAATAAACTAAATACTGACATATGGATTGAAAAATGGAAATAAATAACACTATTTTCTATGTAAATAATTTGATAATGCTAAGAAATCTTAGATAATGCCATCCACCGCCATTTTGGTTTACATTTTGACAGGTTGAATTCGCTAATACACTTATCACGTTGTGAAGATTAATTTTGGTCAATAAATAGACAACTAACATACAATTATTCAAACAATGTTCATACTCATAGTTCATATCTTCTCAAAATAGCTAAAAGTTGGAGTTAAAGGTAAATATTCGAATTTTCTATAAATATTTATTGACTAATAAGGTATTTTATAATCAATTTATAAAAATGCATCATAAAAACATATTAACAAAGGGATGAATTTTCAAAATCCTAATATTATGATAAAGGCACCATTTCATTCCATTTCGAAGAATTTTTCGATACCTTTGCACGAAAAATTCGTTTTGAATTAGTCTAAAACGCTAAAATCACATATTTACCAGAAAATCGACCTAAACTTGGTCCCAAAACCTTCATTTCCAAAATAAGAATAGAATTTGATTTTGTACTTAACACTAATATGCACAAATATTACCTAACCTTAAAAAATCTAACTAAAAAACGTAGAAACTGTTTACAAAACTTAAAAATATATACAATGAGCAAAATTATATACTGCGTTTCGTGAAAATTTACATTTTTCGAAAATATTCTCTTATTTTCTCGTCAACTAGATTTTGAGGAAAACTGAAGGTTTTCCATTACTTTCAAATAAAAAGTTTAAGCTTATAGGGAGAAATGAGTATGTTCCATACAAAAAATTAGATATTATCACAGTAGCACCAATATTTGCTGATATTTTTTATAAATTTTCAGGAAATCTCAAATAAAATAATCTTCGAAACTTGAATTTTTATATTATTTTTGTTCTTCTATTGGGTGGTTGTTTTATGGCGAAATGTGTTTAGGTCCAATTACAAGTTAAAAAAAATCGTTGTTGAGAAATCTTAAAAAATTCTTATTGTCTCTTTTCCTCATTTATTCTTATTGATTGTAAATCGAGTTGAAATTTTGATTTCCGCAATAATGACGAATAGAAAATCTTCTGCTCTAATAATTTATTCATTTAAGTAGTCAAATAAGTGAAAATTTTGTCCACCCTTTAATTTTTTTGTTTACTTTAATTTTTATTCACGTTATTCATTGGAACGTCCTTTTCTTTTTTGGTTTGCGAACCAACATGTCCAGGTGCTAGCTGCAGTGAGCTCAATCTATGAGCACCTCTCACCAGCCTCCATATAGCTACTAGAAGAAGAAGTACACCTAAAACTATGGTTCCTATGGAGAGCACAACGTGCGCTATTGGTGGAACACTTGTGGCCAAACCCATAAGGTTTGTCATTTGCTTTGGAAGACCGTCCAAACCCTGAAAGTAATGGAAAAATTGAAAAACAAGTTTTTTCATCACCATAATTCGATTCCGAAATATTCAGCAAAGTTTTGAGAACATGCACACAGTCAAAAGAACTTGCAACTAATACACCGCGCAAAAAATCAACGCACGTTATGGAAATCTCAAATTTATTCTGCAACTGAAGGTGTTCTCAATGATACTTATTTTTATCAGAAATATGAATGCATATGTTATCCACTTTCAACGTTTTTCTTCAATACAGATGTTGAATACTACTGGTTTCGGGGCGATCGATTATGGTATGGGGTGGAATATCTTTGACTGCTCGCACAGACCTAGTGGTCGTTGATGATGGAGCTATGAATGCTGATAGGTATATAAGAAACATTCTTGAAGAGCATGTAGTGCCGTTTGCCCATACATTGGTTTAAATTTTTCATTTTTATGGACGATAGTGCCAGACCCCAACGTGCGCGCATCGTTCAGGAGTACCTTGAAGAGGTTGAAGTCTCTTGAATGGAACGGCCAAAAAGAAGTCCAGATCTCAATCCGATTGAGCAGGTTTGGGACAACCTCAATAGAAGGCTGAGAAGTTCAGAAAATCATCCAGCTACTCTTAATGACTTAGGAATCCAACTCAGAGAAATCTGGGAAGGATTAGATCAGAATATTTTAAGATCACTCATTTTGAATATGAACCGTCGTTGCCGAGCTGTAATTAACGCAAGGGGTGGAAATACCAAGTATTAAATCATTTATCAGCATTCCAGTATTTTGAAAATTGTTTATTTCTCTTTTTTCACATAAGATTCGGTGAAATCCTGAATTTTTCTTTCATTTAATGTGTTCAAAACCTTCCCGAGAGAACATAAAAAAGAAGTTATAAAGACAATGTGGAGTTTACTTTCATTAAAATTGAGATTTTCAGAATGTGCGTTAATTTTTTTGCGCAGTGTATAAAGGGAGAAAATTTTCATTTAATGATAATGTTTCTGTTTAAAATCTTACCTCTTCGAACCACATGATGGGGAAGATGATGTCAGGGAATGTAGCAACTTGCTTGATGTCAACAACTTGTGATACTGCCAAGTTAAGTTGAATTCTGGCTTTGGCTCTCAATGGTGCACCCATAAGCTGAAAAATGAAGAGAATATATCTTTAATTTACCATAAAACTGATCACATAAACCTATTATTGTTAGTTTTCTTTCTAAGTTGAAAATATACAAGAAAAAAGCATTTTGGTGTGAAATCTTTCATTATTTTCCACTTATTTTGATTTGTCAAGATCAATAAAACGAATGTTGTGATAATTTTACCAGGCTATCAATAGATTGGAAATTTCCAGTATGTTAAAATACAAGATTTTTACATGTAACAGCATTAAAAGCAGTGTTAAATATTTACCCATCCAATTATTCACTTATTTCAAGTGGATAATTTTTAATTAAATATTGAAAATGCGATTTCTATATTCGTGAATTCAAACGTCGCGCCTTAATGACGTACGAACAAGCATAATTAGTGGTGATGACAACAGAGTGGCCAGTTGGCATCGTTATAAACTATGATTCCACATTCAACTATTGAAATAAATGCTAATGCGTACGTCACACCCAACCGCAAATTCAGATCGTTTGAATTCGTTATAGCGGATGATTAATAATTTTTTCTCTAAAACCAGAGTAAGAAACAAAAAACGGATAATTGCTATGATTTTCTGGGAGTCCATTTTTTCTAAAATGATTTTTTCTGAGAATCACAGGTACCTAATGCCCTTATCATACTATTTATGGAATTTCGAACAGTTTCAGTCATCGATCGAGAATTTTCTAAGCTTTTTCAAAAAAACAATAATTTTTATCGAATATCTAGCACAAAATAATTGAATTTGTACAAATAATATTCAAGAATATTTCAAACATAGCACATATGTTTCGATGGAGAGTAAATATCTTAGTTTCCCCATACCCATTGTAGCCGTATATTCATGGTTTTAAGATAAAAAATGAATTATTGCACTCACAGGCTGGACATCTAGGAAGAACTGATGTTTTTCTGGATCTGCTGGTGTGATTCCTTCGACTGCTGTCCTGTATTTATCGTCAGCCATGTAGAAATGTGGGAAAGATAGCAGAACAGGAGAATCTGAAAAATAAATTATTATAATAATTCGCAATATTTCATTTATTACTTTTCTCAATTCATTGGTGTGTGAATTGTCCACCCAATTATTAGTCTTGTTATAACGACATGGAAAAAAATTACGGAAACATACGATATTCAAAGCATCAGAGAAAAATGTACCGTCCAAATAAACATGAATAGATTCAGTAGAATATTCGAAAGATTTAACTCTCTAGTCTGTATGGTTATGACGAAATGAATAAAATCAACTACGAATAATGTTGTTATCTTTCTTTTTTCGTTGGGAGTGGCCAAATTCAAGAAGTATGGTGGGCAACATAAAGTAGGTACTCGAATCGAAAGTCAGGTCGCCCCTCAGATCAATAACACATATACAGGTTTGGAAATTCACTTTTGAAACATAAGATATTCAATGCATTAGAGAGTATTTTGCCAAGCAGTTGGACAGTGCTATACTCGACAAATTACATGCTATGTTTCGCTTTCGTTTGACGCGATGGATGTTCCAATGAACAAATAATATGGTTGTCTTTCTCAAATCGACTAACACGGGCAGTCCGACGCATTCACTAGATGGTTCAGGCTGCAATAGTCGATGCGAGTACTGCAGGTTCCCTTCCAAACTGTCAGAATTAAGCCACTCCCAACGATTAGAGAGAGACAAAACTACAATATTCCAATCGATATTGAAGTCAGAAAAATTCAGAAAGAATGTATTATTTCCAAGACATGCGAAGAACATGATTGTTCACTAACAGCAACATTCCACAGTTGAGTGCAGTAGCGTGGGTTGATTTTATGGGTGGTGGGTATGAATTTAATTATGTTTCTCTTATTCTGTGAACCTGTAATAAGTTAGATAATGAACCGTCTCTCATAATCCAAAGGTAAATGCGCTTTATTTCTTGAAAAAATCCTATCGATTCTAGTTTATAAAGAGGTTATACAGGGTCTTTATAAATGATTGTAACAGCGCAGTTGGCTTTGGA
Source organism: Propylea japonica (assembly GCA_013421045.1). NCBI lineage: Eukaryota > Metazoa > Arthropoda > Insecta > Coleoptera > Coccinellidae > Propylea > Propylea japonica. The sequence continues at coordinate 82,759,735 of CM024242.1, read as the reverse complement.
TTGCAGAATACCAATCTCTAACCAATCAGGGTATAGCATGATCACAGAATTCTGTGGTTTGCATAATCCAAAGCCAACTGCGCTGTTACAATCATTTATAGAGACCCTGTATTTATTTGGATGCTTGAAGAAGCACGACTTTGACTTTAGTTTATATTGAACTGTCTAATTTCAAAACAAAAACAAACATTCCATTGATATCACGCTTGGAGCATAGCCATGTTTTTTATTGATCTGAGGGTTGCTCGTAACACCCAATTACAGTACTTTCGGGTGACTACCATACTGCATGAATTAGGCCACCCCAAACGATAAGAAAGTAGTTGATCATTAATTTCGTCATTATCGTAGAGACGTAGAGCGTCAAATCTTTCGAATATTCCACTGTTTAACTGGACTGTATGAAATAGTGATGTAAAATATACTCACCGTATTGACACAACGAAACGTTGAAGAATCCAGCTGGCGTACATGGTGGACCATGAGGACAGAAGCAGTCGTTGGCTGGGTTTTCCTCGACTCCTGCAAATACGTTCGTTGGTGGGGAGAATCTGTATCCAGGAATGTCATCGTTTCCCAGGATGTCTTTAACATATCTGCAAGAAAAATCAATGGTTGAACTAGCTGAATATATCTCAGGGATAATGTGTGAATAATGAGTCGTTATTCACTGCTGTCGAATTTGGTGATTTAGGCTATCATTATACGCTCCTTGCATAATATACTATCATCTTTTCTTATGGACTGTATAAGGAGAAAAATTGAATGTTAGGTACTACTAAAGGAAATATTGACTTTTTCAGGGTTGATGATGCATCTGAAACGCTTTTGGCGAACACTTGGCCATATTTCATTCTAAAAAACTCTTATGACCTGGTGACCAAGCTGCGATGAGTTTGTTGATTCTCACTTTTCGTATGACTATGACCTTTAAAAGCTCCAGAGTTCAGATGACCCCTAACTTACAACCGATGCCTGGTCACTCCGGGATTCACGGCAATGAATCGGCAGACCAACTGACCAGGGAAGGGGGGACAACCCCCTTCACTGGACCAGATCCGTTTTGCGGCTTCCCAGCCAGCCATCAGGCAATGGCTATTAAGGACTAGGAACAAAAGAGGAAGCTTATGTCCTGGCGTATGACCAATGGTCAAAGGCAAGCTAGGTCACTTCTCTCTCACTCGACGAGCTGGACCAAGAAAGTCCTCTCACTCAGCAAATTGGAACTGAGGAAACTGACGGGCGCTCTTACTGGGCAATGTCACGTGAGGTATCACTTAAAAAACATGGGAAAGGCGCCCGATAGTACATGTCGCTTCTGTCAGGAAGCCACCGAGACAGCCAGACACCTGCTATGTGAGTGTGAAGCTGTTCACCAGAAACGGTTACGGCATCTTGGCTCCTGGTCCCTAAAGCCTGAACAGCTGGTAAACAGCGCACAATGCACACTAGTTCTTAAGGTCAAGGTGGTCGCAAGGTCGGTTTTGATCTGTCGCCCCTTCTCTAATCTAATCTAAACTTACAACTGAGGATCAACAGCTTCAATGCTGCCAGTTGCAAAAGTCGAATCGGTTATATTTTTGGCAGTTGATGAATATCAAAACATCCCTCTTTGTAAGGTATTGATGCATAAGGGGACTCATTAGGACTTCTTTGACGGTCAAAACAGCTAGAAAGTACTAAAGAAGAATAATTTTCATTTCAGATCCAGATATATCCATCAGGAACCGACAACTGTTTATTCATCGTCTGAAAGGATCACGGACAAGTTTAGACAGGTATTCATCAGTCATTTTCAATAATAACCTTACAAGCAAATGGATCTATTATTATTATTAATAACATTATCAGAAATGGTGTTGTTAGGACTAGGTTAGCCTCCCGGGAGCTGCGACTATGTAGATCTTGGTTCTCTACCCTATTCATTCATGGAAACCCAAAGAGGTCGTCAATGACGTTGATTAAACCGACAACCTCCTTTGGAGCCTTTGGAAGTTACCTCTTGGGTGCCCAGGACTGGTTTCCCCATATGAATTGCTCGAGCCAATTGCATACCATGTGTGCAGCTGTTTCTGCTTTTACAGATCCTGCAAACCTCATCTGCTGACGTTTCTATAGGGTACAAATTATATTTGTACTGACAGTGCCTCGTCAGCAGTCCCACCACCATCCAAAACTCTGTTTGGGGCAGCTTTAGAAGCTTTCTGGTATAGGTATAGTCCAGACACGAAAGTTTGAGCGCATAGAAGGCCTTTGTTTATTTATCTGATGTTGGCAGTATTTAGGGCCCCCGCAGACTGCAGACTTTTTATCGGCCGATAGTTTGGTCGGCTTCTTAATCAGTATGGAGAGGAATGCATATGCCAATATCGCACTTTCAGCCCAACCCGACTAAACTATCGGCCGATAAAAAGTCTGCAGTCTGCGGGGGCCCTTACTGTCACAACGTAAAATAAAGTCAACGTTGCCGAATGTATCCGGCCTCCGAACTCTAATCAATATTGACAACATTGCGTATCAATCTGACAAGAAAATAAAAAACATACCCTAAAATTTTAATATACAGGTGGAATATGCCAAATTTCCATGCTAACCGACGGCACAACCTTTCGTGAACGGACTATAGGTGAAATCATCACGAATTTTCCGGCATGAGTAAGTCCAGTAGTGTTTTTTCAGAGGGTTGTTTTGTAATTCAACTCCCATTGCTGGAAAGCTGTTTTATATTGCACTTTTTCAAGCCCCCAGAAAGGCTCAAGTCCAGCAAGTGTCAACCTTGATGCTCTCATCTCTCTTCATCAACATTCCTTCAACACTTCAATGGCCTGTACCCATAGTAGAGTGACTTTATTGCCTCTTGCCAGTTGCTTTATGGTGTTACGGCACTCCCAGGTCAGCAGAGACCCCTGGCAGTGCAATTTCAAATGGCAAATGGATCTAATATGATGCTTCGATGGATAAGTTAATAACATTGTGGGTTCCGGGATACTTACACCAAAGGCAGTTTTCTACACAAGTCCTTGTCGTAAACATAGAGTGTTGTATTCTTTGTAATGTCCGGAGGGAAGATTGAACCATCTGAACCTCGAGGCTGTTACACTGTTCAGTCTTGTAATGGCTCAAGTGAGAGATTCCGTTGAATTTATCAATGAGACCATATCGGGTGATGTCGCCGGCTCCAGTGAACACTGTCACGTTGTCTTTGGAAGTTCCGTTTTTCTGCAAGGAAAATATGAGGTTAGAGGATGTTTTTGAAGGTTTTAGGTTGGTTCTTACGTTGTACAAGAGTCCGAACTCTTCATAAGGAAGTTTCTGTTCCTTTGGCACAACGTCTTTGGCTAGTTTCAACAAAGGATCTTCGTAGCCCCACAGTAATTGGCCTACAGTCACTTCAACAAATGGCTTGATCTTGAGGATGTCCATGATACTGGCCATGGCTAGCCTGAGGAACCTGGCTGCGTGTTTGGATTGGGAGGTAGCGCTCTGTAAGAAATAAATACCAAAGGTGAATGAGAGTAAATTTCAATATAACAAAAAAATAAGGAAGAAGTGTAAAAGATATCAATACAATGAACGGCCTTGAGTTTGGACAATAAATGATGCAAGATATGGCATGAACCACGTGGAGGATTATTATTTCTATTTATACTGGAGTTGTTATGACTAGGTCCGTGTAGATCTTTTGTTCTCTTCCCTGTTCATTAATGAAAACTGAAGCAGGTCATCAAGGGCGTTAATAAAACGGACAACCTCCTTCGGAGCCTTGGTTTTTACCATTTGGGTGTCAGGAGCAGTTTCCCCGTATGAATTGTTCTTAGGCCAACCAGCTCTGGACACTTATATACCATGTGATCAGCTGTTTCTGCTTCATAGAGCTTTAGATCTTGAAAGCCTGTAAATCCCATCTGCTAACTTTTATATATGGAACAAATGATGATTGTACCGACAGTGCTCCGTCAGCAGTCCAATTATTATCTTAAGTTCAACTCATGACAGCTTCAGGAGCTTTCTGGTATAGATAGTAAAATTATCACACATTTTTTTGGACTGGATAAGTGCAGGAGACTTTTTTCAGGGTTTCAATTTGGTTTTCAACTACCATTTCTGGACCTCTGCCTTATATTGGTCTTTTCCAAGCTCACAGAAAAGCCCAGGTATACCTTGATGTACATTTTGCAAGTTTATAGGCTTTTTCATTTCCTTCAACACCAGAATTTTCGGGCACTCATAGTAGAGTCACTTTACTGCTTCTTGCCAGTTGCTCTATGGTGTTAAGGCACTCCTAGGTCAGCAGAGACCCCTGGCAGCACGTGGAGGAACTAAAGAATTAAGAGAAGAATTTTTGCTCGGTTCCTAGGTGAGCAGCATGTTATAGTTTTGCCCAAATGTAATTTTGTTTCGAAATTCAAGGCTAGGGGTGGTTTTGAACGGCTCAGTTGGACTCGTTGATGAAAAATCAGAGGTCAAAAACAATTCTGCTTGCCAAATGGGCCAAATCGTTTCAATAGTTTTCGAGGTATAACGATTTGACATCTAAATCGAAAGAAGGAAAAGAAAGTACTTCAGTGTGATAATTTTATTCTGTAAAAACCGAGCGCTTTCAGCCTAGGCCATCATCAGGGTTCCCCGTCCAGGAATAATACCCCAAGCTGGAATACATTCGAAAACGGCAGCACTAAGCATGAAAATACCATAAATATTTAACAAAGAATAACAAATTCAATCTTATTCAGCTTTCGATATCCTGTTTCAAATAGTGGGGAACATTTTCAGAAGTTTTTACCCTTGCAAATATTGGAATTAGCCCTTCTTTTATGCATTGGTGGGCGATTTAAGAATATTTTCGAAAATGTAATTCCAATCGAGTAAAAGTTTTATTTTTAGCAGCCCCGTTGCGATACAAACTCCTTGAATGAAAGAAAGATATCTGCAAATAATATTTTCCACTTTATTATTCTCCTTTTATCATATTGATTGTGAAAAATCATACTGTATCATTTGAATACCATTTATCGTCCTTTCTTTGATAAGAAAACTTTTCATGGAAACACATTGAATATACATTGTTTTTTTCAATGTTGAATATGGAAATATAATCTAGTCATTCATTTGCTCCCTGTTCAAATCAACTCTACAGGGGTTTCATTCGAAAGTGTCCACCCTCAAGGACTCAACAACGAATCAGAATTTGTAAAATACTCAGAAAGATCGATTTTTGATAACAGAGGGACAGGATTTGAGATACAAAGTTTGTTACTACTAACAACCTCCCGTTTAGGGTTGTAACCCTATCAAGAATTTGAGGGGAAAGTGGGTAGTTTTGCAACACAAATAAATGCATGGATTGGATTCAAATTTGTATGAAGCTGCAGTTTGTGTTTTATAAAGTGAATATTGACAAAGTTAAGGGGCGTTTTTATTGAATTATGGTACCGATAAAACTGAATGAAACATTCGTTATATAGAACACAAACTGCAGGCTCATACAAATTTGAATCCATGCAAAAATTTGTGCTGCAAAACTTCTCACTTTCCCTATTCAAATTCCTGATGGAGTTGAAACCCTCTCCAGGGGGTTGCTCGTAGAAACAAGCTTTGTATCCCAGTACATCAAATATCGACCTGTCTGAGTATTTTCACAAATTCTGATTCGTTGTTGAGTTATTGAGGTGGGCAGTTTTGAATGAGACACCCTGTATAATCAATTATATGAACATATCACTATTGAACTAGACTGGTTTATATTCAGCACGCGTTGATATTTATATTGTATGGATATTTTTTGCATGACGCCCCACACGAAAAGAGCCAAGTGGGATTTTTCATCACGAATTGAACGAATAATTCAAGACGATTGTTACTTTTAAATATCCCAGAGGCGTACCATTTTTTTTTCAGTCAGTTTTTAAATTAAAATTTAATACCCTGTATCTCAGAAAACGAATCATTTGTGGACAAAAGTTATTTAACATAATGTTATTATCTTTCATGCAGAATCACCTCCTGAATTTTGTCATAGTTGTTCACCAACTCCTAGTATCATTGTGCTCCATCATGGGCATCATGTGCCGCCTAAAGTCCTCTCATATCATTTAAATCAGCTTTTTCACCACTTGATATACGGAAATCTGATTAAGACGAACAACCCAGTCCACAAATAGAATTTCGCCTTCGGCAATTTCTCGACATCGATCCTTATGGTTTGTGGACTCGCAAGATATATTTGCTTTCTCTAAACAACTTGAGGATATGCTGTCATAACTGTTTGGTATTTTTGAACCGACTTTAGTCTCGTACGGTTTCAGTTATGTAATAGCAGAGCGCATAATAACTTAAGAAGCAAAGTTTACGATAATCTCTCGATTGATTGGTCTTCCTAGGAAGAGTTTGAGCCACTTACCAGCATGGGAATGTTGGGTACTACCACCACGTCGTCTTCAGATCCAGCTGATCGGCTTTCGTCGAAAATGTAGATTTTTTGCTGGTTGAATGTGACGGTACCGTTTTCATTGAAGCGCAGGTTTTTCTTCTCCCATGTTTCCCTGAAAATAAAGAAAAACCATGAGAACACGAGTATTAATTAACTTTTTGATGAATCAACACTACCGAGAAGTTATCAAATCTGCTCTACATTATGGAAAATGCTACAATTCTTTATTATGACCTCTAAAATAATATTTTAGACATAACAATTTTATAAAGGGTTTTCCAATAAGAAGTGTAATTTTGAATATCCCGCTATTTCAGTAGATGTCACGTTTGAAGCTGTTATTTTTTGAAATTTCACAAGTAGAAACTACGCCATTAATAAAAATGGTTAGATACACGCTTAAAGAAAGCATTGAAATTATTAAAATTCAATATAAAATGGTGAAAATTTGGCAGAAGCGGTTCGTAAAAATCGAACATTTTTGGGTCGTCGTGAAGCACCTTGTCGGACCGAAATAAAGAAATTGGTAGAAAATTCGAGCTGTTGGGACACGTTAGTAATGTGAAGAATAAAACCAGTGAACGTCGCTCAAGAACAGCCGAGAATATTGCTGCTGTAGCCGAAAATGTTGAAGAAAACACAGGTTTGTACATTCCTCGTCGTTCTTTGGAATTAGGCATTCCACAAAAGTCATTACACCGTATTTTGCATACAGATTTGGGTCTTAAGGCTTATAAAGTTCAGTTAACACAAGAACTCAAGCCGACCGATCATCAAAAAACGTCGTGTCTTTGCTGATTGGGTCGTTGAAATGTATGAAAATGATCCGGATTCCATAGAAAACTCATCTTGAGTGATGTGGCCCATTTCCAGCTCGGTGGCTTGGCCAACAAGCAAAATTGTCGCATCTTGGGCTCGGAAAACCCAAGAGTTATTGTTGAAAAGCCTCTCTTTCCTCACGTGTGACAGTATGATGGTCCGGCGGAGTAATTGGACTACTTTTTCGAAAATGAGGCGGGAGCAACGGTTACGTTGAATGGATTGTGCTTTCGAGAGATGATTAATGATTTTTTAGGGCCGAAATTGGATAGTATTGGACGGCGCTACGTACCACACAAGCAACGAAAACATTGATCTTTTGCAGGAAAAGTCTCCGGATCGTATTATCTCTCGAAGAGGTGATCACAATTGGCCACCGAGATCTTGTGATTTAACACCTTGCGACTTCTTCCTTAGGGGCCACGTGAAAGAGAAGGTCTACGCCAATAGCCCAGCGTCGATTCAAGACCTCAAAGATGGAATTAATTTCTTTTTATAAATTTTGGCAATTGACTTTGTAAGTGCAGAAAATTGTAAGGATCGCTTTCCGTAACAAGTATTAGTAGTTTGGGGTTGGTTTGAATAGTAAAGATTTTACAAACAAATATTTCAATCATACATTCAACAAGTGAGAGTTTATTGGGTGGGCCAAGACTTCTCATGACGTGTGTATCAATATGGACTTCGAAACCTACTTACATACAAATAAATAACACCCATTACATGATAGAGAGTTAAATATGTAACTGGAACTTGAACGATTGCAGAACCGTAAAATTGCGTTTCTGCACGAGAATAGACAACTGGAGGATTCAAGAAATCGGACATACCATTGCCCAACGTTAGCGACAATCTGAAGAACCCATCCTGCCCAACAGGTTACGTCTGCCATTAGACAATATTTACAGAATTAATACGTTCGACCATCGCGGATGATTCAGTGTATCTACCTACATACTGGAGGTGTGTTACGTAAAAAGAAAGTAAAGACTGCTGAAGTTGTAGAAAGTTAACAGTTGACGCCACTTGGCGGCCTGCTTGAGGATTGGATCTTTGTTTCTTGTCGAATTGATTGGAAATTGTAACTCCTTTGTTTGGAGTGGTTTGTATGAATGAGAAAGAAAGGAGATGGTTCGAAAAATTTGAATGGATCCTTAGAAGAATAAGGATTTTGGTCCAATCTAATAGAGAAGTATCATTAAGAGTGACCAACTGCTTAAAATACACCGAAAAAACTTCCCTTTTGTATGCAATGAATCAAATTTTATCGAGCTCAATAAGCTTATCCTGGAAATATTAGATGTCACGAAGGTCTGTGAGGATTTCAATAGATAAATTATTCTAATATTTATACGATTGGCATTAAGCTTACCTCAAGAGGTCATGTTTACCTGATTTTAACCTGAATGTTTTCGTTTGACAACATAGGTGAAAATATAAGAAGAAAAAATTATTGAGATCTTCACAGGACATCTTATATTTCCAGGATATGCTTATTCGGTTTTAAGCTTTCGAATAAAAATTGATTTATCGCATGAAAAGGGAAAATATTTGGCCACTTTTATGGTATTCTACATATTCTGTGTGCGTAGTCATTTTACTATATTACAATCAATTTTCGTAGACTCTCCGAAGAAATGACTTCCAGGGTAGGCTCAATATACTCTTAATGAAGAAGCAAACACCTTGTATAGTCAGTATAATAATTTTATATCGAACAAATGTGAGATCTGTTCGAAAGGATTATTTTTATATTTATTTATTGATCAATATTCATTCTTTGTTCAGATCTCACACCTCTACATCTAGTGATTGATAGGGTAGCCCATTAGGTTATCCTCAGAATATCTAAGGAAGGTACAGGTAATGAGAGAATAAATAATCAGAGAGTCTGGTCCTCTCTGAACAACTACACCTCAACTGAGAACCTCCCTAGTAATGTAATGATCAAGAAAGTCAGCACTGAGAAAAACTTCAGAACATTGCTGAGTGAAAGAGAGGAATGGGAACCAGATTACACCAACAATAACCTCAAAGAAAATACCGTAAAATGGTATACTGACGGTTCCAAAACCTCTACAGGAGCTGGCGCTGGGATATACTGGCCAAGTTCCAAGTGTGCACTGTCGCTAGACTCCTGAATGAACGTCTTTCAAGCGGAAATCTTAACTAGAAAGAAACTATCACAAATGCGATATAGCCATACACTCAGATAGTCAAGCTGCTATTAAAGCACTGAGCTTTTACGTCTCCGACTCAAAGATGATCTGGGAGTGCCGGAACAAACTCAATGAGGTAGGCAAGGAAAATAATTATTATTATTATTAATCTGGGTTCGGTAATCAGAGGAAACGGAGAGGCCAATACACTTGCCAAAGAGGGCGCAGGAATGTCACTCATTGGCCCAGAAACCTTCTGTGGTATAGGTAAATGTACCTATAAGAAGGAGTTTCTAGAGAAAAAGAAAGCCGAGAGGAAAAAACTCTAGTGGATCTCCCAGAAATAGATCATTCCACTAAGTTCCTTCGGAACTTTGAAAAAGCAAGATCCAAAAGATATCAGGATCTAGGTACGAATCAATTACACCTCCTCACTGGCCTTCTTACAGGACACTGTCGCCTCAGGAAGCACCTGTTGAGAATGGGATTATCAAACACTGACGAGCGTAGGTTCTGTTGGGAGCAGGAAGAAACCCTCATTCACCTAGTCACGAAATGCTTTGGCATTGCGAGCCACAGTCAAACTCGAGTGCTTTTGAGCACTTTATTTAATCTTAAACCCAAAGTTTAAGAGATTTTTTGGTACATTTTTTTCAAAAATCGAAGAAAACACCAGAACCTAACTAAACTTTTCAGTTGTCAACAACAAACTACTAATCCGACTTGGCTAATAATGCCAACATATGATGAACATATGACATGTGTACCAATCAAATGTTTTAAATTCACCTTTTCTATCGAACAGACCCCGTATCTTTATCTATCACATCGTGGTTCAATAAACCCAATACGACCATCATCAATGGTAGCACTCATGAAAGGCACATACCTTACTTTATTAACTTATAAGAATTTAAGGAAAAAAGATAGAATTACCCCATTTTGATTTCCGGGCATTTGCACATGAGTTATGTGGAAAAGTTTCATAATGAGGTACGAGCGTTAAACAACTGGTTAGACAAACTATTACGCAATAAACGAGAGCTGAAGGACTGTCCATGCCGATAGTTGCCTTGCAATTAATAATTGCAACCGGTGAATATTAATGATTATAAATAAATAAGAATGTTAGGAATCAATTTATTTCCATTTCAGAGATTCTAAATTATCCAGATCCTCGTATACAATGTTTTATCGAAAAGCAGGTGGTTAGTTTTCCAAGTGTTTTAATTTTGACCACAGAATGGATATACGATATTTTTCACGCAGTATAAAGGGTTGAAAATGAGAGTCACTTTGTTTACTGAAAAATAAAGTTGTAAACATTAGGATTCAAAGTGCTGGTGTTTATAATTATGATAGATTAATGCCCGATTGCACCGTTCGTCTAAGCAACGTTTAAGCCCTGAAATGACGTTTCATCAATGGAGTAAACGTCACTTAAGGGCTTAAACGTTGCTTAGACGAACGGTGCAATCGGGCATAATACAGACAACTGAATTGACAACAGTTGAACCATTTACCTGTCATTCCAGCTGTCAAAATTCAACAGGGTTAGAAAACCCAACTATCAAAATCATTTTCTGACAAAGAGACAATATAATTCTCCAAATTCCTGTGATATTTTGCTTATTCCATATAGATAAAAATGCAAACTTATGAAGAAGAAGACTCTGAGATATATGTACCAGTAGATAACGATTTGGAACAGAAAATATACGACACCTTTATGGCTCATGATCCTTCAGGTAACAAGACAGCAGACGCGGAAACCCTGGCGATTATTATAAGAGCCCTAGGCCTCTTTCCTTCCAACGATGAGATAAAAACCATAGTTGAGAAAACCCAGAAAAAGCAGCAACCAGGGACTATTCACTTGGTCAAGTTCCTGCCGTATATAGCTGATGAGATTTCGAAAGGGAAATACAAACCAAGCTCTGTTGAGGAAATTTTGGGAGCTTTTCAGGTAAATATGTGGACATCCTGGCAAGTTTGAGATAAATTTAGTATTTCCACTAAGAAAATGCAAAACTAGAAGATAGATATGGCTGGAATTGGCCACTACTTCTATTCATATGCCTGCTGAATGGAGCCTTCCCAGAGTTGAAGTCCTAAAAGTTCATTGGGGCATTGAGGGGAGCTCCGTAGGACACTGTAGCGGCTCCATTTGAAATGAGCGGGGCTTTTCGAATCGGAGGCCTAGAATCCTTTCAAACCAAGAATTCTTTTCATCTATACCAGTTGACTCATAAGCTACTAGACCGATTGAATAATTCTTTCACCCTTAGAATGCTACACTATCCCTGAGTAACATAGGCTATACTTTTCACCCGAGAAAATTAAGGAAACCTACTATAACTTCAATGATAATAAATATGAGTACCAAAATTAGCTATTTTCAGGTGCGCTGCAAAAACAGTAAGACGTACATGGAAACAATGTATGACGGAAATGTACCTCTTAATAGTTCTACAAAAAGTCCGCGATAGCATATATCTATCTTTCAAGGTTTACTCAGTATCACCTTTTAAAGATATCCGAATGTTTCTCAAAATTATGCATTATTTGGGAGTATTTCTTATGAATATACGCTATTGATCTTTATCCAATTAAATACGTCGTTCATACCCAGTATTTAATTTAGAACGAAATTGCCTTTTGCATCATTCAATTATGATGAATACATCAAAAGATATGGCAGGTTGAAGTTGAAATCGCACCAAAATGCGTCTCCGAGGTAGGCACTAGTCGGATTGGAGAAGGTACCGAAGTGTGAGGGATGTGTGAATGTATTTTGGATTGCCAGATGCCCGTATGTTTATGATCACAAATCAGATCAACAGATGGCGCTGTAATCGATATTTTGGTTATTCATCTATACTAATATTATAAAGAGGGAAAATTTGTATGTTTGTGGGCTTTATACGAGTTAACTTATAAGCTACTAGACCGATTTCAATAATTCTTTCACCCTTAGAATGCTACACTATCCCTGGGTAACATAGGCTATACTTTTCACCCGAGAAAATTAAGGAAACCTACTATAACTTCAATGATAATAAATATGAGTACCAAAATCAGCTATGTTCAGGTGCGCTCCAAAAACCGTAAGACGTATATGGAAACAATGTATGACGGAAATGTACCTCTTTAATAGTTCTACAAAAAAGTCCGCGTTAGCATATATCTATCTTTCAAGGTTTACTCGGTATCACCTTTAAAGGTATCCGAATGTTTCTCAAGATTATGCATTATTTGGGAGTATTTTTTTTACCAATAAGCTATTGATCATTATCCAATTAAATACGTCGTTCATACCCAGTATTTAATTTAGAACGAAATTGCCTCTAACATCATTCAATTATGATGAATACATCAAAAGATATGGCAGGTTGAAAATGAAATCGCACCAAAATGTGTCTCCGAGGTAAGCACTAGGCGGGTAGGAGAAGGTACCGAAGTGTGAGGATGTATGAATGTATTTTGGATTGCCAGATGCCCGTATGTTTATGATCACAAATCAGATCAACAGATGGCGCTGTAGTCGTTATTTAGGTTATTCATCTACTCTGCAACCAACTAAACGGCTGATGGATCGAATTGAATTAATTTTTGTGTATACAGAACAACGTTTGTTGGGTCTGCTAGTAGGGACTAAAATCCTCGAGGTGACACATAAAAAAAGGATTGTTCAAATCTGATCCCGATAATACGGTCAAAGCTAGTCAAAGTTATCATACTGGAGTACACGGTAAGGAAATGGCAGATTAACTGGAAATATAGGGAAGTATAACCACTTTTATTGGTTCTGAGCCATTCTGCGATTTCTCACCAAGAAAAGAACAAAAGAGGAGGAATAGTTCCTGGCAAATGGTCAAAGACCAAAAACTAATTAAATCTTTCCTCTCTTACTCGACCTACAAGCGATTGACTCCCTGTCAATACAATCAAAGTTAGTCCGGGAATGTAAGCTGTAACTCAATGCAACCGAGCTAAATAATCAGGTCAACCTTGTATGGTACTTAGTCATACTAAAGTGTAAGGTACCTAAATGCAGACCATCTGGCAAAAGAAGGTGGTATAACCCCCTTCATTGTACCAGAGCCATTCTGCGGTTACCCTGCCAGTCATCAAAGGATGACAGATAAGGAATGTTAACAAAGGAGGAGGTTTAGATCCTGGCAAATGGCCTAAAGTCAAAAACAGGCTTGATTATTCCTGTCTTACTGAAAGAGGTGAACCAAATAAGTCCTCTTTTTCAGTATGGTCATACTGAAGAAAATGACGGGCATACTCACGGGACACAGCTTCTGCCAAGAAACCAGCTGAACACCTTTGCAATTGTTCAGCTGTCTGGAAGAAATGGAGGACGTAACACTCAGGAAATTAGTAGGGTTTATTAAGACTTTACTACCGGAATGGTAAAAAGACCGGGGTTGCACAGTAGGTCATGAGATCATGATGCTGTGAGGTTTATTTAAGCTTAAGCTAATCTAAATAATTTCTAATCTAATCTGAACAACTTCCAAACAATTTCTGCCATTTGATTGAACTGTAAAACCGTACACAAGAGAGTTTCGGGTAATGAGCAATGGAAAAGAATATTGAATACTTCAATCAACTTATGAGGGGATGGGATATTGACGAATAATAAATTGGAATGAAATATCTCGATTAACAATTCTGGTGAACGACAAGGCAAGAATTACATCATGCCTCCAACTGGTTTTTCGTTATTAAAGAACAACCTAGAGCTACACTCTAAGAAATTAGAGATGTCTCAACCATTCCTACACCAAGACATCACTCCAAAACTCACAATAAACACCATAACCTTCTTCCAGACGCTCGACCCAGAAAACCGAGGGTTTCTCACCAAGGAACAACTGACAACGTTCATGACTCAATACGGCGAACCTTTAGACGAAGAAGAGGTTGAGGAGATGATGGAGGTAGCCTATGACGCGTTCGTCAAAAAGATACACTACGAGGAGTTCGTCAACAAGCTGTGGTATAAGCCGAAGGAAGGACAAGACGTTTTCGCATTGGCCGAGAGGGTTGAGGCTGAAAAACCTCCTCCTCCGGTGGAGAGCAAGAGAAGGTTCTCCCAGCTTTTCACCTCACAAAGTAGTAGAATGTTAGCAAGTGCCCTCAAAAAGTAATATTTCGGCTTGGCAGAATATATTTTGAACATAAAACTCTGTTGTTGGGATTATTTAGGAGAAAAATTACCCACTTGTTTTTATCGAACCTCAAAATAGTCTACATGAGATAAAGTACCTTAAAAGTAATTGTTTTTTTCATGAGCAAACTTTTAGTTCGGTTAGTAGTATATTTGGGGGAAATGGAATATTGGTTTCTTCTTAATCTGATTGGGTTTATTAGAAAAAAGGCGATAAGACTATGTAGAACAAACTCAATGAGATTGGCAAGAAAAATAAGGTCTTTTTAAATCTGGGTTCCCGGCCATTCGGGAATCAAAGGAATCGAAGAGGCCAATACACTTGCCAAAAAGGGTGCACGAAGTTCAATCATTAGCCCAGAACCCTTCTGTGGTATAGGTAAATGTACCTATAAAAAGGAGTTTCTGGAGAAGGAGAAAGCCGAGAAGGAAAAACTCTGGAAGAATATCCCAAAGATGGATCATTCCACTTAGTTCCTTCGGAACTTTGAACAGCAAGACCCAAAAGATATCTGGATCTTGGTGAACAATTACGCCGCCTCACTGACTTTCTTACCGGATACTGTCGCCACAGAGAGTGTAGGTTCTGTGAGAAGGAGGGAGAAACCTCCATTCACCTAGTCACGGAAAGCTTTGGCATTGCGAGGCTAAAAAGAGAATGCCTTGGGCGAGAAACTTGTAAGAGTGTGGAATTAGCCTTGTTGAAGCCTTCACAGATATTGGATTTCATTAGATCTCTGGAAGTGAAGGCGAGCTGTGAGGGGTAAGCTCAGAACAGCTCTATAGGGAGGCACAATAGACCTTGAGGTCGCAGTGATCTGTAACCCCCTTTTTAAACTAAACTAAAAAAACTTAACTAAGTAGAACTTGCAGCACCTTGACCTTGAGATCTAGTGTGCAACCCCGCGCTGTTTACAATTCCTGCAGCACGGTCTTGATAAACCCTGCTACTTTCCTGCGTGATTCCTTCTCTATAGACAGCTGTTCAGCTGTCTCGGTGGCTTCTTGCCAGAAATTACCCATGTTCCACGAGTGATGATTCAAGGCTGAGTGTGCCCGTCATTTTGTACAGTTCTAAATTACTGAGTGAGAGGACTTTTTTGGTCCACCTCGTTGAGTAAAAGAGGAATGACTAAGCCTGTTTTTGGCCTTCCGTTATTTGCCAGGATATTATCCTCCTCTTTTGATACCATTCCTTAACTGCCATTGCTTGATGACTGACTGGAAAACTGCAGAATGGCTCTAGCATGAAATAGGTTATACCTTTCTCTCTTGCCAGTTGATCTGCAGTTTCGGGTTCTGGTCAGTATGAACTGGTACCAAAACAAGTTTGACCTGATTGTTTAGTCCAAGTGCATTGAGTGATAGTTTGCATTCCCAGACTAGCTTTGACCGCAATACTGGAAAGTGGAGAGCTTGAAAGGCTACTTTACTGTCAGATATAAAAAAAAATATTTAATAATAACATTGGTAAAGCTAGTTGGGCTGAGAGACCGTACAGGGTATCCCATTTTGGGCACTTTTACGGGATATCTCCGTTATTTTTAACGTTAGCGGGATGCGGTTTTCGCGACAGTGTGCTACTTTTTTGTGAAACTAAAGATGGCGCAATCAGTTTTTGCATAGCCCTCTTAGTTTTTGCTATACAGGGCTGAAATGAAAAGTATCACTTTTTAATCACCCCCCGTATCTCAGTTGTGCTTAAACTTGGAGAAATGGTTGAAACGCATTCCTATAGATTTTTTTCCGTAGAATCCAGTGGCGTAGTCAGTTTTTCAATTAAACTTTCCGTTTTTGAGTTATTGAGCAAACATATGTTTTTTAAATTGGACACCCTGTATATTATTTTTTATTCTTATTAAGCACAATCTCAGCTTTTCAAAAACATATTATTTTATGCATTTATTTTCAAAACCAAGCTCAGAATTCAAGATTTTGTAATTCAATTGTCAATAACTAAGTAGTAGGCTATGACTGTTATAAAAAACAAAAAATAAATGTCAAGATTTCGTTAGAAATCGAAAATAACGTTAACATAATATCTAGATCACAAACAAGCATGTCATCTTTCTCGTAATTTTCGTAAGCAGCTGTAATGAGAAACACTTAAAACTGAATCATTAATATAATATAATAAATAAAGAAAACTGAGAGAACTGTAAACTTTTAAACCAACCGACAAAGCTTTGACATTTTTTTATTTTTAATAAACAGTCATAGAGCCTACTACTCAGTTATTGACAATTGAATTACAAAATCTTGAATTCTGAGCTTGGTTTTGAAAATAAATGCATAAAATAATATGTTTTTGAAAAGCTGAGATTGTGCTTAATAAGAATAAAAAATAATATACAGGGTGTCCAATTCAAAAAACATATGTTTGCTCAATAACTCAAAAACGGAAAGTTTAATTGAAAAACTGACTACGCCACTGGATTCTACGGAAAAAAATCTATAGGAATGCGTTTTCAACCATTTCTCCAAGTTTAAGCACAACTGAGATACGGGGGGTGATTAAAAAGTGATACTTTTCATTTCAGCCCTGTATAGCAAAAACTAAGAGGGCTATGCAAAAACTGATTGCGCCATCTTTAGTTTCACTAAAAAGTAGCACACTGTCGCGAAAACCGCATCCCGCTAACGTTAAAAATAACGGAGATATCCCGTAAAAGTGCCCAAAATGGGATACCCTGTACACTCCGACACCTTGAATTTTTTTAATTTCGATTCTCAGAGATATAGTCCGTACACGAAAGGTTGAGCCGTCGGTTGGCCATGATAATTTGACATATTCCACTTTGTATATTAAAATTTTAGGTTATGATGTTTATTTTCTTGTCAGATGGATACGCAATGTTGTCAATATTGCATAGAGTCGCCTGATAACTCGCAAGCTCGGACGAGGCTGGGTACATTCGGCAACATTGAATTTATTTTACGTTATAACAGCAAATACTGCCAACTTCAGATAAATAAAGAAACGCCTATTATGTGCTCAACCTTTCGTGAACGGAGTATAGGTTATTCGTGACATGAGAAAATTCACTACCTCTTTATTTTGATTTGTAGAAAGCATTGCTTAAGATGGATTCTCATCAATTTCATCCTTACAATTCAGAAACTTGTATAGGTGTTCCCAAAATAATACTTTCTCTGAATAGGATATTCTGCAATCTGCAATATTTGACGATGCCAAAAGAATTTTACCAGTTAGAGACTAACAGATTAGTCTATTCTAGCTTTGATATGTGAACTCTGAAGGCATATAGATACATTAAGTGATGTCGGAGACCCAGATGGCGCTAGCTAGTAGTTCAACTGAATAGTGCTTGTCGGAACTGAATGGAAGGCCCTTGGTTTGCTCAACATTGTTCATTATTATTATTGCCGCAACCAAAAGCCCCCTAAGGATTCTAGGCCGTTAACCCTTGGGTGTCCAGGAAAGGTTTTACCATATGAATTAGTCTTAGGAAAGCCAGCTTGCATACAATGTGTTTAGCTGTTTCTGCTTCTGATCCACAGAGCTTGCAAATCTTATTTGCTGACCTTCCCATAAGATACGAATGATGTTTGTACAGACAGTAACCCGTCAGCAGTCCCACCATCACCCGGATCTCTAGTGAAATTATCACGCATTTTTTGGACTGAGCAAGTCCAGGGCTGTTTCTCCAGAGGCTTATTTTGTTATTCAATTCCCATTGCTGGACCGCTGTCTCATATTTGTCTTTTCCAAGCTCACAGAAAGGCTCAGGGGTTAATATTGATGCACTTTTTGCAAGTTCATTTGCTTATCATACCGAGTAATCATTCATGCGGCTATAGATCTGATCTGATCCACAATTTGAGTGATAAGACGAGTAGAACGCGGATGGCAACCATAAAATTGAGCTTGACATACCTAATGGTGTATCAAATTTTTTCAACAAAATCACGACAAACCAGCCATGAATAATGATCTAAATATGCCATCAAACAATACCTATAATGACACGGAATAACAAAGCGAGTTTATCATGCTACTTCATCTAGATTTCGCCATGATTTCAGTGGCAGTTGCACTATAATTTACCCATATTCTTCAAATTATTTAATTGTCGCTGCTACCACCATTCCAGTTCCCACGTTTATGCGTTCTCTTTCGCCTCTTACCACGTTTGATATCTTCAAAGTTATCATTATCTTCTAACCGAATTAGAGTTATGTAATCCTTATTCGAACTGAGTTGAACTGGGTATTTGTTAATATTGATGCAAATGGCTGATTGCGGTTAGTTTCTCTAATTTGCCAGAATTCATTACTCAATTCAGCTCAATTGTCGAATAGCTTAATTTTAGGTGAGTCAGTTCACGTCGCCAGAAACTAGTTTACTGCTACAAAGGTGGGCGACATTGTGGAGGAAAGTATTTTTCAAGAATAATTCTTCGTTCATCTATCCCATATTACATAACACTTGACAGTTTGTATTAGTGTACGTTAGCCTTCCTGAAACTTCCACCATGTGGGTCTTTTGATCTCTACCCTACTCATTCAAAGAAAACCAAAGGGGGTCGTTAATGAAGTGGATGAAACCGACAACCTCCTTAGGGCCCTTGGCAGTCAGCAGTTTAGTTTGGGTTTCCCCATATGAATTGTTCCTAGGCCAGCCAGCTCTGGAAACTTGCATACAAAGTTTTCAGCTGTTTCTGATCCAAAAAACCTTCAAATCTCATCTGCTGACTTTCCCATACGGTACAAATGAAGTTTGTACCAACAGTCAGTAGTCCCACCATCACCTGAAGCTTTCTGGTATAGGTAGGTGAAATCATCACGAATATTTTGAACTGTCCAGGGGTGTTTCTCCATAGAGTTATTCTGTTATTCAACTACCATTGCTGGACCGCTGTCTTATATTAGTCTTTTCCAAGTCCACAGAAAGGCTCAGGTGCATTAACCTGATGCACTTTTCGCGAGTTCATCGGCTTTTCCGTTTACGAAAGTTTGAGCCGTCGGTTGGCCATGACAATTTGGCATATTGCACTGTGCATATCGAAATTTCAGGTTATGTTGTTTATTTTCTTGTCAGATTGATACGCAATGTCAATATTGCAGAGAGTTCTCTAATAACTTGCAAGCTATTCGGACGAGGCAGGATACATTCGGCAACGTTGACTTTATTTTACGTTATGACAGCAAATACTGCCAACTTCAGATAAATAAACGAACACCTACTATGCGCTCCAACTCTAGTAGAGTCATGAATTCTATTGAATAAGTGTAATATATAGGCGCAAAGTTTGAACAAACGCATTTTTATTAACTTGCATAAATGAGGTACGTGAAATTGAACAATTGATGATTATAGTTGAGTTTTTAACCACTTCTCATACTATAATTTGAAAGGAACAATATTAAAAAAATATTTGAAGGGAATGAAATGAAAAAAATGTACATCAAAATGGGGGAAAATAGCCCAAATGGCCCTTAGAGTCTTTGAATTTGGTTCCAAGTACCTATAAGAATATCAGAATTCAACTTACACATAAACGTAGGGCCCCAATTCTTCCAC
The DNA here is from genome assembly GCA_013421045.1 of Propylea japonica. Taxonomy (NCBI): domain Eukaryota; kingdom Metazoa; phylum Arthropoda; class Insecta; order Coleoptera; family Coccinellidae; genus Propylea; species Propylea japonica. The sequence goes on along the minus strand of CM024242.1, from coordinate 82,739,600 downwards.
GATAGGTTTCGATCCATTGTTGAGGAACTCGTCAGCATTTGTCACGTTGTAAATATATACTTTTATCGTTGGTTCTACTGGAGGCTTAGCCCACCATCCAGTCGCCTGTGACCCGTTTTTCAAGATGATTTCCTAAACGAAAAAAAACGATTATGACAATGATATTGCTCTTGGACTATTCTCAACTTACTTGATGTATGACTAATTTGACCCAACTTGGGAAGAATATCACTATTATCACGCCAAAGATGACTGTTCCTACAGCTGCAGCTACCACAAACCCTGCAAAGAAGAGAATATATAAGAAATTTTCATATAAAACGTAATATTATGTTCGTCGTAAAAACATCAACAACGGGAAGTGAACAAGTGAAATACTGTGAATAAATTGAGTAATAATCCTCTATAAGATTTCTCAATACACGTGAGCAATACGCTGCTTTTCCGCACGCATTTGTGTAGCCATGGTAACACGCTGTGTCGCCATGGTAACGCGCTGTGTCGCCATGGTAACGCAATATGTAACCATAGTAACATGATGTATTGCCATGGTAACACAATCTATTACCATGGTAACGAAGTCACAACGTGCTTTCTGCACGGTAATGTCAAATTGAACAAAATGGATTCTGATATCGAGAACCCTTTATAATGTACCTGACTGCGTCCATTTTTCTGAACGAATAAAGTAAGGGATTTAATGGACTGCGTGCAATGCGGTAATCATTTCCCACAACAAGATTGGAATTGAATCGAGAAACAATAGTTTTTATATCAGAATAAATAGAGAATTTAAAGCACTAATAGATGCACATATTTTTGGGTCACTGGAACAACCTGGCGTGTGAGATATTTCATAACAAATTTTTCGCACATAGTGCATATGATGACACCTCAAGGAATTCATATTGTTATTCTACGATCCTATATGTTTGTAAATTAGCGTGGGAAAAACACCTTAGCCATGTAAGATTACAACCTATTGTTAGTTGTTTTTCATTTTCAACGTTTGATTAATTGCTATAATAGATTGCGATTGAAACCGCAAGTGGAGTGTATGAAATTCAATTTATGGTAATTTTGAGGAATTGAGACATAAAGCTTTGAGGAAAGCGTTTGGCAGCACTTATGGTGGTTTTGGATGATTGGATATTGCTCGCCCAACGTAATGCCATACGTGCTCAATTGGATTTAAGTTTGGTGAGTTTGTTGGCCAGTTCATTCACTGGATATTGTTCTCTTGAAGAATGTTTTGAACCTTTCGTGTGCGGTGTGGTAAGGCGTTATCATTCTGATGAATTAAATAATTTTCAAGCCCATTGCGCAGGGGAACAATGATTGGTTCAATGATGATTTCTACGTATATGGCACCAGTCATTGTTCTTTCAACGATAATAAGAGTGGTACGGTTACCGAACATTAAACCCCTCAACAAGAAATCAGAAGTGTGATATAGCCATACACTCAGATAGTCAAGCTGCTATTAAAGCACTAAGCTCCTACGTCATGGACTCAAAGATGATCTGGGAGTGCCTGAACAAAGTCAATGAGGTAGGCAAGAAAAATAAGGTCTTTTTGGTCTGTTTTGATTCGGGAATCAAAGGAATCGAAGAGGCCAATACACTTGCCAAAGAGGGCACACGAATGTCATATATAAAGGAGTTTCTGGAGAAGGAGAAAGCCGAGAAGGAAAAACTCTGGCGGAATCTCCCAGGGATGGATCATTCCACTAAGTTCCTTCGGAACTTTGAAACAGCAAGATCCAAAAGATATCTGGATCTTGATAAGAAACAATTACACCTCCTCACTGGCTTTCTTACAGGACACTGTCGCTTCAGGAAGCACCTGTTGAGGATGGGATTATCGGACACTGACGAGTGTAGGTTCTGTGGAGAGGAGGAAGAAACCCCCATTCACCTAGACGATGTGTCTTGATGATGAAAAAAGAAATCATACGGTGGAACAACTGGAACACACCAGGGGTGGCTCTAAAGTTAGGGAAAAAAGCAGATTTTGGTATAAAATGACGTACTCCGAGTTTAACTGAGATTCAAAACTGGTGATTGATTAAGGATGAACATACCTACATCTGAAAAAAAAATCAATCGAATTAGACTTGAAATAACATATTTATGACTTAACAAACTTCATCGATTTTTTAAGTGGATCGATTATTTTACCGGTGTGTAGTTGAAAATAATTGTCCAAATTATTCCATACAAATAGGAAGTGTACTGCCATATCACCATACGTGAAGAATTATTCTTATTCTCATTTTGATTTCGCAAAATTGCCAATCAGTAAGCAGCATTTCTAAGTCAGTTTCGTCAATGTTAGGAAACATAAATCGCCTTCGAGCTCCCCACAAAAACAAATATATTGAAATTAACCGTTTTAACCGTTACCAAAATCTACGAGCGTTTTCTATTAAGAATTCCAGTCGAATGTTGTAACGTAGGAAGAAAGATGAACTGAAGAAACCAGCGTAGAAAATCTGGGTCAACGGTTACCTTCGTATTCTTCTGCAATGGTAGGTGTTGACGTTGTTGGTCTAGACTACTTGTTTTGTTGGGATCCGGCTGAGTGAACCTATGAGTATTTTTGTCGTAAGTAATATCATAAGGGCATCTAATTTTTCCCGGAAAAAATCGAAAAAAACACGTTGTAAGTAATATTTTGACAAAAAGCATGAGTGCTTGTGGCACTGCACGAATGCTTTTTGTTAACAAAGTATTTGCCACGATTATTTTATGAATAACAGATTATTATTCACGACTATTGTAAAATCCGTCCATATACGTCTCCTTGCCCGGCCATAATAATACCCATTAATCACAAAGGAATAATGAGGTATAAATCACTGCTGTCAGATGCTTCATAGATTTAGCTTTGATATAATATTATTTAAAATGGTATCTCTTCAGTATTCTGAATTACTCCAACTAACAAATATGGGTATACCTTGTCAATCGAGGGCCAAATCTACTTTTATTATATCAATTAAAGCATTTTTCATTACGAAATATGCAATGACCAGTTCTCCAGAAATTTCTCATATGCCAGCTTGAATTTTTCCACGCTTGTCATAGATGGGTATTGTCGCGTTCGCAAAATGTTAAAATCTTTAAGAAATATATTCAGTAGTAGCGGATAAAGTATAGTATGCTACTCGCGCATAATGGCTGTTATTCACTAGGTGATTTGGGCCACTCGCCTACGGTTCGTAGCCTAAACTTCACCTCGTGAATAAAAGCTATCATTATACGCTCGTTGCATAATATACTATTCTGCGTGCATTATGTTTTGTAATTTTTGGTGACAACAACTGTCAAGTTTTGCTGACAGCTCATGCCAATCAATTTTTCCACCTAGAAACCATTTTTAATTCGAAATAGCGCGTTTCTGATTGGTGGAAATCACAACGAGGGAAATAGTCGAAATAGTAGCTTTGTGATCTACTAAAATTAAATTCACTGGAAAATTCGACCACCAAAAAATTTTGCTGAAATTTTTGTCCTTGAACATTTTCCATCGATTGCAACTGTTTCTACGCCAAATTGAAAATAAATTCTGCGGTATTAAAACAAACTTTAAAAAAGTTTTTTTTAATTATGAGAGCATATTTATGCGAAGGTAAGAAAACATGTATTTGTGGCCTAATTTCTTAACACTCTGTGGAACAGTTCGGTAAATTAATAGAGTTCACGATCAGTTTAGTAAAACGACCAATTTTTTCGACATCTTCGTTTTTTTTTATTTCTCCTTGATATCTTGATTTCTTCTGAAGCTACTACTTTAAAAGGGCCCACTCACTAAGAGGGAAGCGCGAAGACTTGAATGCGCGTTGTACGTGGTACAGTTAAAAGTGTGTGTGTATGGCGTAGATTTGGAATGCGCATTCATCTCCGTCGTGTGGCGTGTGCATTCTTCCCCGTACGTGGAAGAATGACCAAAACGACCGTGTATGGGCAACAAGTCTCTGCACGTTTCATATGTTTAGCAACACAGTGTCGGGTTCGATATTTATACCTTGGACATTTTTTCCTAAATAACAACACACGCCACTGCCATTAACATCAGGTCTTTTTTCGACGTCATCTCACGCTTGTCGCACATCCAAACCAACACGCAAAAGTGTATGTGTGTGGGCAATATGAATGCACACGTTTGCGTTACAGCAAACATGCAGAGACTTAACTGCGCATTCTTCCTTCCTAGTGAGTGGGCCCCATAAGGGAAGTATCAGATTTTTCATCTCCTCGGAAACTGCACTTATTATTCATCATTTACTGCTCTAATTTTTCACGTACAAACTTGATTTTTGTTTCAAAATGAAGTTGAAGAACATCTTGATGTGCCCATAATAAGTTTTCGTTAAAAACTTTCAATTCCGTCTAGTGAGCTGTAATTTCAGGAAAAAATTCGATGCTTTTATTTGAATACGCATATCTTCAAAAGAAATCTTGTTATCAAGGTGAAATAAAAACTGCAGGATGGCGAAAAAGATGGTTTTTGTAATTAACTGAGCGCTAACTTACAAATTTCCCGAACTGTTCCAAAGGGTGGTCAGAAATTGGACTACAAATATTTTTTCCACTCTGTGTGTTGATGAGCTATCAACATATTCGGAAAGTTCTTCTGGAGTTTGTTTTAATACCAAAAAATTCATCTACAATTGGGCGTAGAAACAATTGAAATCGATGAAAAATTGCGAAACTTCTTGGTCAACAAACTTAATTTAACCAGGCATACCGATTACCGGTAAACGTGGCTATAATAGAGAAAAAGCTTATATTTAAAAGTACTGAAAATGTGCATTATGAAATTCTTCTTCTGCAGAACCCAGAAATAAAAAACCTTCGAGCAATAATACTCCACACTTTCTTGAGATGCACATAAACGTGACTGTCATATAGAAAAACCTTATATTTAAACATACTGAAAATACCCATGACATCAAACCTTTCTTCTTTCATCAACTACAATTTTTTTCATTTGCGGAATCAAGAATGAAAAAACATTTGAGCAATTCTACACTCTCTTGAGATGTACATATACCATTATTATTCATGGATTTCCTCTCAAGATAATGCAAATATTAAAAAACCAAATACTCCGCTTTCGCTATTATTCTCACATTATAACTCTTGCGCAAAACCTTTGTAAGTAACAATTAAACAAGATTCTATCTCAAAACAGATCGAATCGAAGTATTTCCAAGCGAAAGCAACGGGCATTCGTACACCGTCTTATATCTGAGAGAACCGCCTCAAGAATCCGCTATTTCCAGCGAAATCATCTGCATACCATTCAAGGTACTTCTTCACGCTTGATTGCGAATTCTCTGTTCAGCCCAACCAGCAGCGGTTGACCTTTCTGGGTGCCTTCTATCTGACCACGAATATCGATCAAGAATATCTGACGAGGAAACCCTATGATTTTAATAATTCATTATTAGACTTGAAATTGATGGGCGAATGACGGTTTCGATATGGGAGTATCCTTCGGATGCTACCGCAAAAAAACTGTGGTCTGAATTCAATTGCTAATTGATTAAAACATGCGAATAACTTTGATAATAGGTGGAAGAACGGTACGTCGTTATATAAAATGGTTTTAGGCAGGAATTCTCGATGATGTAGATTATTGAGGAGATCACATTCCTTTACGATCTTTAGGTCTATCGAGCTATCAGTTCCAGAGCTTCCATGAGTTCCTGTTTAGACATTCTTTGCACGGGCTCGCAATGACGATTAGGCATTCTGTAACTAAGCAAACAGGAGTTTCCTTTCCTAAGTTCCCTCTCCCACAGAAACTACTCTCGTCAGTTGCTATGAAGCCAATTGTCATCTTATGCTTCTAAGGCGATAATGTCCCTTTAGAAAGCCAGTAGGAGGCTTAACTCATTCTTACTGAGGTTTTGAAGTTCCGGAGGAACTTTTGGAAATGATCCATTCATCGAAAGATTTCTTCAGAGTGCTTCTCTTCCAGTTTCTCCTTTCTCCAAAAACTCTTTCTTACATTTTGCATTTTGCAAGGTACTTCTTCACGCTTGATTGCGAATTCTCTACAGCCCAATCAGCAGCGGTTGACCTTTCTGGTGTCTTCTATCTGACCACGAATATCGATCAAGAGTATCTGACGAGGAAACCCTATGATTTTAATAATTCATTATTAGACTTAAAATTGACGGTTTCGATATTGAAGTATCCTTGGGATGCTACCGCAAAAAAACTGTGATCGAATTTCAATTGCTAATTGATTCAAACATGCTAATAACTTTGATAATAACTGGAAGAACGGAACGTCGTTATATTAACTGTTTTTAAGCAGGAATTGATATTGAGGGGATCACATTCCTCTACGACCTTAAGGTCTATCGTGTTATCAGTTCCAGAGCTTCAATGAACTCCAGTATCTGAAAGGACGTCAAAGAGGCTAAATCCGCGTTCTCATATTATAATTCTCCTCTCTAAGACATTCTTTGCACAGGCTCGCAATGACGATGAGGCATTCTGTAACTAAGCAAACATCAGGAGTTTCCTCCTCTTCCCCACAGAATCTACTCTTGTCAGTTGCTATCAAGCCAATTGTCATCCTATGCTTTCTAAGGCGATTATGTGCTGTTAGAGAGCCAGTGAGGAGGCGTAACTCATTCTTACTGAGGTCCAAATACTTTTTGGACCTTGCAGTTTTAATGTTCCGGAGGAACTTTTGGAATGATTCATTCATCGAAAGAAGTACTGACTGGTATGCAGATGATTTCGATGAAAATGGCGGATTCTCGGGAATCAAAGGAAACGGAGAGGTTAATACACTATCCAGAAAGAAAGTTTAAAACGTCACTTTCTGGCCCAGAACTCTTCTGCGGTATAGGCAAAAATGCACCTGTAAGAAAGAGTTTTTGGAGAAGGAAGAAACTGGAAGAGTTTCGATATTGAAGTATCCATCGGATGCTACCACAAAAACAACTGTGATGATCTGAATTCAATTGCTAAATGATTGAAACATGCGAATAGTTTTGATAATAACTGGACGTCGTTATAATAACTGTTTTTAGGCAGGAATTCTCGATGATGTAGATTATTGAGGGGATCACATTCCTCTGCGACCTTTAGGTCTATTGTGGTATCAGTTCCAGAGCTTCAATGAACTCCAGTATCTGAAAGGGCGTCAAGGAGACTAAATCCGCGTTCTCATGTTATAATTCTCCTGTCTAGACATTCTTTGCACCTTCTTGCTATGGTGATGAGGCTTTCTGTAACTAAGCAAACAGAAGTGTCATCCTCTTCCCCACAGAATCTACTTTTATCAGTTGCTACCAAGCCAATTGTCATCCTATGATTTCTGAGGCGATAATGTCCTGTTAGATAGCCAGTGAGGAGGCTTAACTCATTCTTACTGAGTTTCGGAGGAACTTTTGGGAATGATTCATTCATAGAAAGATTCCTTTAGAAGGTTTTTCATCCAGTTTCTTCCTTCTCCAAAAAATATTCCTTACAGGTGCATTTTTGCCTATACCGCAGAAGAGTTCTGGGCCAGTAAGTAACGTTTAAGCTTTCTTTCTGGATAATGTAATAGCCTCTTCGTTTCCTTTGATTCCTAAGAATCCGCTATTTCCAGCTGATCATCTGCATACCATTCAAGGTACTTCTTCACGCTTAATTGCGAAATCTTTGTTCAGCCCAACCAGCACCTTTCTGGGTGCCTTCTATCTGACCACGAATATCGATCAGAATATCTGACGAGGAAACCCTATGATTTTAATAATTCATTATTAGACTTAAAATTGATGGACGAATGACGGTTTCGATATTGACGTATCCTTCGGATGCTACCGCAAAAAAACTGTGGTCTGATTTCAATTGCTAATTGATTAAAACATGCGAAAAACTTGATAATATCTGGAAGAACGGTACGTCGTTATATTAACTGTTTTTAGGCAGGAATTCTCGATGATGTAGATTATTTGGGTGATCACATTCCTTTGCGGCCTTAAGGTCTATAGTGCTATCAGTTCCAGAGCTTCAATGAACTCCAGTATCTGAAAGGGCGTCAAGGAGGCTGAATCCACGTTTTCGTATATAATTCTCCCCTAAAACATTCTTTGCACAGGCTCACAATAGTGATGAGGCATTCTTTAACTAAGCAAACAGGAGTTTTCTTCCTCTTTCCCGCAGAATCTACTCTTGTCAGTTGTTATCAAGCCAAATGTCATCCTATGATTTCTAAGCGATTATGTGCTGTTAGAGAGCCAGTGAGGAAGCTCAACTCATTTTATTGAGGTCCAAATACTTTTTGGACCTTACAATTTCAAAGTTCCAGAGGAAAATTTGCTAATGATTCATTCATCGAAAGATTCCTTCAGAAGGCTTTTTTTCCAGTTTCTTGCTTCTCCAAAAACTCTTTCTGACAGGTGCATTTTTGTCTATACCGCAGAATGTTTCTAGACCAGTAAGTGACGTTTAAGCTTTCTTTCTGGATAGTGCATTAGCCTCTTCGTTCCTTTGATTCCCGAGAACCCGCCATTTCAGTCGAAATCATCTGCATATCCTTCACAGGTACTTCTTCAAGCTTGATTGCAAATTTTCTGTTCAGCCCGACCAGCAGCGGTTGACCGTTGTGAGTGCCTTCTATCTGACCATGAATATCGATCAAGAATGCCTGACGAAGAAACCCTATGATTTTAATAATTCATTATAACCAAAAGGTACATTATTAGAGTGCACATTGACGGTTGGTTGACTGACGGTTTCGATATTGAGGTATGCTACCCACAAAAAAATTGATCAGATTTGAATTGCTAATTGGTAAAACATCCGAATAAATTCTTTGCGAAGGCTCGCATTGGCGGGGCATTCTGCAACGAATCAAACAGAAGTTTCCTCATCTTCCTAACAGAATCTACAAAAGTCAGTTTCTGTTGCGCCTATTCTCATCATATGTTTCCTAAGGCAACACTGTTCTGTTAGAAAGACAGTGAAGAGGCGTAACTTATTCTTGCTGAAATCCGAATACATTTTGGACCTTGCAGTTTTAAAGTTACGAAGGAAATGAAATGATCCATTTCCAGAAGATTACTCCAGAGTGATTCTCTTTCAGTTTCTCCCTTCTCCAAAAACTCTTTCTTATGGGTGTATTTGCCTATACCACAGAAAGGTTCTGGGCCAGAAAGTGGCGTTTGTGCTCCCTTTCTGGCTAGTGTGTTAGCCTCTTCATTTCCTTTGAATCTTGAGTGACCAGGAACCCAAACTAAACAGACCTTGTTGCTCTAGCCTACTTCATAGAGTTTTCTTCGGCACCCTTGAAAGCTTATTTCCGAAATGATGTTCATGTATGCTTCATCTTCTTCTTCAGTCCTTTTTTTCTTTCATCTGCATACCATTCTTCACGCTTGGTTGCGAATTCTCAATAGTCCAACTATGTGACCACGAATATCGATCAAGAATATCTGACGAGGAAGCTGGTTTAACCCTATGATTTTAATAATTCATCATAACCTAAAATTGATGGATGATTGACGGTTTCGATATTGAACTATCCTTAATTGCTAATTGGTAAAACCATGCGAATAACTTGGATGATAACTGGAAGAACGCTACGTCATTATATTAACGGTTGTAAGGCAGTCATTTTTGATGGTATATATTGTAGATTGTTGAGAGGGTTACCTTCCACTGCTGAGGTCTATCGTGTCCCCACTTCAATTGTAGAACTTCAATGAACTCTATGAGAAAAGGAAAAAATCCGCGTTTTACCTATAATTGTCCTGTGCAAAACATTCTTTCGGTAACTTTGTGAGGAGGACTTTCCTCCCCCTCTCCACAGAATTTACACTCGTCAGCTTCTGTTGAGCCAATTCTGATCATATGCTTCCTAAGGCGACAATCTTCTGTTGGAAAGCCAGTGAGGAGGTATAACTTATTCTTACTGAGATCCAAATACTTTTCAGACTGTGCAGCTTTAGAGTTCCAAAGGGACTTTTTGGAATGATCCATTCCCAGAAGATTCCTCCAGAGTACTTCTCTTTCAGTTTATTCTCTCTCCAAAATTTTCTTTATATGTGCATTTCCCACAGAATGGTTTTGGTCCAGTAATGGTGTTTGTGTTTCCTTTCTGGCTGTTGGTTTGGCCTCTTCGTTTTTTATTCTTGAGTGACCAGGAACCCAAACTGAAGGGACCTTGTTGTTCTAGCCCACACAATTCAGTTTTCTTCGGCACTCCCATAGGAGTTCAGTGCTTTAATAGCAACTTGACTATCAGAATGGATCACTATGTCACACCCTTGATAGTTTCTTTCTGAAGTGATGGTTATGTGAGCTACATCTTCCAGTTTATTTCATCATTTGCTTTGATTTGTTAGTTTCTTTCTGTTGGTTACTTTTGCGTGCTTTCTGATACGTTTAGGGCGTTTGTATCCTCTAATGTATTAAAAATCAAAAGAAGAGAATTGAAAAGAAAAGTTTTCTGCAATTGAAGGATCCGACAAGACTCCTTACTCCTTTGAAAAAAATGAGAACTTATATTAGTTTTCCATAATTGTATAATTAGTTTCTAGTTACTAGGACTTTTATCATTCAAAAACTCACTACTTCATGAATGTTTCTTCAAAATTTAATCCTGTAGGAGAATATCAATACCTTCTGCACTCTTATAATGAATTCAGTCAGTTGATCGAATAAAACAAAATGAATGATATGAGGTGATGAAAGGCGTGTTAAAACGGGTACTAGGTCAATAAGGTGTTTTCAAGCTTTCACTGAAAATTTGTAACATGTTATGTAGGTACATTACCTACAAAACAGATTAAACTTCAAATAACATACATTTTCAATTAACCCTCCGTTAGTCGCGCACGGTCTGTGAGACCGACCAGACACTTTTTATCCTAATTTTCAGAAATTCAGGGGGCATGGCATCTCCGGCTCCGTCTATCTTCCGTAAGGATGCGACAGAGAGTCCTTGCGAATCTCACCGTGAAACGTGCTAGTACGAAAAAAAATATATCGTGACACGGTGTGGGAGACCGGCGCGACTACTCTCGTACCCTATTTTTTCATATCTTGATAGTTCGATTGTGCGGTGAGTTTCAGGTGTTTGTTCTGTATAACTTATAACGAGGTTAATTCATAGTTTTTTAGCCATGTGGTCGTACGAAAAAGAGCAAGCTCGACTGCAGAAATTACTAGAGGTTTTAGATGAGGAAGAGGATAAAATAGCAAATGACGAACATTCAGATATTGATCAGTCTGAAGAAAAATTTGAATATTTAGAACAACAACTTGCGAGTGATGACTCAGGGCAGAATATTTCTGATGATGATGAGGAAGAAAATCAAAGTAATACACTGTCGATTTTTTGGCAAAGATAAAGTGACGCGTTGGAAAAATTTCCCCCCACAACAAAAACTGCCTAGAAAATGGCCTTCATTAAGCTAAAATATGTTTGAAGAATCATTTTTATTGATGAAAGGTGTAACTTTTTGTTATTTCTAGTCTTCAAATCCTTAGAGTTTGATTTTTTCTTTTTATGACTGAATAAAGTAAGGTGTATGAATAAAATTGATTTTTTTGGAATTTCCCCAATATCTTTGCATCAATTCGAAATATGTACCATCTTGCATTTTATTGTCACTCAGTTATGTTTTGAAAGACATCCATTTGAATTTTTAGGCAAAAACTCATTCCACTTAGCATTCAGAGCTCAATGAGTAAGCACGGTCTGTGAGACCGGCGCGACTACCCATGTTAAAAATTTTGACGCGACTATTCGAGGGTTAACGCCTGCCCTAATTCGCAAACAAAGCAAACGTTTATTTTTAGCATAAATAATTCCAAAATAGAATGTTTCTCGGCATCAACATAAATGCATAATAGGAAATCGGAATAACCAATGTTCAAATGCTCACTTCACAATTAACATCCAACATCAATAAGACTAGAAGATCGAATAAATCAATTAAAATATATTGATTTATAACCATTCGCTGGTGTGAATATTCACTTCTTTCATTGTCTTGGGGCAGTGCCCCCTTCTATCAATAAAACTTGAGTCATCGTCAACTGAGGGATACAATAAACCATGAAAATTTTTATTAATCCACCGGTTTGATGGTCTATCAAATACCACCGGTATACGCCTATGCCCACATGACCTTTCACCGCATCTTTGTCACCAAATTACTCTTATTTGTGCCAATTAACGTGTGACCCACGTATGACCTAGGGCGATCTGAACATTGTTGCTCTCCGTCTATTAATAATTTGGTAAAGAGAATTCTTATTGTAGGCTTAGGTAATGGAATTAACAGGAATTTAATAACACTGTATTTGTATTTCAGAATAACGAGTTTATTCATTATTTCTATAGAGTTTGGTCAAAGGGAACAACGAGCTTAAGTTTCCCCCAAGTAACCCACGCATCAGTCCTTTTGGTATGGGTTCCAAGACGTTCAGGAACCAAGGGGAACGAGGAGGTCGATAACATCGCCAGGAAGGACTCATCGATTCATCTCATAAAATCGGAACTCTTCTGTGGCATAGGAAGCTTCTGAGAGCTCGTTCTTTGGTGGAGCAATTTGAGATTGATACCAAAAATAAAATGCAGAATATCAGCACAATCGGAATAATATTATGGAAATTATAAAAAATGAAATACAGTGGCATTGCCCCATAACGAACGTCTGTATAACGAATTTCGTACAAGACATTGCACCTTGAATCCTAATTCCATGTTAAATACACCCTCTAAAAGGAAGCAAATTCTCTCTATAACGAAATATTCCAAAAATATCACTCTTCGAATGGTTATAGGTAAGAAGGTATAAGAGTGGGTTTTTTCCGAAATTTTCCGGGCGTATAAATCACGACCTTCAACTAAAAACATTACGGCGGGCAGGGAGATCCTTCTGACAAAGTTTCAAATACACCCCTGGATTTTTGGTTTCAATCTAACCATTACGGTAGTGTGAAAAGTTGTGCGAAACTGTCTGATAGGAAGTGCTTAAGTTTGAATGATAAACTTAAATTTATCAGAGAAGTCGACCGCGACATTGCCGACTATAGAAACAAATTTTCTTTATAACGAATTTTTTGCGGATATAGCGCTTTCGTTATAGTGAAGTTCAACTGTATATAAAAAAAATGATTACGAAAATTAATTTTGATGCTTCTGATGATGCAATCCTCTTGAAATTTTGCATGAATACTTAGTATATCAGTTTTGATTCACAAAATAAATTTCACTTGAATCAGCTATCCTGTTATGGAAATATAGGAATTCTTCTTTTTAATATTCCAATTGAATTTTTTATAGTTCTGTTAACACTATCTCCACAAAATTCTGCTTGAACATTTAGTGAATCAATCTTTATTTATAAAATAAATTTCATCCGAATCGGCTATTTCTTTATGGAAATATTTCGATGGGTTTCGTTTTGTTCGAGATATTGAGGAAGACAAATTTTGAATGGCCATATTTTATGGAACACCCTGTACGATTTGGCTGGTAAACCAAAAAAATCTTCTATTAAAATCTGTGTTTTTTTTAAATGATCTGAAATTTACAACGTTTATGCCATTTCATAAAGACTTGCAATACGCTATATTCATAGTTCGACAATCAGATATACTAATTCCTTTTGTACATCACCAAAACTCGAAAAAGCAATAAAATTTTTATATTTCCATAAAAAGGCTGTCTGATAAACATACAATTCGAATCTCTTTGAGCAACAACAAATCTTCAAATTAATAAACATCCCAATAAAAAACTGACAGTACTCAGAATTTCATTCTCGTTTTTCTTGGACAATTAAAAATGAAAAAACGCGAATCATTCGAGGTGGTATTAAATAATTCCGATAATAATTCCACATGAATTCATGGTCTATGGGTTCAAATTTCAAGGAAATCTGCCGTCAAATCAAATGAACATCTTATTCAACAAGAAAAAATTGTACGTCAGCTTATGAATCTATTGCTTGTCTTACAACCTGTATAATTGAATTTCTGTACTTGTTTTTTTGTTAGGTCAAATACAGCTCGATTTATTTATTATTATTATAATTATTAGAAAAATTGACATAAAATGGTATGGTCAAGGATGAAAACTTCCACGTGTGTAGTATATCAGATATAATTTCGTGATGGACAAATAGGTTCTGTGATTACACTTTTAAGTAATAGTTAATATCACGAAATGATTTTTCGCCCAGATCTTTGGAAACTTATTATGCTGGTTCACTAGAAAATTTTTCCACAATTTAATTCTAGATGTTTTCTATTAGCATTTAACTTGATCATATTTTTCCATGTTATTCCCTTAGTTGTTTTTGTATGTTTTTCGTCTCGAATGATTTTGATTTCTAATTGTTCAATTTGATTGGGAAGAAATTAATACCCGAGTTTTTCGTATCGCAATCTCCGTAATTTTTTTCTTAGAAGCATAAATTTATCATTTACAGAACGAGATTTTCGCGATTCATTGAATAAGGTGTGCAATATCAACTCTTGAATGTTTAACAGTATAAAGCATATAATAATAGCTATTATTCACGAGTGAATCCCAAATCACTGAGTGAATAACAGCCATCACACGCGAGTAGCATACTTTACTTTACCCACGACTACTGAATATATTTCTTGAAGAATTTAACATTTTGCGAACGTGACAAGACCCTTCTATTACAAGTGTGGAAAAAGCCAAGTTGACACATGAAAAATTTTAGAAGAACTTGTATATTTTGTAACAAAAATTGCTTTAATTTATGTAATAAAAGTAGATTTGGCCCTCGATTGACAAGGTATAACAATATTTGTTATTTTCAGTACATTAGATTACTGAAGAAATATCAATTCATAAAATATAATATTAAATCTAAATCTATGAAGCATCTGACAGAAGTGAATAATAACTCATTATTGACTTGTGATTAATGGGTATTTTTATGACCGAGCAAACACACGTATAAAGGTTTCGTTATACAATAGTCGTGGGTAAATATTCTTTTGTGTAACAGCTATGCATATTTTAATATGAAACAATATGACCTATGTTTTTTAGGTATTAGTAGAGGAATATTTAAGTTTTTGAATAATTTCCAGAATATCATTCCGATAGTACTGAGATTTTGCATTCATATATTATATTCCTATAAAAAATGTTGAGGTAATAGCCCTGTTGCCCTACCAATAAACGAGTGCTCAAAAATAACTGCTCAGCGCTTTTCTCGAATTTTTTTCCTGAGCTTTTTATCCCTATATTCTTGTATCATATTATGCAGAAATGTATGGTGCCTCTTTGCTAATACCCTAAAATACACATACCGAATTTGACATACGAGAGATTTTGTAAAGCTTCATCTCAAGAGAATATCGCATTTTTTCGAAATTTTCATTTCTGGATCTTCAGCCCGTTCATTTGATAACTTTTGGTTCCATCATGATAGCACTTTAGGAATACAAGAACTAACATAGAAAAACCATCGCTTTTAAAAGCCTTCTATCTTGAAGATTGTTGACAAATAAGAAGTTTTAATCTGCATTGAATTGAGTAGAACGAGTTACTTGAGTTGAACGAAGGTGTAAGATGGTTAAAGATATAACTGGTCGTCTGCAAATATTTTACGAGATGATCTTAAACAAGTTTTCTGGCATCTTGGAATATCTGTATGTTATTTCAATGACGACAGAGAAGCGAATAAAGTTGTTGTCTTTGCTTTTCTTTGAGGTATTTGTTATTTCATTTCAGAAAACCCCCTTTTTCTCTTTCTAGGAGAGACGAATACGTACATTCAATATCTCCAAGTCGAAGGAATTCGAATTTTTCTTTATTTTCTTGAATAATAAGTCTAAGACGAGGAAAAACAGTAAGATCATAACTCATAAGTTATTATTTTAAAACCCTTCCTATGACTGTTAACCTGAAATTATCATGATGAAACATTAATTGATATATTTGGGCTATTTCCATCATATTTGCTTCTTCTGTTCCACGTTTCAGCCAGTATTTCCCAACCGTCGTCAGGAATACACTTCAGACTTTAAATTCTCAAAAAAACAACTTTCTCTTTGGAATTGTTTGTCATTTTTGATAGTTCCTTGAAAATAGTAACCTATTTTCGATTCATTCACTTAATTGTCGAAAAATTCATTCGATATTTTTTTGGCTTGATCCTATTATAGGAGCCTAGATGTTTTGGATATCAACAGATTTTGAATAATGGTTTTTTCGGTTATTGACGGCAGGTTCCTTCAATTTTCTACGTTCAGTTTTTCTTCTTTTGATATTATGGAAACTTCATCCCATAAAATCCGGTGGTCTTCATTTAAAGCATTTTGGACTAGCTTTATTGACTTATCAGTATCTCCAAGCTGAACTAGTTTTTTTGTTCTTTGTTTAGAACATTTGAGAGACGTTCAGTTTCTTCAATATAGTTACTTTCGCACTCACAAGGTACTTCATATATGTCATTTTTTGTTAGTTGATTTTCATCATCAGGTTTTTTTTCAGTACAATTGCCCCTGATTATCTTGAATCTAAAATGCTGTTCTCACATTGGACCCATTTCCAATTCTTCCAATAGTTTCAGATAACCTTTTAAGATATGGTAGCTTTCTTTACTCTTGGAAGTATCTTCCACTTCTGGTACCTAGTTCTCGAAACCAATCATGAAATCCTCTTGATCTATTGTGATTTATTCATGTAACATGCTGTATCTTGACAACAAAGAATTTCCAACTTGAAATGACTCTAAGATTAACATCTTTAATTTGTCCAAAATGGTGATAAAACCATAATTTCAAGCAAGTAGTCAGTTGAAAATTTGAAGAAAGAAGAGGCTTAGGTCAGTACCAACTGGAGTATCAGCAACCTGAATAGATTTCTATTTTTCTGGGCAAAACTAGTAGTTATAATTGAAATTATCAATGTGAAAGAATTGCACTTTTTAACCGTATTACATACTTTCTTCTCTTCACGCTCACTTGACTAGAGAGAAACAGTTGACTGCGATGAACAAAGTCGCTATAATTGTTTTGCTGATTACTCATTATAATCCTTCATTTTCGAACAGATGGTTCGTTTTGAAAGTTGTGGATACATTGAGATAAATGGTCAAGATGGATACCAATGCAAGAAGTAGCAGATCAGAGGATATTTCACAAATAGTATCCTCAGAAGTAATGAGATCGATCGTATGGTGGGTCTCAAGGAATCCTACAAAATCAAGGGTGTGCCAAATATCGGTAAAAATTTGAACCACGGGTTATTTCGAATCAGACAATACTTCTGCCATTCTATTCTGTCACAAAATTCAGTGTACGAAAGGACATTGGGATTTATTGAAAAATTATTCTTAAAACAAATACAATTGGTACGATTTTACATATTTTATAAAAAACCATACCTCTAACTCAACCGTGTAAGTCCCAAAATGCATTGTTTCCAAGATAAAGGGTGTTAAAGTTTTACTCAGTGGTACGCCACTGAGATATTTTAAATTCACAATTATTTCTGAATTCTTCGTTCAATTTGTGATAAAAAATCTATTCTGCCTTTTTCCGTGAAGGACGCCGTTTTTAGGTGAAAAAATATAGAACATCTCAACTATATGATGTGCAAAACTTCATAGAATGATCTGAAGAATTACCCTCGCAAATCTTTCGCAACAAATCAGAGACACCCTGTACAACCTAACGCAAATATGTACTTGAAATTCTGAATTTTTTATATTTCTTCGATTTATCTCTATAATCTGGGAGACAAGAAAACGGGAACATAAGAACAACATCAAAAATAGAGACATTACAAGATCACAAATCGCTGATCCTGATCATGTATGTTCAAATAACGGAGATCATGTGATGAACTGGAACAACACAAAGATCCTAATGACGGAACCTGATAATTATAAAAGGAAATTTAAGGAATCCACATGTATTTTGTTAGATGAAGTAGATAATTTGGCCAATTGTTCCGTTGGAATATATCGTACCTGGATCGATTTATTGAAGAAGAAAGAATGATATCAGGAAATTTCAAAATTAAAAAAATCAACATCTTTATATGTGGACAACTTTCCATGTCAATTAGACTGCAAACTTCCGAAGATTTTACAAGTTTTTCTGAAGCAGGTGTCTGATATAGACACCGATACGTTCTAATTCCTTTTTTAGTTTTACGGTTAGGCAAAATTTTTTCAAAACCAATTTGCTCCTGACAAATTAGTGCAAAGATTATCGCAGGAGCATTTCATCTTGATTAATTTTTAATTATTTGTTTCAAAGACTGGGAGTGAAAACCTAAAAAGTTTTTTGAAACTCATATCAAGCAGTATAATTAAAAAATTCAAGAAAATCCTTGAGCAGGTGCTTTTTAGCGCTCGTTCAGTCGTGAATCAATAATGCTACTATCTCAGAATTTCGTAAAGGAATTGGGATTCATTCTAAGTATATGAATGCAAAATCTCAGCACGATCGAAACTATATTTTGGAAATTATTCAAAAAATGAAATGAATAAAGTCTTGACAATTAAATAAAATAATTACATGTTTTAGAATGTTTAGATGATGCGATCCTCTAGAAATTTTGCATGAACATTCAGTACATCAATCTTCATTCACAAAATTAATTTCACTCGAATCGGATATCTCGTTATGGAATATAAAGCTTCTTCTTTTCAATATTCTAATTGGATTTTCCTTGGTTCTGTCAACACAATGGCCACAAAATTTTGAATAAGGCTCATGTCATCGCGAAAGTTCATTTCGATTGGTTTCGTTTTGTCTGAGATATTGAGAAACAAAAATTTTGAATGGCCATATTTTATGGAACACTGTACGATCTGGCTGGTTAACGATCGTAACCGTGTGAATTTGGCAACCTGAAATTTTCAAGTCTCTAGGACAATCCCTTCGAAAGTTATCGTGCTAACGGACGGCTGGACGGACATAATTGAATTTGAGCACTGATTCTTCATCAGGGAGTCGAACCCTATCCTTTGAGACCATTTTCGGCGCAAAATTCTTAAATTACAGCCATTTGGGCAACACGATATAGCACTTGTTTAAGCAGAACGAGAGCTCAAAAACCCAAAATTTCAAGGAATACTCTCCAGATAAATTAACGGTTTGCTAATTGCGCTTGTATCAAACTAAAACTCAGCATAAAGATTCTAATCATGATTCCATTGCATTAAAAATCAGTGAATTCCTCAGGCAGCTCATTCGACTTGCGTAACTCTTAACAGTTCTAGTATCTACAATTAAAATCGCCCAATTTCTCGAATTATAATTTCCCCATAAAACGCTCGATCCTCGACTTACGTAATCGAACACAAGAAACGAACTGATTACCATACATTAAAATCATATAACATCGATTGTATATCCGAACAGGAAAAAATTTCACTTTTGCTAAATTGCTGGAAACTTTCCATATATCAAAATCGACGATAACAAGGAAAAACTTAGCGGTGTATGAAATTCTGCACGAACTGCAGATTGACAAGACAAATTGGCCATTTTCTACGGTTCTAGCTATGTTGATTGGTGTAGATGCACTCGTGATATAAGAAAATACTTACACGTATGCTTTTGATTGATAGGTGAAGTTTGTGAGTTATTATTCCTTTCTTTTCGATGAATTTTTGGAATATCTGATTTACGGTTGTGTTAGATGTATGGTTTTTTATAAAATATGTAAACAAAACTGTAATTTTATTCTGCTATAATTGCCTCATTCGAAATTGTAATACTCTGATTTTTTTATCCAATATCAACAAATGGAAAGAATTTCGAATAGTTAACTCTAAATAAACCATTAGAGAAGAAGTTCTATTCCGAATTATCAGTCTCTTAACATCAGTAGTACTGATTTTTGTACCCTCTTAATTCGTCAAATATAAAAGAAAGTCTTATACGAAATATTCCGAATATCGAACTCAAGTGATTTTTTCAACAGTAAAAACACAAGAGCTTTTTTTTATCGGATAAATTTCTCTTTGCAACGAAACAGTTTTGCTAATCACTAATTTTACGAGAAAAATGATATGATAAAATCGCGACACCGAAGGTGGAGCGATTTTATCTGATGTCAGTTTTTCGAGCAGTGATTGAGTGAAGAGAAATTTGTCTGATAAAAGAAAAGCTTGAGTGTTTTTGGCAAGATAAATTAACGACAGAATATATGGATTGAATTGACATATGGGGGAATGAAAGCACTATATGTTCAAAATTCAAAAATCTGACAGACTAATTGACATATTGAGGAAAAGAAGTTTTTCTACAAGCGTGCACTTTCATTCTCTTTCCCGCACGTATTTCAATTCGTAAAGAGTCACATTGCCAAACAGTGTGGGAAAAACCCCTACTATTCCATTACCGCACGGAAATGCGTGTGGTAATGGATTAGCAAGGGTTTTTCTCCCACGCTTTTTCTAAAGAATAAACTGAATAATGATATATCTCTATGCCACCGACGACGTTACTATGGAAACGGCATGTGAACGACTTGTCAGAGACTTTTGTCATTCATGTGTATTTAGAATGATCAATTCACATTTGATCTGTGTGTTGAAATCGATCTCGTATAAGCGCTTGTAGAAAAAATATTGTTCCTAACTCGTGCGGAAAGTGTTTTTCCCGCACTCAACTGCTTACCCAAACTCCGCTTCGCGTCGTTTGGGTAACGGCAGTTTCGTGCGGGAAAATATCACTTTCCGCACTTGTTAGGAAAATAACTATTTTATCCGATAAAAAAGGATGCACCTTTTTATCGATGTCAAAGTGACAATAACATTTCCAGGTCTATGATATTTAATATTGAAGTTAATTTATCAGTATAAACAAATATATAGCTTCACAAAATCTCTCGTTTATCCACGACTATTGTACCTAAAATCCGCCCATTAATCACAAGGGATAATGAGATTATAAATCACTACTGTCAGATGCTTCATAGATTTAGCTTTGATATAATATTCTTTAAATTGGTATCTTTTCAGTATTCTAAAGTACTCCAACTAACAAATATGGGCATACCTTGTCAATCGAGGGCCAAATCTACTTTCATTATATCAATTAAAGATTTTTCCATTACAAATTATACAATGACCAGTTATCCAAAAATTTCTCATGTCTCAATTTGACTTTTTTCACACTTGTAATAGAAAAGTATAGTATGCTTCTAGCGTATAATGGGTTATTCACTCGGTGATTTTGGCTACGGTTCGTGGCCTAAACTTCACCTAGCGAATAATAGCTATCATTATACGCTCGTTGCATAATATACTATTATAATATAGCATGTCTATTTCACAGTATTAGCAAAATCTAAGATTTGTACGGAAATCTAGAGTCATTGAATACTGGGTATTTGATCATCTTGCATAGATTTAAACAGTGGTAATTCACCCTAAATATCAATTTAAATTCCTAAACATATTAATAAGATGAATAAGCTTAAAAACTCTAACTTTATTGAATTCGAATCAATATCGAGAAAAATATCAAAATAAATATTTTAATTAGCATATTTTTTATGCTAGACATTTGACATTAAATCTGCGTTTTCAACAGAATACATTATATTAATTTCTCAACAAATCATGACCTACTATATAAATGGCATGCATGGTATGACATTCTTAAGGATATCAGGTTGAGATTTTGATATTCAAGTAATCTCAAAACCGAAAAAGAATAGAAATATCAAAGCAACTATCAACAAATGGTTCAACTCTATGTTTTACTATCTTCGTATTTCTCTTCTATTCTGTTGAGATCCTTCATTAAATTTTTGTTATTTCTGTATTAGGTATTTTTTGTTCTCGAAATACTCAATATTTTTTCTTTCATGTTCTGTTGAAACTATATCAATTTCTTTTGTGTCTCTCATAAATATTTGTTGAAAAAAATGGCCTACAACTGTTTCAACTAGCAATATTTTATTCGACAAGAAGGATTCGAGTATTTTCTTCGTCTAACAGGACTTTTGAGAACAAAAATGTTATTCAAAATTATCGAGTAATCAACAACTTCATTTCAGTGAAAATTATTCAGTTATTTAAAGTAATCTTACCTATAATCATTTCCTGTTTTTTATCAGAATATCAAATATACTAGACTGAAGCAGACTAATAAATATACCATGTATATTAGCATTTTTTATTGAGTATTGTGGCTGATTCCTTGACACCCATAATTCATGAAACCACATCATTCAACAATTACCGAATCAATATTAATAAATGTACCATTTTATATTCTACATTATGCGGTTAAAACAACTTGTAAATAATAAATACTTCCAATAAATCGACGAAAACGGAGAGTAATATTACAGTCGAAATTTAAATGAATCGTATAACAATTACCATATAAAACGAATAATAATTTTTATTATAAGTTTCGAGTAATATCGCTCATAATAAAATAATTTGAACCATGTCTAATAACTTCGAGAAAATATAAAATAATGTAAACGACTCATATTTAACACGTCATTAATTCATTTGATTCAAAATATTTCACCGAGATTTTTATAGGTTACTTTAACGATAATGTTTATTCTTTTATTTATGCTAATATCTCTGTTCAAAATTGCCAATTCTATAATTGATGGTTACTTTTTGGATTTCATATGATATTCGACATTTTTCATCTGTTTCTTATCATTATTCCGAAATTGAATTCGATATTTAGGATGAAATACCACTATTTAAATCTATGGGAGATGATTACCCTTCAATAGGGTACAGGAAGATTCGAAAAATCATCACTTGGAATGCTAGACCTGTTTTAAAACACCCTCCTGACCCAAGAGCATTAACTAAGTATTTTGTATCTAAATATTGAAGGTATTCATTCGAATAGTTTAAGTTTCAATTTTGTAAAAACGGCGAGACAGGGTTTTTCTACTGAGGTTTTTCCCTGTGCTCTGGTATCATACGGCAGAATAGTATGGTACCCCGTTTTGCACCAAACTCAGCTAGGGACTTTTTTGTTTCATGTATTGTATTTTGTTAGCTCTCAATTCAAAAGAATATATATCTCTACTTAATTATATTCAAAATTGTATTGCCAAATTTTCGTAAACCTTGAAATTACCCGAATTACTAAAATAGAATAATCGATTATAATCAACTTGCGTTATCTATAGGTGTTACGAAAAGCTCTTCTATCATTTCACCTCGAAAAATCTTGGTACCGAAACCAGTATTTTGATAATCGGTCAATATGAAAATTTCAGAACAGGTCCAAATGAGAAACTATGCCAAGGTAAGGCTATATACACATCTGTATTTCAAATGAGGATCTCTGAAATTATCCTTGTGACTTGGTGAATGTTGTGAATTCCTAATGTTGTTGATGTGTTTGAGGTGGAGAAGGTCTCGCAAACAGTCTCTTTTATGATATCAAACAGTCATTCATGAAATCTCTGTAGCATTCTTGAAGAGCTCCGTCACTTTTTTTTGCGAAAATTCAAGAAATTCTAGAATTGGATTTGAAGATCCCATGTCGACGACAAAATGCAAAAAGAAATCTTAGGATACATGCTTTTTCTATTGTATGGTCTATCGTTTACCTCCATAATCAAAGGGTTTTTCAATAAAATGTTTCCTTTTTATAGGTAGCTACGAGGGTAGCAGTCACTCATGAAGCTGTAATTTTCACAAGAAAACTTGCTTAGTTTAGTTTGAAAAGGGGTTATAGTTCACTACGACCTCAAGGTCTATGTGCCCCGTTACAGAGTTGTTCGGGCCATACCCTCATAGCTCGCCTTCCAGTTCCAGAGATCTGAAAATCCAATATCTGTGAAGGCTTCAACGAGGCTAGCTCCCCAATCTCACAAGTATCTAGCCCAAGGCATTCTCTCCCACAGAACCTATACTCGTCAGTGTCCGATAATCCCATCCTCAACAGGTGCTTCCTGAGGCGTCACTATCCTGTAAAAAAGCCAGTGAGGATGTGTAATTGTTTATTAACAAGATCCAGATATCTTTTGGATCCTGCTGAGTTCCGAAGGAACTTAGTGAAATGATTCATCCTGGGAGATTCCGCCAGAGTTTTTCCTTCTCGACTTTCTCCTTCTCCAGAAACTCCTTGTTATAGGTACATTTACCTATACCACAGAAGGGTTTTGGGTCAATTAAAACTCGCTTGGTCGTGTGGTTTCTGGATTAAGTGCACCCGAGTCTGAATGTCGAGTACAAGGGATCCAGAATTCACATTCCCTCTGATAGTCAGATGCTACTAAGGCAACAGATCATTTAGGGCTCTAAAAACAATCCCTCACAACACTGGCGAAGTAAAGGGTGATTCAGTTATCTTGGTGACCTAATTTTTCTCAAGAAGAAATGAATATATTTTTGTTCTGTTAAGGGAATTTGATACAAATCAATGTTGACTTAAGGTGAGCGTAAAAGTCGGAGAAAAAAATTAAGACGCCAGGCGTCGCGACACTATCAATTTTTTTCTCCAGGAATATACCTTTTTTATTGTGTCATTCGAAAGATAATTTAGTTCTCAATATTTCTTCTGAATACCTCTTTTTTCTATTTCTTACCGTCAGCGGCCTGCAGCGTGTTTTATGTTAATTTTATTTCATTTATTTTTTTCTGTATTGTGACAGTAAGCCTTGATTTAGAGACATTTATATGATTGTGTTTCTTTAAATCAAATAGACTTTGTAGCAAACTATTTCTCAATTATTATATTATATTAATCAAATATTGTATTTTATAACAATGAACATTTTTTTAATAACAAACAGAACATGTCAAATCATATGTTCTATGTAGTGGCCATCAGAAACCATACTTAGTTAATATAATATACTAAGTTACTTTGTCCAAGTGAACCCCGATATTTTGGCCAAGTAACTTAGGTATAATGAGATAAGGAAAAGATATGATCTATGCATGGATCATAATGGCCGCTATATGGAACATTCATTATTGAAAAAATATTTATTGTTATAAAATAAAATATTTCATGAATATAATGATTGAGAAATAATTTGCCACAAAAACTCTTAATTTTAAGAATCACAATCACATTTATAGCTCTTAATCAAGGCATACTGTCACAAAACACAAAAAAAATAAATGGAATGGAATTAACATGAAACACGCAGGTCGCTGACGGTAACAAAAAAATTATATGCAGAAGAAACATTTACAATTGAATTATTATTCTAATGAATCAATAAAAAAGGCATGGTTCTGGAGTAAAAATTGTTGATAAAGCAGCGACGCCTGGCGTCTTGCTTGTTTTCTCCGACTTTTCCGCACATCTCAAGTCAACATTCACTTGTACCAAACACCGTCAACAGAATAAAAAAATATTCATCCCTTTTCGAGAAAAACCAGGTTACCAAGATAAGTGTATCAACCTGCACTCTACTGATTTCTCATGAAATAACTCGTTTTTTGATCGAAATAAAACTCTGAAAACTTTTTATATCGCAGAACTCTCGACCTGATGGTGAGAACAGAAAGAAACTTCATGCGTCATACATGCGTCATCTATTTTGTGTTTTATCATTTGTACTCATATGCATTTTACATGACTAGTTGTACTCACATCGAAAGTTTCATATTTGGGAATGACACTGTTAACAATGTTTTGGAACTTGGTATTTCTTTATTTCTTTTGTGTGAAACAGGTCTTCATTTGGTATGCAAACTCCATATATGAGTAAATAAGGTCAGTTTGTGGTCCTCAATTTCAAGGCCACCAAACGTGACTTATTTTCTGATTAACAAACATTCATATTGGCAGCATTTAAAACAAGTTGTTCCGAAGTTATTCACAGTTTTTCAAGTACTTAGTTTCTTTGTTTCCAATAAGATTTTAATCGAGAAGAATAATATTATCTATATTTAACGCAATCAAAGAAAGCATTGATTTTCTTCCACAAGTTCCCAATTTTTTTAATGACGAGTGGATAATGAGTCTTTTGGGCGAACATTTCACATTATTTTCTCTAATTCACTGATATTCAGCAATGATATTCATATCTGGCGAATTTGCTGGCCACGGTAATCATTAATATTCTTCCACAAGTTTACAATTTTTTGAATGACAAGTGGATAAGAGGTAATCACAATTGGCCACCGAGATCTGGTGATTTAACACCTTGCGACTTGTTCCTTTGGGGTCACGTGAAATAGAAGGTCTACGGCAATAGCCCAGCGTCGATTCAAGACCTCAAAGATAGAATTCGTGAGGCTATCGAGGACATAAGGCAGCCACTTTGCGATTTGGTCAAGGAAAATTTCATTAAAGATATGCTCCTGTAAGCGTGGTCGAGGTGTTCGTTTGCCTGATATTATTTTCCACTATTAACGGCATAGCTTCTTCTTTAAGACGAAATAAACATCCGATCATTTATATTGAAAAATGGCATCTTTTTCAATATCAAACAACACCTCCTATAGGAAAACCTATTATGTATCAATCTCTTGTCAAAGTGCGAATATGTCCATGAATTACGCCTTCCCAAAACATTATTAATCTTCCTCAGTAAGAAATTACTTCTCTGGCATACATTTTGCAATAGCAAGACAGTAGAAAGTTGATACAAGACGAAAAAGAAAACCTTACACTCATCAACCTATTAAACACATATCACCAACAATTACTAATTGTTACCAAAAAGAAATCCAATCCATTAACCATGAAATAAAACCCATAAATTTACCCATTTTCCATCATCATCTCTAACTTCCGATCGTACCACACCATAATTAACGATTATTTGGAAGTTCTTGACTTAATACTCATATCATAAATGAAACACGTGAATCATTTCGATTTCGAGAAACAGAAGGAGGAAATGGATAGTGCAAAATATCGAATAATGTTGATTCACTTAGTCATCCATTCTTTAAAACGATTCCGACAATGGTTGTGAAGTAAGTCACGATATCATGCAAATGATGTAGCTCTGTATCCGCTTTAAATCAATGAATAGTTAGGTTTGGTATTCATACAAGAGTATCACCTTGATTGGATTCCAAAGAAATGCGACAAACGGTTCTTGGCAAGTTCACTTGATATTACATTCATCTATGAATATGTAAAGAATGTCTTGAGTTATTGGGATTCTTACGAACATTTACTGGTAATTGGTAATTGATTGAATTCTTTATCACCATTGATTTCAAGTCTACCAATAGAGACTTGGCCTCTTTAAATTTGATTTGTGAACGCACCCTTTCACTGATCATCGAACTGTCATTGTCAATTTATTCAGAAACTTCAGGAAATAGCTGACGCGTTATTATTATTTTTATTACACTTACCGGCAAAATATTCAATCCACTCGAAAAATTGATGAAGTTTGTTTACTCATAAATATGTCCAATTCGATTGAATTGTTTTTTCAATTGTAGGTATGTTCATCATCCATCAATCGCCAGTTTTGAATTTTGAGAAAACTAGGCCTATGTCATTTTATACTTAATGAAACAAAATCTGTTTTTTATCCTTCAGAACTATCCCTGACGTGTTCCAGTTGTTCCACCGTATTTCATCATTAACACAAATCTTCTTTTGGCACTTTAATTCTTCTTTGATAACAATAGCTCAATTTTTGTTAAAGATACAGGGTTTTCAGTAAAACATTGAATTTCGCTAAGGCTACAACAGTACTTCAACAAATTCAACCTGAAACTCTGACCTAATGAAAATAAACTGAAAACTAATTCAAAAACATAACGTGTTTTCCGCCCAGACACGGATAACAGGTGCAATTCGTCTCGGCATGTCCTCATTAAGCTTTTGAAGCAATGAGAGCATCACTGAGCTTCTGCAAATTTTTAGGAGTTTGTACGTGAGATCAAATTTTCCTTCCGGGAGCATCCAAACATGCCCAATTGGGTTCAAATCTGGGCTTAGAGTTGGCCAGTTGAATTTTGGATATCAACCTCTGCTAAATACTCCCTGGCAATCCTAGCAATATGCGGTTGATGCGGTAGGGCATTATAAAGCATTAGCATGAAATCGTCTAAAATAAACGATGCATACGGAACAATATGATGCGCTAAAATTTCTCTTGTCTTATGTTTTCATTTAGTTTTCAGTTTATTTTCATAACGTTTGGATTTAAGGTTGAATCTGTGAAAGTACTTTCATAGCCATAGCGAAATTGTGGAGTTTAATGTTGCCCTAAAAACCCGGTATCTTCAACAAAAGTTGAGCTATTGTTATAAATTAAGAATTAAATTGTCAAGAGAAGATGTGTCTTGATGATGAAATCAGAAATCACACTGTGGAACAACTGGAACACACCAGGGGTGGTTCTAAAGTTATGGTAAAAACATAGATTTTGTCTCACCCTGTATAAAATGACGTACGCTAAGTTTTCTCAAAATTCGAAATTAATGATTGATTAAGGATGAACATACCTACAATTGAAAATAAAAATTAATCTAATCGGACTTCAAATAACATATTTATGAATCAACAAAGTTCATCGATTTTTGAGTGGATTGATTATTTTATTGACAGTGCCCCGTCAGAAGTCCTACCATTACCGAAATTCAGCTCCTGACAGCTTCAAGAGCTTTTTGGTATAGGTATGTGAAATCATCACAATTTCTTTGGACTGAGTAAATCTAGGGATATTTCAGCTAACACGTTAAAATGTTACTATATTCTTGATGAAAGATTCTTTACTGCTGATTATATCACATTTTATTGCGAAGAGTTATATTAATTATTATTGGTTTTGAACTTACACCACTTCCTCAAGAAAGCGCTGGACAGTTTGGCACAAAGCTTCTCCCTTCCTTTCATGTTTGAAGAATTTTCTTTTCGAACAACGTTTAATAAAGATAATAAAAAGCACAAATGAATTCACTGATCACTTCACAAACACCGAGGTTTCACTGCATTTTATTCCGGATTTTATTTGGTCAGTTCTTGGTTCGGTGACTTCCTTGCTGTCTGAAAAAAATGTATAATTAATTTTCAACAAGACCATACTGAAACTGGATCGATATACAGGATTTCCTTAATGATTTTAAACACTTTAATGTCTAACTCTGTACGAAAAATAATGATATCTTGACCTTGACCAAAGATTCACCATGAAGAAAAATGATATGTTACTTGAGAGAATGAAAGAATCAACCTTTTTAGTATCATCATATCTCTTCATCCTGTATTTGCTGCCCAGTATATTTCG
The DNA here is from genome assembly GCA_013421045.1 of Propylea japonica. Lineage (NCBI taxonomy): Eukaryota > Metazoa > Arthropoda > Insecta > Coleoptera > Coccinellidae > Propylea > Propylea japonica. The sequence goes on along the minus strand of CM024242.1, from coordinate 82,710,404 downwards.
GAATGAGTTCATAGGACAATTATCAATTTTAAGTATAATGTTTTAGTATGTCATTTAGAAAATCCTGTACAAGATCATAATATTTCTTATGATTTTCACGAAATAACGAAGTTATTTCCGAGTAGAACGGTTGGAATACCTTTAATTGATTCTTAAAACTATTTTGTAATCGAGGAATACAAACCACAACTTTAATGACAAAGGTGAAATACAGCACTTTAAGTAATGAAAACTTTATTTTACATTGTTGCTATCAGTATTATATTGTGAGTAGTACCTACCTATCATAAGTTACTTTCGTTAGAAATATACAGGGTTGAGATGAAGTATGGAACAAAATAAATATCTTTTAAAGGAAATAGACAATACTTATGAGAGTTTGCAGGTAAGTGCAATGGCGTAAAATGCATCTGCTGTACAATTTTTGTTGATTATTTCCTTCCTATTAATTCTAACCAATCGCTATCAAGAATTGGTATGTCTAATATAAATTTCAAGATGAAGAATCACTTAACAACTGTCAACTTAGCTGTCAGCAGTTTTTCCGGAAAAAAAACGAAAAAATTTCATGCAAATTTGACAAGTTGCCTTGTGAAAAAAACTTGATGGTTTTATGATGTGTTAATTATTGTTCTTAATATTTTAATAAAAAAAAATATTGTATTAGAATCAGGAAATAATCTTACCAAATAACCCTTGTGCATCTTATTTTTCCTGTGGAAAAATTGGAACCCCTTTTTATAAGTAATCTGTTTTAACAATTTACTTAGAAACTCGTTTGTCCGAATTTTTCCGGAAAAATTAAATGCACTAGGCCCCGATAGTATACTTCTGGTTGATTATGAACCTTCTATGCAGGGTGTCCGTAAACAAATGCGAAGGACTTTGGGCGATGATTCCTCATTGAAAATAATAAGGGGTAGTTCATATAATTTTTTTTCGAAATCAACTTGCCAAGATACAACCTTTGGGCTTAGGGACTGAAAATAACGAACCCTTTGATTTTCGTTCAAAATTTGTTTTCGTGGGATAGATCTTAGAGAAATAAAATTCTCTTATGGTTTCCCATTCAATTCCGGAGAAAAGGAAGTCACTTACAAAATTTCGATACAGTCGATACATTACTGGGAAAAAATAAAAACTTACAAGCAGTAATTGTTATTTGCAACCCCTATTAATAAGGTTATGGGATCAAAAAAAAATGTGTGAGTAACATCTACTCAATGAATCATATTATGTATAGTTTTATGACTCACTGTTTTGTAGGACTCCTAATAGTTATTTATGTACCAAGTGCGTTATATGGATCCTAACGCCGGAGGGAAACATTCGGCCCGAGGGCCCGATGGGCGTTAGGATCTAATAACGCTCGTGGTGCATACAAGATTTTATTTTTCACGAATATATAATTAATTACAATAAAATTCGATTGCTCCTATGATTTTTTTTCCATTTAACTCTCAGTAGTAACCATGGCATTTGTTAATATTTTGAAGTTCGTTATTGCTGTCATCATTTTATATTAAGTGAATGTCATTACTGTTTTCGTTGTGAGCGGGCGTTATGATCCATAATGCCCGCTAAAATGCCCACGGGCATAATGAGTGTATTTATAGCAACCGTTTCTAAGGTAAAATAAACATATAATGTACAAGTGAAAAATAAAAAAATTAAAAACTGTCAACTCGTTATCGGCTTCCAAAGGCTATATCTTGGCAGGGAGGTGGATTTCGAAGAAAATTTTATGAACTACCCCTGCTCATTTTCATCGAGGAATCATATCCCTACGTCCCTCGCATTTGTTTACAGATACCCTGTATATCTTTGCAAATTTTCAAAGTGCTAGAGATTGAGAATGCGCACATACTGGGTGTTATATAAAATGTCTATAAAAACGTGGAATAACTTGATGAGAATAATGTTTCAAACAAAATTAAATAAATATAATGTTCAAAATCACCGCCATTCACATCCCGACATTGTGCCATCCTATAGTAACAAATCCTTGAATCACTCTTTCCAAGACCTCTTCGCGTATTAGTTCACATTCATCAAAGATTCTTTTTCTCAATTCCTGCTTGCATGTGCGATTTTCGATAGCCCCAAATGAAAAATCTTACGGGCCAATATCCGGAGAACGAGCAGGCCACTCTATGAATCCTTTACGACCAATCCATCAATTCGGAAAATTCTGTAACAACCACATTGACTCACAATGTCAATTCGATAATAGCGAATAATATCTATCTTTCTTGGCGAGTTCTAAGGGAGGAATCTTCAAGAAACGATCACAAAGAAGGAGAAAATAGCGATCTTTCAACAAGATAATGCACCGAGTCGCAATTCGTTGGTTCTTTGACCAAATTGCACGAAATGGGCATACACTCTATTCTCCAGATTTGGTCCCTAGCGATTACTACCCATTCGCAAATCATTTCCTTTGTCTTTTTATTAAACATTGAGTTCCTGAAGTGTTCGACAAACAGTTTCCCTTTCAAATTTCCCACATCCACGTATATTCAAGAAAAAATTGAACCTATACTTAGACTAATCAGATGGCCCCCTAATTGAAATAGCCGGCTGGACTATAATGAATGCTCCGTTAAAATGCATATTGATAACGATGTTATGACACGTAACAAATTGATATTTCCAAACAATAAACTATACCGTCCGGTTTCCTAGTAGTTTGTTATATAAACATCGCACTAAAATTGATTTAGAAACTTTCTTGATTGTCTGTTCACTTCGAATGACATCTTAAATCCTAATTTTCGTTTCGGCAGATGTAATTGCTTTCGCATTGAACTTTGGTGTAAGCGTTTATACAAAGGAAGTTTCTCTTCCTGCTTTGGAGGAATGCTGAATGTCATATTAATCTTATACGTTATTATTATTACTCTGAAGTGAGTTGCGGTAGTGCTAATGAAGTATATTTCCTTCTTGTGATTGCGATCGTTAATTCTGAGGGAGGTACCTCAGTGCAAGTCATGCTAAGTAGAGCAATATTGCGAATAGTTATATATTTTGTTTTATTAAGTCATTTTGGTCTTTCTCTTTTAAGTGAGAGATTACTTGCTAATATTCAAAGATTTATATTCTTCCAATAAGTATAAGATTATACATATTAGTTTCTTCGTATTGGAATTAACAATGTTGTGATGGCAGTATTCTCATGAGGATTTGCTCCAGGTCCTATAGATCATGACTGATCTTATCTTCAAAATGGTCTGAGTGCCTGGAGTCTCTTAGGAATTGAAGAAAATGAAGAGGCCAAAACACTAGTCAGAAAGGAAACACAAACGCCACTCACTGGCTCAAAACCTTCCTCTGGTATAGGCATCTAAACCCACAAAAAAGAGTGTTTGGAAAAGAAAAAACTGAAAGAGAGCTCTGAAGGAGGCACCTTAGCATTTGTCATGCTAAGAAGAGCAAGATCGCGAATATTAAACGCAGCACCATTACTGCTGTGGATCATTACTGATCTTATCCTCAAAAAATCCCCAATTGTACCTTTATGCCCGATTGCACCGTTCGTCTAAGCAACGTTTAAGCCCTGAAATGACGTTTCATCAATGGAATAAACGTCACTTAAGGGCTTAAACGTTGCTTAGACGAACGGTGCAATCGGGCATAAGGCCTATTTTGCCTTCCAGCAAAACTGTAGGTCGCTTTCCAATTCCAGAGCTCCAAAACATTCTTTGCGTAGGCTTCCAATGGCGACGCATTCTATACCTAAGTGAACAGGAGATTACTCCTACTTCCTACAGAATCTACACTCGTCAGTTTCTGACATGCCAATTCTCATAATATGCTTTCCAAAGTGCCAATGTCTTCTTAGAAAGACAGTGAAGACTCAATCTTGCTGAGATCCAATAATTTTTTGGACTGTTTCAATGTCCCAAAGGACCTTTTTGAAATGATCCAATCCAGGAAGATTCCTCCAGAGTGTTTCTCTTCAGTTGATTCCTTCTCCAAAAACTATTTCTACAGGTACATTTGCCAAAACCACAGAAGGGTTCCAGGAAAGTAAGTGCCGTTTGTGCTTACTTTCTGGCTATTATGCTACTTTCTTCATTTTCTGGCAAGGAAACTAGACTAAAGAGACCTTGTTGTTCTTGCCTAATTCATTGAGTTCTCTTCAGTATTCACATACAAGCTTTGAGTAGACGACATAGGAGTTCGGTGCTTTAATAGCAGAATAGATGTCACAGCCTTGTTTCTTTTCAGTTTTCTATCTATGCATATTTCTATTGCAAGTTTTTCTGCCTGAACATCCCCAAATAGGAGCCTAGCGATAGCGTACACTCGGTTCTGGCATGTATTATTCAGTTTTCCCCAGAAAAAGTCTTCAGAAGATGCTGCTAACGCGCTAACACAGTGCGTCGTGAGTTCAAAAATATGATAAAATCAGAGCATTCCCAGATAATTTATAGCTAAAATCTTGGGACTCTGTTGAGAAATTATGAGTTCAGATTCTGTAGCAAAGAAGAAGACACTCTCGAACTCTTGGTGAGAAATGTATTGCCATCTAAGCCAAGAGAAAAATACTTCGAGTAATTCATGAAGATAATCCAACCTTGAAGTCCTTGTTACTTTTTTCTGCTAATAACTGAAGAAAATATTGTGTACTTGGTAAGAGACTGAGGTGCTTAAGTAATTCGGTAAAGAAATTCACGAGGGTGGAGATAGTCCTTGAAGTGCTATTGAGCTATTAAGAATAATATTGGTTAACTTGAGAGAAAGAGGAGACCATATATCCATTGTGCATACATATTCCACAAGCAAAGATGAGTTATAATGACCACGCCTCTATCTAGGATAAAGACTTCCTGTTTTGCTCCAGAATCATCCGCCCAAACCATGAAATGTCCTTGAAAAACAAACTTTATATGCAACTTGTATTCTGATCAGATCTGGAAATTGATTACAGAAACATCCTTGTGCATACATTTGTAAAAAAAAACTGTAAGCGTTCGTTCATATTCCAACGGTTGAACAGCTGAAGGTCAGGTACCCCATAATTGTTCCGAGTAAGTTTCCGTTTGTTTACAATTTTCGCTCCTCATTATGCTTCCTATTAATTTGACGAACAATATCGGGAATTCTCAGAGAGAATAAACGGCAATTTTCAGTGTTTACGGTACATTCAAAAACGCTACTTAGTAGATAGTAGGTTTTTTCTGCATTTAAATACCCCCGGTTTGAGAACTTTTCAGGACACGTAGTGTTGATCACTGTTGACTAAGTCTTTGAACCGCTAAAACTGCATTTGAGGAAAGGAACTTCTGAAAATACCCAGTTACAGATCTGGCTTATTCATTTCTGATTGATGAATAAATAGCAATTAAACGCTTCGTCTGTTAACAGGCTTGATGGCTAATTCATGGTAGGACCATCAGTGTAATTCTACCTCTATTGAATATACGGGGTGTCCTGTACTTAGACCGACAAACGTCTAGTGGACATTATGGATGATATTTTAGACAGATTCAACCCAAATCATATCATGCAAAATTGCTTCGTAAGGAGCTAGTACCCTTTGAAGATGACGTCCTGCCCACACTTTTCGCCAAACGGAGTCACATAAAGTACTGAAAGTTTACACATAGCTAATATCAAAAATACGCATCGATTAGATTGAGTGCATTTCTTTCATGTCAAGCACAATCGTATCATTAGGGGGGGAGGGGGTTGGTAGAGCGAAGGATATATTTTTAGTTGAAACTTTTTTAACTTTCATTATTTCGCGAGATTACATCATATTCATAAACTCTTTTTTTAAAAAAAAAAATGCTCTTATATAATAACGCCCAGATGCAGCATTTCTGAGAAAAAAATTATTTTTATCATTTTACTAACTCTAAAGACTTAGTGAAAAGAGAGACATTTCAAATCTATTTTTTTCAGAAATGGTGCATCTGGGCGTTATTATACAAGAGCATCTTTTATCAAGAAATAACATCATAGTTTATGAATATGATGTAAATCTCGCGAAATAATGAAACTAAGAAAGTTTAAATACCCTTCGCCCCCCCAAATGATAGATTGTGCTTGACATGGAAGAAATGCACTCAATCCAATCGATGCGTATTTTTGATATTAGCCAATGTGTAAACTTTCAGCACTTTATGTGACTCCGTTTTGCGAATATGTGGCAATGAGTGTGGGCAGGACGTCGTCTTCAAAGGCCACTAGCTCCTTAACGAAGCAATTTTGCATTATATGATTTGGGTCGAATCTGTCTAAAATATCATCTTTAATGTCCACTGGAAGTTTGTCGGTCTAATTAACGGACACCCTGTATTTTGGTCTATCTAACAACCTACCTAGCAATTAACACAGAGCAAAATCAATGAAGTCGACAAGAACAAAAGGTATTTTCACTCTGAGTTCCTGGTCACTCAGAAAACGAAGAGGCTAACACATTAGCCAGAAAGGCAGCACAAACGCCACCTACTGACCCAGAACCCTTATGTGGCCAAATGCACCCATAAGAAAGAGGAAGAAACTGCGAGAGAAGCACCCTGGAGGAATCTTCTGGGGATGGATCATTCCAAGTTCCTTCGAAAACTGCAAGGTCCTAAAATTATTTGGATCTTAGTAAGAATAAGTTTCGCCTCTTCACTGGCTTTCTAACAGGACATTGTCACCTTAGAAAGATAAGATTAGAATGGCTCAGCAGAAACTGACCAGTGTAGATTATGTGGAGAAGAGAATCAAACTCCTTTTCACTCAGTTATAGAATGTTTCGATATTGCGAGCCTGTGAGAAAAAGATATTAGACAAGAGAATATTAGGATTTGGCCTCCTTGAACATTCTTTCTAAATGACTCATATAAAGCCTCTATGGCTGTTTCTGTGATAACAGTGTTTGCTTTTTTACAAAGGTGTAAGCTTTCTCGTTTTTCTCGGTGTATTGGTGAGCACTCACTCAAACCAAAACTATTGATCTTCCCAAAGTTGGTACAGCTCCAATAGATAATATATAATCAACGGCCTACTGTGCCTTCAGTGCCTTCTCATGCATCAGAAAAGTGATGAAAATTCCAAATTCCCTTGTAGGTACAGTCTGGACAGACAGACTTAGGTACATTCTTTTATGGGAAGATGATCGTACAAGATTTGCTCAATGGATGACAATTTTTGGACTTCCAATTGTTGATGCAGTTCCAACACAGGGTACTCATAAATGAGACATTGTGGGGATTTGAAACTTTGCATATGGAATAGATAATACTTCAGATGATTCTCCAAGATCTCCTCTGTATTCTATGGAATGAATATTATTCTTGCTAATTTGTAGCACATAGGGACATTTTAGAAAAAATCTTTTTAGATTCTTTGCATATTTCAGTCCATACAAGTGTGTTCCTTAGTCCAATAAGCCTTCAATTCTCATTTATAGTTCTCCTAAACTCATCAGAACATCAATTGATTCATACCTTCCAAAATTGAAACGGAATACCAAAACTTTCATGTTTTTATTTCATGCGAAATATATCGAATCGACTTAAATGATCACTATAAAACCGCTCCTTATCACAACAACAATTTTATTGTTGTCATTAAATCTACAGATCCAGCATGAACTTTTGGCCATATTCAAACTTATAATTTCCAGGAAATTCCTATAACAAATTTATAGTCGAACGACTTTTTGGAATGAAACAAAGTTGTCGAAAATCTGGTTTTGCAGCTTCTCCCATCTGTGTTTTTTTAATCGCCTATGTAAATTATTCCAATATGACCATCGAGGACTTGTGAAGATCGTACGAAGGTAAAAAGGTACGTAGCAGTTTGGTCATGTGTCGTCGTGAACAGAATTATAATTTCAAAGAATGCTTACGTGACGCTTTTAGAGAATTCACTCAACTTATAGTTTAAGAGGCAACAATGTATATTTGATGACGAAGTTCCTGGTTTTTCTGCGACAAGTACATAATTACGATTCATAATAATCATCAGCAGTTGATGGAGTTGAAAAAACATCTTATAATAGTGTAGTGTTTGCTTCTTCTGCAGCTATTAATTTTCCTCAAACTTTGGGGACCAGGTTGTCAAGCTTGAACTATATTCAAAAGTGCACTCTAATATTTTAGTTTAGTTAAGTTTAGGCTCGTCTTGCCAAAGCGTTATGGGACTAGGTGAATGGGGGTTTCTTCCTCCTCCTCACAGAACCTACACTCGTCAGTGTCCGATAATCCCATCCTCAACAGGTGATTCCTGAGGCGACAATGTCCTGTGAGAAAGCCAGTGAGGAGGTGTAATTGCTTCTTACCAAAATCCAGATATCTTTTGGATCCCGCTGTCTCAAAGTTCCAAAAGAACTAAGTGGAATGATTCATCGCTGGAAATTCCGTTTTTTTACCTCTCGGCTTTCTCCTTCTCCGAAAACTCCTTCTTATAGTTACATTCACCTATACCACAGAAGGGTTCTGGGCCAATGAGTGTCACTCGTGCGCCCTCTTTGTCAACTGTATTGCCTCTTCGTTTCCTTTGATTCTCGAGTAGCCGGAAACCCAGATTAAAAAGACCTCATTTTTCTTGCCTACCTAATTGAGTTTGTTCCGGCACTCCAAGATCATCTTTCAGTCGATGGCATAGGAGTTCAGTGCTTTAATAGCAGCTTGACTATCTGAGTGTATGGCTATATCACACTCCTGATAGTTTCTTTCTAGATTTATATCTAGACATCTTTCAATAGCTAAGATTTCCGCTTGAAAGACGCCCATTCAGGAGCCTAGCGACAGTGCACACTTGGTACTTGGCCAGTATATTCCAGCGCCAGCTCCTGTAGAGGTTTTGGAACCACTTGTATACCTACCATTTTACGGTATTTTCTTTGAGGTTATAGTCGGTGTATTCCCATTCCCATTACTCGCTTTTACTTAACAATGTTCTGAATTTTTCTTGATCATTACATCACTAGGGAGGTTCGCAGGTGATATGTAGGCATTCTGATGTTAGATTTGATTGGTTTTTTTTAGATCAGCTCTGATCTCTTCAAAGAACAGTGTGAATGATATCCAAAACGAAACACTGGTTCTTTGAAGGAAGTATTTGCCTCTTTTTTGCAGGTGAATCCGCTTCAATGAATGTTATTTCAGAGTTTTCTAAGCCGATCTTGTGCTGGTGATATCTCACGATACAATGGCCTTTAAGAAGCCTGAAAAGCAGCCTTAACTTGCTGAACCTTCTCTTCAAAAAGTACAATCAGCATCTTTGACTTCAACCTGCAGTGTAAAAATAATGAGAATGCTCCTCTCTTTTTTCCAATCTTCGACCCCTGCACATGATGGCATCACTCCGATGAACAGAGTATTTGCCACCAATTTTTGCCGTTTTTCACCAGCATTAATTTGTTACTAACAATCCCAGTCCAGTGCCCAGTAAACGAAACCAAAAAGATCAACAGAAAAATTAATCTCTTATGGAAATAACCCTGTTTAATAATTTCTATGTTGCACACTATGAATCCCATCAACATTCAGTATACCTGAACAAGCTACCAACAATATCCACAACCTTGTCCGACATTGAACTAAAAAAACGTATAGCAAAAAATCATTTTTCTTCAATTCCAATCCAGCCAGGCTAATTCTTCCTAGCTTCTTAAACAAATATACACATGTTTGAAATAACGACGTGACCTCTACTAGAAAAACTACAAGTACAACTCGGTAATTTCGTAATTAACTGTGTCTTTGGACATCGTACCCTGCAAAATTCGTATCGCTGACGTCCGAAAAAACTGGAATATCAAACCAGTTTCTAACCAGCAACGACCAATGGGAGCCAAGGAAGATAACGACGTCGAAGCACCTTGAAACAATTTCAAAACAAGTTGGTGAAAATTTTGATTTATGATCGACAACGGCGGCAAAGATGATTTGAAATTAAGAGACCATAATCGAATTTTGGCGGAAATGACAGCTAATTTGGTACAAGGAAACCAACATGTTAGCTGATTAATTGGTATTCAGAGGACTTAGGACTTTGGAGAATATGTTTGATGGAAGTTTCTCAACCTTTACATGAGACTAATGAATTATTGACCATATATGAAGCTAGTAGCTCTGGTATTTATGATTCACTTGACAAACCCGCACAATGCTCTTAATTATGTGAACTTGCTGACCTACTTCTTATAGTTCAACCCTTTTTGGGTCAGTTTTTCCAAATTGAGATATTTTCAGACATACTTGATTCTCTGACAGGAGTGTTCTACCTCCTGTCAATGAATCATTTCGCCAAAAATTCCATAAAACTGATTAAGTAGGTTTCGGTTTTTTTTCCTATTCCATTCAATTTATCTTTGTGATATACTTGCAATTTCTTCTAGTCCGAGAGCTGGCACGAATTTTAGGATAGGTATTTGAGGCAAGCTGAAAACTTGTCAGATTACTCTCCTATTATATCCCAACTCGGGATTGCAGATCTGGCTGGTGAGTAGCGGGGCTAAATCAACCCCTACATTTTTAATGGCCTGGCAGGTAGAAAGCCCTACCGAAATGATCTGTCTTTTTGGGAATCTTATTTTTTAGTTATAAGTAACACTCCATTAAAATTTCAAGCTGCCAAATAATTTAATCGGGGTTTAAACATTGCCAGACGCGTGCAAAAATATTTTGCAAAACATTATAAAAAATTTTTTTGAGGCAGCTTGAAATTTCAATGGAGTGTTACTTATAACTAAAAAATAAGATTCCCAAAAAGAAGATCATTTCGGTAGGGCTTTCTACCTGCCAGGCCATTAAAAATGTAGGGGTTGATTTAGCCCCGCTACTCACCAGCCAGGTCTGCAATCCCGAGTTGGGATATAATAGGAGAGTAATCTGACAAGTTTTCAGCTTGCCTCAAATACCTATCCTAAAATTCGTGCCAGCTCTCCTACTATTCAGAGAAATTCATCTATCACATTGCTCTTACTTTTCTAATCTTGATTTTATAATCACTAAGATTATTCCAACTGAAAGCTTATGCCATAATCTTAACAGATCGGGAATTTTTTGCTTCAAAAAAATCTTGATAATGCAGGTCTAAAACAAAATTTTACTCCAAGATATCTTTGGGATAGAGCGAGATTTGGATGAAAACCTTTACAAAGTGAAGAAAAAAGCAGTAGTTCTCGGTACTGCTAGAACGGTAAGGAAGTTTGTAGATCACGATGGACATCAGAAACAACCATGGAGGTAAATATTGCAAGCCCGATTAATCCCGAGAAATCCAGGACCAATCGAGGAAGGGCGAATGATCCAGGACTCAGGAGAAGAAGAACACCGAATACATCAAAGCTCTGCCCCCTAATACTTGCCATCCTCTCTTAGCAAGGAGTGTGATAGGCAATCGCTAGGGGGTGTGAGAAATCCCACCCTTTTACGCAAATATAGGCTCAAGTCGAACAAAAACCTCATTGGGAGCAGTGCAAAAAGATTGTCACCGCGTCAATCGTGGTCGTAGATTGTAGTCAATCCAAGCTAAAAAAAATCTAAACGATGCATGAACCATATTTCATCATCTCCAAATCCTCCAAACGAGCCAGTGTTACAGGGCAATAGGATAATGAAATAAAATCGATTAAGACTCGTTATTGCATCCATTATTAGACCGCCATGTGCATCGTCTTACGGCTACGAACACGCTAAAGTCATGTCGCGAGGTCTTCATAAGTTAATTATTTCTAATTTCACAAATAGAATAATTGGACGAATTGTCAAATTATGTCGTCGGCATATCAAGACGTATTTAAGGCTCTTTCTTGACGTGTAGGATTGGTCTGTCATCATGTTATTCCAGAAAAGTCGGTTATATTCGTTGTTATTAGGTAACCGTTGTTTCTGGGCGTTGCCGAATGGAGTGATACCTTGACTTTTTTCGCCTAGATGTCGGATATACCCCGTTTCATAGTCCACGTTATATATAGAGAATTTACCTTCAGTAGAATGCACAGAAGAGGTCCAAAGATGATATCCATTCAATAATTTTTTGTTATGTTCAGGTTCCCACGAAAGGAAATATCCTGTAATGTTCAGATAACATAGTGAGAATCAAGGGAAGAAAGAAGGAATTGGTGTTCTTTTTGAATTTCTGGAGGTTATATGCCTCGGGGAACACCTCCCTACGCAATGTGTTCTCCAGAGCTTCTCTGTTCATTGGATCAACGAGTCTTTGGAAAGGGATGTTCTGCAGGTCTCTAAAGTGACCACATAGGGGTGCGAAGATCGAACTTGACGGGTCAGCCTCGAGGAGACTGTCAAAGGAGGAACGATTGATGATATTTCAGAAAAGCATTGCCTATGAAAATATCGATAAAATAGAGACAAATCCCCAACCCTTCTACGGTGTTCCAGAGAAGTGAGAGAGTTAGTGAGCGATGCATCACCGACGAGACGAATTTCCCTTTTTTGGACAGAATCCAACAGCTTCAGAGCATGTTTAGGTGCCGCTCCACAAACATGGGAACAGTACTCCAAGACAGGTCGGATCTGTGCCTTATACATCATAAGCAGCTGATTGAAAATGAGATAACTCCTGGCACGAAACAGAAAACCAAGTTTTTGGGAAGCACTTTCAGCGATTGATCTCACGTGGCTTTCCCAAGAAAAGTTATTGCCGATAGTAATACCAAGCATCGAGATGGATGACATCAGAGGTATGGTTACTCCTGTCAAGCTTATGTTGGGCATAGTGAGATCGACCCTTCTAGAGAAGCTTATATCTGCATGAAGTTTTCTATTTCTTTTCCCAAGATGAGCAAATATTATTACCATTTATCGCTGTCATTAATGAATTACTTGACGAAATAACTATTATCTCATAGTTAATACAAAAATAATTTGATGCAATATGAGGAACATTCTAATTTGAAATAAGAAAAGCTCTGAGCAGGTGCTTTTGAGCGCTCGTTCATTGGAGGCCCCTAAATTTCATTTCGATTGGTTCTGCTCTGAGATACTCAGGAATCAAAGTTTTGAATGACCATATTTCATGAAACACCCAGTACGATTTTGCTGGTAAACTAACTCAACCGCGGCATTTAGGAACCGAACCTACCCTGAAAATTTCAAGTCTCTAGGGCAATTATTTCGAGAGTTATCGTGTTTACGGACAGAATTTAAATTGACCACGGCTTCGTCATCAGTTAGTCGAACCTTATTGTTTGAGACCATTTTCGGCTCAAAATTCGAAATTTACATTTGGGCAGAAATTCAAAAACTCAGGATAAGTAGCTACATACACTCCGTTCAGATATTATTAAGCAGAAAGTAGGCCATGGAAATGTGGCATATTCCACTGTGTATATTGAAATTTCAGGTTATGTTGTTTATTTTCTTGTCAGAATGATACGAAAAGTTGCATGAATCGCAGATTTCTCACAATATCAATTTACATCTGAAAATTGACGAATTGATAACGGAATTCAGAGAGTTCTAAATACCTAACCAAATCATTGAAATTTTACATTGCAGATTTACTACTTGAATTCAATAAAAATATCATTGCTTGAACAATGGAAACTAATTGTATATGAATTCAAAAGCTCGAAAATGAATCTTTGTGAGTTATGTGCGCTTTACGATAGGTACTATAATCCTTATATTCACAAATAATAATTTAGGTAGAGTCGAACTTCATTCAACACACACTTATGCGTGATCGTTGTTCGACCTTTCAATTTAACGTTGTTCCAATGTTAATTTTAATTGATATCCTTAACTACCTATATTTTGAATAAACGACCTCGAAAATTATTTTTTCCATTTATTGAAATTAGTGATGTTTTCCTTGAAAATTACTCGAAATTATCAATCCATAAATTCACCTGAGAATGTTGGTTTTCGACGGTGAAAGCCTTGAAAAAATTCGTGAATTCCCAATTGTAGCTTAAACGAATTAATTCATATCATATCTGCATTTCGAATCAATAACTTTTCTCATAATTAATTTATTGCTTGGGATGTCTAGGTTTCGGTGCTAGAATCACCCCTCATCAGGGTTATTCGACTTTTGCTCGGTCTTTATTGTATTGAACCCGCACAAGTTCAGATAATATCTTCAGATAAGTTCAATGAAAGCCTCCAAGATTGAAGAGAAGTTAATGAGATGGTAATTCGAAGGTGCTACAGATCGAACAATGTGGGTTCCCTTGGTTTATCAGTAATAATTTCATTGAAAAAACCCACCCAAATTAACTCTGAATGAATGAACTACGAGTTCTTAGTGTTACTTGAATTATTTGAATGTCAAATTTGGCATAATTTCAGAAGTAGTGTTGTTCTTATTCCATAAAAATTCAACGAAGAATCTCACATATTGGGAGAACTGAATATTCAATAATCATAAAACCAATCTTGCAATAAATAGTTAAATTCCTGCTGCGAAATTAAATTGTATATCGTTTATTCCATCAAAATCTTTTTTTATTCGGCATTGCTAATGATGTTTTCGTAAATTATAAAACACGATATTTATTTTATTGATTCCATAAAATAAATTCATACCAAAATTGTCATTTATATCTCTTTTTCTATATATTATTTTTTAATAGCTTCATTAATACGAAATCATTAATTTTTCTGATTTAAATAACTATATAACGGAAGGAAATGATTGAATACTTTGAGAAACATCATAACTTCCGTTGAATTTTAAGTTTAAGCAGGAATATAATTACAAATAGACCAAAATTTGATATCTGGGATTGTATGGCGTTAATATTTATATAATTTCAATCGTAAATGAACCATTTGCTTCGGAACGCTTGTTTATATTGGAAAAACGATCATTCAAATTTGAGAAATTTGAGTTTGGTCCCATTTTATTCACTCATAAATTCAACCAATCTTCAATATTTCTTCACATTGTTTTATTTTCAATAGGCGTTTTTTAATTTTAAAATATGTGGCAGCATTAGGAGTAGTGTTAAATATACAGGGTGTTTCTGAATTGATGCGAAATATGGGGATGATTCCTCAGAATATTTTATGACAGAAATAAATGTACATAAATGTAGTTCTGGAAATGCATTGTTTCTAAGATACAGGGTGTTGAAGTTTTACTTAAAAACTGACTGAAAAAGTGGTACGCCTCTGAGATACTTTAAATTAACGATTATTTTTGAATTCTTCGTTTAATTCGTGATAAAAAAATCTCTTCTGCGCTCTTTCCTGTGGGGTGCCGTTTTTATTCAATAAAATTAAACATCTTAACTCGTATTTGTCGTTACTTCAACACATTATGTAGTAGAGATACTACATCAAGATGTTTTATTTTTTTACATAAAAAAGGAGCCCCACACGAAAAAAAACGCTTGAGAGATTTCTCGTCATTAATTGAACGAATAATTCAAAAATAATGTAAGTTCAAAAAAATCTCAGTGGCGTACCACTTTTTCAGTCAGTTTTTAAGTAGAACTTCAACACCCTGTATCTGAGAACAATGCATTCCGGAACTACATTTATGGGAACTTTCTTTTCTAAAATATTCTGAGGAATCATACCCTTAAATCTTTCGCATCAGTTCAGAAACACCCTGTATAACCATCCAATTATTCACTTTTGAAAATGGAATTTCTATACTCGTAAGAACTTCACGCCATGATGATGTACGAGCAAGCATAATTAGTGATTCAAAACGCAGTGGCCAGTTGGCATAGTTGTAAACTGTTATTCAACATTCAACCAATGAAATGAATGCTAACGCATACGTCACACTCAACCGCCAATTATGATCGTTTGAATTCGCTAGCTTATTTCGGTGATTTCAATAAATTTTTTCTCGAAAACCTGACTATGAAACAATAAACGATTAATCTCTATGATTTTCTGAGGGTCCATTATTTCTGAAGTGATTGGAAATTCTTATTTTGGGTGATTCAAAATTGAAGTAACAAGGAAAATCAGTAGTAAACAATGTGCAGAAGTGGGGTAGCACATAGAGAATTCTTCGAACGCTTAAAATTTAAATTTTAACTCAAATAGATTCAGAGAAAATGGTTAATGGAAAAAATTGCCATAAGTATGTGGTTGACACCAAAAAAGAATTGGAGGGTCTCATTGATTTATTAGGAGAAAAATGTTGACCCTCATTTTTTTGTTCCCTTAGCATGTTATTCCTTACTATTTCTCAGTTTTTCACATTGAATTCATTGTTTCGCGCAATAATCACCGCCGTGATTCACAAAAAAACAAGGTTTATATCTCTATATCTTCCCAAAATTCCTATTAAAATTAAATCAAGAGAGAGAGTAACCCCGCAATTACACCACGATTCCACTTAATCGCCAACTTTCTACAAAATCTTTCGACTTCATCACTCCAAACGTTACCCAACATAAAAAGTAGGGGAAAACGCAACAAAATAAAATTCCACAACTAATAAAAACGCATAATTCTCCAATATAATCAACCTGAAGATATTCGATATCGTTTCGAAACACCCATGACCCAAAAAACTCAACTCAAGAACCGCGTTAAGTAACTATAAGAAAAAAAACAAATTTTGCAACATCGACCAAATACTAAGGTATTCCAACAAGTCAACTCGAGAAAAAAAATAACTAAAACTCCACTTACCTCTTTTAGAGTTAGATCCTGACTGCTGCCGTGTGAAGTCACTCAATTTCACTCAAATAAAGCTGCGTTCACAACCGCGAAAACGGTTCAAACTTAAGTTACTTAAGTAGGTTGTAGTTGAGCAACTGGCTAAGCGCAGTTGATCTCAGCGGGCTATGAAAGTCACTGAAGACTTGACGTTTGAAGAAAGAGCTTAACGGGCCGAATGGTCGATATGGTGGGAGAACAAATGCAATGTACCAACGTTGACCATGGTCTGTTGATGGGTTGATATCGGCGGCAATAGAACGCACGTATGTAATAGATCTACCTTTATATACTTCAGTTCGATTTGATCTATGCACCTAAGATGGGAATTAAATGTGAGAAAAATATGTTGATAATATAGGCGATCTTGTTTTTTTTTGTGCCTGGAACTTATGTGTATTTAACAAGGATGTCCTGCGTTGTTTTCTGAGTTTCAGGGATTTCAAACGAGGTCTGATGTTCGAACCAAAGATTAAAAAGAAATTCATTAATTAATTAATCTTCGTTCGAACGTGGTTGAATAAGGAAATTTGAATATTCGTTTCATTGTTAATGTGTGAAAATTTAATTATCTCAATTTGTCATAAGTTGTCAGGAGTTTTTCATTTTTATCAACACATTATATTAAGTTTTCTTAATTCTTTGAAATTCATAAATAACAGACGTTTGGATGAAATTATTGTCCGTTCTTCTTCAGGAACAAAGACCAAAAACGAATAGTTTTTGCAGACGGTTTCCAGACTGATTTGGCTTTTTATTGGCTACAGAATTGAAATGAATCAGGTCTTCAAGTCTTACAGAACCTATGTGATGATTCCAGATCAACAATTCTTCGAAATTCAAAAATTACAAAAGTTTGGAGAAATTATTTCTACTACGAACAAGCATGAATAAGAAGAAGAAAATTTTACACTGTTTGTCAGACTGCAAGAGGGTAGACCGGGAGCCAGCAAGAAAAACGGCGTCTCATTTGCGAAATTGTGAGGCTTTTCGACTTAGCCAGTGTGATCAAGAACACGCGGAAACGCAAATATGGAGGCCCCTAGGTGTAGGCTTTGAATGTGTCAAAAAAATCTATGCCGTTGATAAATGATCTCAAAGGTAATAATGGTTTTATATCATAAATTCTATAGCCAGAGTATGAAGGATTCGTATGCCATATCGATGCGGCATCTCAAACTGTCCGCCATACTGAATTAAACGTGTTATTTTTTATGGTCCTTTGACTTACTAGCGAAAACCTAGTTTTTTCCAACCATAAAAAAAGATGTCTCATGACCGATTATGACCACGCCATACTGTTTGGGTGTCACTAAGCACATGCCATACTGGTTCAAAGATGTCGAATTCGATATCTTTGAACCAGATGTCGAATTCGATATCTTTGCACCAGTATGGCATGACCTTAATCATTAGATTTTCGCTAGTAAGTCAAAGGACCATAAAAAAATGACAGTTTAATTCAGTATGGCGGACAGTTTGAGACGCCGCATCGGTATGGCATACGACTCCTTCATACTCTGGCTATCGAATATATGACATAAAACAAGAATTACCTTTGAGCTCATTTGTCAACGGCATGGATTTTTTTGACACATTCAAAGAATTGCGCGGCGCAACGCCGACACCTAGGGGCCGCCATACTTGCGTTTCCGTGTTCTTGATAACACTGGCTAACTTCTCAAAAAGCCTCACAATTTCGCAAATGAGACGCCGTTTTTCTTGCTGGCCTCCGGTCTAAGGCTTTTCTATTGACCAAAGAAATGAAATGAACCAAGTCTTCTAAGCAGACTAATCCTACGTTATGATTCCAGATCAACAATTCTTTGATATTAAAAAAAAACAGACATTTGGGGGAAGATGAGCGCGAAAAAAGAAGACATTTTCAGACTAATTTTCGGGCTGCTGGGGCTTCTCTATTGGCCAAATCTTCTAAGCAGCCAAATCCTACGTAAAGATTCCAGATCAATAATTCTTTGGAATTCAAAAACAACAGACATTTGAGAGAAATTCTGCATGTTGGTCTCCTAGGAACTTGCGTGAATGAGAAGCAATTTTTAGACGGTTCAGTAGATTGCTAAGGATTTTCAATTGGCCACAGAATTGAAATGAACCAAGTCTTCTAAATAGACAAATCATAAATAATGATTCCAGATCAACAGTTCTTCGAAATTCAAGAATGAAAGACTCGAGGGAGAAATTATAGCACGTTGCTCTTTTAGAAGTAAGCGCCAAAAAAGAGGACAGTTTCAGATTATTCAGTAGACTGCTAGAAATTTTCTATTGGTCCCAGTATTAAAATGAACCAAGTTTTCTAAGAGCACGAATCCTACGAAATAATTCCAAATAGATCATTCTTTGAAATCGAAAAATAACAGAAATTTGGGATAAATTATTGCACGTTGTTCTCCTAGGAACAAGCGCAAAAACCTTTTGGCCAGTTTGCTAGACTGCTAGCCCATTCTATGCAATAATTGCAGATCAACAAGTCTATAAAATTCGAAAAAACAAACATTTTGGGCAAATTCTGGAATGTGTTTCTCTTAAGAAAGAACAAGCGAGAGGAAAGAAGACATTTTTAGATAGTTTGTCGGACTTCTAGGGCTTCTCTATCGACCACAGAATTGAAATGAACCAAGTCTTCTGAGTAGAAGAATCCTAAGTAACAATTATAGTTCAACACTTCTATAGAATAGAAAAAATAGCCATTGGTTAAAATATTGTACTTTGTGCTTATGGGAACAAGTACGAAAGGAGAAGACATTTTTGATGGGTTGCCAGTCTGCTAGGGCTTTTATATTGGTCACAGAATTGAAATGAACCAAATCTTCTAAGCACATGAGGCCTGTGTAAAAATTTCAAATCAACAATACCTGAAATTTAAAATAAACAACAGAGATTCTTGGAGGAATTGCACGCTGTTCTCCTAGGAACAAGCGCTAAAGAAGAAGGAAGTTCCAAACGATTTGCCAGACTGCTAGGGGCTTCTCTGTTGACCACAGAATTTAAATGAACCAAGTCTTCTGAATTGATGAATCCAGATCAACAATTCTTTGAAATTGAAAAAAACAGATATATGGGAGAAATTATTGCATGTTGTTCTTCAAGGAACAGGCGCCGGCGCCAGAGAAGAAGAAATTTTCTGACGGTTCAGTAGACTGCTATGGCTTTTCTGTTGGCAACAAAATTGAATAGAACCAATTCTTCTAAGTGGAGGAATCCTGCGTAATGATTCCATTTCAATAAAAGCTCGAAATTTGAAAACAACAGACAATTGGGGGAAATTATTGCACGTTGATCTTTTAGAAACAAGTACGAACGGAGAAGAGATTTTTTGATGGGTTGCCAGTCTGGTAGGGCTTTTTTAATGGCCAAAGAATTGAAATAAACCAAATCTTCTGAAAGTCCCGTGTAAAAATTTCAAATTAACAAAACCTGAAAATTGATAATAACAGATTTGGGAGGAATTTTTGCATGTTGTTCTCATAATAACAAATGCAAAAAAAGAAATTTTCAGACGGTTTGCCAGGATTCTGGGGGCTTTTTTATTGACCACAGAATTCAAATGAAACAAGTCATATAAATAGACGACTCCTACGTAAGAATTCCAGATTCCAGATCAACAACTTCCTCTCGAAATACAATAAAGAGCAATAAAATCATTTCTATCAATGAACAATCGAACGAAATGATATTATAGTTAACATTCCTACGTGGAGAAAATCACAAAACTACCGATAATATCGGGATGATTCTGTGAACCTGTTCTGATGGCATTCGAGCGTGATTTTAGATGTTTAAGAAATCGTTAAACGAAAATTAATGATGCATTTCCTAGAAACAATGATAATATGATTCGAAAGGCGTCGTTATGTAGGAGAAATGGTACTACCGAATTACATAATCATTCAAATTTTGTGGAAGTTTCCACTCTAAAGCTGTTAAACTGATTTTACTACAGGTGGCTATCTGCATCGATATTCGAGTCGAAATGATGTAACAATCTATTATTATTAATACAGGGTGTTGAATTTTGAAAGTGTCCCTCCTCAATAACTCAACAACAAATCACAATTTGTGAAAACACTCAAACAATTTTTGATGACAGGGGCACATGATCTGGCATACAGATGCTTGTTTTTACCAGCAAGTCCTGGAGAGGGTTGTAACACCATCAGTAAGTTGCAGGGGCGCAGCCAGGAGAGAGCCCGAGGGGCCTAGGCCCCCCGAGATTTCTCTGCATGTAAACTTCTTTACCTGTATCTCAATAGATACAGTTGAATTTAAGCACATCTTCAATTTTTTACTTAAAATAGATTGATTGTATTCATGGATACAGTCAGAACCTAATTGATTCTGCTTTACAGCAAAAACATAATGATTAACCTTTTGAAAATGAGAGAGATAGGTACACATCTTAGACTTCGTCTAAGGTACACATGGATATTTATTATTTACATCATAGAAATGTATGCATGAATTCAAATATGTATGAACCTGCAGCTTATGTTCTATAGGCGTTTTCGGATACTTACTCGGGTTAACTCGATCCCTAACCTTCGCGTGCGTTTACCTAACCCGAACATCAAACCTGTGTTCGGAAAGTACGGTGCTATTAACTCGATCACTGACTCAGCTTGATCTATCGTAACCCTACACTACACCTTTTCCAATTGTAATTCAGAAAACGTAAAATGTAATTCAGAATAGCAAATTGAATTTCAGAAGATGGAAATTGTAATTCAGAATAGTAAATTGATATTCAGAAATGGTGATTTGAATTTCAGAATAGTGATATGTAATTCAGAAAGGGTAATTTGAATTTCAGAAAATATAAATTGTAATTCAGAATTGGTGATTTGAAATTCAGAAATGGGAAATTGTAATTCATAAAAAGGAAATTGTAATTCAGAAATGGTTGCATGTACTCGAAATATAATGAACATGAATATGTACCTATTTAGATCTATGTTATATAGTATACATATATCTATACATTTTCTGAAATTCAATTTATAACTTCTGAATTACAATTTTCCTTCTCTGAAATTGAATTAGCCATTTCTGAATTTCAATTCACTATTCTGAATTACAAATTTGTTTTTCTGAAATACAACTTCCTAATCTGAATTTCAATTTCGCTTTTCTGAAATTGAATTAACTATTCTGAAATTCAATTTCTGTTTTCTGAATTACATATTCCTATTCTGAAATACATGTTCCCTTTTCTGAAATTGAACTTCGATTTTCTGAATTACAACTGTAAAAGGTGTAGAGCAGGGGAGAAAGAGAAGAGAATTTGGCTCAGTATAAAATGTGTGGTTCCATGAGCCGAGAAAATAATGTAAAACAACTTCTTCATAACTTTGTATGCAGATCATTCTGCGTTGAAGCTAAAGCCTTCTTTACTTCTATACTAATATTATAAAGAGGAAAGATTTTTATGTTTGTGGGTTTGTGGCGTTGATACGAGTTAACTCATAAGCTACTTATTGTCTTATACTCAAATATAACATTGAATATGCCAGGACACACCAGAAATCATAAGGAAGATTTTATAGAAGCCAATAAATCCAAGCAAAGCTAGAGACAATCAGTAAATAAACTGTAACTGATGAAATAAATTATCAAATTCTTTAACATAGGTACTCAAAGATAACATTAAATATGGAAGGGAACACCAGAAATTATAAGAAATATTTTACAGAAGTCAATAAATACAAGCAGAGCTAGCACAATCCGAAAATAGACTGGTCTGAAAAAATAAACCCATAAAATATTTGGTTATGTTATTGATACGACTGTCACTTCAAATCCTAAACCTGATGTGTTCGTAAACTTAGAACCCGGGTCCGTGTTCCGAGTAGATCCGTCAGGTGACCCAATGGATGGAGTTAGTAACCCTGAGTAAGTTTCCGAAAACGCCTTACGATGTGTATGTTTCATTCAATTTTATTCTTAGACAAAGCGCTAAGGTTTTATCGGCACCATTATTCCATAAAAAACACCCTGTAACTTGGTGAATATTCACTTTCAAACATTCAATGTTTTCACAAATTCTTATTCGTTGTTGAGTTATTGAGGGGTGCACTTTTAAAGGAGACACCCTGCACATATTTGGGCTGCTTTGAGTATGACAAACATGAAAAGTGGCATAATAGCATTGTATAAAAAATGTAAGAAAACTTGAGCTGGTGCTTTTGAGCGCTCGTTCATTGATGAATCAATAAGGCTACAACCTCAAAATTTTGTATAAGACTTGAGATTAATACTAAATATATGAATGCAAAATGTCCACACGATCAGAATTATATTCTGGAAATTATTAAAAAAAATAAAATATCAACATTCTATATGATTCTGATTTCCCCATCCATTTTCACTCTTCCATTGAGTAGAAAAAATGCGTACAAACTTTTTTGCACATAATTGAATAGAAATTAGCACTAATGACGTTAACTTTCAACTAGATGTTATATACGTGTAAAACAAATAAAAATGGTGATTTTTAAAAATTCATTATTAGGCCATCAGATTTCGAAGATTAGCAACCAACTGTCATTTCTTGTTATCTTAATGTTGAAAAGTAATATGCGCTTTTATTGAGGATGTTATTCTTCACATTACAGATTCCACACCAGGTATAACCTTCAATTTGCAGACAGATTACTCTCTGATGTAGGTATTTTGACATCATCACGAAATATGATACCTTATAGATCATATGAAACGTTTAATTTCCATTTGAAAAACACGCAACTCAATTATATCAGTTGAAATGCAGCAAATAAATTTGTTTGGAAAATATTTCCATAACTTTTTTCTAAATGTCATTTTATATTTTTTAATCTACACACTCTACCTCTCTTTGGTTTTAAGAAACACAATCATAATAGATACAGTGGAACTTCCCCATAACGAAAGCGGTAAATCCGCAAAAAAATCGTTGTAAAGAAATTTCCTTATGCAAAAAATTTGTTTCTATAGTCGGCAATGTCGCGGTCGACTTCGCTGATGAATTTAAGTTTATCATTCTAACTTAAGCACTTGCTTTTAGACATTTTCGCACAACTTTCATACTAGCGTAATGGCATTGAGTTTAAAAATATTTTTTTTTATATTTTTAAACTCAATGGTAATGGTTAGATTGAAACCAAACAGCCAGGGGTGTATTTAAAACTGTTTCAGAAGGATCTCTCTGCCCGCCGTGATGATTTAGTCGGGATTTATTACGTACGTCCGGAAAATTTTCGGAAAAACCCACCTCCATACCTTCTTACCAATAGCCATTCAAAGAGTGATGTTCTTTGAATGTTTCGTTATAGAGAGAATTCACTTCGTTTCAGAGGGTGTTTTTAACATGGAATTCAAATTCAAGGTGCAAGGTCTTGTACGAAATTCGTTATACAGAGAAATTAGTTATACAGACGTTCGTTATAAGGGAGTTCCACTGTATATGTTTCTAAATCAAGGCATACTGTGACAATAAAGAAAAAAATAAATGGAATAAAATAAACATAAAACACGCTGCAGGTCGCTGACGGTAAGTAATAGAAAAAAATTGTATTCAAAAGGAAAATTCACAATAAAAAAGATATGTTCCTGGAGAAGAAAATTTTGATAGCGCCGCGACGCCTGGCGTCTTAATTCTTTTCTCCGACTTTTAAGCACATCTCAAGTCAACATTGACTTGTACCAAATACCGTCAACAGAATAAAAAAAATTCATCCCTTTTCGAGGAAAATTAGGTTACCAAGATAAGTGAATCAGCTTGTACTACTAAAGAAACAAATATACAGGGTGTTTCCTAAACATGCGGCAAAAATTCAGGGGGTTGTTCCTTGGACTATTTTAAGCATGTTTTGTCCTTTTGATGATTTTTGAAAAACCTCTTTGTTTCGAAGATACAGGGCGAACAACATTTTCCATATTTTTCAAATTAATAATAGTTTAAATAAAAATGCGTACCGCACTGTGTTTACTAAGTAGGTACAATTTATTTCTAAATTTGTTTAACAACATTCCAATTACTAAAAACGGCCAGTTTTTCACTTAAAATTGATAAGTTCAGATGGTAAAGGAATACAGATTAAACACGGTTTTCATTTGAATTCGTTCTTTTGGCTAGAGGTGGTCATTTTCAACAGTTTTTGTAGGTTAAGTTAAATTTTCATGTAATTTTTCATAATAAAATGTTATTATCTAAAATTTTGTTTCCCCCGTATCTTCGAAACAAAGAGGTTTTTCAAAAATCATCAAAGGACAAAATATTCTTAGAATAGTCCAAGGAACAATCCCCTGAATTTTTGCCGCATGTTTAGGAAACACCCTGTATATTATGGGAAATCTCTCGGATTCTGATGGAACATAAAAAATGAAGATGACATGTTCCCATAATTTTTTTCCTAGCGGCCCTCCCTACGAAGATACGACCTCCTAAATGACGCCACTGACAATCCAATTTAGTGGAATATTATGTTTCAAACAACTCGTTATAATTTGATGAAAATTTGATATGATTAATGGTATTAAGGACCTCTTGAATCACAGCACTCAACATTTCAAATAGCTTGTTCAGTTTACCAGGGCCGGACTTGGTTGTACATTTTAATGCTTACATTTTTAACACCCTGTAAGGTGCTTAAAAAAATTTGTTTGGATACCTTGAAAAGATACTTTTGTTCAGTATCGATAAAATGAACCGTTTTCGAAAAAAAAATAATGAAAGAAGTAAGTAATTGAAATCTATTCCACTAAAATGAATTTCCAGTGGCGTCATTTAGGAGGTCGTATCTTAGTAGGGAGGGCCGCTAGAAAAAAAATTATGGAAACTTGTCATCTTATTTTTATTCTATCTGAATCCGAGAGATTCCCCACAATTTCTGGGACACACTGTATAATAATTAAGACCAACGTGAGCTAATAACAATAAAACCAAGTATTACTTACGCCACTTTCCACCATTTGCCCACCATTTCGGCATATTCATTTTAGTCGGGGAAATCCAAAGATGAAGCAGGCAACACACAATACACTAACAAGTCGATGATGGTTTCGCACTTGCAACTTCTGCAAACAATTAAACGCACTATAAATCAATGAATTAATGGGAAGAACTTTCTAAAATAAATTCCGATACGGTTAATCAATACGCAAGGTTGACATCTGAATGACACTAGGTACTATCTATTTGGTACTTTGTGTCAGACGCTCAGGTACTCTCTGATTCTGAAATCTGAAGTTGCTATGGTGATTTTTCAGAATAATCACGAAGGAGATTAGTTAAATTAGGTCTGGACACGAACAAAATCAATTTTTACATCTCGCATTAGCTGACGTAAGCAAATTGGTGTATAATTAAACCAGTTTTTTCCTAAATGAAAGCTTCAAAGGATTTTCGAAGAAGATTGACAGAACTTGTTTGTATAAGTCCAAATTCCAATCTTATAACAATCTTAATGCCATCAAATTCTTCAAGGTCTTCTTCAGAAAGATTAATGACAATTTCAAGTACCTCAATTGGGATTCGTGAAAAATACAATGTCATTATTAGGTATTCAGTTCCGTGTAGAATTGCCGAATTTTATTTGATTATTATTCGAGGAAAACAAACAAAATTATGATTCTTCTTGTCGAAAATAATACAGGGTCTCTGTAAACAAATATGAGGGACTTAGGGAGAAGATTCCTGGATAAAAATAAGCAAGGGTAGTTCATATAATTTTTTTCCGAAATCGACCTCCCTTCCAAGATACAGCCTTTGGAAGGCGATGACAAGTTGACAGTTTTTTATTTTTTCAGGAGTCTTAAAAAACACCGAGTCATAAAACTATACATAATATGAAGCACCAAGTAGATGTTACTCACACCATTTTTCAGATTTCATAACTATATTATTAGGGAATTAAAATAACAACCCCTTATGATTTTCCTTCAAAAATCGTTTTCGTGAAATAGATTTTAGAAAAATAAAATTATCTTATGGTTTCCCATTCAATTCTGGAGAAAAAAGTCTCTTACAAAATTTCAATATAG
This sequence comes from Propylea japonica, assembly GCA_013421045.1. Taxonomy (NCBI): domain Eukaryota; kingdom Metazoa; phylum Arthropoda; class Insecta; order Coleoptera; family Coccinellidae; genus Propylea; species Propylea japonica. The sequence continues at coordinate 82,683,765 of CM024242.1, read as the reverse complement.
TAAATACTTTTCTCGGAAAAAAATAAAAAAAAGTTATGATCACTGTTCATTCCATTTCATCGTATATTCCATATAATGAATATTCTAAGATATTGTTTATGCTCAAAATTGGTTTTGTCAAATATGCTTATTAATCGAAGAAAAGTTTTATTTGTGAAATTAGAATATTACGGATATAATTTTCTTCTGGAAATTAGTAATTAAACCTTCAGAAAGATTATAGAACATTTTATCTCCTGTCATAGACATACAATATCTTAGAATATTCATTCTATGGAACACTTATACGGTGAAATGGAATGAACTCAGAGTTTTTAAGAAAGCGTGAAAACTAAAAACTGTCAACTCGTCATCGCCTTCCAAAGGCTGCATAATTTATAGGAACAACCCCTGCCTATTTTCATCGAGGTATCATCTCCCTTAGTCTCTCGCATTTGTCTACAGACACCCTGTAGTGACCAGTTAGCATCGTTGGAGCAAAGATATTCTATTGTATATATTATATATTATAGTAGAATATCTTTGGTTGTAAGCTGTTATTCAACATCCAACCAATGAAGTTAATGCTAACGCGTAAGTAACATTCAACCGCCAATTCTGGTCGTTTGAATTCGCTAGCTTATTTCCGCGATTTCAATTATTTTTTTCTCAAAAACCTGACTACGCAAAGAAAAACGGGTTATCGCTATGATTTTCTGAGGCCCCATCATTTCTAAAATGGTTTTGATCACTGGAAAAGCAAATTGAATTACTTTCATATTCAAATCCTCAACCTATAGTTGAACTTGTAGAATGTCTTCGAAACTTGAAATTTTCAGGACAGGTCTAATATTTCAATCTGAAAGTTAAATTCCAGAATAAATAAAATGAGTCAAATGAATGTCAGGATATTCACAACATTCCCAACACATATACAGGGTGTTTCTGAATTGATGCGAAAGATTTAAGGGGGTGATTCCTCAGATTATTTGATAAAAACAGTTCCCATAAATGTATTGTTTTCAAGATACAGGATGTTAAAGTTTAACTGGAACTGACTGAAAAAGAGGTACTGAGTAAAAAAGTGGTAACAATCATTAACTTTGAATTCTTCGTTTAATTTGTGTCAAAATATAACTTTTGTTTTTTCCGCCCGGGACACCCTTGTTATGTGAAAATATTATGCAACGAGCGTATAATGATAGCTATTATTTTCGAGGTGAAGTTTAGGCCAAGTGCCATAGGCGAGTGGGCCAAATCACTTCAACTCTCAAGCGTGGAAAAAGTAAAATTGACACATGAGAAATTTTTGGAGAACTTGTCATTGTATATTCTGTAATAAAAAAAGCTTTAATAGATATAATGGAAGTAGATTTGGCCTCGATTGACAAGGTATGCCTCTCAGAGGAAGAAGTAAACTGTGTGTTTTACTCTTTCTCTGAGGTATGCCTATATTTGTTAGTTGGAGTACTTCAGAATACTGAAGAAATACCAATTTAAATAATATTATATCAAAGCTAAATCGATGAAGCATCTGACAGCAGTGATTAATAATCTCATTATTCCCTTGTGATTAATGGGTATTATTAAGGCCGAGCACAGAGACGTACAATTGACGGATTTTACGATAGTCGTGGATAAGATGATTTTTTTGTCACAAATTGAACGGAGAATTCAAAAATAATTGCTAGTTTAAAATATTTCAGTGGCGTACCACCTTTTGTTTCGAGTTTCGATTAAATCTTTAACACCCTGATACAATGTTTCCGGATCTATACATTTATGGGAACTTTTATTTCATAAAAGGATCTGAGGAATCACTTCTTAAGTCTTTGTCACCACCCTATATAATAATATTATATAGGGTGGTGAACAAGCGCGCAAAAGCTTCTGCCTCACGTTGGGTATTTCTTCAGTTTTCCATTTGTTTTGGAACTTTTCCTCTAAAAAAATCAAAACATACCCACAATTGAAAACATATGCTCAAAAAATGTAATCCGACAAAATTGAGCAATAAACATCACGCAATATACATAAAAACACTAACCAAATTTCTTCCTGAAGATGATAGATGACACTTGAAAAACACTAACAAACAATAAACAAACGTGCGGCGTTCAATACAACAAAATATTTTTCTCAAAACTATCTGTACCGCTCAACATTCACCAGAGACTCCACACAGAAACTAAAACAGAAAGAGACCGTGCAAATTACAGGTGAAACATTTCACAATCACTTCTTTATTATGCATCGTCATTAATATTTTTATTCAGTCTACTTACTGTTTATACTGAGGAACGTTTCAATGATACTTCTGATTGTTATTGCATAATTAGTATATGAGTACTCCGGCATGATAAGAATTGCTAATAGAATTCAAGGAACCATTTCGTTATAACTGTCTGAAAGTAATTTCGAATATTATCGGCGTTTTAACTAATGTAAGATATTCAAACGAAATTAAGAAATGCTTGACTTGAAGACATAATACACTCTACGGCAAAATAATCGATGAAGTTTGTTCATTCATAAATATGCTATTTCAGGGTAGGTAGATTTATTCTTATAGCGTTTTCTTCTGGGAAAACTGGTGCGCACCAGAATTTCCCCAGTGCAATTTTTCGTGTTCCATTGATACGAAGAAAAATTAAATGCTCATAAAAAATTGCACTCAGATCGCACTGGAGCAATTCTGGTGCGCACCAGTATTCCCAAAAGAAAACGCTATTAATCAATCACCAGTTTTGAATTTCAAAAAAACTCGGAGTACGTCATTTTATACAGGGTGAAACAAAACATGTTTTTTTACCCTAACTTTAGAACCAGCCCTGTTGTGTTCAAGTTGTTCTACCGTGTGATTTCTTATTTCATCATCAAGACAGATCTTCTCTTAACAATTTAATGTTTTATTTATAACAATAGAGCAATTTTTGTTAAAGATATAGGGTTTTTCAGGGCAACATAAAACTTCACAATTTCGCTATGACTATGAAAGTACTTTCACAAATTTAACCTTGAAGCCGAACGTTATGAACATAAACTGAAAACTGAGTGAAAACATAAAACATGAGAAGTGTTAGAGCAATATGCTTTATAATGCTCGACCGCATCAACCGCATGTGGCTAGGATTGTCAGGGAGTATTTAGCAGAGGTTGAAATCCAAGAATTCAACTGGCCCGCTCTAAGCCCAGATTTGAACCCAATTGGGCATGTTTGGATGCTCTTGGGAGCAAAGATTAGGGACGACTCCTTAATCTTTGCTTGGTAGGAAAATTCGATCTCGCGTACCAACTCCTGAAATTTTGCAGCAGCTCAGTGATGCTATAATTGATTCAAATCCTTAATGGGGACATGCCGAGACGAATTGCACCTGTTATCCGTATCTGGGCGGAAAACACATTATGTTTTCGACTTTGTTTTCAGTTCATTTTCATTAGGTCAGAACTTTAGGTTGAACTTGTTGAAGTACTGTTGTAGCCTCAGCGAAATTTAATGTTTTACTGAAAACCCTGTATCTTTAACAAAAATTGGTCTAGTGTTATGAATGAAGAATTAAAATAATATATATATAATATATATAATAAAATAAGAAATTACATGGAGGAACAACTGGAACACACCATGTATGAAATGACGTTCGCCGAGTTTTCGTGAAATTAAAAACTGGTGATTGGTTAAAAATGAATATACATACCTACAATTGAAAAAAAAATTCAATCGAGTCGGACTTGCGAGCGATCAATGGTAAAGATATTTTAACGCGAGAGCCGAGCAAGTTCGAGACTATCAAGCGTTAGATCATTAAACGAGTTGATTACAAGATTTTTCCGTCGACCGTATTATGAATTGAGTATAAATTCTTGTATGAAAAACATTTTTATTTTGTGCAAGACATACATTCGACATAATATGAATCTCTATGTTTCAGTAGAGTTGTGACATTACTCGTATTGCTTCTGAATACTTTGTGTTTGGTTGCTCAATACAATTGAAATAGTGTCAGTTGCAGGAACGTCCATTAAAATTTAAAGGTCCATTAAACCCTTATGCCCGATTGCACCGTTTAGGCCCTGAAATGACGTTTCATCAATGGAATAAACGTCACTTAAGGGCTTAAACGTTGTTTAGACGAACGGTGCAATCGGGCATTAATCCTCCATTAGTTCCTTGTAATAATGGAGGATTAAGAGTTTAATTAAACTCTTAGGATTAAGGGTTTAATGGACCTTTAAATTTTAAAGGATCCCCCACACCAACGCGGTACTGCGGGAGCGGGAGCGGGAACGGTAACGACGCGGTGTACTGCGGGAAGCGGGAAGTTTTTCTATTCACACCAAAGCGGTAAAGTACGCGGTAACGTGAAGATTTATATGAGTTTTCTGGTCGAAAAAAATGGATTTCTCATCCGATGAAGAAGAAGCCCTTCTAATAATTGCACTTTTTGGAAAGAAGCTAAATTATGCTTCAACTTGTGGTATCGCTTAAAGTTGTCACATCAACAATTATTTTTTATGAATTTTTGAATTTGAAAAAAGTTCGAAAAATGAATTTATTTACCTGAACAGGACTTAGTCACCTTGTGGAGGTCTATAAATAATACATAAATTTTCTTTAAAAAGTCACTGAAAGCGAGGAAGACTATAATAATTGGTGATATACTGGGTGGCCACCCTAGACGCGGATCTCGTGCGATGAAGTGAATGAAGGTATATTGCGAAAAAAAATTACTATGGACATGTATAGGGTATACATAAACATATTTCAAAATTATTGGTATGTATACCGGGTGTTCATTGGAAGAAGTGTCACTTTGATCTATATCTTTGTTGTCCAACACCCGGTATACATACGAATAATTTTGAAATATGCTTATGTACACCCTATACATGTCGCCAATAATTCTTTTTTTGCAATATACCGTTATTCACTTCATCGCAATGACATCCACGTCTAGGGTGGCCACCCAGTATATCAACAAATTATTATAGTCCTTCTCACTTTCAGTGACTTTTTAAAGAAAATTTATTATTTATTTTCGACCTCCACAAGGTGACTAAGTCCTGTTCAGGTAAATAAATTGAATTTTTTGAACTTTTATCAAATTCAAAAATTCATAAAAAAATAATTGTTGATGTGACAACTTTAAGCGATACCACAAATTAATGCATGATTAGCTTCTTTCTAAAAGTGAATCAATTATTCGTAATTCGAAATACAAAGTGTTTTTTTCACCCTGAACACTTTGAATGAAGATCAATGAGTCCGACCCTGGAATAATGAAATAATTGATGTATTTCTGACTCGACCTTAGCATGTGCCAATAACCCCCCAAGTTTCAATAATATCCGTCAATAAGTTTGGATTTTATGATGGTCTAAGTATTTCCATGAAGTTGGAAAAACACCCTGTAGTTTTCTAGGGAAACCCAGAAATTAATTTTTTATAGTCAATCAGTAGTCAGCTAGTGCCACTCTATCTCTGGAAAGAGTATGTACAGTTATTCCCCGGGCACCCTGTATATTACTCCATAGAGTAGCAATAGTATTGAGAAAAATTATATTGCTTTAAGGAAAAAAAGTGGGTTCATGATATTAATTTTGAACGAGAAGAATATGAAGAATTTCACACGTTAATGCCACAGTTGCGAAAAGACCCAAAAAAATTCTACATATATTTCAGAATGACCCCTGAATATTTCGATGACCTTTTAAATCTTATTAGAGAAGATATCCGTAAGAGTAATTCGAGAAGCAATTAGTCCGGAAGAACGTCTTGCAGTAATACTACAGTAACACTTTCGTTCAATTCGGTGCCTATTTTGTCCCATACTATACTTTATCTCTTTTCCGAAGATTTTTGTATTCGGGATGTTCCAAATCATATAAAATTGGATGGGCTTTCACAATTTCAATCAATCTTTCAGTGAACGACATTGTACGAAGCTAGGTACGTATATGAATTTACACAGCGGGAACGCGGGAAAAACACTGCATGCAGCGTTACGAATATAGAACGCTGCAGTCCCGCGTTCGTAGGTCCCGCCCTACGCCTGAGTGTGAGTACTTCCATATCCCGCCACATGTCTTGATCCCGCGTCGTTCCCGCTATCGCTCCCGCTCCCGCTGTCCCGCGTCGGTGTGGGGGATCCTTAATGGACGTTCCTGCAACTGAGCAATAGTATTGTAAATAGCATTATTGTTCAATTTCGTATACGTTAAATCCACATTTTATTCCGGGGTCGATGAAAAGAAAGTTTTTTGCGCTTTATCTCATTATTGTAATTTTGTTGGAAAAATTAACAATAGAAATTGAACTGTCACATAAAAAAATTTTTTCCGATTTGTAATTATATTCCTGGTAAAACTAATAGTTCTACGAAAATCGAAAATTATGAATACATTTCGAATTTATTCATTTTATTACTTTTGTTATGTTCTTTCAAGCATTTTGGAAACAAATTTAGAAACAAGAATCATCAGATCATTTATTTGATATTTTTGACCGAATGTAGCATTTTCAATTAAAGTCTAAATAATTTTTTGTTTGTAAAGGAGCTAGAGGGTTGAATTTTTGTATCTCTAATATTTAAGACGCTTTTTAAGTGCTGTTAAATTTCAGTGATATTTATTCTTTACCCTCTTTTGTACAAAAAAAACTTTATATCGTTGGTGGACAGCAGAATATAGACTTTTCGGATTTCTAGTTTGAAAAGTATGCAAGAAATCAAATTTCAGATCTCTTCAACCTGCAAATCACTTGACTGATTTCACCCTTCAACAAACCATGCCAAGATATTGGGATTATGTACACAGTCTCAAAATTTTAAGTCTCTATGTCACGAAGTTTTCAGATCTTGTCACTGAATGAAATGTATATAAAATTTATCTATCATGTCTTACAAAGGGTGAGCATCAAAAGCATAATATTCTTTAGAATTATTTATTTATAATAATTTCCATTAGAGTAATCTTTGGTTAAGAATATTTCTTACTGAAAAATATCGTATTAGATACTATAAATTTCCTGAATTATTATTACTTGTTTTTCATATTGAAATACAATTCGAAAGCTCATTATTCAATACACAAACACAACTGAAGAAAAACTTCAATTAAATTAGGGCAAATAACACTGGCCTCTAAAATAAATTAGCCCAAAAAATTAACAATAACATTGAGTGAATCGATTAAAACTAAAAACTGTTAGGGCTCTATCAGTCTCTAATACAAATTATACCTCATTTAAAAACCCAATATATGCATAAGGTTAAATAAATCACAGAATATAATGCATGCTCAACAAACTTATGAACAATCCAAAATTTCTATTAATTAAATACATACAATAGAAATTTATAATTGAGCCTCGAATCTCATCTAAAATAAATTCTAACCTACCATTAAAATTGAGTTAGTTACTTTATCACTTCTCATCGGTCGACTATATCACTCTTGTTCATCAAAAAATATCTCAAAATGTTCGAAAGCATTTTTCAGTGGTGCAAAAAGAAGGTTTGCGTGTAGTGAAATACAAGTATTAAATATCAATCGAAAAATACTGAGTAATTTTTTTTTTCAAATTCCTAAAATATTACAATACAATATTCGCAATATGGCAATTTAAGTACTTCAACTATTTAAAGGAATACCTTTAATAATGCAAAGCATCGAAACACAAGCAAAACGCAACACATATGGATGAAAATATAAATATTACCAGTATTCAAAATTTCCGCATTCACATTGTTCTTCTCAGACTATTCATTACTTAAGGACGTTACTTAAATGTTTAACCTTAATTTTTAGTACTGTAAAAACTAGAATACCACATCATTATTCTGGATCCTTACAAATTTTGGAAGCCATTTCACGCAAAGGTTCCAATTCTTTAGTACTGACTAGATCAAATTCGGTGACGAAATAGTAGAAATGTTTATAGCACGTGTTAACGTGTGCTTCCTAAAATATATAAATTTTTAACGCTAAAAAAGGAATGTTATAAGTTCTACTTACAGCTGCTATCGTGACGATGTTCTGAAAATGATGTATGTAGACATGCACGAAAACTCTATGCAACCTTGCTAGGATTTTACTGCAATGGGTCAAGAAATTCTTGGGGAACGGTAAATCTGAGGTGCAAGGAAATAAGGCCTGATTATTTATTTGAATCTCAATCCAGTCCATTAAGTTGCTTATATATTCTCTAGCAGGTAGGGGTGTTGGCTTTTTATATTTAGCCCCATCAGCCCACAAATATTCGAATCGTGGTCCTCCTGACATAGTTGGACATGTTTGATCTGTACAATATTCAGAAATCGTACCATAAATAAGGTTAATTCTATTGAAGAAATCCACAACTGAAAGAAATAGTTTGAGAACTTGTTTCATTTCATTTTATAAGAAAATTACCATGGACTGCAACCCAATCGTTCAAGTCTTCTCCTGAAGGTAATTTCACTGCATTTCTCAAATTGATGCCTGAATTCAAACTGGCACAAGCTTGTTTATGCAAACTATACCTTATAGTTCCATGAGCAAACTTTTTTCGTGGCCTGAAAGTCTGCAAGTTGAAATAATAATTAAATGTTTGCTAGCTTATAAAGAAAAGTAGGAATCATTTTACCTTTTCCTTCTGAAAGAAATCCAAAAAGTTATTGAGCGCCATTTCACAATGTGGTTTTAGAGGAGAACAACTTTTTTGTTAATTTAAAAGGAAAACAACAATAAAAATAAGCGGAAATGGCACAAAAATATTCAAGGTTAATCAAACGTCATTCTAAGGACGTCCGGTGTAAAACGGTGGGGGGACTTTAGGGCATTCATTGGTAATTTCCTGTAAATCGATTGATAAAACTGAAATCCTTGTTCAATTATTTTCATCCAATGCTTAGGATCGTTTCAATTCATTATTTGAGGGCACTGAAGATCCAAAATTGCTCCCACATATTTTTATTCTCATCAATTTGAATTTCGCGAAAATTGACCTGTATTTCCACCTAGCGGCGAATTCAGCAAATAAAAAATCAAACAAAGCAATGGCGTCTGAATTGTCAAAAATTGGCAAATAAAATATCGCAATTTGAAATTTAAAATAAATGAAGCTACAATTTGTTAAATCGAAAACTTCAGCTCCAAACCCTGTTGATACTTTAGAAACAAGGATAGTGGAAATTCGTATGCATTAAAATGGTATTTTCATGAAATCTATAAGGGGTGTTCAGTTGATGAAAATCTTCCAATTTTTCTGAAAATTCTTATGCATCTGTTTGGGTAAGATGAGTAAAAAATATGGATACGAAACTATGCAGAATATGTGGACAAGTCGGTACAAACCATCAAGATATATTCAAAATAGAGGGTTTGAAACACAAAATAGAAACCTGTCTTCCGATATTTGTAAGTTTGAATCTATTTCTTGGAAGCATTACTACTTCGAAATCTTTTAGGTCACACAGCATTGTCTTCTACCAGATACTATATGCCCAGATTGTTTGGAAAATATAACAAAATTCTACTACTTCATAAAAAATTGCCTTCAAAGTATCATAATATTGGAAAGTCAATACGACATTACAGAATCTTGTTTAAAATCAAAAAGAAGACACGACAAAAGCTGTCTTGTTGATTTTTCTGCACCCACAAAAGCTCAAGAAACCCAAACTGAAGATACATATGATATATTATTTACAAAGTACTATGAAAAAAATTCAGAAAAAATTAAGTTACCATTTGAAGGTTGTGATATAAATTTAGTCGATTATGGGATTGACTCAGATATTTCTGAATCTGAAAATCTGTCCCAAAATAAAGGAGTCGTGGTTGTGAATAGCAAAACTCGTAAAAAGGTTGATGATGTGTTAAATGATCTCATAAGTAAGACTTCTTTCACTAAACAGTATTTTGATAACTTCGAGAATAGTTTAATAAGTGAGATTACTCACAGAAAGGGAGTTAAAAGAAAATCAAATGCGATAGAAAATGATCCTCCTAAAATCTTCAGAATGGATGGTGTGAATCGAAGGAAAAGTAAGGATCCTAAAAAACGTTTGAATAGCAACAATCACCTTATTAGTAATCTACAAGAGACTGAAAATAAAAATAAAAGCGATGAAAATCAAGTGGAAGTAGCTAATGATCAGGTAATTTTTGGTATTGGGTAATCAAGTATCTTTCTGTAGTGCAATTGTTTCCAGGGTAAAAATATAGCAGATATGATACTACCACAAAACTGTCTTTTGTGTGATACACAATTAATTGGTCCTAGTGCTTTGGCTGCACATATATTTGAAGTACACAACTTAGATTTCAATCAGACATTAGAAAATTTGTCTGATAAAAAGAAGAAAATACCGAACTTACTGAAAATTTCTGACATAAAACGGAATAGCATTTCTGGTGAGTATTTTCTTCGTTCTCTCCTATATGAACAATTTCTTTGAATATTTTCGTAGATGATAACCAGCAAGATTACAATGTCACAGACAACACATGCCAAATTTGTACTTACTCGTCTTCTACAAAACAAGAATTGTACACACACTGTCGAACTGAGCATCCTACTGAAGTACCCTTGATGTGCGGTATCTGCTTTCAACCGATGACATCTCTAGTCAATCTAAGGAACCACTTGAGGATCTGTGCCATAGAATATCCAGTGAAAACGAGATATTTTTGCTCTGTGTGCAAGTACGGAGAGGACGGTATGAGAGAAATGGAGAATCACGTGTTAATACACGACTTTTTGATCGATATTTGTAAGAAGGAAGTTAAGATGTTTGATCCTGCCGATTATGTCAAGCTCAACAACTCTTGTGAACATGGTGAGAATTTCATTGTTTCGACCTTTTTTTATCTTAGATGGCGCTCTTATAGATCACCCTAAACATTTGACGACTGAGTGCGCGTCCACAACGGCGCAACCGACCCTAGCCCATCGCACCGCGATGTCGATATTTGAAGTTTGTTACGAACTAAATACGTCATTTGATGACATCGCGGTGCGATGGGCTAGGGTCGGTGCGCGTTGTGGACTCGTACTAAGTTGTATGATTAGATTAAGTTAATCAAGCAAGCAGTTCTATAGGAATAATTTACCATCAATTCTTATAATTCAGAATTAAATTATCCGTGTCATTAGTGAGATAGAGCCTCAAATATGTCAAAATGTCATTGAAAATTTTAACAAGAGGGTGGATGTCTATAGAGCTCCAAGATATTTTTTCCGTACATAAATGTCATAATTGATACTTCAATACGAATAAAAAGTTTTTGAGAATTAATGCGAATCAAGTGTTCTATTCATTCTTTAAAAAAAAACACGCAATTTGAAACACCCTTTATTACAGTATTCGTTTTGAGATTCGTGCTCCTGAGCTGTTCCAGTGCTTGTGCGCAGCCAATGGCAAGCCGTATTTCGAGCTTTTGAGTTACTCAGGAGCACGAAATATTTCAAAACGAATAGGCTATTTATAAGCCCTGCTGTGGCAGGTACCTAAAGATCGGTCGTCCATCCAAGTACTGAGCTTATCGAACAATATTAACTTGGGTTTTTAAATTGAATAGATGCTTGAATTATTTTAAGTTTTTTTTTCAGAAAGTTATTCTCTTCTAAAGGGTTTTCCAATAAGAGGTGTTATTTCGAATAGCCCGCTATTTCGGTAGATGTCACGTTTGAAGCTGTCATTTTTGGACATTTGACAAGTAGAAACTACGCCATTAATAAAAATGGAACGATACACGCTTCAAGAACGTATTGGAATCATTAAAATTTACTATAAAAATGGATAAACATTTTTGGGTCGTCGTGAAGCACCTTGTCGGACCGCAATAAAGAAATTGTTGGAAGAGTTAGTGATGTAAGAATAAAACCCCTGCACGTCGCTCAAGAAGAGTCGAGAATATTGCTTTTTCGAAAATGAAGCTGGAGCAATAGTTACGGTGAATGGATTGCGCTACTGAGAGATGATTGATGATTTTTTATGGCCTAAATTGGATAGTATTGATGTGGATAACGTTTACTTTCAACAAGACGGCGTTACGTGCCACACAAACAACGAAACCTTTGATCTTTTGCGGCAAAAGTTTCCGGACCGTGTTATCTCTTGAAGAGGTGAATACAATGGCCACCGAGATCTTGTGATTTAATACCTTGCGGCTTCTTCCTTTGGGGCCACGTGAAAGAGAAGGTCTACGCCAATAGCCCAGCGTCTATTCAAGACCTCAAAGATGAAATTCGTGAGGCTATTGAGGACATAGGGCAGCCACTTTGCGATTTGGTTATGGAAAATTTCATTAAAACGATATGGTCGTGTGAGCGTGGTCGTGGTGGTCATTTGCCTGATGTTACTTTCCACTATTAACGGCATAGTTTCTTCTTCATAATGAAATAAATATCCGATCATTTATATTAAAAAATGGCATTTTTCTTTGAATATCAAAATAACACCTCTTACTGGAAAACCCTTTACTTCCTCAAGAATTTTTTCACTTCTCTGTTTATTGCGCACAATGTTGTGCATTTAAATCTCTATCATTCCGGTCAGGTTGAATATTCTTCTAGAAAAATATTAACATTTACAGGTCCAGTTTCTCCAACATCGAAAAATCTAAGCTGCAGTCTCTGCTTCCAGTCAAACTTTCAGTCTTTCAAGGACTTCAGCAGCCATCGTCGTAAACAGCACAGCAAATTCCACTGTGACCTCTGCAACAAATTTTACGGTAGAAATTCTCATCTTTGGAAACACGTTAACCGGCTTCACAAGAACCACCCTAGCATAACTTGCCAAATCTGCCAAAAAACAAGCGCGTCAAAGTATCACCTCGGACAGCATTTCTCAAAAATACACTCGACAAAACAAAAGAGCAATGCACAAGGAATGAACGTGGAACTGGATAATGATCAGTTCATGTTCAGCAATTTCAATTTTTTGAAACAAGAGAAAAAAAGCACTTCTTCGGAATTCGATGAGATATCGAATAACGCAGTTTCTGATCAAGAAGTATCGGATGAGGTTTTCTCGACAAATGTTCCTGTCCCGAAAGAAGTCGATGCTTCCAGTCATTTGTACACAAATATCATTACGAATTATACTCCTCCACCGAACGAGGGCGACTTTAAATGCCCGAAATGTTCGAAAGGTTTCTCGAAAAAATTGCTGCTAAAAAAGCATAAGAAAAACTGCAGGCCGAAGATGCAGAAAGATCTGTTAACCCGATGCAAATCTTGCGCTAGAATCTTCAAGGACAGGCAGAGTCTTGCCAAACATTTGGTGAATTACCATTCGGAATACACTTGTGAAATTTGCTCGCAGAAGTCTCAAAGCAAGTGCGAAATAGTTTCGCACATAAGATTCACCCATCCTCAGTGCAAGCTTTTCTGCAAGATCTGTGGTAACATCTTACGGTCTCAGCAAAACCTAGCCGATCATATAAAGGATCACTCAAACTCCTATATTTGCCAGTTCTGCGGTGACTCTTTACCGTCGAAAATAAAGTTGAAAATGCACATTCTGAGCCTGCACAGGAAAATTTTGAGTTTAAGCTGCGGTATATGTCTGAAATTATTCGAGAATCAACACATCTTGAGAAACCACGTACAGTTAGTACACAAGAACGATTTGAGACCATTAACTTCATGCACCGTCTGCGGTAAGAATTACGGTTCCAAATGGAAGACCTACGATCACCTCAACAAGTCCCACGGACGTATTTTCAAGGTTTGTAAGACTTGTTTAGAGATTTTCAATACAGAAGAAGAATTAAATTTGCATTACGAAGAAATTCACTGTTCTAAAAACCAAATAACTTCAACTGTTAAACACTCACAGTTCAACAGTTATATGAAGCAAGAGATCGAAGAAGTTGATGAATCTGAAAGTTGTAAGGAAGAAATGGATGATATTGAAGAAATGGACAATGGTAACGAAGAAATATTTACTAACTTTGCTCCGGAAAATATATCTGCAACAAAAATATCGTTACTAGAGAAAAGATTGATAGGTAAAAAGATAATAAAAGAAGAAAATACAAACAAAACGAACGAAGATAAAATTAAATTCAATACAGTTAAAACAAAAATTGCTCAGCCGAAGAAAACTGTGGATTACCCTAGAAACGAAGATGATTTGGCAGCCCAACAGAACAGCTCAAAGAGAACTGTTTATTTCAACAGCGATGTACCTTCACTGTGCGAAATATGTTTTAAAACATGGCCGGCAAAGAAGCATTTATGGCAACATTACATTCGTTGTCACAAAAGTGTTGCAGCAACAGTTTGCGGCATTTGTTTGAAGACCAATGTTGATTACCAAACTTTACAGAACCATCTCAAACAAAATCACCCAACGTTACTTCACGGTCAAGGATTCGGTTCAAACTTTATATGCAGAATTTGTGGGAGGTACCACAACGCAAGCTCTAAGTTGAAGTTACACATGGCCATACATGAAAACTTTGACTGGTCGTTGTTGGAAAATAAAGATGAAAAAACAACTTTAAATGGCGATAAACAATCACAGAGAAGAAACGAAGACAACGAAACATACTACGAAAGCCTGATAGAACAAGTTGAGTGTTCCTCGAATGAAGAAGAAGAAAGTGAGGATGAACAAAAAGAAGATAAAGATAACATAAGCAGTTCTGAAGTTAATGAAGACGAGAGTGAAAGCGAAAGTGATTCTGAAAACTCAAACAGAAATGAAAACCAAAACAACCAACAATTCCGTAGTAACTCTTCTGAAAACTCAGTTGAAGAAATTGGTCGATTCAAAATTGACTCAAGTTATAATAACCAAGTGGATCGTATAAACAGCAATAAAGAATATACAGAGGTTGCGACTGAATTTCAAAGTACCGAAAGTGATGAATCAAGTTCGGATAGTTGTAGTAGCGAAGATGAAGATATGATTGAAGGTAATGAAGATAGATCTAACACTGCATCATCTGGTGAAGTGTTGATAGTGAGTGGATTGACCAATTCGAGCAGTAATGCTCTTCTGGTAAATTCTATGGGTGATTCTTTACCATTTGCAGACAATGGTTTGTTCCGGTTCAAAACTGAAGAACTGGATTCTGCGGTTAAAAGTATCAGTTTAGAATGTGATGGACAAGTCAAAGAAGATCTAGAGATTGAATATTGCGAGCTGTCGATTGGTACTCCTTTGAATGACAGGGAGATTGAATCGGCTGTAGGAAGCATTCTGTAAATTTTTCATATTAAATAACTTGGTATTGTAAATTGTTTCTGAGAACCGTATGGTTTAAAACAAATTCGTTAGCAATATTCAATCATTGTTAAGAAGTTAGATTTATATTCATACATTGTTTTGGGAATTCAACATTCCCTATACATATCACCCAAAGATTCCAAACCACATCTACCAGTGTGTATACATTCCATGGTATAACTTTAAATATGATAAGAAGTTCGTATATTTTTTTTGTTTATTCTAGTCATCTATTTATATAAGAAACTTTTCACTTTAGAGTTAGATTTAAGATTGTGAAACATAGTTTCTTAATTTTTGTGATCTTTTTTGCCATATTTTTTTACTTAATATTTTAAATTGTAGTATTTTTGATGTGTTTATTTAAGAGTTTGTCATGTTTAAGACTGTTTAAAATTACTTTTTTTCTAATTTTAATAATTTATTATGGACATTCTTGTCTTGTTCGAATGATGTAATATATTGAAATAAATGCCATAATTTTTGTAGAAATGTTTTATCATTACAACGGTAAATCTTGAAATTAACTAATAATGATAAATATAAAAAATCATTCAATGGTTTACAAAAAGTATTTTGTGAAGTTTTCAAATTATTTAATAGGTTTCTGATCAATCCAGCTGTTATTGGGTAATTTGTTTGATTCATTTATAAAAGACAATGTAAGAGTTCCTGAGGCAATAACCTCATTTCATGTGAATTCAAACTGGAAAATCTTAAGGATATTTCATTGAATCAAATTCATAATCCCTGAAACGTTCATTCGTAATTGTTTGAGTGAAATAGGACGGAAATCACATCACTTGGATTACCTTTCAAAAGAGAAGGGAAATGGTAATAAAACCATGATGTAAACACACTATTAAGAAATAAACATTTCATATTTGATAAGGAATAATATAGATATAAAATTAAACAAATTCTGTATAGAAAAAACAACAATTTTTAAAAATAAGGAAGATAATATTCACAAGTAAGGAACACATGGTTGTATATCTCAGATAAAAAAAAAAAGTTTTTTTATTGATCTGAGTTGTATATATAAAACAATATTTTTGATTTTTGATCATTTTCCATATCAATTGCAAATCGGCCCAGTTGTATGAGGACAAGCAAAAAAATGAGAAAATAAAGATTTTAAAATGACTAGAATAATAGCTCTGGAAAAAATATTTATACCAAAAACTGGTGTCAGGCCGCTTGTAAAAATTTTCAAATTAAAAAAAGCAATGTTAAAAATATACAGCGGACTTTCCCTATAACGGAAGCGCTAAATCCGCAGAAAGAAATTTCGTTATACAGAAAATTTGTTTCTATAGTCGGCAATGTCGCGGTCGACTTCACTGATAAATCTAAAATTCTAATTCAAACTTAAGCACTTCCTTTTAGACATTTTCGCACAAGTTTAATACTAGCGTGATGGTTAGATTGAAACCAAACAGAGGGGGGTGTATTTAAAACTGTTTCAGAAGGATCTCGCTGCCCACCGTAATGATTTAGTTTAAGGTCAGGATTTATTACGTACGTCCGGAAAAATTTCGGAAAAAACCCACCCTTATACCTTCCTACCAATACCCATTCAAAGAGTGATGTTCTTTGAATATTTCGTTATAGAGAGAGTTTACCTCGTTTTAGAGTGTTTTTAACATGGAATTTCCATTCAAGGTGCAATGTCTTTTACGAAATTAGTTATACAGACGTTCATTATAGGGAAGTTCCACTGTTTTTAGATAGGACAGATAATTATCCAAGAAAAATTGAAATTTCATTTCACCTGATAAAATATAGATAAATCGCGAGATAAAAAATATAACACATATACAAATTTTCTATTAATCTCTATCCATTCTATCATTTTGTAGAATGCATCTCATGAGCAATAAACATATGAATATCTTCGATATGTTTCTTCAAATTTTTCTTTTCATTACAACAAAACTTGCACATCTTACAGATATACTTCTTCATTTTTAAATGTACCATGCTAACATGTCTCCTAACATCAGTTTTCCTTGCAGAAACGTAATCGCAGGTATCACACTTGTGAACACGCAAGTTCTTATGAACGCTGTCTATATGTTTCCGAAGATTACCCTTCTGGTTGGCGCTAAACTCACACATATCGCATTTGAAACTCTTCAGATTCACATGTACGTTCTCTATATGAGCTTGAAGATTAACTTTTTTACTCGAACTATACTGACATATATCGCACTTATGCACCTTGAGATTTAAATGAACGTTCTCGATGTGTATTTGAAGATGTATTTTTCTGGAAGCGCTGTATTCACACCACTCGCATTTGTGGGGCCTTAGGTGGCTGTGGACGCTATCGTTGTGTCTTTTAAGAGCGTTTTTCCAACTAGAACTATAGTTGCAGGAATCACATTTATGTTTTCTTACTTTCATGTGGACACTAGTTATATGAAGTTGTAAATCGTTGTTACGACTAGAGCTATAATTGCACAACTCACATTTATGAGTCCTAGTATTTTTGTGTACACTAGAGACATGTTTGTTTAGGTCGTATCTCCAATTGGAATCAAAATCACAATATTGACATTTGTATTTTTGGAGGTCTCTATGAAAGACATCCTCGTGAATCTCCAGCAGAATCTTACTGTGTGAACTGAATACACATGCTGCGCACTTGTGGAATTGTCCAACTAAGGGGTTCGATGAGAAGTTACATTGATTGCAGTCATGATTACGCAGATCAGGATGAATTGAATCCATGTGTTTGCCGAGATCAACCAAACGGGTAGACGAAAAGCTGCATTGGCAGCATTTGAAATTTACGTTAGACTTATCATTATTTTCATTGCAGCTGTGAATAAAATTCAAGCATCAGATAGATTCCGAGAATTAAGGAATAAGAATTTAAAAACTTCAAACAATCGCTTCCTTTCGTTCATTTGCTTCTTACACTCACCTATCACTAATCGTTGCGCTTTTCTTATGTTTCGAACAGTTTATTACATCAAAAAATTCTTTATGAGTTTGCATTGATTCTGTTGTTGATTCATCTAAACAATCAGGTTCCTCTATCTTGACTTGTTCAACAAAATCAGTCACTATGAATTCATCTTTATAAAGGTCCACAACATCTTTTGATAACTCATTTGTTTGCAGTTCGTCTTTCCTAAGAATGAATAATTCTATCAGATTTACTGATGTCAGTTTCGATTGAATACATACCAAGTATTTGTACACATAATTAGTGTAATTTGTTTAATTGCGCACCTTTTTGGACAAAATTACAAATTAATAAATTATCCTTCGGTTTGTTTTTGTTTTGACAGGAAATAAATAAACATCCTCATTTTCTATGACTGATCACAAAACCTGATTCATTTCTTTTTTCGGTCCTCAAGGCTATAAAAACTTCCAGTTTAAATGACTTCTTTCCATTTGAAATTTTGCGTGCCAAATTTTCAAAAATAGAAATACTTTGGCACTTGCTAGAAGATTTCAGATAAACAATCATAACTGATCTTGAAGAGACGCGCAGAAAACATGGGTAAAGGAAGCAAAGGTGGAAATAAGGGAAATAATCCCCCAGTTGATGTAAGATCTATTTTTTATTATTTTCGAATTTATTCTTAATTTCCCTGAATATTTTCAGAAAAAAGCTGCCGCTGGTGCGACAAAAGGAACAGATAGTAAAGCTGAAACGAAGCCACCAGCAACAAAAGGTGGAAAGAAAGGTAATTAGTTAATTATTATTTGAATGACCGATTTATTATTATTCTTTTTGATTTTCAGGTGGAAAAAAGTGATACTTATCTGTCCTGAAAAATGAATTTTAGTTCATAAAATGATGTATATATCTTTAAAATCAGCTTCAATAATTTTTCTAATCTTACTGAAGATAAATATTTATTATAATCATATGCTGTGATGTTTGAATAAATAACTTTGTTAAGATCTATAATTTATTTTCAAGTGAAAGAAAAGTAGATTGAATAGAATACTTTTATTGATATCTTTTCTCAATAAATTAACTTTAAAACGTATTCTGTTGTGTTATGCTCAAATGAAATATACAAAATGCTTCGATGCGCAACATTGTTATTATTCTCTCTCAATTCTTAGAGTTTGAGTATTTTTTTTATTGAAATTTTGAATTCACCGCCTGTCAAATTATTATTAAATGCAAAATTGTCAATGAACTGCCAAGAAAGTCAAATGGATAAATTTTACGGTGAGTCCACTTTCCCAGTTATTTTGAAAATAATAAATGATACGTGGTGTCCTAACCCTAGTGTATAACTACCTTGACAAGCCTGAAAAAGACAGCCCAATGAACACTTCCGACAGCATCATTAACGAAAATAAGAGGATGAAGAAGAACTACACCACTAAGATCCACGTGTTGGAAAAGTCATCTAAGGATTATGCTTTCCATCTCGAGGCACCTTCACAAAACCTGAATAGCAGAAAAAGATCCAGAATACTCACGATCCCTAAACCTGGAGTTGCAGAAACGAAGAGGAAAGACATGGAGTTTGCTGAAGCACTAAATTCATCTAGAGAGGTAGAACGCAGATCTTCACACACCGATTTGAGCAAGCTATTTAAGGGATCTCGCAAACCTCACCCTGTTCTAACAGAGCGAGAGATAAAAGACATACAAAAAAGTAAGGAGGATCATTATTTAAGGTGTTTTTCATACACTATAAAACTATTTTCGAATAGAAACACTAAAAGGGTTCAAACATGACTTAAAAACTTATAAAAACAGATCTTGAAAAAATTTCTCAAAACGAATACAATTTCGGAAATTCACATCGGAAACATACGATGTTCAATGCATTAGAGAGTATTTTCTCGTCCATTTGAACAGTGGTAGACTCGACAGATTTACGTGGTATGTTTCGATGGATGGTCCAATGAACGAATAATATCTCTCAAATCGAGTAACACGGGCAACCCGACGCATTGAGTCAATGCGTTAGGCAGCGCATAATACTCGAATCGAGTATTTCAAGTTCCTTACCATACTGGTTCATTCAGGCCACTCCCAACGATAAGACAAAGACAACTGCATAATCCGCATAGAACCATTCATTCCTGCCTGAATCGTAGCACGTAAACCTTTCGAATATACTCTCTCTCTCTCCGATGCATTGAATTTCGTATGTTTCCGATGTGAATTTCCAAACCTGTATAATTAACAAATAACTATTTTTAGACGACAGCAATCATGATGAAGTCATGTCAACATACATAAAAAAGATGAAAGAAGGAATACAGCGACTTCAAGAAATAACCCAAAAATTCAATTGTACCGAAACATACAAAGAAGACATAGATTATCTCATTAGAAACCTAAAACAAGAACAAAACGAGACAAGAGAAAAAAATAAAATATTGTAAGAGTGGTTGAAATAAAACGCATGTGCTTGTGAGTAATTTTCATTTCTTTTTCTGCTTATTTAGCTTTTGAACACATCCAAATATACATAAGATATATAAGCAAATCTTGCTTGAAATTAGAACACACCAGTGAAATGATTACTGTGGTTTTTGAACTACCAAAATACATTCCAGAAAAGTGTTTAGGAACTTTTAGCAACATTTAAGCAGGTGACAAGACTGCCACTGCAACTTTCAAGGCTACCGAATTGGTGATAAGATTTCTGAAATTTAGAGTTTAATTCTCACATAAAAAAGAAGGAACAACAAGTCTACTGGTGCCTAGGATATAAAAACTGATAAATTTTAACAATTTTTTTTGAGAAGTCGGTTAAATTATTTTAGCATATTTTCTTTCATATTTGAACTATTTTCATTCTGAAGCTTATGTTTCATAAGTTTGGGTAAAATCGAGCTTTTAAACCATTTTAAAGGATTATCACCTAATATTTTCAGTAAAACTGCGTAAGGCATCAATACTATCAGAAATATCATTAATTATATGAAAATAAATAACCCGGCACCAAAATACCTGTTTTCCTGTGTAATCGTTTACCATATTTCGACAACTCCACTGGTGTACTTGGCAACAAGCTCAGTTTTTGTTGTAAAAGGTGAATTATATTACAAATAAAAAAACAACAAGTGTTGCTATACGTTTGTGTTTTGGTGTCCTTATCATCGACCTGTGTATCTTGATATAAGAAAAAATCATTAAAAATCTACGTTTATATAAATACATTAGACATTACCTAAAATAACTATGTCACAGATTTTTCTCATATTTTTTTTCGATAGTTTCTTGGAAATATTTCGGAACTTCAATTTTTTTTCATCTAAAATGAAAAGGAATATCAATCATTCAGTACTACATTATTATACAGTTACTTTTTCCAACGATCAGTTCGTTAATAACTGTCACATTTTTTTTGAGAGTAATACTTGCAGCCCTGTGTATATCCATTTTAAATGATATTTATAGCTCTTAAGGGAATTTCTGTTCGTCCACTTTCTCAGCATCTGACGACAGCGCTTCAATCAGTGCATCTACACAATTTTTAGGAATCAGCGTACCTAAAACGAACCACTTTTAGATCAGAGGATTAACGCAACACAGATAATTGTTATACTATATGACAAAGAAACTGCAACACCCAGAAAGAGCTTTTCAAATTTGTTTTGGTAAATCATAAGGCGTTTTCGGAAACTTACTCAGGGTTACTAACTCGATCCAATGGGTCACGTGACGGGATCTACTCGTGCTTAGTCTGAAAATATTATCTGCAGAGCGAGCAAGATTATCTGTGACGTCATGACATTTGTTGTAGAGTGAAAATAATAAAAGAACGCTAAGGCGCAAAGGCTTGTCAAGTCAAAGGAATTCGTAACCTCAAAATTATTATTTGCTGTCTTTCGCTCTGAAACGGTGTCTCTCTGCTTTTGCGGTACCACATATTGTAACAACAAAATTAGTTTCATCTTTCGTTAAAACATCCAGAACATAAATAACTAACCTAAACAGTCCTAAACTAAGTTTTAGGTTAGAATAAAATGACATTTGGAAGAGCTCTCGCTTTTGAGCGGGAGCGAATATATCTGATCTTCTTGCTCGCTCTGATAATAAAAGATCACGATGCAGAGTGAAGTGAGCGAAGAGAGCTTAATGAAAGACCAGCTGAGAGCAAGAAGTGCACGCCGAGCAGAATATTCAGACTAAGCATCGGATCACGGACCCGGGTTCTAAGTATACGAACGCATCAGGTTTAGGATTTGAAGCGACAGTCGTATCAATAACATAACCAAATATTTTATGGATTTATTGTTTCAGTCCCAGTTTATTTTCGGTTGTCTTTAGCTTTGCTTGCATTTATTGGCTTTTGTGAAATATTTCTTATAATTTCTGGATGCCCTTCCATGTTTAATGTTATTTTTGAGTACCTATGTTAAAGAAGTAGAGAATTTATTTTTCCCGTTCCAGTTTATTTACTGGTTGTTTCTAGCTTTGTCTGCTGGATTTATTGGCTTCAGAAAATCTTTCTTATAATTTCTGGTGTGCCCTCGCACGTTCAATGTTATCTTTGTTATCTTTTTCTTGTATTCTTTGTTGAAGAAGTAAAGAAGGCTTAACTTTATCGCAGAAAGATCTGCATACAAAGTTATGAAGAAGTTGTTTCACATTATTTTCTCGGCTCATGGAACCACACATTTTAGAGATGTGTAACTCAGTGAATTCTTGTGCGCCAACACAGTGACTCAAGCGCAGCTCCCCGTGTCAACTCATTGAGTTAACTCAAAATTGCGCTATGGCGCAGCAATAACCCGCGGCATCCGGCACTCGACAGTATCGCCGCACGGCGCACAAAATATGACTCACTCCAGATCATTGTAGAACTAGGCCCGGGCCGGGGTACTGGCATTGTATAAGGATTTATACAATGGTACTGGGTAGTTCCTGGAGCTCCTTTGCATAATACTGGCCAAGAAATTTGGGTTAATTTCTTTTTTATAGTATTTTTTGGCAGATTTAAGCATACTTTACAATTTTGAAACCAACAACAAGGTTGCCCCATAAAAATGAGTAACAATGTTACTCCAATTAGACTATTCATTCTGTTCACCGGTAACCATTTTTTTTTGAACACAAACTTTTGGAAGTTCAGAAAAAAAGCCGTTTTGTTCAGATATAATTAATTTATAGATTGTACCATATCATTAATTCGTTAATATATGTATAATGGAGAAGTTGAAAGTGCTAAAAGCAATAGACAATTACCATTTTCGTTGCAATTAAATGATCCAGTTCAACTCGAACTTAGTATTTAGTGTATTTACCGAGTTATGATACCGTATTCGTTAGAAACACACTTGATACCTTAGCGCTGGGCGCTTCATTGAGTTGAGTTGCGCCATGAGTTGATGGATTCGGACAATGAGAGTTGACACACTCAACTGAGTTGGCGCAATTGCGCGGCGTAATAACGCTGAGTTACACATCTCTAACACATTTTACACTGAGCCAAATTCTTTTTTCTTCATAATTTTCAGGAATAGAATATATAAAATTACTAAGAAAAGAGAAGAAGACTTATTCCTGCCTTTTTCAAATACAAAATTGAATTGCAGTGCGCATGCGGTGTTCTCTAAGACCCTGCTGTTGTGTAGGGTTACGATAGATCAACCTGCGTCAGTGGATCGAGTCAATAGCACCGTACTAGCCGAACACGGGTTGAATGTTCGGGTTGGGTAAAGGAACGCGAAGGTTAGGGATCGAGTTAACCTGAGTAAGTATACGAAAACGCCTTTAGATAGTATAGCAAGGAGTAAATGATTAAAAATCGTGAAAGTTTTTTCATGTAAACGTTTTTTGTTACTTAAATATTGTAGTAGTTTAATTGCAAATTTTTTAATTTTTACAACAAACCAGCTGTTCAAGGAGATCCAAAGTTGATGTTTAGTTGTTGTTAAAATGCCTAGAGCATGTGTACGCGGAATTTATCGCCAGCTAAGTGAATTTGAAAAAGGTCAAATTATTGGTCTTTCTTTTACCAATTTCATTTTAAATGGGGACTCTAGAAGATACATTGAACAACTTAATGGGTGACACTTTCAGACTAAATTGTTAATAATAAGAGCAAATGAGCAGTTAATTATGACAAGCACAGTACTCACCTACAATCTTCAAATCGTCTTTGGTTCTCAATCTGATAACTTGCATTTTGTTGTTATGTGTACCATTTTTACTAGCTAATACACCTTCTACCCTGCTCCAAACGGATAATACAGATCCCGATACAACGTTATACGTTCTCCTCCTCAAACCGACCTCACAATCTTGTCCTAGATTTACCATTCTACAGTTACCGCGCCAATACGCGTGAGAACATGTGTTCACTGAAGAATCGTACTGTTCAGTCCATGGTTTCTCAGCTTCGCTCGACTCGACCTGAAAATGGAAACATGACGATAAACTGCTTTTTCTGTCGACACCATATTGAAAGCTCAGTTTAGCGTATACGAAATTGATCAATAACGACCCACTTTATTGCGTGATTCATGGAAACCCAAGGAGGTCGTCAATGGCGTTGATAAAACCGACAACCTCCTTAGGAGCCTTGACCTTGACCTCTTCAGTGTCCAGGGCCGGTTTTCCCATATGAATTGTTCTTAGACCAGCCAGCTCTGGACACTTGAATATCAAGTTTTCAACTCTTTCTGTTTTGTATCCACAAAGCCTGCAAATCTCATCTGCTGACTTTTCCATATGGTAAAAATGATATTTGTACCAACATTGCCCTGTTAGCAGGCCCACCAAAATCCGAAACTCAGATCGTGACAGCTTCTAGAGCTTTCTGGTATAAGTGAAATCATCAGAAATTTTTTGGCCTGAGTAAGCCGAGAATTGTTTCTCTAGAGGGTTATTCTGTTGTTCAACTGCCATTGCTCACAGAAAGTAGACCCATAATAAGGTGGGAACGGGAATACACCGACTATAACCTCAAAGAAAATACCGTAAAATGGTATACAGATGGTTCAAAATCTCTACAGGAGCTGGCGCTGGGATATACGGGCCAAGTACCAGGTGTGCACTGTCTCTGAGCTCCTGTATGAGCGTCTTTCAAGCGGAAATCTTAGCTATTGAAAGATGTCTAGATATAAATATAGAAAAAAACTATCAGAAGTGCAATATAGCCATACAGTTAGATAGTCAAGATGCCCCTACGTCATCGACCCAACAATGATCTGGGTGTGCCGCAACAAACTCAGTGAGGTAGGCAAGAAAAATAAGGCCTTTTAAATGTGGGTTCCCGGCCATTCGGGAATCAAAGGAAACGAAGAGGCCAATACACTTGCCACAGAGGGCACACGAGTATCACTCATTGGCCCAGAACCCTTCTGTGGTATAGGTAAATGTACCTATAAAAAGGAGTTTCTGGAAAAGGAGAAAGCCGAGAGGAAAAAACTCTGGCGGAATCTCCCAGGGATGGATAATTCCACCAAGTTCCTTTGGAACTTTGAAACAGCAAGTTCCAAAAGATATCTGGATCTTAGTAAGAACAACTTTACCCCCTTATTGGCTTTCTTACAGGAAACTGTCTCCTCAGGAGGCACCTGTTGATGGAATTGTCGGAGGAGGAAGAAGAAACTCCCATTCACCTAGTCACGGAATGCTCTGGCATTGCGAGCCTAAGAAGAGAATGCCTTAGGCGAGAAACTTGTAAAAGTGAGGAACTAGCCTCGTTGAAGCCTTCACATATATTGGATTTTATCAGATCTCTGGAACTGGAAGGCGAGCTGTGAGGGTATGGTCTGAACAGCTCTGTAAGGGGGAAAAATAGACCTTGACGTCGCAATGAACTATAAACCATTTTTAAACTGAACTAAACTAAAAAAGGTCGATTTATTGCCTCTTGACAGTTGCCTTATGATATTACTGCACTTCCAGAATCCAGGTCAGCAGAGATCCCTGGAAGTGCGATTCTAAGGATCTCAACTTGGTCTGGCTATCCGTGGTGATGAAGACATGCCCACCCTTGGGATCATTAACCCTATTCATCAATTGACAGAGGGGCAGTTCAATTGCTGTCAATTCATGTCACTGGTAACTGATCGAGTAAGTTTCCAAAGAGGCTCATAGAGGATGAAAGAATAAAACAAAGAATGAGGTTATGTTTGCCATGCTCAGATGAATACATTATAGTAGCTGATGGTTATCTGCTGTTTAGTAGAGTCGTTTTTTCATACAACTTGATTCATCAGCATTTCATCACATTCATCGACTCTGGAAGTTATGGATCCGATGAGCCATCGAAGCAAACATTAAAAAAACAAGTGACACCTTCAATCCTTGAATAAACGTACGGTTTGATGCAACCGTGGTCGAACGGCTGAATCAAAAGGTGAATAAAAGGAACACTATAGTCCGTTCACGAAAGGTTGAGCCGTCGGTTGGCCATGACAATTTGACATATTCCACTGTGTATATTAAAATTTTAGGTTATGTTCTTTATTTTAATGTCAAATTGATACGCAATGTTGTCAATATTGCATAGAGTTCTCTGATAACTCGCAAGCTCGTCGGACGAGGCCGAGTACATTCGGCAACGTTGACTTTATTTTACTCTATGACAGTAAATACTGCCAACTTCGAATAAATAAAAAAACGCCTACTATGTGCTCAACCTTTCGTGAACGGACTATACCTATGTGGCTGAATTGGTGACCTAGACAATAATAATAAAGTTTTCATGCTACGATTCAACGAAACAAACTCCTACCTTCTTGTACTTCTTCTCCAACTCCGCAAGGCTCTCCTGCCTGAACTGGAGACCGGTGTTCGGCCTGTACACCGAGAACATCTGCTCCTTCTTGGATTCGACCTTCTTCTTGCTTCCGGAGTCCATTTCCATGGCCAGGATCGCCGTATGCTTGCCGTTCCGCACCTGGTGCGACACGTAGAAGCCCTCGTTCTCCCCTGTCGTTTCTGACAGCTTCTCCAAGGCCTCTGGCCATGACATGCCCCTCTCCACGTGCACCGTGTGCAGTTCCGTGGGTGCCGTGCCGGTGGCGTGCTTGCGTAGGAATGTTACTGTCCTTACTCGTTTCACGACCTCGCCGCCAGCCCCAAGGTCGAGAATTCCTGAAAGGAGAGGGTTAAATGAAGAAATGGTAAATATCGAATTTCGGTGACTAGCAGATATCGACCAGATTTTGGTGTCGTTGTATTCATTGAGTCTTCCTGAACAACATTAGTAAAACAAACAGGTGGCGGTCTCTCTTAGTTTTAAAAATATGGACCCCCAAAGTTCTAAAAATGTTCCATCTTCACGTCGCTTTTTTCACTATAAAACGACAAATTCGCTGCTCCAATTTAGTCCATAAATCATCTTCGAATATTCAAATAACTGTTCGATTAGTTTCGTTTCAGGTATACTCAAGAATTATTGCAGAAACATCTAAATTCTAGAGGTACCACATATCCACAAATTCTAAGGAAAGCACGCCGTTCTTCATGGTAAGTTTGGCACCACTGCTCTGTCTTTTGTCGAGTGACATATCAAATGATGGCGGGATATACAGGAAGGCATCGAATCATATTCGCGCGAATGAATCTGCGGCAGTGCCAATTCTACCATTAAAAACGATGGGCTTTCTTTAGAATTTGTGGATATGTGGTGCCTCTAGAATTTCGATGTTTCTTTAGTAATTATTGAACATATCTGAAATGAACCTAATGGAATAGTTATTTGAAACTTCGAAGGTGATTTATAGATTAAATTGGAGCAGTGAATTTGTGGTTTTATAGTGAAAGAAGCGACGTGAAGATGGAACATTTTTGGAACTTTGGGGCAATGGAGCAAGTTACTTTATGTTATTGTATCTAATAGCCTATTCGTTTTGAAGAGTTTCGTGCTCCTGAGTAACTCAAAAGCTCGAAATACGGGTTGCCATTGGTTGTGCACAAGCACTGGAACAGCTCAGGAGCACGAAACTCTTCAAAGCGAAAACTATATGAAAATAGTCCTTGTAAAATAAACGAAACTTACCTAGATCAAATCTTCCGCTCCGCTTGGCCTGAATGATAATGGCACTCAGGGTATCCGTAAAATATCTGCAACAACCAAACACCAACCATTAAAAAACTTTTCTCTCACACATAACCTAACGCATACTCACTTGAACAGCCTGTTCTGAAGTTCAACAGGCATACCAAGTATCCTGTTCAAGAACTTCGACATATTGTTGTAATCCTTGTCCAGCGACAGCACACCAGGCATGGATTCGCTGTTGACTATGAGCCCAACACCCACGAGGGCAGCGGCAACGTCCTTGAAGAAGTCACCTTTGTAGTCTTTGGGTGGTGGTACGACCGGAGCGTCGTAGCCCATTATGGCTTTCATGGTAGCCTCTAGTGCAGATCTTCCGTACTTGTTGTCGATGTTGAACTGACTGAGATCTCTGGTTTCGGTGGCACGACGATCTCCGTGCGTTAGGGCACCGAGACTTTCGAGACGTTTGGCCACGATCGAAGCGAATCTGAAAATATATGGATGTAGGGAAATGTTTGATGACTGAAGCACAACACTATCAGTTGATGTCTATTGTAATTATGTTAGATTGTTATCAATTGTTCAAAACTCGTCTCAGTAAGTCCATCATTATAATAATTAGAACTGGGATTGTTATGGCTAGGCTAACCTTCCGGATACTGCGACAATGTAGTTTTTTTTGTTCTCTATCCTATTCATTCATGAAAACCCAAGAAGGTCGTCAATAATGTTGATAAAACCGACACCCTTCTTAGGAATTTTAGCTGTTACCTTTTGGGAGTCCAAGACCGGTTTCCCCATATGAATTGTTCTTAGGCCATCCAGCTCTGGACACTTTCATACCATGTGTTCTGCTGTTTCTGCTTTCTATCCAAACAGTCTACAAATCTCATCTGCTGACTTTGACATACGGTAGAAAAGATATTTGTATCAACAGTGCTCTGTCAACAGTCCCACCATCACCCCAAACTCAGCTTGTGACAGCGTCAGGAACTTTCTACTATAGATAAGTGAAATCATCACGAATTTTTTGGACTATAGAGGGTAATTCAACACTGCTGGACGGACCCCTGCCTTAAGCCGGCCATAGACATCGTTATTTTTCATCCGTTTTCCTCGCCGCGATTCGAACAGCCGAGTCGTATCGCCGAACTGTTCTGCCCACACTCTTCGGTCAATTCTACCAGTTATTTTGATG
Organism: Propylea japonica; assembly: GCA_013421045.1. Classification (NCBI taxonomy): domain Eukaryota; kingdom Metazoa; phylum Arthropoda; class Insecta; order Coleoptera; family Coccinellidae; genus Propylea; species Propylea japonica. The sequence goes on along the minus strand of CM024242.1, from coordinate 82,654,396 downwards.
TCGTTCGCTATTTAGCACGTCATGAAGATAAAACATCTCTTAGCAGTGGCGGCCGCAGTTTCGGTTCTGAGTAAAAAAGAAAAAGAAACGAGGCTTATACTACGCTAATGGCAAATAACCGCCGATTCTCGACGAAATCCCCACACACAGTCGGTATGGCACGACAACCGATGGACCGTCGTTCCAAAAATCAAGCATCGGCAGTATTTGGACCGACGGTTTTTCTCCACACACATCGGTTTTCGGCGCTTTTGTCGGGACGGTTCTTATCGCCGCGATACGAACGGATGAAAAATAACGATGTCTATGGCCCGCTTTATATTGTCTATTCTAAACCCACAAAAAGGCTCAGGTCTAGCAGGTGTTAACCTCAATGCACCTCTTGCGACACCAAAATGCCCTAGCAGCAATAGTAGAGTTACTTTATTGCCTCTTGCCAGTGTCTGGTGTCACGGCACTTCCAGTTCAGCAGAAATCCAGGTAGTGAAGACTACCATGCTCAGTGTGTATATTCTTTTGAATTGAGAGTATGGGAAATGGCATCGCTCAGTATGAAGTGAGGTATCTCTCAGTATGGGGGTCGCCTGCGAAACAAAAACCCCATTCACCAATAATAATCCAATGGATAGAATTGCAAGTCGACTTTAAAGATAATAGACAATGTTTCCATTCTGAATTTACACCACTCTTGCATTACAAGGAGGTATGGCTCCGTATACAAGGGCCTTTACAAGATTCCAAGATGATAAGTAGTGTTCATTTATTCATCATCACCTGGGTGGAAACTCAACAAGATGTCAGATGTCGAATAATAGAACAAGCTGATGGTTATCTGTTGTTTAGTAGAGTTGTATTCTTAAATGATAACCTCAATTTTTCACGTCTTGTCAAATTTCGAGTTTGTACATGCGCAGATGATTGAAGGGGCCATCGGAAATGGCAACTAGATTGCTTCAACTTTCATTTAACGTTAGCAGTATATAGTTTTATAAGTATATGGATCCAACCGCGGTTGAAGCGCTGAATCAATGGGTGAATAAAAGAACACCGCACTTCAACTATCTCTACCACCAAGCTTCTGTCATCAGTATTTCGAGCAAATAACCTTCCCCATCAGGGAGTTCATAACGCAATGTATGATATGCCATTACTGGAAGAGAAGTATATTTTTATGTTCTGACAGTAAAGCATCTCTACCAGCGCTTGACTAACGCTGTATACGTGTGTATGCCTCCGAACTCCTCCTAAACGGCTGGACCCACTTAAATGAATTTTTTTGTATGCCTTTGGGGGCGCCCTGGATAGTTTTGATTCACAAACGAACCCGGCAGATGGCACTGTAGTTGGAAAACTCAACTGAATTATTATGTATGCATGCAGGACAACGTCTGTCGGGTCCTCGTGTTCAATAAATAAACAAATATAAAGTTATCATAAGCTCACCTCCTTTCTCCGGCCAAATCCGATATCAAGAATATGTACTCCGGAGCGTTGACCTGGTTACTCCTGTGCGTCCTACCGAACTGCTGTATAGCCCTATCGGCCGACCAGGGCAGCTCCAACGTTATGTGTACCCTTCTCCTCTGGTTCTTCACCCTCCTGTCGCTCTGTAGAGAGATACCGCTAGACGCCGCTTCGGAGATGATGGCCACGTCTTTTTCGCCGTCCATAAACCTCTGTTTCTCCGTTAGGTTCAGCGTTTCGAGAGGTACGTCCTGTTCGGACCTGCTCTCGTACTGTATACCACCGTCCTCGGTTTGTACAACGCGCCCTGTAATGTACGAAATATAAGCGATGAGAAATGTATTGTATTACGAGCACATCGTCTCAGAGTGCCTGGCAGTGTTAGATACGAGATATTCGGACAGGTTGCTACAGCCCAGAACGATCTGACAGACTTATCCTCAATAAGGATTATATTGGATTTGACAAAAATACTTGTCTTAATGGGGAAAATATAAACCAGGAGTGAGTTCGCGCAGACTCAGTGGTTGTGCGGTTGGACGCCAGCACAATATAAATAATTTTATTCGAGAGACTCGAATGGCGCAAGAAGAGTGTTAATGTCTGTGCGCGTGCGCGACTATAGGCGTTAGGTTTCGTGGTAAATCATTTAATATACACACATAATGTCAAAAGTTATACAGACATATTGTTCAAACCCTTTCTCGTCGACTATCACTTTGTAAACAGAATCGCAACTGGCCCGAAAAAAAAACTTACTCAGGGTTACTAACTTGATCCAATGGGCCACGTGACGGATCTACTCGATCACGGACCCGGGCCCGTATTCTCGACAAGTGATAAACGGAAACGAACACGCTTCGTCCGAAAACGAACGGTTTGGTATTCTTGACGCACGTAATTGGGAACGCATGCGTTTTCAAACCGAATGATTACAGCGAGCGCTTTGTATCGCTCGTTCCGTAGAAACGTGTGGCGTGATTGACACTATTGACAGTTTGTTCACATTTTTAACTCGAGAAATATAATCGAAATGGATGAATTAATGCAGTTAATGTTGATTGAAGTGCTGGAAACTGTTGAACAAAGTGATAGAAGGACATACAGACAGCGTTGTAATCCATTTGATGATTTGAGTGACAAACAATTCATCAAAATGTTTCGTCTCTCGAAAGAATTGGTGGAATTTCTCATCGAAATGACCTCAGAGTACATAAAACCTGCAAAACGTGCTCAAGATTTAGATATTTCCACTAAAGTAAGTATCTTTCCATTGTGATGTTTTCAGAGTGAAATTTTTTAATGTTCTTGCCTTATTTATACATAATGATTGTTTCCCTTGTAGATTCTGGTTGCCTTACGGTTCTTTGCCAGTGGAAGCTATCAGATGGATATAGGATGCAATTTCAATTTTTCCATATCCCAGCCTTCCGTTTCGAGATGTGTACACGAAGTTATCGAGGTATTAAATAGGGATGAAATATTCCAAAGATTCGTCAAGTTTCCTGAGAATTATGACCAACTCAATCAGTTAAGATTAGAGTAAGTGTTTCAGAGAAGAAAACTGTAGTCAAGTTAGTTATTATTGTTTCTATTACAGGTTCTTCAAAAGATATAATTTCCCTGGAATAATTGGTTGTATCGATTGTACTCATGTAGCTATCTATCCCCCAAAAATACATGATGAAGAACGCCCAGAGAACATTTATGTCAATCGGAAGAATATATCATTCCATCAATGTCCAGTTGATTTGTGATTATAATCTGAAAATATTGAATGTGAATGCTTTATTTCCTGGTAGCACAAATGATGCTTTCATCTCTGGGGCAAATCCAATGTTCAAGTAATGCTGAGGAGGTTACATGAAGCTGGAAATACTAATTATTATCTGTTAGGTACAGGAATCTTATTTAATTATAATAATAACTGTTTGTTTACTCGATTCCATTATGTTTCGAATGAAATTCATTAAAATCATTTTGCAGGAGATTCTGGATATCCACTTCGAACATGGTTGATGACTCCTTTAGAGGATGAACCAATGGAAGGTACTCCAGAATACCTATATATATTAAACATAAAACCATAAGGAGTTTAATAGAAAGATGTAATGGAGTTCTTAAAATGAGATTTCGTTGCCTGCTCAAACACAGAGTGCTTCATTATGACCCAGAGACAGCAACCAAGATCATAAATGCCTGTGTTATATTACATAATTTGTGCATCGAACATAATATTCCTGAATCTGATGAAACCGATGATGATATAGCAGAGCTTGATTTAGGGCTAGACGTACCTCCTGTCGATAGAAGCAATGCTGAGGTACACATAGCGAGGATGAACCCAGAATTGGCTGCTGGTAGAAGACTACGATCCTCAATTATAAATAGTCTTAGAGCATAGCAAAATTCCTCCGTTCCATTAATTTTTAATAACCTACTGTTCAATTCGTTGCTCGTTGCTGTCATGTGAAACAAATTTATTTATTTTTGAATAATTTCATGGTGAAGTTCAGCTTTTGTCAACGTATATATTGGTATTCTAATAGAAATTATCTATAACACATAGTTCACAAGCACAAAAATCCTTGAATTACATACTGTATTTCACAAGAAATTGTATGTTTACTGTATAGATATTATAGCTGGTATTGGTTCATGCAGTATCAGAGCTATTTTCTTCTTATATCTCATTAAAATTAGGTGCTTTCTGTTTAGAAAAGTAAATGCCATCAGATTTTATATAGGAATGATCAAGTTTACATCTTTTCTCTGGAAATCAATCATATGTCACTCATCAGTTAGGTAGGATTTCATAATAAATTTTTTCATGGACCATTTCACTTCAGAGTTGCTTTGCAAATTTGAGTTACACTAAAAGTCTTTTCATTTTTTGGTTTAATGAATAGCATTTTATACTAACAGATAATGTGATTTCCTATAATGAAAGAGTTCTCTGAAACGGTTGTTTCGTGGCCTATTTATTGCAAACAAACAATACAATGTTACTTCTGTATTAGTTGATAGATGTTCACAGGTTTCTGTTTATTTCAATTATGTAATTTCTTCTTACCTGCTCATCAGTTTGAAAAATATATTGTAAATACTAATTGTGACTGAAGTGTTCATTCAAAATTTCGTTTGTATTAATAAAAACTCAGCTTCCCTTTCAATTATTTTATTCAAAATGAGGTAAACAAAAAATTAACAAAACTCAGAAATTAAATTAATATCATTCTTGTTGATTTGCTTGTGCCAACAATTCCAAGGCTGTTGCTATTCGCTCCTGCGAAATTGCTGCCTGTTGCATTGCTTGTGCTTTTTCCTCGTTAGCGACTGCAATTCTTTCCAGCAGGATTAATTTTCTCTCATAATACTTCTTTTTATTGACAACTTGGCAGCCATACCAGTTTTAAAATCGTTGACTGCCTCCACAGTGTGCATCAAATTGGTGCTTTTCTTTTTTTTTGGCAGAGATGGGGATTTTTCTGTCTGTATCCTTTCTGAAGTTTGTTCCGTTTCTCTTTCTGCAGGCGGATCAACATCCATAACAACTTGTATTTCTTCTCCCATACTCTGCCCAAAGTCAAAATGCACAGTGGACTCTTGTGCATCAGTGGTCCCTCGATTGACACTGGTTTAACTATCTCTATAATTTTTTTTCATGAGGTGTTAAATCAGTATCAATCGAGGGTCCACCACCTGTGCCACTGGCATATGATTTCGAATGGCTGGCCTTCACTTTGGTTCTTGACTTCATATCTTGCCAAGTCTACAAATGAATATTTGAATGATACAGATTGAAATAGTTTTGCATAATTTTACCTTCCGCCAATTCCTCCAATCTCTATTGGCCCCTGGCATACTGTTAAGGGTTTCTGATATTTCCGACCATTTTTTTTTAGCTTCCTGATGCGTAAAATTGTTGGAAATTTTCCCGATTGCAACAGGGGATTGTTCTGCATGAACTCAATTAAAACAGTCTTTTGACTTTCGGTCATCTTAATCTTTTTTTCTGACATTTTGTCTAATATAATAAATAATAACTGGATATTATTGTTATCAAAACTTTATTAGTCATTCAAATACAAATCAAATGTCAATTGTTTTTAAAATTCAAACACACTGAATCACGTGCATCAATCCACCAATCACCGTTCGTTCCTGAAACGTCTGACAGCGTTGCCAGATGTTCTCCACTCGTTTATTACATCGCATACGTTTCTAGAAACGAGCGGTCGTCAAGAATACCACTTCGAGAAAGTACTCGTTCTGAAACCATTCGCATCGCTGCGCACACGCTCCGTTTATCACTTGTTGAGAATACAGGCCCCGGCTCCTAAGTTAACGAACACATCAGGTTTAGGATTTGAAGTGACCAAATATTTTATGGATTTATTTTTTCAGTCCCAGTTCATTTTCGGATTGTTTCTAGATTTGCTTGCATTATTGGCTTTTGTAAAATATCTCTTATAATTTCTGGTGTGCCCTTCTATGTTTCATGTCATTTTTGGTACCTATGAGAAGTAGAGAATTTATTTTTCAGTTTCAGTTTATTAACTGATTGTCTTTAGCTTTGCCGGCTTCTGTGAAATCTTTCTTATAATTTCTGGTGTGCCCTCGCATGTTCAATGTTATTTTTGAGTACCTATACTAAGAAGTAAATAAGGCTTTAGTTTCAACGCAGAAGGATCTGCCTACAAAGTTATGCAGAAGTTGTTTCACATTATTTTATCGGCTCATGGAATCACACATTTCACACTGATCCAAATTCTCTTCTCTTTCCATAATTTTTAGGAACAGAATATATGAAATTACTAGGAAAAGAGTAGAAGACTTAAGCCTGGTTCTCAGAGCTTCGCCGTGAAGCTCGCGACAGTTATTCCACCAATCAGAGAATATCAACAAAACTTCCCCTGACCCCCTCCTTTTGGTTTCTGGTTATCAAAATCTGTAGTGACACGCCTCTTTTGTAGTTGAAATAAATCAACTTCACTTGTATTTCTGCGACAGCGAGGGAGTCTTGGTGGTGCTCTATGTCCGAAGATAGCCGAGCTAGTATCGTGTATTCCAACAGAAAGACTTGTGTTGTTAATGAATTTGAATGCCCGTTATTCCTTCTGATTAATTCTTCCTAAATAAATATTTATAACAAGTGTTCAGGTTGAAAATTCCTTCAGCGCTAACCTCAGAAGTTTGATTATTCGCAGAATTATAATTGAAAGTTCACTCACCTTTCCTTCCAGTCATTTCAGCTACATTTTCTGGACCTCCCAGTTCATCGATGAGCTGATCTAACGTATTTGGCGGCAGTTTTTCACCCAGTCTTTCGATTTTATTCAAAAGGTCTTCCTTCATCGAACAAGCCCTTTCAATAGCATCTTTTGGTGGTGCCCCTGTGAATCCCCCACCGTTACTTTTAGCTGAAACGGAACAATGCAAAATTGAGGTACTTTCGAGAGTAAAAAAAAATATATATAATAAAAGTTGTATATCATAATATCATTATTTTTTCATGCAGAATAACCTCCAGAATGACACTCTATATTTAGAATATCCTGCACGTCCAACTCGATTCTTTTTGGAAAACCTTAATGGGACCAGTCTTATTCAAATTTTTTTTCGAAATCTTACCTTTAATATTTTTCTGTGATATCATCATAGACAGTTTTTCCTGCGCCGACGGTCGTTTCTTCGCAACTTTCTTTGTTTTCTTTCCTTTTTTCTTCGTTCTACTCCAGGGATCATTGTCGGAATCGCTATCTGATATGAAGGGGTTGAAATCGCTACTCTGAGCTGAATCTGAATGTCCTTCGGATATTTCACTCTCGTTATCGGTCATCTTGAATTCGGAATCTGTACTTTTTTCTGAATCGTTTTCACTGTCAGAAGTTGACCATTTGTTTCTCTTCACAGCTCTCGCAGCTGCTTGTCTCACTGAAAAATTCATTGTTCTTTGATCATAACTATAATTATCCATTTAAAATCAATCTGGAGTATTTAAGAGATGATAATTTTTGTCGATTATGTTTTCAACTTACTTGGTTTCCTTTTGCCGCTAGAATTGGAAGTGTTGCCTTCATCGTTAACACCATTTGAAGATTTTTTCGAGTTGGAGGCAGGTGGTTCTAAGCCCAGTAACCTGTGTATCCTGTTTCTGTCTGGCGCAGGAAAATGTTTTTCTACCAACGTTTGGAACACACCTGGAAGAATACATGCATATTTTGTAGTACTAATTGATGTGTACAATCGCTATTTTATGTGAGATTTCAATTCAGTGGTTTCTAAGCGCTCAAAATACCTTTATTAATTAAAAACTAATTCGGACAGAGATTTTCAAGAATTGAATATTTCACACATCGTTTCACGGAAATTTTGAGCTGAAGGGTTTTCCAATAAGAGGTGTTATTTTGAGATTCAAAGGAAAATGCCATTTTTCAATATAAATGATCGGATGTTTATTTAATTATAAAGAAAAAGCTATGCCGTTAATAGTCGAAAATAACATCAGGCAAATGACCACCACGACCACGCTTACAGGACTATATCCTTTCAATTAAATTTTCCATAACCAAATCGCAATGCCCTATGTCCTCGATAGCCTCACGAATTCCATCTTTGACGTCTTGAATCGACGCTGGGCTAGTGGCGTAGACCTTCTCTTTCACGAGGCCCCAAAGAAAGAAGTCGCAAAGTGTTAAATCACAAGATCTCGGTGGCCAATTGTGATCACCTTTTAGAGAGATAACACGGTCCGGAAACTTTTTCCGGTTTCGTTGCTTGTGTGACACGTAGCGCCGTCTTGTTGGAAGTAAACGTAGTCCAGATCAATACTATCCAATTTCGGCCATAAAAAATCATTAATCCCCTCTCTCTCTCTCTCGATAGCGCAATCCATTCACCGTTAAGGAAAGACAAACTTTTCAACGATAACTCTTGGGTTTTCCGAGCTCCAGACGTGACAATTTTGCTTGTTGACGAAGCCACCAAGGTGGAAATCACTCATCACTCAAGATGAATTTTCAATGGAATTCTGGATCATTTTCATGCATTTCAACGACCCAATCAGCAAAAACACGACATTGTTGATGATTGTCCGGCTTGAGTTCTTGTGTTAACTGAACTTTATAAGCCTTAAGAACCAAATCTTTATGCAAATATGCTGTAATGACGTTTGTGGAATGCCTAATTACAAAGAACGACGAGGAATGGCCAAACCTGGATTTTCTTCAACACTTTCGGCTACAGCGGCAATATTCTCGGCTGTTCTTCAGCGACGTGCACGGGTTTTATTCTTTACATCACTAACTTGCCCCAACAGCTCGAATTTATCCACCAATTTCTTTATTGCGATCCGACAAGATGCTTCACGACGACCCAAAAATGTTCGAGTTTTACGAACCGTCTCCACCAAATTTTCACCATTTTCATAGTGAATTTTTATGATTTCAATGCGTTCTTGAAGCGCGTGTCGTTCCATTTTCATTGAATAGCGTAGTTTCTACTTGTCAAATGCCAAAAAAAGACAGCTTCAAACGTGACATCTACCGAAATAGCAGGCTATTCAAAATAACACCTCTTATTGGAAAACCCTTTGTCAAAATCGCTTCACTTCCAACTGAAGTGATTTCGGAAATTATTCAGGCAAATAGAAAGCTAGGAGTTACTCCCAGCAGCCATCTTAAAAACCCAACTCACCTTTAGCCGTAGACACGAAGTCGGTCAACTCCCCCTCGTCCCTCTCGAGCTGCTCTAGCGTCCTCGCCTCTCCGGTGCTCTGCAACCCGATCACCACGCACTTGCCGCACTTGATGGCCTCGTGGGCCACGGACACGGCGTGAGGAACCTTGGCCGCTATGCACAGGTACTTGAAGAACCGCTGGTGCGCCGACCAGAACTGGCCCCACATCGTTTTGCGCATGCGGTTCTCCGCGTCTACGAGCTCGGCGGCCTCGTGGAAACGCTGCATGGCTTCCACCCAGAGCTTGACGCTTGCGTCGTAGACCTTTTCGAAGTCCTTGGATAGGGGTACTTCTTCGATTTTGAAGGCGACGCCGTGGAAACTGAGCTGGCGCGCTATGTACATGCCTGGAAGGGAATGGGTGGAATTTAGAGGTTATTACTACACTCACCGGCAAAATAATCGATCCACTCAAAAAATCGATTAAGTTTGTTCATTCATTAATTTGTTATTTCGAGACCGATTCCAATGATTTTTTTTCTCAATTGTAGGTATTGTCATTTTTAATCAATCACCAGTTTTGAATTTCAAGAAAACTCAACGTGCGTCATTTTATACGGGGCGAAACAAAATCTGTTTTTTTATCCCAACTTTAGAACCACCCCTGGTATGTTCCAGTTGTCCCAGAGTGTGATTTTATATTTCATCATCAAGACACATCTTCTCTTGACAATTTAATTCTTCATTCATAACAATAGCTTAATTTTTGTTAAAGATACAGGGTTTTCAGAGCAACATTAAACTCCACAATTTCGCTATGGCTATGAAAGTACTTTCACAGATTTAACCTCAAATCTGAACGTTATGAAAATAAACTGAAAACTGGGTGAAAACATAAAACAAGAGAAGTTTCAGTGCGACATGTTCGGTATGCACTGTTTATTGGAGACGATTTCGTGCTAATGCTTTATAATGCCCAACCGCATCAACCGCATGTGCATAAGGATTTTCAGGGAGTATTTAGCAGAGGTTGATATCCAAGCATTCAACTAGCCTGCTCTAAGACCAGATTTGCACCCAATTGGGCATGTTTGGATGCTCTTTAGAGGAAAATTCCATCTCGCGTCCCAACTCCTGAAAATTTGCAGCAGCTCAGTGATGCTCTAATTGATTCAAAACCTTAATGAGTACATGCCAAGACGAATTGCACCTGTTATTTGCGTCTCGGCGGAAAACAGGTTATGTTTTTGACTTTGTTGCCAGTTTGTTTTCATAAGGTCAGAATTTTAGGTATAATTTGTTGAAGTACTGTTGTAGCCTTAGCGAAATTTAATGTTTAACTGAAAACCCTGTATCTTTAACAAAAATTGAGCTTTTGTTATGAATGAAGAATCAAATTGTCAAGAGAAGATATGTCTTGATAATGAAAAAAGAAATCACACGGTAAAACAACTGTAACACACCAGGGGTGGTTCTATATTTAGGGTGAATAAACAGATTTTGTTCCACCTTGAGGTTGGCTGTATATCAATGTCAGAATTACGTTGCAAATACCATCGAAGGAGCGGAAACAACTCATCAAGTAGTGATAATATATTCCAAAGCTTTATTGACTTACCTCTAAGTTTCATATCCATCGCGACGATTTCCATAGCTCCTACACCCCTCTTCTCAACGGCCGAAATAAAGTCAGAAAACTCCTTAAATGGGGTTCCTTCACCCCACATACCTAACCTAACCATATACGCCATATTTCTGGGTTCTGACGCCCCCGTAGCAGAGGCATATACCACACGAGCTTTGGGCAGTTTGTTTTGCAGTTCCAAAACTGTCAAACCTGCAAAACAACAAAATGAATATCGATTTTTCACATGCTCTACAAAATTTTCTGTGAACTGTTACATTCAAAACCCGTGAAACTGTATAACTTTTGAAATAAAGATTCTATAATTGCAAAATACAAAATGAGACAACAAAATATAACTGAACATACTTTCTACACTTGATTGAAAAGTTTCGATCTTTCCTACAAGTACTAAAACAACGTTAAAAGACTTGGGGTTCACCTACCTGTTTTGGTGGGCTTTGATGACCCCACCGGACACAAATTCTTGGCCCTATGACACTCGTCAAACACAATCAAACCGTCAAAGTCCGGTCCGCACCACTGTAACAGCTGCTTCAACCTGCTCTTGTATTTACCACCGGCGGAGTTACTCTCTCCGATCAGAGCAGAGTAGGTGCTGAATATAACCCCTTTTTTGACGTTACCGTTGATGGCGGACGATATTTTCGCGTATTTGAATTTGTTGAGCGCGTGCACCGTAACCTTGCCGGCGCCTATGTCTTTCAGATCCCTCTCGGCGTCGTACTTGAGGTCGTTCGACACCGAAACCCAGATGGCGCGCTTCCTGTTCTTCATGTAGTTCTCGAATATGACCCCTGCTATTGTACGGCCTTTGCCGACGCCAGCGCCGTCACCTGGAAGTGGAATTTCAATTAATTGATCGATCTCAGACTTATGAACATAAGGATCTTTTCGAAAACCTACTCCAATTACCACTAACAGCAAGGAGCAAGACTACCATTTATCTGTCACTCAAGCTGTCAGACTTAGCTTAGTGACAGCTAAATTGACAGCAAGTGTTCTATTTACTGTCATTCAAGCTGTCAGAATCAGGTTAATGACAGCTAAATTGACAGCAAGTGTATTTTTTAAGCTGTCAGACATAAGTTAGTGGAAGCTCAATTGACAGTAAGTGTACTATTTACTGTTATTCAAGCTGCCAGATTTAGGTAAGCAACAGCTAAATTGAGAGCAAGTGTACTAGTTACTGTCATTCAAGCTGTCAGAATAAGGTTGATGACAGTTAAATTGGCAGCAAGTGTATTATTTTTATTTATCTGTAATTTAAGCTGTCAGAAATAATTTGGTGGCAGCTCAATTGACAGTAATTGTACTATTTACTGTCATTCAAGCTGTCATAATTAGGTTAGTGACAGTTAAATACAACAAGACTATAGTCCATTCACGAAAGGTTGAGCCGTCGGTTGGCCATGGAAATTTGGCATATTCCACTGTGTATATTGAAATTTTAGGTTATGTTCTTTATTTTCTTGTCAGATTGATACGCAATGTTGTCTATGTTGCATAGAGTTGTCTGATAACTCACAAGCCCGTCGGGCGAGGCCGGGTACATTCGGCAACGTTGACTTTATTTTAAGTTATGACAGCAAATACTGCCAACTTCAGATAAATAAGAAACGCCTACTATGTGCTCAACCTTTCGTGAACGGACTATACGTTTTATCTGTAATTCCAGCTGCCAGAATCAGGTTAGTCACAGCAAGTATACTAATTATGTCATTCAAGCTGTCAGACTTAGGTTGTCCTCGAAAATAAATCTTAGAATTCAAGACTTACCTATAAGAAACCCTGCCCTAGTCCCATCAGGCAAAATATGTTCGTGAGCTTGTGAAGCGTAAGTTATACTTTCTAACTGCAAGGCAGAGAGTGCTCCGGTACGGATAGTCTCATCGGGTATGGATAACTTATACCAAACATCAGCAGGAGCAACTGATGATAGCGAGGCAGTTTCTACCACAGGATCTGGATGCTTTCTTCCTAGTTTCAGTTTGGATGGCATGTAATCTGCGTATGTCTCGGCCACTCCAAGCTCTTCGTCATCGACCTGAAACAGTTATATCACCACTTACAGTATGCAAACACGTGTTTACTCTCATTGAGTTCAAATAAAGAATGTATTAAAGTTGTGTCTTTTTTTGACAAAGCAAGAGGCCTTACCTCTTCTTCTTCTTGATGATGCATAGGCTTAGCGTCTGCGTTCATCCACATAGACGCTACAGCTTTGTTGCTCAACTGAGGCCCCCATGGTGGCTGACCTGGGGGTGTGGAGTATAGTAATGCTGCCATATTTTGGAAGAACGGGTTTTGCAGCTGTCCATTGAGACCTAAAGCAGCCATCTCCACTATGTATAGAAAAAAATTGAATCAGTTGAAATATAAAACCAGAATGTAGAAATAGAATATATCTTTTCGGATATTTATCAATTGAAGAATAGAATTTTGAATAGAGGAGTACAATAAGAGTGGCTAACTGCAAAGAAACACCTTTTTTAAAATCAAACTTTTATCAAATAGCCTAAAACTCAATAAGCATATCCTGGAAATATTGGATGTCAGGCCTGTGAGGAATTCAATAAATTTTTTATTTTTATGTTAATGGCATTAAACTAACTTCAAGAGGTGATGTTCACCAGATTCGAATCTAATTTCTTTAATCGACAACATTGACAAAAACAAAAAAATAAAATAATTTCTAAGCTTTCGCATAAAAGTTGACTTGAAAAATGGGGGTGATTTAGGGAGTTTTTGAAGGAGTTGGCAACTCTTATGGTACTTCTATTATGCTAATTTCCTATCAATGTGGTCGTCAATGTACTTAAAAAGTATTTGGTGCTATCAAAGGTTCATGCAGTGTTCTGACACATTGTTATAATGGGTGTTCTCTTGAGCTGCATGCTATACAAGGGGATTTGAAGGTTGTTATCTATGGTTTGACAGTTAGGAATGTCGAACTAGGTTGACATTTCAGTTCAGTAGGGTTTGACAATTCATTACGAATTATAGTCCGCGTTTGAGCGCATAGTAGGCGTTTGTTTATTTATCTGAAGTTGGCAGTATTTGCTGTCATAACGTAAAATAAAGTCAACGTTGCCGAATGTACCCGGCCTCATCCGACGAGCTTGCGAGTTATCAGAGAACTCTATGCAATATTGACAACATTGCGTATCAATCTGACAAGAAAATAAAGAACATAACCTAAAATTTTAATATACACAGTGGAATATGCCAAATTTCTATGGCCAACCGACGGCTCAACCTTTCGTGAACGGACTATATGTATATATCAGGTGTCCCAAGGTGAGTGGCCTATTAGATCAAATTGGTGTGTTACGAAAATGACTGTAGTTCGCTCAATATTTGAGATTTAAGTGAGAAATTTAGCACGTCATTAGATATTGATCTGATCTATGCCACTGCTTTTGAATTATAGTTGTCAGTTATACAGGATGAACAAAAAAAGATCAACAATAGTTTCCATAATAATCTAACAGTCACCAGTCACCTTGGAACACCCGATATACTCCGTTAACGAAAGTTTGAGCCGTCGGTTGGCCATGACAATTTGTCATATTCCATTGTGTATATTGAAATTTTAGGTTATGTTTATTTTCTTGTCAGATTGATACGCAATGTTGTCAATATTGCATAGAGTTCTCTGATAACTCGCAAGCTCGTCGGAGGAGGCCGGGTACATTCGGCAACGTTGACTTTACGTTATGACAGCAAATACTGCCAACTTCAGATAAATAAACAAACGCCTACTATGCGCTCAAACTTTCGTGAACGGACTATATTTAACAACTGAATCTGTTCGCGACTTTGTCAATTTTAAGATCATTATGAAAAACATCCATTAAAAGAAGTTAGAAACTAATAAAAGAACATCAAATGAAACAACTCAACCAAGAATAGTCGAAGTAAAATAAATGGTACAGAATCAAAATGCATAAAAAAATTTTCCACTACCTAAATACTTACATTAAAACATATCAAGCATTCCAAGGAATATCACAGACAAAAATTCAAGCATGATAATGATTATGATAAAATAATTCATCGAAAGTGGCCAAATTTTGAAAATCATACCAGTAAAAAAAACAAAAATTTAATTTCCCTTTTTGTTGAGTATTGAAAATTTTATTGAAATAAGAGGAATGCTTATCCTTCAGTATTTGAAGAAACGAAGAAAAAACCTATCCTTTAAGATGTCAAAGATAATTTTAGAGTCAATACAATAAATCATAAACTTCACCTACAATTCAATTATAAGTTACAACATAACATAAAACATAAGTTCAGATATTATTCGATGTTGACTCAAGTTCTCAACGATAGAAATAAATGAAGAAATAAACTAATCAACGATAATCCTTCGGCAAGAAAGTCAAACCCATCAAGCAATCCATGTTAGTACAAGAAAAACGTGTTAGTCGCTTCCTCCATTCCAAAAGAACCAAGCCAAAATAAAGAAAAACTAATCGCAAGCATGGACACGATGACTCACAGTGTTTAAGGGGTAGTAGGTTTGACTTACTCTGCTGCAGAAAATGAGCAGCGTGAAATGCGGCGCTGGCCTGGGTACCTCCGGCCCCAGCACCCGGTGGAAACATTTGACCCATGTTCATCGGACCCCCCAAACCGCTGAGCATGCTGGCCATAGCCGCCATGCTTCCCATACCATACGGTGAACCCACTGCGAGATGGATAATGTGTAAGACAGCGGCAAATTTCAATCAAAGTTTTATGTTGTTATCTTCCTTCGTTACATATAATGTACCATCAATAATTAAACATTCTCTTAATTCTTAATTGATGTTCAAGAAAGATTTAGCCCATACCAACCTTATTTTCAGAGGTGAAAATAATGAAATTAAATCATTTTAACACAAGATGATTATTTGAAGTTGCAAAAAGTAAAATTGAAACAACATTGGTCCATTACGGACACTGGTATGTTTTTATGTCAGTATATTTAAGTGAACTACCGATATGAAGAAACTATTAGTTTGTTTGACCTGTGAACTTCAAGGATGTGCTGTAACAAGTCAGTATATTTCAACACACTAGTCAGTTTATCTCTTGTAAATAATATTATAAAGGTTTTTCCAATAAGAGGTGTTATTTTGAATAGCCCGCTATTTCGGTAGATGTCACATTTGAAGCTGTCATTTTTTGACATTTGACAAGTAGAAGCTATGTCATTAATAAAAATGGAACGATACACGCTTCAAGAACGCAATGAAATTATTAAAATTCACCATAAAAATGGTGAGAATTTGGCAGAGTGGGTTTGTAAAACTCGAACATTTTTGGGTCGTCGTGAAGCACCTTGTCGGACCGCAATAAAGAAATTGGTGGAAAAATTCGAGCTGTTGGGACAAGTTAGTGATGTGAAGAATAAAACCCGTGCACGTCGCTCAAGAACAGCCGGGAATATTGCTGCTGTAGCCGAAAGCGTTGAAGAAAACTCAGGTTTGTCCATTCCTCGTCGTTCTTTGGAATTAGGCATTCCACAAACGTCATTATGGCCGAAATTGGATAAAATTGATCTGGACAACGTTTACTTTCAACTAGACGGCGCTACCTGCAACACAAGCAACGAAACCATTGATCTTTTGCGGGACAATTTTCCGGATAGTGTTGTCTCGAAGAGGTGATCACAATTGGCCAACGAGATCTTGTGATTCAACACCTTGCAACTTCTTCCTTTTGGGGCCACATGAAAGAGAAGGTCTACGCCAATAGCCCAGAGTCGATTCAAGACCTCAAATATGGAATTCTTCAGGCTATCGAGGACATACGGCAGCCACTTTGCGATTTGGTTATGGAAAATTTCATTGAAAGGATGTGGTCCTGTAAGCGTGGTCGTGGTGGTTTTTTGTAGTGTTGGGAATAATCGAGTACTTTCAATAACCGAGTACTCGATGATCGAGCGATCCAAATAACCGAGCGATAATCGAGCGATTTTTCGCCTGATCCCCACCCTCGATTATATTCGTAATCGGCCGAGTTGCAAGCGAATAGGCGATCATGCATTGCTAACCGCTCATTCAGCGCTGTACGGCCTCTACATTCATTGCGTTGTGACTTGCGATTTTGTTTATATCTTCTGTCCTCGAAATTGAAACTCGCGTCACGCGTGTATCGTATTGATAATCATTAATTATCATGGGATCAAAACAGAAGTCCGCTGTATGGAATTATTTCCATAAAAATAATGATAAAAAATTTGCGACTTGCAATATTTGTAGAAAAGTTTTGTCTTATTATGGCAGAGTACTACAAATTTGAAGCAGCATTTCCGTTATTAGATATGATGATTAGATGTTTTTCAGTAAAAATTTTAATTTTGTTGATTTTTTCAGTTTTATAAACGAATACCTTAAAACATCTCTACATTTTATTGAGTTCAGACAATACTCGACAACCTCACATTCCCCAGTCATCACCCATTCACCAACTAATTTCTGTCTAATAAGAACTATCGCATGAGAATTCACTCAAAGATCGCGATTATATATGGTTAATGCCGGGCGAAAACACCGAATATCGGGCTTGTACTCAACCATTCAAATAACCGACACAGTCCGATTATCAAGATATCACTCGTCGCTCGAGAAATCCGATTGAATAACACATGACTCATATCGATTTCGAGTGACGAGCGGTTTTTTTGATAATCGAGTAGTGTCGATTATTTGAATAATCGAGTACTCGAGTGATTTTCTACTCAAGTGGTCCCAACACTAGTTTTTTGCCTGATGTTATTTTCCACTATCAACGGCTTAGCTTCTTCTTAATAATGAAATAAACATCTGATCATTTATATTGAAAAATGGCATTTTTCTTTGAATATCAAAATAACACCTCTTATTAGAAAACCCTTTATTATGCAACAAGCGTATAATCACTATTATTTACTAAATGAATTCGACTAGAAGCTGTAGGCTAAACCACCGAGTCAATAAGAGGCATTGTCCAGTGAACCAGTAGATCAATTGTATGAAAAAAGCACTAAACAAATGCATTGAAGCAATTATGAACCTTTATTGCAACTTCATATATCTGTTTTCTGATAAAATAATTTGATATCATGATTTTCACATCCTACCAAAAGGTCTGAATCAAAATACAAGTAAATTCATTAATTATTCATCATCTACACTACTCGTAGTAGTAGTAACAAACTTCATTGATACTTTCATTTTATTAAACTTTCATCGAACTAGATCTAATAATTTACAATCATGCACTTACTTGGTGACCTCATCATGTCAAACGGTGATGGCATACCAGCTGCCATCTTGCTATTACCACCATAATGTGACCCCATATTCGGCATCTGTGGCATAGCCATTTCAAACATTGCATTCTTAGGTTTTGGTTTAGCGGTGGCTAAGGCTGCTGCAGCGGCTAAATCTTTTCCACCACCTGCGAAGAAAGTATGGTGGTAAAAAATGCCAATCCTACTGATAGATAACATTCTGACAATTGATTTTGACGAGAATTCTATTGTTTGTGCAAGAAACGTATACTCCGTTCAAGAAAGGTTGAGCACATAGTAGGCGTTTCTTTATTTATCTGAAGTTGGCAGTATTTGCTGTCATAACGTAAAATAAATTCAATGTTGCCGAATGTACCCGGCCTCGTCCGACGAGCTTGCGAGTTATCAGACAACTCTATGCAATATTGACAACATTGCGTATCAATCTGACAAGAAAATAAACATCATAACCTAAAATTTTAATATACACAGTGGAATATGTCAAATTATCAAGGCCAACCGACGGCTCAACCTTTCGTGAACGGACTATATAAAAGATTTAGAATGAAATATGTTTGTTACTGGTCGAAAATGAATGTTATACAAGTGGGTGATTGGTCAAGCAGTGTTGCCTTTTTTGTTGAAATATCCCATGTTTATCTTTTCTCCATATTAATATGATATATTTGTCATATCTCCCAAGAAATTCCACCTTTTCATTCTTATAAAAATATTTGCAAAAACGTTTAGTGAGAATTTAAAAAGAGCCCCATCATTCAATACAATTTTTTTTTACGAGAATTGGTTGAATGAAAGTATTTCATTATTCAGCAGAAAATGAAACAAATCTACAGACTATCGCTGAAATACTAATGCAGTATTTTATTCATTTTTAAAATAAAAACCTTTATTATTTCTTTTGTGTATTATCCTTGTTAGACAGCAATAAAAAACAATATAAACGATAAAGTTTTGTGGAATGCTTTTAATCTGATACAGAAATCTATAAATAAAAAGCTATAATCAACAAATAATATATTATTTTTTTCTGATACAAATTAAATCTTATAGAAATTCTTTGGTCTCAAGATATGTACTTAGGGTGGCCAAGCTAATTCATAATGTCAAGTCTCACAAGTGAATGATAGTATAGTCCGTTCACGAAAGGTTGAGCGCATAGTAGGCGTTTGTTTATTTATCTGAAGTTGGCAGTATTTGCTGTCATAACGTAAAATAAAGTCAACGTTGCCGAATGTACCCAGCCTCGTCCGACGAGAGTGCTAGTTATCATAGAACTCTATGCAATATTTACAACATTGCATAGCAATCTGTCAAGAACATAACCTAACATTTTAATATACACAGTGGAATGTGCCAAATTTCCATGGCCAACCGACGTCTCAACCTTTTGTGAACGGACTATATATTGTGACATATTTGAAACAATATGGTCAATAAACGAACATAAAATACACGAAAATTCGTTGATAAATTTCAATATTATGAATTCAATTGATTCAAAAAGTGAAAATTACTAAATTAAGGTTCAAAAATTATTATTCTATGCTTTTGGTACTCTTTAATGTTAATGAAATTGTTTATTTTTCTTACAAACGATACACCATTACAATATTTATGGAAATTTTTTATAAACTCGATAATTATTGTATCTTTCATCATAGACTTTGTTTCATTAAAGGTTGGTACAAAGGTGAAATAGCTTGTTAAATGGAGATTTCATAATATTCCAACGACCTATTATTTGAGGAAAAACTTTTGAATAGTAGTATTTTAAGCATATACATTCTTATCGGTTTAAGTTTTCACAAACCTGGAACTTCTATTTTATCTGGATCTTCATCTTCGTCAAAATCACTTCCGGAGAATTCCTCTTTCTCTTCTTCTTTAGTTGCCATATCTGTCTTTATTTCTTCGATTCCAAAAACAACTCAATGTTTTGATGGAAGTTGGGAGAATTAGTAGGTCTGCAAATTCAACAATGGTGTTTAAATTCCTCTTTTATTGCATCAAATGATAATTGAAGATGTAATTATTGAGAAATTGATTGAAGATGACTTCGGAATGAGACCAGTTGTAAACTTTGCTGAAATAAGTTGTATAACATTGGTATCTATCGAACAAGGGAAGCTACTAAGATATTTATGAACTTTACACTTAAATGTAAAGGTTTCTCCACAATAAAAACCATTTAAGATATATAGTTGAACAAAACAATCTTATTTCTACTTGAAGAAATCAAGTACTCTCATAAAGAATTCATAAGACAAGATTTCAAGTTCTAAATGATTTTTTTGCTATTCGAAGCAAACATGGCGTAACCAACGCCCTAAATTGTTATTGCAATTGTAATTCTTGTTATTTCAACATATATAAGGGTAATAGGACTGCAATAACTCAAGAAATTCGAAGTCAATTTTTTTATTTTTTTTGTGGTTATGAATTTTTAACGAAGCTTTAAACAGCTAAATAAGCGTTTTTAGGCATACTCACAATATATTTAGATTAATCTAAGGGTGCAAAATCGTTTAGAAATGATTATTAAGTGAATTAAACCGCTATTTCGAAGATATGATAAAAAATAAACAATATCGAGTAGTTAGACATTCACCTAAAAAATGACATACCATTCTTTATAAACCTAATGACATGCAAATTCATGACAATGGCTTGATTCTTCGAATGATTTCTTTCATTTATCAATACAAAGATCATAATTACATTGAATTTCACTTACAGAATTCCGAGAATGAAGCATAATCAATTAAAAACCAAAACTTTACTTTGACTGATTAACACGCCACCGCCATTTACCTACTATGAACTAAGCGTTGCCAACATCGATTTCTAGGGACAAAAGAATCAGAAGAGCACCAAAAAGTTAGGGACTTTTCCTTTTTTCTCACAGAAACTCAATAAAATAGGGATATTGCGTCGTCATGTTGGCATTCAACACACTAGAAATTTGAATGAATCATTCAAATTACGAATTTGGCAATTACATTGATAGGAAAATAAATAATAATAACAATAAAAACTGCTTTTATCGTAAAATCTTTGCTACAGTATTGTGGCACCATTTTCTATTATTTGCTGCGTTTGCCAGAGCTATATACTTACTTAAAAATCTATTAACTTCGTTGAAATGTTGAAATAACGCGAAAAGTGAGGAAATTTTGCGCACCTGTTTATTTCATGGTGGAATTCTACACAGAGGACAACTATCCAACAGGCTTTCTAAATTTTAAATATTGCACTGCCCTCACAAATTTTTGCACCATCCCTCAGATTTCTATTTTTCTTCAAAGAATTTTATTGTGTTTAAGGAAGACTGCCAAGACTCTTTTTTACTGTTAGGAGCTCAAAATACTTTTAAAAGCGCAGTCAATAGTTTTGTTAATTAATATCAGAGATTGGAAAAAGTTTTGCCATGCCTTAAAATACTTTATGAGACTAGAATAGACTTTCTTTTTGTAATTTTGTTGAGTTAAAGATATTATTTTTGTTGTATTTTCAGGTTTCTAATCAAATAATATAATTAGTAGGCCCTGGTGCCAGTATGTATTGCTGTTTAAGGGTCAACTAAAGATTAAAATATTATTATTATTATAATAGTTTTGTAGTTACAGTAATTTGAAATTCAATATTCATTTTTTCAATAGTTTTGCGACTAAAAATTCATATTTCGTATTCAGAGAAAAGAGAAATAAAACTGTTCAATTTTATTTTATTTTTATTCATTTTCAATTTGTTTTTCAACACATTTTTGGCATCATTGAAAAATGATGATTATAAAATAACAATACATATAAAAAGTCACAGGATTTCATGATATAAATAGCATGAACAATAATTATGAATCACAATGGACATTCGAACAACATTCGAGAACGTTAACATGATAAAAGATTTCAAACTAAATCTTTTTTAATAATTAAAAACTAAATGACTATAGTGAACTGATAAAAGGACTGATGCTGTAGATAATTCAATTAATTTTCTCTACATTTTAAATCAACGTAAAACAAACAAGAATGATGACATCACATATGTACATTTTAAAAACACTAATTACATATTTACACAATATTTAACTCTTAATACTCAAAATATAATATCACAGTAATCCCTTGTTTGTTTTAAATACATTTTTCGGTTCAAAACAAAACTTAAAGTTAATGCATGTCACAGATTCAAGTTACAAATTTTTATAAAAAGTTTTTGTTTTTTGACTTATGCTCATCAATTTGATTCTTCTGGAAATTCTTCTTCTTCAACACTTTCTGCGACTCCTTGTAAAACTCTGATCAATCCTTCAACCATGTGATTTATTATTTGGGTACCTGAAAAAATTGAATTATGTCATTGCACTCAAACCTGCATTATTTCTAATTGAAGTGAATTGACATTCAAATAAAAGTATCATAACAGTATTTTCTTGATCTAATTAAAATTATACAGGATGTTTATAAATGATTGTAACAGCGCGGTTGGATTTGGATTATTCTTTGCGGCTACAGAATAGCAAAGTAGGTTCACTCTAACCAATCAGAGCATAGCATGATCATAGAATTCTGTAGTTTGCATAGGAAGTGGCAAAATGAGAATGATCCAGAGCCAACTGCGCTGTTACAATCATTTATAGAGACCCTGTATATAGTCCGTTCACGAAAGTTTGAGCGCATAGTAGGCGTTTGTTTATTTATCTGAAGATGGCAGTATTTGCTGTAATAACGTAAAATAAAGTCAACGTTGCCGAATGTACCCGGTCTCGTCCGACGAGCTTGCGAGTTATCAGAGAACTAAGTAATATTAACAACATTGCGTATCAATATGACAAGAAAATAAACAACATAACCTAAATACACAGTGGAATATGCCAAATTTCCATGGCCAACCGACGCCTCACACTTTCGTGAACGGACTATACTAACTGACGATGACACTGCAACTCCCAAAAATTCAAATGTCAAATTTGACATGAACCAGAGAAATTGAAGAATCAGGTTTCTCGCTTAGGAGCTAATCTTTTATAGATCTTGTTACTCACCAACTATTTTTCTATCCTCCGTGGTCTTCAACCTGAGAACCTGCATTTTTTTCTTGTGCACAGATGACTGTTGACTGATAGCTGCTTCAATTTTCTGCCAGACGGGGAGCACAGAACCAGCAAGGACATGATATATTCTGACACGCAAGCCAACTGAGCACTCACCACCTTTACGACACCTACCACTCGAATAGACATGCGTGCAGACAGTGGAATTGTACTGTTCTATCCACAGATTTTTGACATCCATTACTTTAGCCTGTTGAAGAAATCAAATGTGAATGTTGTAATAAAAAAATTGAACGAATGCAAAATTTTCGTCTTTGCAGTGTGTACTCTACACGTGTATTCGATAATGGTATACAGGGTGTCCCATTACTCGACGTCAACCCGGAACCGGGTGAAAAGGCAAGTAATGCTGGTTGTCAGAAAAATATAAAAAAAATCTAAGTTGCATGATTTTAAAATAATGAGCATTTAAAAAAACACGCAAAATCCCACACCCTGTGGCAGTCTTTTCGCTCCTGTTGCCACAAATATCAACTTTTTCTTTGCTGTGTAACCTTATATAATGCTTGTCTAAACTGTAATCAAAATTTTGATACCAGCTGCTCTAGGTTTCATAAAAATAGGCTTACTTCTCGGAAAAAAAATTCGAAATAAACAATTGCCTAGTTTCAACTGACTGTATTGAAAAAAAAATATACTACGTAGGTTTGGCATGTTTTTTCAAAAGTTGGCGCATTTAGTGAGGATTCCAAAATGGTATAATACTTGTTTAATTATAGCTGCCGTAGTTCAAATTTATTTTCGATTGCCTTTGAATACACTTTTTCGTTAACTGCTTCCCAGTAATAGAGTAATAGAGCCCTATTTTTATGAAACCTAGATCAGCTGGTATCAAAATTTTGATTACAGTTTAGACAAGCATTATTCAAGGTTACACAGCAAGAAAAAAGTTGGAAAAAGTTGATATTTGTGGCAACAGGAGCGAAAAGATTGTCACAGGGTGTGGAATTTTGCGTGTTTTTTTAAATGCGCATTATTTTAAAATCATGCAACTTAGATTTTTTTATATTTTTCTGATAACAAGCATTACTTGCCTTTTCACCCGGTTCCGGGTTGACGTCGAATAATGGGACACCCTGTATAGTTGAATTTTGGGCTGCAGCAGATATCATTGTATTCATTAAGGCCTCCTGAACAATATTAGTGAAACCAACAGGTGGCGGTCTGTCTTAGTTTAGAAAATATGCACCTCCAAAGTTCTAAAAACGTTCCATCTTCACGTCACTTTTTCCACTATAAACACACAGAATGACTGCTCCAATTTAGTCTATGAATCACTTAGAAAATTCACATAACGATTCGATTAGTTAAATTTCAGGTGTATTCAGTAATTAATGTAAAAATATCGAAATTCTAGAGGTACCACAAATTAAAAGGAAAGCCCGCCGTTCTTCATGGTAGGTTTGGCACTGCCGCAGACTCTTTCGCGCGAATATGATGCGATGCCTTCACAGAATTCTCTCCGTCATTTGATATGCCACTCGCCGAAGGACGGAGCAGTGGTGCCAAATTTACCATGGGTTTTCCCCTCGAATTTGTGAATATGTGGTATCTCTAGAATTTTGTTGTTTTTTGAATTAATTATTATTGAATATACCTAAAATTAAACTAATCGAATCTTTATGTAAATGTTTAAAGGTGATTTATAGACTGAATTGGAGTAGTTATTCTGTATAGTCCGTTCACGAAAGGTTGAGCCGTCGTTAGGCCATGATAATTTGACATATTCCACTGTGTATATTAAAATTTTAGGTTATGATGGTTATTTTCTTGTCAGATTGATACGCAATGTTGTCATATTGCATAGTTGTCTGATAACTCGTAAGCTCGTCTGACGAGGCCGGGTACATTCGGCAACATTGAATTTATTTTACGTTATGACAGCAAATACTGCCAACTTCAGATAAATAAAGAAACGCCTTCTATGTGCTCAACCTTTCGTGAATGGAGTATATATTCATAATGGAAAAAGTGACGTGAAAATGGAACATTCTTGAAACTTTGGGGGGCAATATCACTACATAGTATAAAACAAAGTCGCTTTCTCTGTCCCTATGTCCCTTTGTATGCTTAAATCTTTGAAACTACGCAACGGATTTTGATGCGTTTTTTTAATAGATAGAGTGATTCAAGAGAAACGTTTATATGTATAGTAACATCCATTAAATAGTGGAGAAGTACTGTTATTTTTGAGGTTTCTAATGTTATGTCGTACCGTGCAAAGCCGGGGCGGGTCGCTAGTTTTCTATATTAACATAGATTGTCACTTGTTGTTCAGGAGGCCTAAATGAATAAAGAACGGTCAAATCTGGTGGATATCTGCTGGATCCCAAAATTCAAATACAGTGGAACTTTCCTATAACGAAAGCGCTAAATAAATTCGTTATAAAGAAATTTCGTTATACAGAAAATTTGTTTCTATAATCGGTTATGTCGCGGTCGACTTTACTTCATTCATAAATTTGAGTTCATTCAAACTTAAGCACTTACTTTTAGACATTTTCGCACAACTTCCACACTAACATAAAGGTTATATTGAAACCAAACAGCCATGGGTTTATTCAAAACTGTTTCAGAAGGATCTCTCTACCCGCCGTAACGATTTAGTTTAAGGCCGGTATTTATTACCTACGTCCGGAAAAATTTCGGAAAAAACCCACCCTTATACCTTTTTACCAATACCCATTCAAAGAGTGATGTTCTTTGAATATTTCGTTATAGAGAGAAGTTACTTCGTTTTAGAGGGTGTTTTTAACATGGAATTTGGATTTGAGGTGCAATGTCTTGTACGAAATTCGTTATACAGATATTCGTAATAGGGAAGTTCCACTGTATTTACCTCAAAATTCTAATCATATTCGAATTACCTTTCGATATTTTTCTTCGATCTCTTCAATTGTATACCGCTTGTTCTGTCGACCAGTGTTAGGTCTATACATAATATATTTAGTTTCCTCTTTTTTGAAATCGTACATTCTTTGTATCGTTCTCATTTTTGTCAGTAGAATGACATAACGTTTACTAGACTGACTGGAATGGTGCGACTCATAGAATCCCCCATTATCATCGTCGACTTCTTCTCTGAAAACGTTCATGGCATGGTTCCATGACATTCCTTTTTCTACTTTTAACTTATGCAATTCTATCGGGGCGATTCCGGTGGCATGCCTGTACTTGAAAGTTGTGGTTTTGACCCTTTTGATGTGCTCGTCTTCGCCTTTCCCCAAATCCAATATGCCTGTCAATAAAAATTTTATTATTATTATTCCTAACTTTTTTTTTTGTTTCAAATATATCATATCATGCAACACAGGACAACTGGTTTTTTCATAAGTGTAATACTGAGAAAAATACAAACCTAAATCGAAGGTGCCATCACGTTTAGCTATATTTATGATCTCAGCCATAGTATCTGAGAAATACCTGGAAGAAAAAGGTTGTTGTGAAAAGTTATGTAAATTAAATAGCAATAATATTGAAATTCAAAGCATTGACAGAACCATAACTTAAGGTGGAATAGAGGAGTACCATAAAAGAGTGGCCAAATGCTAACAATACAAAAACAATGCATTTCTCTTTTTAAGCGCTCGTTCTATTTAAACGAGTGCTATATCGTTACGACCAAATGTTTGTAATTTTCGAATTTTGAGCCGAAAATGGTCTCAAATGATAGGGTTCCACTCCCTGATGAGGAATTCATGGTCGAATTCAATACTGTCCGTGGGGCCGTCCGTTCGTTACCACGATAACTTTCGAAGGGATTCTCCTAGACTTGAGATTTTCAAGATGCTCATGATAAGCCTCATACATACATATTTCAATTTTTAAATAATTCCAGAATATTGTTCCGATCGTGTTGAGATTTCGCATTTATATATTTGGTATCAATCTCAAGTTCTATACAAAATTTTGAGGTAATAGCCTTATTGCTCTACCAATGAACGAACTCTCAAAAGCACCTGCATAGGGCTTTCTTAAATTGTTTATGCAATAAATCAACTTTTATTTGATAGCTTAAAAATGAACAAGCATATCCTGAAAATATTAGATGTCACGAAGGCCTTTAGGGATTTCAATAAATTTTTTATTCTTATGTTATCACCATTGGCATTGAACTCACTTTAAGGACTCATGCTTACTAGATTCTTACCTAAATTTCTTTGTTTGACAATATTGGTGAAAACATAAAAATTGAAAAATTATCGAAATCTTCACAGGCCTTTGAGATATCTTATTTTTTTAGGATATGCCTATTGTGTTTTAAGCTTTCGAATAGAAGTAGCTTTATTGCATGGAAGAGGAAGTAATTTTCGTTGTTTTTTAAGCAGTTAGTCACTCTTGTCCAACTCCTCTATTTTACTGTCATTTGTTAACATTTAACGTCTGAAGAAGAAAGATAAACTAGTACAAACTTTGAATTATTATTTTAGTAAGGGGTTTTCCAATAAGATGTGTTATTTTGATATTTAAGAAAAATGCCTCTTTCAATATAAATGATCGGATTTTTATTTCATTATGAATAAGAAGCTATTCCGCTAATAGTGGAAAATAACATAAGACAAATGACCACCACGACCACGCTTACAGGACCATATCCTTTTAATAAAATTTTCCATAACCAAATCTCAAAGTGGCTGGCCTATGTCCTCGATAGCCTCACGAATTCCCTCTTTGAGGTCTTAAATCGACGCTGGGCTATTGGCGTAGACCTTCTCTTTCACGTGGCCCCAAAGGAAGAAGTCACAAGGTGTTTAACCACAAGATCTCGGTGGCCAATTGTGATCAACTTTTAGAGAGATAACACGTTCGGAACTTTTTTTTTCCGCAAAAGATCAATGGTTTCGTTGCTTGTGTGGCACGTAGCGCCGTCTTGTTTAAAGTAAACGTAGTCGAGATCAATACCATCCAATTTCGGCCATAAAAAATCATTATCATCTCTCGATAGCGCAATGCATTCACCGTAACTATAACATTTTCGAAAAAACTAAGTTCCAATGACTCCGACGGACCATAATCGCACCAAACAGTCACTTGAGGAGGATAGAGAGGCTTGTCGGGTTTTATTCTTCACATCACAAACTTGTCCCAACAGGTCGAATTTTTCCACCAATTTCTTTATTGCGCTCCGACAAGGTGCTTCACGACGACCCAAAAATGTTCGAGTTTTTACGAACCGTCTCTGCCAACTTTTCACCATTTTTATATTGAATTTTAATAATTTCAATACGTTCTTGAAGCGTGTATCGTTCCATTTTTATTAATGGCGTAGTTTCTACTTGTCAAATGTCAAAAAAATGACAGCTTCAAACGTGACATCTACCGAAATAGCAGGCTATTCAAAATAACACCTCTTATTGGAAAATCCTTTACTAGACTTAAAAGATAACCAATCAGTGGACTCCAGCTATATTTATGAGTACTACACAAGCGTAATGTATAGCGGATAGAAATAAAAAATTAAATAAAAATAACTATGTGGGTCGCTTAGTAATATAATAAAAATAGTACACTCACTCGAACAGCGTATTCTGCAGGTCAACGGGAACTCCTAAGAGCCTGTTGAGAAACTTAGGAATTTGGTTATATTCTTTATCCAAGACCAAAGAACCGTCCTTCTCTTCAATCAACCCAACTCCCATAAGAGCTGTAGTGACATCTTTGAAGAACAATCCTTTGTAGTCCTTAGGGGCGGGAATGAGGGGTGGCTGCTTTCCAACAACGGCTTTCATCACTTGTTCGAGTGCTGCTTTTCCATATTTATTGTCGATGTTGAACTGACTGAGATCCCTGTTTTCTGACGCTCTACGATCTCCGTGTGTTAAGGCACCCAGACTTTCTAAACGTTTGGCTACTATCGACGAAAAACTGTAAACGATGGAAATATTTTGGTTTAGTGGAACGCAGAAAATGTTGCTCTTTAAACTACAGAAATAATGAGATTACTAACGGACTCAACAGACGGTGTCCTGCTTAATTTTTTAAGCATACACAAAAATCCGTTCGAGTCGATCCAGCCATTAAGTTTCAGTATGAATAAATTACCTAGATATACAGTGACTTTATACAGACAGTGGCGACACGCTCATGTCTTAATTTCTATTGGTAGTTGGATGTCACGTAGTGAATTCCGCCATTAAGAGGCTAATTGTGTTTGGAAACACAGAACAGAACAGCAGAATTAGTGTTCTGTGCACAGAACCATGGAAATTATAAATTGTTAGGTTAGTATCATAGCCTGATGAGGAAATGCCTTGGACAAGAAACTTGTAAGAGTGAGGAACTAGCCTCGTTGAAGTCTTCACAGTTACTAGATTTCATTAGATCTCTGGAACTGGAAGGCGAGCTGTGAAGGTTTTTGGCCAGAACAGCTCTGTAAGGGGGCACAATAGACCTTAAGGTCGCAGTGGACTGTAACCCCTCTGTAAACTATCAACTATCATAGAGAAAATGAGAATTGTCTATGGTTAGTATCAAAGATGTACTCTATAATCTTTGGTTAGTATATCTATGCACCATAGAAACTTTGAATTTTAACCTCCAATATTCTGACATTAGCCTCTTAATGGTGGATTTCGGCTCCGTGTCGTCACTGTCTTGTATAAAGTCACTGTACCTAGATACTGACTTCGGCGCCATCTGCCGGGCTGATTTGTGAATCTAAATCATCCTGGGCACTCCACACGCATACAAAACATACAGTAGAATTTTAAATAAAGGCTGTTTCTAATTAAACGTTTTTTGAAGAATAATAGAACACATAATTGGAATTCATTTTTAAAGAATTTTTGTTGGTAATTGGAGTATCATTTATGACATTTACGTACGAAAAAAAATAATATCTGCCAATGTCCTCTTGCAGCTCTACAAGCGTCCACTCTAGTTGAAATTTTCAATGACATTTTGACATAATTATCGAGGTTCTATATCACCAATGACACAAATAAAACATTCTTTAGTTCAGTATTCGATTGTGGATTATTTTTATAGACCTGGATTTTTACATAACCCCAAAGAAAATAGTCCAAATGTATCAAATCAGATGATCTTGGTGGCCAATTCACATCACCGTTTCTGGATACTATTCCAGAAGCGCAGTTGGCTCTGGATTGCCACTTCTTATGCAAACTACAGAATTCTATGATCATGCTATGCTCTGATTGCTTAGAGAGAACCTAAACCTACTTTGCTATAAATATAGATAATAAATAAACGCCTACTATGCGCTCAAACTTTCGTGAACGGACTATACAATAAATTTCACGTAAGTTTCTGAAAAATACTTTTCACAGAACGCTGATTATCATGAAAAAATTCAACAATTGAAGAGCTCGGAGCAATAACCGGGTAACTCCATTTTCTAATTATACCGATATATCATATTCAATCTGCTAATATCCAACGTACGCAACTTTCGGTGCAACAATGGGGCAAATCTAGCGCTTTTGTAAGGAGTTTCAATCAAAATGGACTTACTTGAATGTATATTTCGGCGTAAAAATCAGGCAAATCCTGAAGTTTTTCCTCATTTCTCAACATTTCATGAAAACGGAGTTACCCGGTTATCGCTCCAAGGTCTTCAATTTGAACGCTTTGCTCTATCACGTACGAAGCCATTTTTTAAATGTCATACATCACACTTCTTAAATGTCAAAATACCCAGACGAATTCAGCGGCCATCTATATTTGAGTTATTCTTTAAAAAACCACGCAATTTGAAACACTGAAATCATAGAAAAATAAAGAAACTTTGCATTATAAAAATATTAGAACAAAAACTCACCGTCTCTCTCCGGCCAGGTCTGTTACAAGGAAGATATACTCCGGAGCGCTGACCTGGTTACTCCTATGCGTCCTACCAAACTGCTGAACAGCCTTGTCCGCAGACCAGGGCAGTTCCAAGGTGATGTGTACCCTTTTTCTTTGGTTTTTCGCCCTTCGGTCGCTCTGTAACGAGATGCCACTGGAAGCTGCTTCTGAAATTATGGCGACTAACTTTTCGCCGTCCATGAATCTTTGTTTTTCTTTCACATTCAAAGTTTCCAGAGGAACGTCTTGCTCCGATCTGCTCTCGTACTGGATGCCATTGTCCGTCTGAACAACTCGGCCTGAGAAAAATAAATATAATTTTTAACACAGATAAAATATTCAGAATTAGAACAATGAAACAGATGGTCAATTAAATTCTCCAAGTGTACCGGGTGTCCTTAATTCGTTGTGTAGTGAGGGGATCTCAGAAACCCGATGAGCTAGAACAAAATGAGTGGCACATTTTTGGGCTCGATTTTTAAAATTAATTTGGTGAAAACCGCAACCTTCTAAGTCAAACCGTTTCCGAGCTATTAGAGAAAATTGGAAAATGGCGTCTTACTTACGTAGGTTCCATTTAGCGATCACAACGCCCAAAACGCCTCATGTTTACATTCCGCTGAACGACCGCAACGCTCACGCGAGTGTCCCTCTTTAGAGGTTAACAAAATCAAAAATTTCCGACATTCAGGAGTTAGTCAACATGCAACATGTGAAATAATTCAGTAATGGCTTATTCTTGTACATAATTTTTGCATGCTGAATGAGGAATAGGATGATGAAAATTGATGGTAAAAACATATTCCACACCTGATTTTCTGAAGAATAGATCAAACAAAAATATTCTATTTCAGACCTATGAGCAATATGTGGAAAAGGTAAAATATAAATGTATTATGAACGGAGTTTAAAAACATGTTCAGAGCCTGGTAAAATAACTGAATATTGCAGTTATAAGTTCCCTCCCGGCATTATCAGTTAGATATATTATCATTAATGGTTAAATAATTCCCCAAATATGTTAAGGCAACTTTTCTGCGTAAAATTCAAAACACAAATTTGAATCTCATTCGACAACTGTCATTAATCGCCCATAACGCCCAAACACCACATGCAAACCGTCAAAACGTCCGCGGACTTGTGACAAGCTAGTGGAACGGGAACGAGCGTGAGCGTGGTCGTTGTGATCGCTTAGTGGAATCTACTGTTGAGAGAAATGTCAACATGACATTGACATTGTCAAACTGAAGACGAAAAATATCGAAACTTCTCATGCAACTAAAAAACACACGTGAAATGAATCAACGGAATGAAATAGCTAATATTCAGCTCTTTCAGAAATAACCATTATATGACGAGATAAATGTATAAAAAACTAATTATGAAATTAATGTAACTCCAAACCACCTAACCTAACAAAACTCGAAAGATTCCCATTTTATATCATTACTTGATTCCTCGACTTACCTTTTCTTCCTGTCATTTCAGCTACTTCGTCTGGTCCACCCAAGTTGTCAATCAATTCGTCAAGTGTGTTTTTAGGCAACTTCTTCCCAAGTTTATTGATTTTTTCCAGGAGTTCTTCCTTCATTTTATTGGCTTGTTCTATATCTGAGGTTGTCGGTAATGCAGGTTTTTCTTCCTCTTTTCCTTTTGTTCCTGCAACAGACAAACGATAACTTCAGGAATAAATACGAGTAGAGGATTTTTTGAAAAAAATCAAGAGAATCCACATATTTTACAAACCTTTGAATAAATTATTTTTTTTCTTTTCATTGCCTCCGAAGATCATATTTAGGTAATTGTTTGTTTTCTCCACATCTTCCTCTGCCTCTCTCTGCTTTTTGATTCTCATCTTTTCGTCATCAGACATTTCTTCCTCCTCATCACTATCGAATGTGATACTTCCCTCAGAATCTGACCCAAGATCAGAGGTCAGCAGGGCTGCAAATTTATTTCAAAAACAATTAGTTGTTGCGATAACTTTCAGAGACATTAAACATCCCTTTGTTTTGATACGAAGATATGAAATAATTTTATCATAAAGGGCGTTTCAAATTGGACGGTTTTTCTAAGAATGAATAAAACTTTTTAGAAATTTATGTACGAAAAATAATATCTGTCAAATGGCCTCCTCTTTTTTTATCTTCGTAAGAAGTCAAACAATGCCTTCAAAAGTCAAACTTCCATTTTGATTCCAACTTTATATGAAAAAAAATGTTTTTTTCATAAAACGACAATCTCACTTACCAATTTGTTTTCTCCTCATGAGAGTTCTTTCGTCAACTTTTTTCGGTGCATCATTCTTAGGCTGAGACTGTTTATTTGCCGATATATTTGATAGGATTTTATTCACATTATCCCTGTTGGAAGATGGAAAATGCTTCTCGATAAGATTCTGAAAGACCCCTGAAAGAAATTAAAATTCATATTTAAGTGCAAAAACTCTTGACTTCACCCACAATTCAAATTAGTTGGAAAATCAGAACAATAAAAACAAAGACAGGCCCCAAGCGCGTGTGTCTTGCAAACAGAACTTCAATTTTACTGCAAGGCACATTGTAATAGGCCCTTTCTATTTGAAGCCGCATCACTTCCAACTGATGTTGCTTCTGACAAAATCAATTTAATTTCCACAATCACTTCAGTTTACCATAACAATAACATTCTTCTTCTTCTTCTCTGTGCGGTGCCTTACCGGCCGAACTGAGGCCTAGTGGCCCATTGTTCACCCGCATCGTTCTATAAATCTATAGAGACTCAGCTCTGCAGACACGAAGACAGAAATGTCGCGAGCCTGCCAGGAGTGGTCCCTCTCACCATAGGAATAGAAGGTGTTGGATTTCCTAGGTGTGTTGACCTTAACTCAGTAAGGTTTCCACAGTTGAACAAAATATGCTCAACCGTTTCATCAGTACTCCTGCACTACCGGCATAGGGAGCAGCTCGTCATCCCATTCTCTTCAAATGCTTGTTAAACAGGTGACCAGTCAATGCACCAGTCTGAGTTGTTTCCTCTCCAGCAGCAGAAGCCTATTGACCTCAGATCGCGAGGACGGTCTCTCAATGAGAATCCTCGACCACCTCAGGCCCACCCCTGCGCTCCATTCCGAGGAAAATTCCCTGTTCAGCCAGTTCCTGAAGAAACTTCTGACAGATGTGCGACAGATTGGCAGCGAAGGCTCCGGACCAACAAATGCTAATCCGGCTCCCCGCCTAGCCAGTTCATCTGCCTTGACGTTACCAGGTATATCCGCATGAGCCGGACACCAGATTACTTTCAAAAAGTTATCAGAGCCCAGCCCATGCAGAGCTTTCCTGCATTCTTCTACCAAAAGAGAATCAACTCTAACATCAGATAGAGATTTCAGAGTTCCCTGGCTGTCGCAACATATATAAATGTGCTGGCCAGAGTATCCCCTGCGAATGCTTTCCAGTGCGCATGCAAGAACCGCAAATAGCTCAGCCTGCACAATGGAACAGTCCTTCCCCAGAGGGATAGCCTGATTGAAGTGAGGACCCACGATTCCGGCCCCAGACCCTGTTGCTGTGACAGAGCTAACAATAACATAACCTAACATTTTGGTGAAAGTTTACAATTTACTTCTAAACATAACAGAAAGTGAATTATTTTCCTCGGTTTTCATTTCTAGTAATAATAATTCATATTACTTTTAGAATTTCCTTCCGAACTATCGTCGATGGTACTCTGATTTCATACCTGATCGTTTTGTTGATTGTCATCCGAAAAAGGCATGTTCTATTTGTCAGGCAAATAGAAAGCTAGGTATGAAGAATCACGATAACTAGCGCAAATAGCTTGAAAATCATAAGAATAACCAAAGAAAGGTGAATGTATACAAACACCAGTGGGGGATATAAATAAAGAGATCTTTTACTCATTTTTGCTTCTGTTTAAATCTGTTAGGGCCTATTTATGTTATTTATTGATCTGAGGTGAGGAATAAATAGTTCTTACCCATGGCAGTGGACACAAAATCGTTCAACTCTCCATCGTTCTTCTCCAACTGATCCAAAGTTCTAGCTTCTCCGGTACTCTGCAGACCGATAACCACACATTTATTATCTTTTCTAGCTTTGTGAGTCAGTTCAACAGCTGCGTTCACTTTGCTGGCCATAATAAGGTACTTGTAGAACCGCTGATGACCGGACCAAAACTGACCCCACATCGATTTCCTCATGTTGTTATTGGCAGCAACCAATTTTGCAGCTTTGTTGAACTTGTTAAACGCATCCACCCAAAGCTTAACGCTCATATTGTAGAGTTTTTTGAATTCATCGCTGAGCTTCACTTCTTTTATTTGGAATTTTACATCTTGAAAACTCAGCTGTCTTGCTATGTACATTCCTGTGAAACCAAAATGAAACATCAATAAAGAAGATGGATAGATGTGCGTTTGTATAGTCCATTCATTTCCGAGTGGGTAAACCCTTCTCAGAATACGAAGTGAACATAGAGATGCCCCTACGCATGATTAGTACTGCATTGTAATCAATCAAGCTCTAGAGTGAGATGCAAACAATAGGTTAGATTTTCATTTCTACAATTCCTGAATATAATACAACATTTTCGTAATTTTGCCAAAGCTAAAATTACTGGAATATCCTTAAGCAACAATAAACTGCCACCAAATCAGTAAAATAAGTCAGTTTATGAACGTCAAATTGAAATGAATATATAAACACGACTCATCGAGTAACTAAACACTAATAGACGATGTTGCCAAACTGACAGAATTGTCTGTAAAGCCGGGAATAGACGAAGCGCACCTACTCGCGCACCAGCCTCGCTCCGCTCCCTCGCATAGTGTGAACATGCTCCTCGCCATGAGAGCCCTCGTCCTCGGGTTGAGCCATTGCCGGTCGGTTTTCAGTCGCGCATCAAAGAAGCCTCGCTGTGTCGTTTGAACAAGCTTCTGGAGCTGGTCGAGTCTCAGACTCTATACGAGGCGCGTAGTGTAAACACTGGGGCGAGTATGAGTTTTGGTGCGCGAGTAGGTGGCGAGGTTTGACTCGCGAGTGGATGCGCTTCGTCTATTCCCGTCTTAACAGACGCTAGCCGTTAGTATCAGAGTAGGGGAGCAGTAGACCAATTATCCCAATACGGAATAAAGATACGGCAAAAGTTCGCAACGCTGGAATGTTGCTCGCGTTCATAAACGGATTCTACTTGGCTGCGTCGGCAAATAAGTGAAGGAATTCTTTTTTTACTCTGAGGCAAGATGTCCAAATAGATGGAATTTTGATATCAGCCTAAAGGACATTTATTTGTCGATTAACGCAATTGATATTAATGGACATTATTCACCAGATATAATATTTAAAACTGTCTAAGCATAAACTTCAAATGTTGATCTTGATGATGAAAAAATGATCAAATCTACATCTGCACAAGTTTTTGTTCAATTGAATTTCTATCAGCAGGTTCTTCTGTCACACCCTGTACTTACCTCTTAATTTCATATCCATGGCCACAATTTCCATTCCTCCAACTCCTCTCTCTTCTACTGCTGAAGTGAAGTCATCAAACGAATCAAATGTTGTGCCTGGTCCCCATAAACCAAGTCTAACCATGTATGCCATGTTCTTAGGCTCCGAAGCACCTGTAGCTGACGCATATAAGACACGAGCTTTTGGCAACTTTTCTTGTAGGTCCACAACCATTTTGCCTGGAAAGGGAAATATTGAATATATAGTCCGTTCACGAAAGATTGAGCGCATAGTAGGCGTTTGTTTATTTATCTGAAGTTGGCAGTATTTGCTGTCATAACGTAAAATAAAGTCAACGTTGCCGAATGTACCCGGCCTCGTCCGACGAGCTTGCGACATATCAGAAAACTCTATGCAATATTGACAACATTGCGTATAAATCTGACAACAAGTGGAATATGCCAAATTTCCATGACCAACCGACGGCTCAAACTTTCGTGAACGGAATATAGTATGAATGAGGAATCAATGATTCGTTAACAAACAATAGTTGTATTGGATGTTTTTGCATTGTGCAAATAGGCTTTATTGTAAAATCAAGAAATATCAAGCGAGTTCAGAACATAAAGAACATAGATAGATGCAAGAATGAGGAAAACATCCCTATGTTTACATATATTACCTTCCTGCTGTTTATAAGCGTTAATCTGGGTTTAGTTATTTTTATGAAATTCAAAAAACTCGCGCCAATTTCGTGATTCCACATTTAAATTTGCTTTGTATATCTGATCCTCAAATTAATTATATTGAAGTCGCGCTTGGAGCCTATCCATGTTCTTTATTGATCTGAGCAAGCAAGTCATATGATGACCAATAATAAACCTACCTGTTTTTGTTGGCTTGACAGATCCATTAGTGCATAAATTCTTTGCTTTATGACATTCGTCAAATATCAAAACTCCATCGAAATCACTCCCACACCACTGAAGGATTTGGTGCCTCCTATTAGTATATTTCCCTTGCGAGTTGTTACTTTCTCCGATTAGAGAGGAGTAGGAGCAGAACAACACTCCTCTTTTGATGGAACCGTTGACCTCGGAAGATATCTTAGCGTTATATTTCATCTTGTTGAGTTGATAAACGGGAATAGACGGTGCACCGATGTCTGCAAGATCCCTTTCAGCATCGTATTTTAAATCGTTTGATATAGACACCCATACTGCGCGTTCTCTGCCTTTCAAGAAGTTCTCGAGAATGATACCTGCGATGGTACGACCTTTGCCAACGCCAGCTCCATCGCCTGAAATAAAAAGATAAAAAAAAATTAAGAAAAGGCGGATTAGTGTAACATCACAAGCTGTCACTGGACACATTGGAATTTGAACGACCGATTGTTCTATTCACGATTTAATCGTGTTGAAAACGTTTTTAGGATGAAAAAAGGCTTATTCAGGCTTATTTTGTGGATCATCATTTCATTAAAACTACAAAATCAACGTAAAAATATAAACATAATTAACACAAAATAACCTTTTTTTATGTTAAAAACGTCTTAAGCACGACGAAATCGTACATATAGTCCGTTCACGAAAGTTTGAGAGCATAGTAGGCGTTTGTTTATTTATCTGAAGTTGGTAGTAGGTATTTGCTGTAATAACGTAAAATAAAGTCAAAGTTGCCGAATGTATCCGGCCTCGTCCGACGAGCTTGCGAGTTATCAGAGAACTCTATGCAATATTGAGAACATTGCGAATCAATCTGACAAGAAAATAAACAACATAACCTGAAATTTTGGTATACACAGTGGAATATGCCAAATTGTCATGGCCAACCGACGGCTCAAACGGACTATACATTTAAATGTGCCTTGCAGAGATAATGAAGTTAATTTACTACATGGAACATGTCGAAATACTGTATTAATAATACAATATTTCGGCTCAAACTTTCGTGAAGAATCGTTATTTCAAATTCCAGTTTAAACGAGGTTTGTTTGGAACCCTGTCTTTGACGTGTGACGTCACCACTAATGCGGCGTATTAAATAGTATTCGTTTTGAAGAGTTTCGTGCTCCTGAACTGTTCCAGTGCTTGTGCGCAACCAATGGCAACCCGTAGTTCGAGCTTTTGAGTTACTCAGGAGCACGAAACTCTTCAAAACAAATAGGCTATTAGTCTTTATTTCAAGAACATACAGGGTTTCTCATTCAAAAGTGTCCACCCTCAATACCTCAAGAAAGAATCAGAATTTGTGAAAACACTCAGGGGTACATGATCTGGGATACCAAGCTTGTTTCTACTAGCAACCCCCTGGAGAGGATTTCAACCTCATCAGAAATTTGAATGGGGAAAGCGGGTAGCTCTGTAGCCCAAATGATGCATGGATTTGAATTTATACGAACCTGCAGCTTGTGTTTTATGAAATGAATGTTTCATTTAGTTTTATCTGTACCATAATTCCATAAAAACACCCTGTAACTTTGGTAATATTCACCTTTTAGAACACATACTACAGGTTCATACGAATTGAATCCATGAATAATTTGTTGCACCACATATACAGGGTGTCCCATTACTCGACGTCAACCCGGAACCGGGTGAAAAGGCAAGTAATGCTGGTTGTCAGAAAAATATAAAAAAAATCTAAGTTGCATGATTTCGAAATAATGCGCTTTTAAAAAACACGCAAAATTCCACAACCTGTGACAGTCTTTTCGCTCCTGTTGCCACAAATATCAACTTTTTCCAACTTTTTTCTTTGCTGTGTAACCTTGAATATGTTGGACAATTCATTTGCAGCATTGTTTCCATGTTTTATGTTCTATGAATAATATTGATTAGTTGTATGTAATGTCAGTTGTACATGTTGAAATAAAAAGTCTTGTCAGACATCCGTAAACTCTTTCTTCATTTAGTCCTCGAACGAATCCTCGATCAACAGAATAATGCTTGTCTAATTTTTCTAGAAAAAAATTTTCCGGAGAAATTCCTCTGAAAATTTTTTTCTGGTAACATTTTTTCCCGGAAGATGGATCGGACGTTCTGGTCCAATCTCGTGGCCGGCCCGTTCACAGGATTTGAATCCATTGGACTTTATTACTGGCAAGCAGTTAACGAAAAAGTGTATTCAAAGGCAATCGAAAATAAATTTGAACTACGGCAGCTACAATTAAACAAGTATTATACCATTTTGGAATCCTTACTAAATGCGCCAACTTTTGAAAAAACATGCCAAACCTACGTAGTACATTTTTTTTCAATACAGTCAGTTGAAACTAGGCAATTGTTTATTTTGAATTTTTTTTCTGAGAAGTAAGCCCTATTATTATGAAACCCAGAGCAGCTGGTGTCCAAATTTTGATTACAGTTTAGACAAGCATTATTCAAGGTTACACAGCAAAGAAAAAAGTTGGAAAAAGTTGAGATTTGTGGCAGCGAAAAGCGAAAAGACTGTCACAGGGTGTGGAATTTTGCGTGTTTTTTTAAATGCGCATTATTTTAAAATCATGCAACTTAGATTTTTTTTATATTTTTCTGACAACCAGCATTACTTGCCTTTTCTCCCGTTCCGGGTTGACGTCGAGTAATGGGACACCCTGTATATAGGATAGTATAGAGTTGCCATCATTGAAATAAATGTGGTATCAGATGTGCCATATTACTACCACCTAAAGTCAAAATTGACAATTGTTGAATTTTCTGGAGGAATTGTGATTCTTGAGCCTGTTTCTAGTTAAATTGTAATTTTTTTCTGCCTAATTATATACAATAAAGATAAGAAGAAAATTAGAGGAAGAACATATCACAGGTAGGGATGAGTACTGAACAGATCCGCATTCGAAATTTTTACTAGTCTGTCTTGGTAATCTGATATCTTTTTATGTGTATATTATCGCCTGAAGAAAAATTTTTTATTTGATATTCAATTGATCTTATTTGAACAGGATTCCTAAAGACCCAACACGTCGTATTTTTTGGGTGAAATTTGTAAACAAAAAAAACTGGCAACTTAATTCAAACCTTAGCTTTCCGCCATATTGATCTCCGACTTAGCCCCGCCCAGTGGTACTATTTTTCCTTACTCAATTTATGTCATAGCGTCTCTTCTCTATTATATCTAGATGGTGCAACAAAACTACCCACTCCTCTAATCAAATTCCCGATGGGTTTGCAACCCTCTCTAGGGGGTTGCTAGTAGAAACAAGCTCTGTATTAATTGTATCCCAGATCATGTCTACCTGTCATGAAAGATAGTCCTGTCTGAGTGTTTTCACAAATTCTGATACGTTGTAGAATTACTGAGGGTGGACACTTTTCAATGAGACACCCTGTATAATTTAAAACCAGAACAGTTAAGAATTAATGAGATCCAAACCAAACAAACTTAAATAAACATTAATAAGTCATAATTACCAAGGAGGAATCCAGCTCTAGTTCCATCAGGCAAAAATTGTTCGTGTGCCTGAGATGCGTAGGTGATACTTTCGAGCTGTAGAGCTGAGAGGGCACCACTGTCGATTGTATGACTAGGAATTGATAATTCATACCATACATCGACAGGAGCTACGGAGGATAGCGATGCTGTTTCAACCACTGGATCTGGATGTTTTCGACCTATTTTCAGTTTTGAGGGCATGTATGATGCGTATGTTTCTGCCACACCTAACTCTTCTTCGTTTTCGACCTGGAAGTATCATCAAATTGAGGTTATCTTAGGGAAGTAAATTCTAAACTTCATATTTCATCTTTCCTTAAACAACCGCAAAATTTGAAAAATTTTTGTTTTGTTGACTTCAGATTGATTCTAAACATATAAATGCAAAATCTCAGCACGATCAGAATTATATTCTGGAAATTATCCTAGAAATATGTAAAATTGATAACTAAAAATATTAAAATTCTATCATCATTCACTTCGCCGATTTAGATCCTCAAACTCGATTTGATTTCAATCGAAAGTTTTTTTATGGGAATATTAGATTTTTTTTAATATTAAGATAGACTCTACTATGGCTCTTCGTGAACTAACAGAAGTGCGATACAGCCATTCACTCAGATAGTCAAGCTGCTATTAAAGCACTGACTTCCTACGTCATCGACTCAAAGATGATCTGGGAGTACCAGAACAAACTCAATGAGGTAGACAAGAAAAATAAGGTCTTTTTAAACTAGGTTCTCGGCCATTTGGGAATCAAGGGAAACTAAGAGGCCGGAATCGTGGGTCCTCACTTTAATCAGGCTATCCCTCTGGGGAAGGACTGTTCCATTGTACAGGCTGAGCTATTTGCGGTTCTTGCATGCGCACTGGAAAACATTCGCAGGGGATACTCTGGCCAGCACATTTATATATGTTGCGACAGCCAAGGAACTCTGAAATCTCTATCTGATGTTAGAGTTGACTCTCTTCTGGTAGAAGAATGCAGGAAAGCTCTGCGTGGGCTGGGCTCTGATAACTTTTTGAAAGTGGTCTGGTGTCCGGCTCATGCGGATATACCTGGTAACGTCAAGGCAGATGAACTGGCTAGGCGGGGAGCCGGATTAGCATTTGTTGGTCCGGAGCCTTCGCTGCCAATCTGTCGCACATCTGTCAGAAGTTTCTTCAGGAAGGAAGGCTGTGAACAGGATTTTCCTCGGAATGGAGCGCAGGGGGGGGTGAGAGTGGTCGAGGATTCTCATTGAGAGACCGTCCTCGCGATCTGAGGTCAATAGGCTTCTGCTGCTGGAGAGGAAAACAACTCAGTCTGGTGACTGGTGCATTGACTGGTCACCTGTTTAACAAGCATTTGAAGAGAATGGGATTGACGAGCTGCTCCCTATGCCGGTGGTGCAGGAGTACTGATGAAACGGTTGAGCATATTTTGTTCAACTGTGAAAACCTTACTGAGTTAAGGTCAACACACCTAGGAAATCCAACACCTTCTATTCCTATGGTGAGAGGGACCACTCCTGGCAGGATCGCGACATTTCTGTCTTCGTGTCTGAGGAGCTGAGTCTCTGTAGAATGATGCGGGTGAACAATGGGCACTAGGCCTCAGTTCGGCCGGTAAGGCACCGCACAGAGAAGAAGAAGAAGAAGAGGCCAATATTCTTGCCAAAGAGAGCGCACGAATGTCACTCATTGGCCCAGAACCCTTCTGTGGTATAAGTAAGTTTACTTAAAAGAAAGTTTCTGGAGGATGGAAAAAGCCGAGAGGGAAAAACTCTGGCGGAATCTCCCAGGGATGGATCATTCCACTAAATTCCTTTGGAACTTTGAAACAGCAAAATCCAAAAGATATCTGGATCTTGGTAAGAAACAATTACACTTCCTCACCGGCTTTCTTACAGGACACTGTCGCCTCAGGAAGCACCTGCTGAGGATGGGATTATCGGACACTGACGAGTGTAAGTTCTATGGGGAGGAGGAAGAAACCTCCATTCACCTAGTCACGGAATGCTTTGGCATTGCGAGCCTAAGGAGATAAACGTATAAGAGTGAAGAATTAGCCCCGTTTAAGCCTTCACAGATACTGGATTTTATCAGATCTCTGAAACTGTAAGGCGAGCTGTGAAGGGTGTGATCAGAACAGCTCTGTAAGGGAGCACAATAGATCTTGAGGACGCAGTGAACTTTAACCTCTTTTTAAACTATAACTAACTAACTATAAAACTTCTATGGCTCTTTTATCGCAATTCCATCAAATTTTTGCGTACTATTTCGAATTGGTATTGATTATTTTCCTGCAAAATTTCAACTCAATCCAATTGACAAATTCAGAATGATATGAAAAATGGATAATAAAAAAAATAATAATTTATGGTTCTGGTTATGCGATCTTCTTGAAATTTCGCATGAACATTCAGTGTGAGAATCTTCACCCTCAAAATAAGTTTCACTGGAATCAGATGGTTTGATGTGGAAATATAAGGATTTTTCTTCTCAATATTCCGATTTAATTTTCTATGGTTTTGCATGTGGCAACAAAATTTCAATTAGAATTGGTTCTGTCTATATACCATATATCGTTCTGCCTGAGATGTTTAAGAACAAAAATTTCATCCACATTTTATGGAACAACCTGTACGATTTTGCTCGTTAACGAACTTAACTGCAGCATCTAGAAACCGAACCTGCCCTGAAAGTAATTATGTTCATGAATAAACATATTATCAGCATTATTATTTATATCTTAGGTTCATCATAGAGGGCGTAGCCTGTTAGGTGTCACCGAAACGTTCCAACCACAGAGGGTAACAACCATTGACACATTATCGGTATCATAGAAACAAAGGATATCCTGATAAATGAAGATAAAACTTACCTCCTCCTCCATCACACTACCACGTTTATGATGGAATGAATTGTAATCATGTTCAGGCCCCATTTGAAATTTTCTCTTTCCATTGTTTGGCTGCATATGTTGCTCCATAAATTGAGCAATACCTGCTCTATCTGTAAACAAGTAAAATTTCAATATATTCTCAAGATACACAGAAATTAT
Organism: Propylea japonica; assembly: GCA_013421045.1. NCBI lineage: Eukaryota > Metazoa > Arthropoda > Insecta > Coleoptera > Coccinellidae > Propylea > Propylea japonica. The sequence goes on along the minus strand of CM024242.1, from coordinate 82,610,466 downwards.
TTATTACTAGCAGACCCAACAGACGTTGTTCTGTATACATATACAGAAATTCATTCAATTCGATCCAGCCATTTTAGTTGCTGAGTAGATGAATATAGACATACGGGCATCAGGCAATCCAAAATACATTCATACATCCCTCACACTTCGGTACCTTCTCCTACCCGCCTAGTGCCTACTCGGAGACGCATTTTGGTGCGATTCATCTTCAACCTGCCATATCTTTTGATGTATTCATCATAATTGAATGGTGTGGAAAGGGCAATTTCGTTCTAAATAAATACTGGGTATGAACGACATATTTAATTGGATAAGGATCAATAGCGTTTTCTTAAAAAAATACTCCCAAATAATGCATAATTTTGAGAAACATTCGGATACCTTGAAAAGGTAATACCGAGTGAAACTTGAGATATATGCTATCGCGGACTTTTTTGTAGAACTATTAAAGAGGTACATTTCCGTCATACATTGTTTCCATGTATGTCTTACGGTTTTTGCAGCGCACCTGAAAATAGCTGATTTTGGTACTCATATATTTTATCATTGAAGTTATAGTAGGTTTCCTTAATTTTCTCGGGTGAAAAGTATAGCCTATGTTACTCAGTGATAGTGTAGCATTCTAAGGGTGAAAGAATTATTGAAATCGGTCAAGTAGCTTATAAGTTAACTCGTATCAAACCCACAAATCTTTCCTCTTTATAATATTAGTATAGATATAGCAAGCGAGATATTTTCCAAGAAAAACACTTTACTTACCTAAATTTTCTAAATTTCCACTGTTAATACTATTGACTACTTTTGATATGAATTGTTGTGGGGTTTTTGGAGTGTTGTGTCCATTTAATAAAACTCTTCCGTTATTAACTGATGTTTTACCGTTGGGAACAGTTAAGACTCTGCCTTTACCTGAAATTTAAAAATGTTTAGTATTGTTTTCGCCGTGAATTCAATATTTTCTACAACGAAAAATTATTGGTTTTACGGTACTTACCAAGAACTTGGGGAAAACTAGCTTTTGGTGGATTGACTACCTTTAATAGTTGATTATTTGGTCCTATTTGGAAACGAACACCATCTGCAATGAAGTTTTGATCCAATTTAAATTCTAACTACTAGTTAGAAAGATATCGAATAATGTTATAATTTCTACCATTTTTAAATGTACTGTTTGTCAAGTCGTATATTGAGTATTTGAATACTTTCTTCTATTTCTCTGGCATATTACTATGCCATAGCTTATAGAGTAAAATCATGCAAGGATGCAGAGTCACAGTTATATTTCATTATTGTGTGTTGGTATTCAGAAGACTTCTGTCGCAGATCTACCTACTATCTGCCAAAGCAGTGTTACATAAAACTGTTCTGCCAACCAACATTTTTCTTTGTAAAATCACTAAATTATACAGTGTGTTTGGTCATGACTTAGCGATAATTTAAGGCCATCAAATATACCTAATATTATCGACAAAACATCCAAATTTGGAAGTTTACCCCCTCAGTTTTGGAGTAGCCCCCATTTTAAATTTACTCTTTTATTTTCGTTGACCCTTCCAAATAATATCGATTTTTTGGACATACAGGTCCTACAGATGTGAAAAAAATGTTTTTTGAATGATGATACTACCACCTTCCATTGAAATATAACAATATAAAAACATTTAACTTGAAAACGCCATAAAAATTTCTTTAAAAAAGTTTTATTAAAAATATGTACTGATTTTTTTAGTTAAACCGCAATAGTACAAGAACTAGCACATTGAAGTATAATTTTTTTTCAATGATTTAACATGCAAGGATATCAGCTACAAATCAACACTCACATAATTTCTGTAAGTTACATAATTTGTGAGTTATTGCTGCTCGAAAAGACGCAAGACATGTCGTCAAGAAGGCCACTGACTGTCTACATAGCAGAGGCCGCCATTTTGAGCAATTTTTATGATTAATTTGTTTGTTTGATCATTAGAAATTATCGAAAGTACTGTACTGAGGTTTCTTTATTTTATCAATTTTCATAAGGGTCATGTTCGAACAGCAATTACTTTCTAAATATGTAACTTACAGAAATAATGTTGGTATCGTTTTGTAGCTAATATCCTTGCGTGTTAGCTCATTGAGAAAAAATTATACTTCAATGTGCTAGTTCTTGTTCTATTGCAAATTTACTAAGAAAATCAGTAAATTTTTTTACTATAATTTTTTCAAAAATTTTTTTATGACATTTCTAAGTTGAATATTTTTATATTGTTCCATCTATCATCTATCAAAAAACATTTTTTTCACATCTGTAGGACCTTTATGTCCAAAGATATCGATAAGTCATGACCAAACACACTGTATACATCAGTGAATTTAAGAAAATAATGTTTAATACAAGTGAGGAAGAAATACCAATTTTTACCGTAATTTTATTTTACAGATTCGGAAATTATCATCGGAAACATACAATATTCAATGCATTAGAGAGTATTTTGCCGTGCAGTTGGACAGTGCTATACTCAACAGATTATATGCTATGTTTCGCTTTCGTTTGACGAGATGGATGGTCCAATGAACAAATAATAGGGTTGTCTCTCTCGAAGAGACTCAACAGTCCGACGCATTGAGTTAATGCGTCATTCTACGCGTAATATACGAAGCGAGAACTGCAGGTTCCGTACCATACTGCTCGATTAAGCCACTCCTAACGATAAGAGAGAGACTAAACTACATTATTCCAATAGGTCGTTTATTCAGAGAGTTACGAATCACGTGAACCTTTCGATTATACCAATGTTTAACTGCACGGCAAAATTTTCACTCTGATGCATTGAATTTCGTATCTTTTCGATGTGGATTTCCGAACCTGTATAACTATTATGCACAGCATAATAAAAAAACTTATAAGTGACATATAAGCTGAACGTTTCATCTGTCATTCAAACTGTCTTAAAAGGCTTACAGTGCCCTTGGCTTCAACTCTCTTTTAATACTGAATAGTACACGCTCTATCTATTTATATGACCTAAAATTGTTAACTGACATTTATTCATCCGAAAAGTAAAACTAAAATCGGTGCATTGAACAAATTAACTGCTGTTCTTCAAGGAACTTACTCGCATTTGTTGAACTGGTAACTGGAGGCATTTGGCTAACCCTATTTGTCATGGTTCCAACTTTCGGTGTCGTTCCAAACCTATTTGGTACCGTTCCAACTCTAACTTGCCCTGTTCCGACTCCATTTTGTGTTGTTACAAACCTATGAGTTGGTGTCACTAACCTATTTGGTTGTGTAACAATTTTCTTTGGAATTGCTCCATTCAATAACGGTTGTTGAAAGGTAACATTTTGAGGATTTCTCACATTACCTGAAATATATGTATAATATAATCAATACAACAAGGAAAATCATTTGAATTGTCTAAAATGTCTATACTCCGTTCGGATATTATTGAGGACAAAGCAGGCCATGGAAATTTGGCATATTCCACTGTGTATATAAAAATTTTAGGTTATGTTGTTTTTTTCCTTGTCAGATTGATACACAGTGTTGTCAATATTGTGTAAAATTTGCATAAAACGCGGATTTCTCACAATGTCAATTTACATCTGGAAATTGACAAATTGATAACGCAATTTAAACTGTCCTAAACACCTAACGACAGAAGATTGAAATTTTACACTAGATTTACTACTTGATTTGAATGAAAATATCATTGTTATGAACAAAAACATTGTATGCTCAGAACGAATCAATATATATCTGGAGCAATAAATGGTGGATGATTTGCGTGAAGTGAATTCTACTCACATCTTCATGAAGTCAGTAGTTATTATGATTGTTGATCATTTGTAAATATTGACTTGAGAATATCCTATCGATAAAAAGCTTGAAAGGATTAATTTGTGTTGGTTTATCCTCCCGAATGCTTTCGATTTACACTTTATCGAGGATTTGATGAATCAAGTCAACTGTACAATAATGATACCTCTAAACAGAAAAGAACTTTGAGGTTAAAATATTATTAGAAGTATTTGTCTCTTGAATAGTTCAATAAGAATCATGTTCAATGATTCCTAACAATAAAGTTATAAAAATAATATTATTTTTTTAATTCTAGCTGCAGCACAATATTTTATAAGCATATTAAGTTCTCTGATTTCAACTCAAAAGCTCATCCGACGAGGCCAGGTACATTCGGCAACGTTGACTTTTTTATGTTATGACAGTAAATACTGCCAACCTCAAATAAATAAACAAAGGCCTACTTTGTGCTCAATAATACCCAAACAGAGTGTATACTGGACATTTCTTGAATGCTTCGGACAGTCGCAAGGAAAATGTAATGTTTAGTCTTAAGAAGATACTCACCTACAGTTCTTACTTGTGGAGTTCTAGTTTGAACTGGATTTGTTACCCTAACAAGCTCATTGTCTGGCCCCATCTCAAAATGTATACCACCTAGAAAACGAGATTCAATTTTGAATTGAACAGAATTCATATCATTTTGAGTATGAATCAATAACTATAGTCCGTTCACGAAAGTTTGAGCCTTCGATTGGCCATGACAAATTGGCATATTCCACTGTGTATATTAAAATTTTAGGTTATGTTGTTTATTTTCTTGTCAGATTGATACGCAATGTTGTCAATATTGCATAGAGTTCTCTGATAACTCGCGAGCTCGTCGAACGAGGCCGGGTACATACGGCAATGTTGACTTTATTTTATGTTATGACAGCAAATACTGCCAACTTCAGATAAATGAACAAACGCCTACTATGCGCTGACACTTTCGTGAACGGACTATATTTGAAGCACCTAAAATTCATTGTGAGTTAATGAATTCGAAATATTCATACCATTCAGTTGTACTGGAGTACTCGTTTGTAAAATGCTTCTCTTTGCAGACCCATTGTTCAGAATTTTAAATCTTTGGGGTTGGATACCTTGTGTCTTCAAGCCTAAAAATATTAACAGATGTTGAAAAAACTGCACATTATCTAGCCAATTCAATTTAATCTTCAGGAATTTGATAAAATATACAGGTATTTTAAAGCAATTGGAAATGTTTTTACAGCTTATTATCTACCGGGTCCGGCGATTAAAAATTCAAAATCTCTGTTAATTTTTAATATTCATTCATTCGCATATGAAAGCAGAGAGTTCAAAGTTTTTTATGTGCTATTCCGAAGGAATATGACCGCCTTTGGTCTTCACAACAAGCTTGGTTGCGTTCAGCGAAAACAACCTTTGCAATTCTGATCACCGAGCACTCACAGATCGTTGACTGATCAGTAGGAAGGTTTTTGAACGGTATAACTTGTCAAGTATGTTCACATAACCTAAATGTCAAATTCACACCACATAAACAGCTGACAACTGTAAACAGACAACCGATCAGTAAGCCAGCAAGCTATCGTAGTTTTGAACGAGCAAAAAGTAATAAAAATAAACACAAATTTAAATTACTGATATTTTGACTCACCCATAGACTGTAAAGAAGTTGCATCCAGTCGTACTGTGTTTTTCAAATTGGTTTTAGTTATTTTTCCACTGGGATGAATTGGTATACCCTGCTTTGCTGAGGGCACTATATTTTTTTGGCCAGCTGAAACATCGTTACATAAAAGATTATTCACTTCTTTCAGAATATACAGAATTATTCATTACAGTTTTTTCAATTTCCAAACAAAAAAGATTGAAAACCAACATTTCTTCTCTGAAATCGGAGTTAGATTGCAGAAAATATATCTTTGTAAGTTTCAACTATATGATTTAACAAGAAAAAAATAACACAAAAACATCACGGAATTCTAAATTACATAAGTAAAAAAATATCGTTAATCATACATACCTATTTGTATTTGAGGTCTGGCAACTGACGTTAAATTATTATTTACAGGACTAGAATTATTGTTTACAAATTTTAGATTTTTCATAGCGGCTGTGGCATTGTTTGTATTTGGAAGACCACCTGAAAATATTACAATTTATTGATAAGTCACTAAAATATTGAGAAATCGATATTTTAACTATAGTAACGAAAGTTTGAGCACATAGTAGGAGTTTGTTTATTTATCTGAAGTTGGCAGTATTTGCTGTCATAAAGTAAAATAAAGTCAACGTTGCAGAATGTACCTGGTCTCCTCTAATGAGCTTTCAAGCTTAGATAGAAGACTGGTTTGCAGAAAAACAAATTGAGGTTATACTATTGTTTATAACTTATTTGCTTATAAAATATTGTGCTGCAGCTAGAACGACGAGCTTGCGAGTTATCAGAGAACTCTATGCAATATTGACAACATTGCGTATCAATCTGACAAGAAAATAAACAACATAACCTAAAATTTTAATATACACAGTGGAATATGCCAAATTTCCATGGCCAACCGACTGCTCAAACTTTCGTGAACGGACTATAGTTCAAACATACTCAAACTTTGAAACTTACCCAGAGATTTTAATAAACTTGGAGTTACTACCACAGCCTTCTCAGTGTTTAATTTTAATACTTTTCCATTTACGTTGACAGAGATTTTCATAGCTGTCGGTGTAGATATTTTTGTCGGGTTACCTAAAATTTGTGTTATTATTTGAATGATAAAATGAAGGAAATGTTATAATACAAATGTTGAAAGATGTTCCAAAATATCAAAAGTTTCCATGAATGCTTTTATGACATTCAATTGGTATCGCTAAAAAAATCATCAAACCATGTGGTTAGTCAGAGTTATTGATGCAATATTCAATAAATAAATATAGAATTCACACTGAAATATATTTCTATATACAGGGTGTCCCGTAAATACCACGCGAAAGTGACACTGGAGATAGATTGACATTAGGTCTTTCAGATAGCATCAACATGACCTCAGTAAAAGTCCGCTGGTTTTCGAGATATCACCACTTTTGCAAACAAAAAATGAAAGGGAAAGTGAGATAAAAGAGCAAAAATAATGGTTGTTCGAAACGGTAGCGAGGAAATTTTCCTTAATTTTTAATTATTTCGGAATAAACACATCCCTCGCGACAAAATTATAATTTCTAAGGTTTTGACATAAAAAAATTGGTACTGTTGTATCATTTTGAAAAGTGCTGGAAATGGACCAGTTTTTACGATTATTTGTCAATTCAGTCTGATTTTTTTTCACATCAGTCAGTCAAACTTAAGTTAACGTTTTAACTTCGTCATAAAATACAACAAGTTAGTTTTTTTTAAAGGATTTTGTTCTAGTTCTCGGTGAAGTTATTACTTCATTGTTTAAAGCAACTATTCAGGGTAGCCTAGGTAAAAAAAAACATGAGTTTGAAAACCGAAAATTGGAGATTTTTAAAAAAACACAAAAGTGGTTATATCTGGAAAACCTGCGGACTTTCACTGAGGTCATGTTGATGCTATCTGAAACATAGATAATAAACTCTCCCTAGATGCGTAACGCACGTACTAAGAACTGGTCGAGCTTTCCGTAGCGACATCAAGCGTTTGTAGGCTTGTAATACTAGCAGTATGGCGGGAATTCAAATATCACGTCTGAATGCTCTTATAAGTTAGAATCAATTCAAAAATTGTTTGTACAATATCGAATTAATTTATTATCATTCATTGGTATTTTGAGCTGAATGATAACAAATTAACTCGGTATCAGTACAAACAATTTTCAAACAGACTCAAACCAAAATAAATCTGATATTAAGTTTATGTATTTCATTCAATAAAAATAGAATGTGTTCAAAAAATGTAATATATTTATTTGAATATACACGATGAAGAACGTACAAGAAATATAAAAAAATTAATTGAAAGATATGAGATTTCGAAAGATGTTAATATACTCTGAGTGATTTGGTAACAATAACTTCGCAAATTATATACAAAAACCTGATTATAAAAGTATTTTCGCAAATACATGACATACAAAATTTCTCTTATATTATGTATATGTGTTCTGGTCCAGAACTTCTAGAGTTCATTTCACAAAATATCCAACCATTTCTGAGAATAGTGTTTTCTCCAAAGTCTAACACTTGTGCTAACATTGAACATTTAGAAAGGCCCATGTTGATAATTATACACCAGACACTTCAACTTAACCACAACTTATATGTGCAAGGATCACATCGAAGAGAGTATTTACTACTGTTACTAGTCTAGAAAAGCAATCTTTCATTTTTTTCACAGTCACAAACTCACAATGCAAACATTTCTAACCTAAATTCTAACTTCGTTTGTTTACGCGGCCATTGCACATAAGGTCTAGTTTCGCCTAGCGCCTGTCAAAACGTCATTTGTACTCAAGCGTTTGTAGGCTGAACTGAAAACCAAAATTATACGGCTAGTTGGCGGTCTATAGAGATTATTTGTCTATGATCTGAAAGACCTAATGTCAATCTATCTCCAGTGTCACTTTCGCGTGGTATTTACGGGACACCCTGTATACCGAAGAATTATTGATAGATTTATAATTTTTTATATTCATTTATTATTCTCTAATAATTTACTTACTCATAAGTTGTGTCTGGGCAATTTTTATATTTGTAGTACTTTGATTGGTTGGTTTAATGTGACTGCTTTGTAAACTTTCTGAAAATAATACAAGAATGGAAATTTAGTAACATTTATAAAATGGAAAACACGAGAAAGAAATAAACATAGAGATGCCCCTAAGCGTAAATAGCACTGCATTGTAATCAACCAAGCTACAGAGTGAGATGGAAAGCATTTCACTGTCGCACTGGGGTGAAGTAAACAAGGTTAGATTTTCATTTCTCCAATTCCTGAATATAATATAATATTTTTGTACTTTTGCCTTATCTATAATAACCGATATAGCCTTAAGCAACAATAAACTGCCACCAAATTAGTAAATAATTATATAAGTTTATGAACGTCAAATCAAAATGAAAATGTAAACACAACGCATCTTGAAACTAAACACTAACAGATGATGTTGCCAAACTAGCAGAATTGTCTGTTACAAACACAAGCCGATAGTATCAGAGTAGAGTAGTGGTAGACCAACTATACGAATACGGAATAAAGATACGAATGATTCTACTTGGGTGCATAACAAATGCGTGAAGGCATCTCTAGGTTTACTATTTACTCTGAGGAAAAACGTCTATTCATCAATACAAACCTGTAGATGGAAACTGGGATATGCTACCATTTGTAAAATTTAGGTATGGAGTAATACTATCACTTGGATTATTATTTGTAGCTACTGGTGGCAATAAACTCACACCACAACCTGAAAAATAAAAGGTTAATTTATGAAAAATTTCAACATAAGTATTTTCAAATTTGAACTAGGTAGTTTTACTACAAACCTGGAACTTCCATATTATCAGGATCATCATCTAAATCGCTACCAGAAAAGTTATCGTCTTCCAATAGTTTGTCCATTTTAGTCGTCAAAAATAGAGAACTGTTAATACTGGTATGTTAAGAACAACTGAAAGAAAAAATAAAGGTTTTTTAAACCAAAAATATAAGAATATTGGAAGCAAACTTTAACCAAATCTCTTCTTATGGATTAATAAGAAGAAAGATTATTCACGGTCTAAGGTTTCAAAAAAATTGTTGCATAATAATATTGTAGTAGCCACTAGAACTTGTACATTAAACCAACCGAAGGAAAATAATATAAATAATTTCTTTTCAATTTTTTAACAGCTTATCAAAGATAAAAAGCAGTTTTCACAAGTACAGAGTTTCATTGCAGTGATAATGAATTGTCGTTACTCTCAAATTACCACTATAATAATTCAAAATGTTTATTAGGTAAAAATCAAAGATAATTTTTATTTAGGTGATAAACAATCTCAGTTGCCCTAATTAGAAAAATTTTAACATGCTAAAGGTGTTGTATAATTTACATACAAAATAAATGATTTTCAATTTGCACCAATTCACTTCTCAAGAAAGCGTTGTCTCAGGTTGGTGTTTTCATGAATCATAAAGATCAACAATTGTTTAATAGTTGTCTAAGATGAAAATTCGTTACGATAACAACAATTTAAAAACCACTTATTCACTCTTTTTGGCAATTTTTTTGACGTACATGAGATGGGTGATTTTCGGAGGTCACTGTTTTTACTTCTATATTTATTTTCGAAGTATGATATTGAGGTTAAAATTTTGGCTGAATGTTTTTGCGATATGAATAATTTCGTGGATTCCTCGAAGACCCCAAAATTCATTGTTAAAATTTTCAGGTAGATTTTTGGTTAAGGCAGCTGTCATTCACCCCACGTGTTGATTTTTCAGGGTCAAACGAACTAAACGGCCCTTCGGCCTTTTGGATCTTCCATTTTTTATGGAGAATTGCACTACTTAGAATGAGTTTTCGATAATCTTATTTGAATTTTAATATAGATTACTCAAAGCAATGGTCATTGGATTCATTTTGCAATGATATATTATTTCATTATAGGCTTTTTGTTCGTTTGCAAGAGATTCAATAAGTAGGTACAATATTACATATTACATTTGAACTACTATCAGGGCGGTTAGAAAAACACAAATTATTTTCGTTAAAAATATCAAAAGATTTCCAACTAAAAAGAGGTAATGGTGTAATTTTACGAAATTTTGTACTGATCGTTCGATTCTTATTGTTAATTTTACATATCAAGTTTTTGTTTTTATATTTCAGAGTACTTGTCTGCAAACATGTGGCCCGAAATTGAGCTAGCCAAGAAGGAAAATCGCCATGAGATCATTTTAACAGGATCAGCTGTTGAACAAAGAATCAAAAAAGAAGGTTTGGATGTTTCGGTATTTGATCTAACAAACTTAAACTACCTCTGCATAAATGGCACAAGTATCGACACTATTCCTGACTCTATTGCAAACCTAGAAAAATTACAGATTTTATCACTACATGATAACAAGATTAGCAACTTGAATCTATCCATAGGAAAATTGAACAAACTCAAAACTCTCGATTTGTCAGGCAATACTCTCACAGAAATTCCAGATATATTCAGCAGCTTAGAACATATTGTGACGATAAATTTCTCAAGAAATAAAATATCAAAGTTTCCCACTTTGAGGAACAATAAGAAATTGACAGAGCTGAATCTATCAAACAATGAATTAACAGAATTTCCTGAGGTTTGTTGTGCCGATCTTACTAGTTTAAGTGAACTAAAACTGAGTTCAAACAAAATAGAGTCTATACCAGATGAAATCAACGTATTGCCAGTATTAAAATTATTAGACCTTGGCTCTAATAAAATAAAAGTTCTACCAGGCAACTTAGCTGACTGTGGAAAATTAAAAGGTAATATCGGTGAGTTTTTAATGTAAAATACTAAAAATTCATATTTCAGAAATTATTTTGAAGCAAAACCCTATAGCAGATAGAAGGTTACAGAAGCTGATCGACCAATGTAGAACCAAGCAAATATTGGATTACGTTAGGCAACATTGTCCACAAACACCAAAAATAGTTCCTGAAGCACCTAAAAAAGGGAAGAAAAACAATAATTCCTCTGAAAGCGAACAAGAAGACTCAAAGAAATATAAAATTAATGTTTTTCCTCCTAAGGATGATCTGAGCATTGTCTTTTCGAAGGATGTAAAAAAGACAAGACTCCTCTTTTGCTGTATTGTAGAAGGTATTACTTTCAATGAAACTACATTCAAGAAATTCATTCAACTTCAGAATAAGCTGCATGAAAACGAATGCAAGAAAAGGGTGGTCGCAACTATAGCAACACATGATTTTAAAAAAGTGGTGAGTTTTAAATTTGTTGAATTAAATGAGGGCTGTTTCATCTTAGTCCCATTGCGTAACACGGAATGCTTTTTCAATAATTAATTCAAATATATTTATGCAATATTATGCAATCCAATACAAATAAAATTTGAAATTCAAGACCATAGATGTCCAGCCAATGCATAGACTTATACGTCTATGAGCCAATGTAAATTCTTAGAACATAGAACATTATAAGTTCGGTTATGTATGTCTTTGAGTTCTTAATGCAGAATGATTTCAAGAATATTCTCTTTCTTTCAACAGATTGATTGATAAAGTATTCATTTTTGTCAATTGATCTGTTAGTGATAGTCCAGGTTAGTAACAGAAGAAATATGAGACCCCCTGAGTAATCGTAACAAATTGGATTTGAAATTTAAGGGTCGTATTTATAGTTCACCCTTGAGAGTAAGTGAGAGTTGAGGTCACCTTTAAGGTTAGTAGTTACTCACCCTCAAGTGAGAACTATGAATACGAGCCTAAATCAGTTTAGGTTCTATCCAAATAGAAATCCCAGAAAAATGTGGTACTTTAAATGAGAGATTAGAAGAATATTATTCTATAGTTTCTAAGGATACTTTGGTCAGAACTTGAAGTAACTATAGGCATCTGATTGAATCACTTTTTCAATCAGCAATTACCTAATGACAATTTTAATTCAGGGCAATGGGAATTTAACATTTACACTGATGCCACCTGAAGAACTGAGACTAAAGCCATTGAACAGAAGCAAAGAAATGACGGGAAAAGAACTTTTCCAGAGACTTCAGATAGAAGCCGATAAAATCAGGAAAGAGAAAAAACGAAAACACTACTCAGGTATCCACAGGTTTTTGTATCTTCTAGAGGGAAAACCAGATTACACGTGCTTACTCAATTCGAAGAATGAAGTCATTTCTTTCCCGCCCATAACAAATGCTGAAATTACAAAGGTAGGTCTAACTTTTTTTTAATATTTTTAACTAAGAAGTCCTAGTTGGGTTTCGAAAAACATTCAGATAGTTATTATGATTACTTTCTGATCGATTTGAAGATCAATAGACGTGGATGAAAGAATTAGTTATAATATTTTGAAAATTTGCAGATTATTCTGTTGTAACCTCTTAAAATTATTGATATACTTCCCTATAACGAATACGCTAAATCCGCAAAAAAAAATTCGTTATACAGAAAATTTGTTTCTATAATCGGCAATGTCGCGGTCGACTTCACTGATAAATTTAAGTTTATCATTCAAACTCAAGCACTTCCTTTCAGATATTTTCGCACAACTTTTCACACTAGCGTAATGGTTAGATTGAAACCAAACAGTCAGGGGTGTATTTAAAACTGTTTCAGAAGGATCTCTCTGCCGGTCGTTATGATTTAGTTTAAGATCGGGATTTATTACATACGTCCGGAAAAAACCCACCCTTATACCTTCTTACCAATAGCCATTCGAAGAGTGATGTTCTTTGAATATTTCGTTATGGAGAGAATTTGCTTCGTTTTAGAGGGTGTTTTAACATGGAATTTAGGTTCAAGGGGCAATGTCTTGTACAATATTCGTTATAGGGAAGTTCCACTGTACTTACCAAATTATCTTCCGATAATTATGAATACTTACGCTATTAGTTGGTATGCCAGACATGTTGTGTTAAAAAGAATAAGACATATTTCATATTTGAGTCGGAAAATCATAAGAACGATTAAGATTATACGACAGACACAGAACGTGTCTGGCATAAGAAACAATATCGTTAGATTTTCTGTGATTTCCCAGGATATTAAGATGTTGATTAGATCGAATGTTATCCTCATTAATATATTCTTCATAGGCTTTACATCTTCTTCAAAATATAAAGCAGGTGCCAACGGTAACACATAATGATGACACCGGTATTCATCGGAAATAAAAAAATTCATAACTTTCAAAATCATCAACTTCTTTTTATATTCAGATATCTGAATTTCTTTTGAACACATAAACATTCCTGACATCCAGTGAGTGTCAGAAATTGTCGATATTGTTTAATTATTCTCCTCATTAACAATACATTGATGAGATATAACATTAACATCCCTCACATTAACACTATAGGTATTATAGTTATGCTACACTTCAATTACGATAAACTACACAATAAGGAATATAGTCAATTGAATTTATCCCATGATTTCTTCAGATAAAATCATTCTACTCATTTCTTCTTCAATAGTGTCACATGGAATTACTTTTACATATTTTTTTAACATAATCATCATAAAAAGATACGTTCGACGTAATTATACAGTTATTATATTTATCCAATGTGTGTTTACTCCTAAAGTAAACTAACTTTGTTGGGAAACACTCAGGTCATACAAACTTGGTGATTTTTATTATTACTGCTTGTTAATTTCCAACAAATTGATCTTTTATATATTCTACATACCTTTTTTGTCTCGTAAGTCCAGAATAATCCTTGTAAGACTTCTTTTTACACTTGTTAATTCAAAATGAAATTATAACACTAAAATCACCTCACTCTAAGGAACGCAACTGTCAACCAACACGTGTGCGTGAGAACGGACCGTACGGTGGCGCCGTTCACTTCTTAAATGATGTAAGCTCCGCCCACTGAACATAGAGCCCACTAACTTACACCATGACCGGAAGTAGTGGAACTACTTTTTGAATTTCGCGGTAGATGGTTTCAGTTTATTTCGTTATTTTTCCATATTTTACCCCGTTTTTTATTTTCTATGCTGAATTTTGGTTTTGAAATTACATCATATTTCAAAGAGCGTAATTTGAAAAGAATTTTAGGTATTTTTGGTTTCAGCGCGCTTGCGCTACTCATAGATTTTTGGAAGTTTTCGGGTTGTTTTGAACTATTGAAATTGGATAACGTTGTTTTTCTATGGTTGGTGCTTGGGGTTGTTCTTCAGGTGTTAGTTATTTTGCACTATTTCAAGGTGTGAATTTTGGCGCCAAAAATGTCAAATATTGTTATGGCATCATTTTGGGAATCTAAAATTTATGAAAATAAAGAAAAAATTTTCACGATTTTAATGAGATGGAATTCGTGAACTTTTTTGTTCAAAATAATTTTTATATTTTGTATGATTTGGAGTGAATAAACGGCCCTATAGCCTCAAAATAATTGTAACACGCGTGGAATGTACAATTCTCGGAATATTCTCGAAAATTAGGCCATATTTGATCTGAATTTTGGCAAGGATAACTTAAAAAAAATTAAATATATATTTTGAAAAATTATTATTTGACGTAGCGAAATGACTTCGGCAATTCTATGAAGAAATTAATATGAACAATTTTAATAATTTAATTTGGGGCAGAATACAAAAGCATTTGTACATACACATGGTTGAAACAACTAATCAAAATTCAATATAAAATAACATTTCATTCATCAACAACTGTTTTAGTAATGACAATGAGTTGATTTTGGTAACTCATTTTGAGTTTTATTTGAAAAAGACAAAATTACTATTTGACGTAGCGAAATGACTTCGGCAATTCTATGAAGAAATTAATATGAACAATTTTAATAATTTAATTTGGGGCAAAATACATAAGCATTTGTACATGCACATGGTCGAAACAACAAATCAAAATTCAATATAAAATAACATATCATTCATCAATAACTGTTTTAGCAAAGACAATTAGTTGATTTTGTTAACTCATTTTGAGTTTTATTTGAAAAAGACATTGTTTTTGATGTTGTTTTATTTTTCACTCATTAACTCTTTCTTATATCATCTATTGTTGTTTTTGTGAAAAGACACCTTAATGTTAATTTTCACATGGAACATTTAACACAATATATAACTGATTTTTAATTGAATACTACAAGTTCATATTTATTGAATGAATTTCGTTTTAAAACCCATTTATCTTGAATATCGCCAAAGTAACAATTATCATTGTGAGTACAAAGAAATAGAATACAATGCTACAGATAACAATGAACAAGTACTAGGTGTAGGTTGGAGATGTGAAGTAGCATACAGGTTTATGAGTTTTTGATGATCAAACCCTATTCTTTTCACCTGAAATGGATGTAACTTCACAACTCCAATCTAATGAGGTATGAAATTTTGTAGTACTTGTTCACTGTTATCTGAACATCTATTATTCTATTGTTACTGGTTCCTTCAGTTTGAGCACATTTGTTTCAAAAATGTTAACAATTTTGGTGCTTGCAGAGCAGAAATAGCTATAAACTAAATTATGTAATTCGTACCTCTTAATGTATGGTAGTAAAAGTCGATTTTCAAACTTATTATGACCACAATAGAGGAGTACTATAAGTTAAACTGTTAAAAAAACGCCGAAAATCACTTCTTTTTTTATGGAATAATTTAACTTTTATTGGATTGCTTTGAACTCAATATGTATATCCTGGAAATATTAGATGTCACGAAAGCCTGTGATGATTTCAATAAATTTTCTATTCTTATGTTTTTACTATTGGCATTAAACTCACTTCAAGAGTACATGTCTACCAGATTCTAATCTAAATTTCTTTGTTTGACAAAATTGGTGAAAACATTAAAATAAAAAATCCATTCAAATCTTCACAGGCCTTTGTGACATCTAATATTTTGCAAGATACACTTATTGAGTTTTAAGCTTTCGATTAAAAGTTGATTTATTGAATGAAAATAGGAAATGATTTTCGGTGTTTTCTAAACAGTTGACCACTTTTATGTTATTCCTCTATTTGAATGATTTATGTTCAAAATATAGCGTCCAAACAATAAACTGTCGTATGTATAACAATTGAGAAATTTCGCAGGAAATATTTCACTTGCAGTGGTATAACATAAGCAAAAATTTAGCTTTTTGTTGTGTTTATTGAGAGAAAAAAATGTTGTTTAAATAGTCAGTTACCAAACTCATACGAAGAAGAAAATGTGATTAACAAACCAAATGTGAAAATAATTATTACTCATACAAAGAAGAAATTGAAATTAACAAAACAAGTGTGAAAATAAATATAAGCTGGAATGAAGTTATGAATTTTATTCGTTTTCTTAATTTTAAGATGGAGCTCTCCACTACCGATTTATTAGTGGAAGTGTCAGGTATACCAGACAGTACTGCACAAGTAAAAAATGTAATGGAAACCCTACTTGCTGAAATGGTACTTCTTTTCGAATCCGATTTGAATGTTCGTCAAATAACATCAACTACAGAAGGAGCAGATAGTCGTGCTGTTTATCCATCTAAAATTGATCTTAAGTTGGACACATTCAGTCGAAAAGATCTTATACAGGTTGTTTTCCACAAGCCGTCATAGTGATTTTTTTGTTTTCTTTTTTCTTTATACCTTTGTTTGTTAATTATCTGGAATTATTTGACAATACACTTTTTTCGATTCAACTACAATTGTATATAGTATATGAAAATTGTTCAATTCTAATTTATTTTTGTACTTTAATGTTTGGAAATAAATTGCTGTTTTTCATTACACTGATTTTTATTTGAATTTTAAACAATAAATTTCGAAAGTTTTGATATGAATTATATTGATCGATTAAAATCAACCAATATTGAACTCATACTTCAGAGCTAATCTTTCCTTTGAACGTTGAAGAGATTATCCCTGAATTATGAGTTCAATATTAGTTGGATTTTGATTGATTAATGTTTTTCTTTGCTTTCATTGTTTATAAATATTGATATTCTTAACACCATAGTTCAAGTAGAATATGTTAATACAATTAAAATAGTTTTTTCTACTGTGAGTTTATTGTATTGAGTCACTAGTATTTTCATTACTCTAACAGGCTCTTAGAGTCACTGTAATTTTCATTAGAACTTATCGCCATCAGACGCCATCTACCGAATTTCGCTAGAACTTACAGTTCAGAAATAACATACAGATATAATATAGAATTGGTAGGCAACACAACGTACAGACGACATGTATGTTTGGTTGCTTGCAATCAATATAGCACGGGGCAGAAAATTTTATTAATTTTCCTAATTTCATTGAATGCTTTTAATTGGATGAAAATATTCAGAACCGAATGAAATGTAAAATAGGTGTAAAACTTGATATGAAATTTGGGGTGAATTCAGTCGATTTGAAACTTTGTCTCTGAAAATCTTATCTTGAGAACTGTTTTTTCAAGAGTCCCAGTTTTTCTCTGTCAGTAATGAGAGGCATGTAACTGGAAAATTAAATCATTCAACTTTTTATATTGAATATCTTAGAATTTTTTAAAACCATTATATTTCTTTTAATGTTTCTATCAGAATTTGGCGATTTTTATGGCATTTCATCGAATAGTTCAGGAAAGCTCCGAGAGATGGCTACGACAAGTAATATAAACGTGACGGCCAACACACAGTACAGATGCTGTGTATCTTATGTTGCCTACAATCAATTCGGCGGGGGGCAGAATATTCTCTGAATATTCAAAAGATGGCCATTACGAATAGAATCGCGGAAATTCTCTTAGTAGTTGTGTTGCATCCAGTGCGTATTGAATTAATTCAAATACATCTTAATTATTATTGTGTGGGCTGAAGGCCCTCGGTCGATTGCCCATTGATAATTGTTATCAATAAAGATCAGTTATTATTATTATTTTATTGGAATTCTGAGTTTTATGAGTAAATATTGAAATTACAATTCGGGACAGGGCAGAATATTCCCGGAATATTCAAAAAGATGGCGACTACCGATAATATCGCTATGCTATGAAATTATGTACTAGATTATTATAATAAAAAAATTATTCCAACAATATTTCTGTCATTAATGCTATTCAAATTTTTCAAACAAAAAGATTCATACAGGTGATTTCGAAATGTTTGGACTGCAATATATCTTCACTTTCGAATTGGATAACGTATTGGCTTATTGGATTGGCTCATATTGCAGTGGCCTTGTATGGCCGCAATCTTTGAATTCTATCTGTGAATGCCCATAATAAGAAGAAAGTTTTCACAGGGATTTTTAAAATTTCGATACTGTTCTACTGTTACGTTGAGTGAACTATTTACTGGCTCAAGCTGCAGTTGGATGAGCCACAATCTACGTATTTTATCTATGAGTGTAAACAAGAAGAAGATTTTTACAGGTGATTTTAAAATTTTGACGCTCTTCACTCACCAGCAAACCAAACTTAATGATGTAATGATCAAAAATCGAAATTCGAGAAAAATTTTAACTCCAGTGCTATGGGGGAGGAAATAATGCGAAAAAGACTACATCACTAACCGAAACTTCAAGGAAAATATCGTCAACCAAGGGCGTAGCCAGGAATTAATTTCGGGGGGGTTTTGACATTTTGGCAATTGACTTTGTAGGTGCCGGGAATTGTGAGGGTCGCTTTCTGTAGCAAGTATTTGTTGTTTTTAAGAATTCAATAATCCTTTTCCTACTTCGGAAACAATATTCAACATAGATATTCCTGGTTAGGTTAGGTAAACCTATTTTTCAAATATGCTTCAGAATTTAATTTTTATTCACTCAAACAAAAATTTTAAAAAACTATATTCATTTCCCGAACAATACTTACAGGATGAATCAATATGAAATTAGTGTGGATGTGTGCTTTCATTGAAACTAAATAGAGTTTTTTAATGTTTTACTCCAAAATAGTGCCAACAACATATGAATAGGTATTAAAAATGAAACAGTGAGAAAACACAAACAATATTTTTTATGGTGAATTCCTTCAGTTAAAGTCTATCCGTCTTTTTTTTCTATAGCGAATTGGTCAACCACTTCATTTTCATCAATTTTCTCACTATAATGAATATTCATAAGCGCCAACCCATTCAATCTAGTTTCACTAGAAGAATTGCGCAGGTAATTTTTATTCTCCTCAAGCTGGAAAAACTTCTTTCTGGAGTAGCAGTAGATACTGGAATCGTAGCTTAAATTTGTAGTAGGATGTAGATGTTCGGATACATATTCTGATTGCACTCATCTATCAAGCATTCTAATGCCGATTTTGAAATGGAGTTCATTGACATTTTCCATATTTCAAATTCTGCTTTAATTACGTTTTTATTTTTTTCTGGGAGTAGTGAAGAACACATCGATAATGCGTCTTCTAATTCATATTCTCTGTTAAAATTCTGGGGTAGCAGACCAGATAAGGCTGATATTTTTTCGGTGTTTAGAAAATCTATCAGTTAATTGTTGGATAGTATGTTCTAGAAATGGAATGAAGAAATGAATTTTAAAATACGTTTTTGTATCTAAGGCTGGAGCATTGACCGGTTCTTCTGCCTGCTGACAATACGTGGCATCTGTAATGTACCTCCGTTTGCTTCTAGTAAACACTTGGTTTCGTCATAAGGCAGTTGAAACTCATCATCCACCTTATTTCTCAAAACTTTAATATCATCCATATTGCTGATATGAATTGATAATTTTAACTAGATTTTCGGAGATAAGTTGGTTTAAGTGCAAAATGAAAGATTATTTTTGCAACAAAAAATAACTCTGAAACATTTCGGGGGGGGTTTGAACCCCCAAAACCCCCCCCCCCTGGCTACGCCCTTGTCGTCAATGGTATACAGATGTTTCCAAAACCACGATACGGCTAAGAACTGAGTGTACAATATCGTCAGGCTCATTTTCGGTTATTTTCAGACAGAAACACTGGTAATCGAAAGCTTCATAGATAGAAATCAGGAAAGAAACTATCACAGGTGTGACATAGATATCTATTTTGATAGTCAAGTTGCTATTGAAGCACTGAACTCCCATGTCATCTACTCAAAAATAATATGGGAGTGCCGAAGAAAGCTTAAAGAACCTTTACTCTAGTTTTCTGGTTACTCAGGAAACGAAAAGGCTAACATACTAGCAAGAAAGGAAGTACAAACGCATTTTACTGGTCCAGAACCCTTCTGTGGAATGGGCAAATGTACCTATAAGGAATAGTTGTCCGAGAAGGAAGAAACTGAAAGAAGAGCACTCTGGAAGTCTAGAGAAATTTTCCGAGAATGGACATTTCAAAGAGTTCCTTCGGAACTTCATACCTACAAGGTCCAAAAAGTATTCGGATCTCAGCAAGAATAAGTTACGCCTCCTAAGTGGCTTTCAAACAAGACATTGTCGCCTTAGGAACCATATTATGAGAATTGGCTAAATAGAAACTGACAAGTACCTATAGATTCTGTGAAGATGGGGAGGAAACTCCTGTTCACCTAGACAGAATGCCTCGGCATTGTCCTGGAAAATAGAATTATAGGAGAAACCTGGATAAAGCCTTCTCAAAGTTCTGAATCTGGAAACTGAGCTTTAGGGCAATAACGAGGACAGTTTTGATGTGGCCACAATAGATCTTGAGGTAGCAGTGAGATGTACCCTTCAAAAACTCACATCTTTCCAGTCTTTCCTCTGTTACATTGAATAACGTATTGGTCTAATGGACTGGCTTATATTGCAGAGGCCTTATGGATAGCTGGGCCCTATCCATATATTCTATTGATAAATGCACAAAAAAGGGCTTTCACAAGTGATTTCCAAAATATTTTCAACAATATCCGCTGATTTAATTATTATAATATTATAAATTGCGAAAATGTAAACCTTTTCTCCGTTCATCTCATTCATGGAAACCCAAGGACGTCATCAATGACCTACAATCTTCTTAGGAGCCTTGGTCGTTACGCAGGACCAATTTCCCCATGAGTTGTTCTCAGGACAGCCAACTCTGGACATTTGGCATACCACGGGTTCAGCTATTCCTGTTTCTGATTCACAGGGTCTGCAAATCTCATCCAATGACTTTGCCAAAAGGCACAAATGATATTTTAACTGACAGTATCACGTCAGTAGTCCCATCATCACCCGAAGCTCAGCTCGTGCCAGCTTCAGGAGCTTCCTCGTATTGGGTAGGTGAAATCATAACGAATTTTTTGGTCTGAGTAAGTCCAGAGGTGTTTTTCCAAAGGGTTATTCTGTTATTCAACACCCATTGCTGGACCTCTGCCTCACATTGGTCTTTTTCAAGCCCTCAGAAAAATCAGTTCCGATAGGTGACATAGGTGTTAACCTTGATGCACTGTTAGCAAGTGTATTGTCTTGTTCATTTCCTTCAACACCACAATCCTCTGGCACCTATAGTCTAGTCACTTCATTGCTTCTTGCCCGTTGCTTTATGTCTGAGGTCTTTGTACAGGGTGGGGCAGAAAAACCTATCCGATTTCAAATCCCTTTTTCTCAGAAGAGAGAGCAGGTAGAGTAGTGGCGTAAAAACCGTTAGAAAGCTGGTTTTATGCCATTTGTCAGTAGTCAACATGCCTTGTCTGGTGAACATCGTGCTTTTGTTATTGAGCGGTTTATCGAATGCGGCGGTTCGATAATTGCTATAGTCCGTTCACGAAAGGTTGAGCCGTCGGTTGGCCATGGAAATTTGGCATATTCCACTGTGTATATTAAAATTTAGGTTATGTTCTTGTCAGATTGATACGCAATGTTGTCAATATTGCATAGAGTTGTCTGATAACTGGCAATCTCGTCGAACGAGGCCGGTTACATTCGGCAACGTTGTCTTTATTTTACGTTATGACAGCAAATACTGGCAACTTCAAATAAATAAAAAAACGCCTACTATGTGCTCAACCTTTCGTGAACGGACTATACACACCTTTGTGGCGCCGTAAACAGGCAGAATTTTCGATATTGGAGTGACGAAAATCCTCGGAAAATCCATCAGGAACCCCTCCATAGCCCAAAAGTGACTGTGTGGTGTGCTCTTTCCCGCCTAGGCGTCTGGGGCCCTACTTTTTTGAAGAAAATGGCAAACCGTAACGGTCAACAGCGAGCGCTATTGTTTCATGCTGGAAAATTTTCTTAGACCCAAAATGGAAGAAAATGGCGTGGAAAATGTGTGGTTTCAACAGGATGGTGCAACCGCCCACACATCGCGACGATCAATGGACATTCTCAGGGAACTGTTTCCGGTTGCCTCATTTCTCTGAGAGGTGATCTTGGCTGGCCGCCGCGCTCACCGGATCTCACTCCATGTGACTTCTTCCTTTGGGGTTACCTCAAATCGAAGGTTTACCAGCATCGACCAAGGACCTTCTTGCTTTACGAAGGGAAATTGCTCGGGCAATTGAAGAAATTCCTGTGGAAATGACGGTGAAAGTCATGGAAAGCTACCGCGAGCGCCTAAATAAGTGTATCCGCTCCCAAGGACGACATTTGAGTGATGTGCTTTTCAAAACTTAAATTCAAAAATGGCATGAAATTTGCGATATGTTAATAAAAAAAAATTTTTGACAAGCTGAGTGGTTTTAATTTTATAACGTTTTGAGATCGGATAGGTTTTTCTGCCCCACCCTGTACCAGCTACAAACCGCCTGTCCAACCTTATTCTAAGGCCGGGTGCACACCGGAATTTACAGACAGGGTAGCTGTAAAGAGCATTACGGTAAAGGGAAGCATTGTGGTAGAGTGAACCAAACGGCTACCTCTTCGAACCCTCTCTCTCTCTTGCTCGAAGACTGTCTGTCGACTCCGGTGAGCACCCGGACTAAAAGCATGAATGGTACATGACTACAGTCCATCTTCCTCCAAGGATCACCCGGTGGACCCAGCACGTGGTGCGCAAAAATGAAGCGTGCCACTCCGCGAACACGATCCGTCGACTGGCCTGCTCTACTGTCTGCCGCCGCACTCGCAGTTTCTCATCGTAGCTCGATTGGGCTGGGCGGAAATCCGGATCGAAGGACCATCGCAAGGAGCTGGATACGCGGTTCGAGCGCGGAAAACGATTTTTCGCGTGTTTTACTGAGGTGCACGACGGTTGTTTGTTGTTTTTCCGGGGGTTTTTCAGTGACGGTTTGGGATTTTTCATATTGGTTTCATGCGGTAAGTCGAGATGTCCAAGTGTGATTGGGAAATTATGATTGTTTTCGCTTTTAAATTTTTCCCAAAGATCTATCGGAATTACTCTGCTTCTTGATATCCGGTTGAGACAATCCATACCTCGTTTTATCAGCATGTATCAGCTCTTTAAACTATCCCGGAAATTTTTCCTGTTGAACACAAACAAAAAAAAGACAGGAAGAATTTTATTTTTTCCCAAGGATTTATTGAAACTATTCGCCTTCTTGATCTCTGATCAAAAGAATTAATATTTCGTTTTATTCATCAGTTCAGATCAGACTTCAAAACTATCCAGAAAATTTGACCTATTGAATTCAAGCATAAAAAAAACAGAAACGAAGTATCTTAATTTTTTTCAAAAATCTATCGAAATTACTGGGCTTTCTGATGTCCGATTTAAACAATTAATGCTTCGTTTCATTGAGCTTAGATCAGCCTTCAGAAATGCCCAAAAAATATTCTCTTACATGCTATCGTTCTTCAATAAATCGAAACATTCCATAAATAGACGTGCAAATTCAAAATTTTCTCAAAAAGGTTTTGAGCGCTCGTTCTTTGGTGGAGTAATAGCACGATTAACTCAAAATTTTATATGGGATTTGAGAATGATTTCAAATATAGATACAAAGTTAAGTAATTCACTACCTTCAACAATTGAAATCTTGCGGTTTTGCCTTCAACTTTAGCCACAATTGAAATTTTCCCATAAGGGGATCATTATACCTCACCTTCCCCTATAAATGCAGAATCCCAGCACAATCGGCATTATATTTTGGAAATTATTCAAAAAATGAAATATGTGAAAAATAAATAATTAAAAAAATTCAATTCTATGGTTCTGATGATGCGATCCTCTTAAAATTTTGCATAAACATTCAGTATATTAGTTTTGATTCACAACATGAATTTCACTTGAATCGGTTATTCTGTTATGGAAAAATAAAGATCCTTCTTTTCGATATTCTAATTGGATTTTCTATGGTTCTGTTACCACTATGGCGATAAAATTTTGCGTGAACATTCAGTATATCAATCTTCATTTATAAAATAAATTTCATTCGCATCAGATATTTTTGTATGGAAATATGAATTTTCCTCTTTTCAGTATTCCAATTGAATTTCCTATGGTTCTGTTTACACCATGGCCACAAAATTTCACATGAGGCTTACCATGAGCACCTTGCATATGGTAGCAACATTTCATTCCGATTGGTTTCGTTTTTCTGAGATATTGAGGAACAAAAAATTTGAATGACCATATTTTATGGAACACCCTGTACGATTTGGCTGGTTAACGAACTTAACCGAGCCATTTGGGGATCGAACTCGCCCTGAAAATTTCAAGTCTCTAAGACAATCCCTCCGAAAGTTAATGTGTTAACGGCCGTCCGGACGGCCCCACGGACAGAATTAAATTTGACCACGGATTCGTCATCAGGGAGTCGAACCCTATAGTTTGAGACCATTTTCGACTCAAAATTCGAAAATTACAGACATTTGGGCGAAACGATATAGCACTCGTTTGAAGAGGACGAGCACTCAAAATCATGGCTTCCTATACTTTGAAGACTCCTTTCAGTCCTCCAAAAACGTCGTTATTTCGTCGCTACACCAACTTATTCTATCACCAAAACAACTTATCGCAGATAATTCGCCATTATAAATTCATGAATTCAAATAGCTCCTCATCAATGAATCAGCTGTACGCGTCTTCACGTATACCTCGTCGCATTTTACCAATTTTGACGGTTGCTTCGATAACGCAAATTACCGTTTTGGACTTTAAAATGCCAGAAATGGCCTTGCCAATGTTAGATCGTCGATAATTGTATCTATTGACGAGGACAACAAACTGAGAACGCTCATTACATGTCGAAAGAGCACATTTTATTGTTTACGTGTTGTAAAACTTCGCACTTTATTCTTAGGCAAGTGTATTAATGGATTTAAAGGTTAGAGCTGTTTGTTTTCGTTATTTGGATGTTGAAGATTGAAGCAAGAAAGTTATCAGGACTTTCCTGCTCTCACATTACCTCTCGACCTATTTTTGAATCTTTGAAAGTTGTAGCATTACGACTGTCAAATTCTATAAAAGCTCGTGCACCATAACTTATAATCTGTTGTGCTCCCCATAACTTAAGCCTATAGCTCGTCGTCCAGTTCCAGAGTCCTGATGAACCTCAGAAACTAGAATGGTTCAGGGATGATAATTTCTCAACCTATGCATCCCCTCCTTTGGGACCGATGACCAGGGGTCTATTGCACCAATTACTTTGCAACTTTTCACTTTGCACATTTCAATTTTCAAATGAATTAAGTTGCACGAAACGCATTCATAATTGAAAAATACAATATGAAAACTCAAGTGCATAGTGAAAAGCACTCCGTAGAAATTAAATGTTGGGAGAAATGCTGTGCAACATAATAGTTATTTATGTACCAAGTGCGTTATATGCTTAGACAAAGGAAGAGTTCCTTAGTCTAAGGTTATATGGATCCTAACGCCCGGAGGGAAACATTCGGCCCGAGGGCCTTTGGCCCGAGGGATGAATGTTGCCCGATGGGCGTTAGGATCTATAACGCTCGTGGTGCATACAAGATTTTATTTTTCACGAATATATCATTTAATTACAATAAAATTCGATTGCTCCTATGTTTTTTTTCATTTAACTTTCAGTAGTAACCATGGCATTTGGTAATATTTTGAAGTTCGTTATTGCTGTCATCATTTTATTAAGTGAATGTCATTACTGTTTTCGTTGTGAGCGGGCGTTATGATCCATAATGCCGCTAAAATGACCACGGGCATAATGAGTGTATTTATAGCAACCGTTTCTAAGGTAAAATAAACATATAATGTACAAGTGAAAAATAAATAATTTTCACTTTTGAAATTTGTAAGATTGCAAAGTGCGAAGTGAAAAGTTGCAAACAAAGTACTTTGGTGCAATAGGCCCCAGATATCCTTTGCTGCTCTCGAAATTTTCGGGCGAAAGCCGGTGTCCTAAGGTGTTTCCTGAGACGGTAGTGACCCATGATAAACCTGCGAGAAGATGCGGTCTATTCTTTTTGAAATCCAAGAGGGTTCGCGATCTTATCGTATTGAAAATTTCGAGAAATATTTTTGGGTGTTCTAGGCCTAAAAGTTTACCAGACTGCCTTTCTGTCTGCCTACTTCCTCCTCTTGAATTATTTTTGCCGGTAATTCTTCTCAAAATTAATTAAACCTAGAAATTTGTTCATTCTTTAACTTTTTCCTTCCATAATTAATTACTCAATTATTTATAAAATCTCTAATATGTCCTATTTTCTTTCGAAATATTTTTTTGTATTAAATATCTTCAACTGCTATTGTGATTTCAACCAATTAAAATTTCTCATTTTATGTTTTTCATATTGGCAACTTACTGTCTACATTTGAAATGTTTTTGAGCGCTTGTTGTGTTTATACGAGTGCTATATCGTTTTGTTCAAATATCAGTAATTTTCGAATTTGTGCCGGAAATGGTGTTCCATAAAAGATGGCCATTCAAAGTTTTTCTTTCTCAATACCTCAGACAGAACGGAACCAATCGAAATGAAGTTTTGCGGCTACATGCAAGATGCTCATTATAAGCGTCATGCAAAATTTTGTGACCATAGTGTTAACAGAATCATAGCAAATTCATTTGGAATATTGAAAAGAAGAATCTTCATATTTCCATACCAAGATATCCGATTCGAGTGAAATTTATTTTGTGAATGAAGATTGATTACTGAATGTTCATGCAAAATTTCAAAAAGATCGCATCATCAAAACCAAAGAATTAAAGTTTTACATATTTCAGTTTTTGAATAATTTCCAGAATATTATTTCGATCGTGTTGAGATTTTGCATTAATATGTTCAGTATCAATCTCAAGTCCTCTAAACAATTTTGAGGTAATGGCATTATTACACCAATGAAGGAGCGCTCAAAAAGCACTTGCTCAGGGCTTTTCTCAAATTTTTTTGACCCAATATCTGTAGGTAGCCTGAATATCTTAGGAATTAAACATCATTAATAGTTATTTAATCAATCTAGCGATTAATAAACTAGTTTATAACAAGATTTTTTGGTCTACCTCATTATTGAACGTTCATAAATTCTTGATTGAAATAGATTCATTTTGCATGATAAATTTATTTGACATAATATAAATTTGTTGCAACTTTGCTCGAATTGCTTTTAAATATTTTGTGTTCGGAAGCTCATGACGATTGCACATTAAAATAGAAGAAATTGAGCAATGAAACGGGTTGTTGTTGATCAATTTCGTGTACGTTGAACTGTGCTTTCATTTTGAGGTCGACGAAAAAGTGAATTTAATATTGATAACAATTATACCAATTGAGTATCTGAACTGTTGAGGATTCTTCAGAAATACCTCACATCGTTCATGCATTCGACATTTCCGCGTACAACTGCACCATTATAAAAAAAATCGGGGATTCAATGTCGTTCAAAAAGGAATTCCAAGAAGTTCAAGCTGTTCCTCAAGACTATGTCTGTCTGGTCATCATAGTAGACCTTGAAATATTTGTATTCAGCCATTTCCACTTTAATCTATGAATTATTCAAGATGATACTCACACCTCATTTCGGTAGCGACCAAAAAGATACCAGTACTAATGTTGGATCAGGAAAAATTTGAGATGACACATGATGATAAAATATGTAGTCTTTGATGTCCAATCAATTCAAATTAATAAGCATGGGAAGAATTCATCCTTTGATTCCGATGAAAATGGAATAAAATGCTCCAAGACAATTGAACCGTTGCCTATGGCAATCGGCGAGTCAACCTGTCTCAAAAAAGTGTTTATAAGTGGTACAAGCGTTTTAAGGAAGCCCTAGAACAGGCATGGGCAACCTTTTTTGTAAGGGGCCCAATAGAAAAAAATTTCGTAGACCACGGGCCAAAATAAAATTTCTAACAGTAATAAAATGAATACAACAAAATTTAAATAAACCTTATATTATGTTCCTCATAATGGAAAATATGAAAAAACTCAAACTGATATAACTCAACAAAAAAACTCTGTGACTCTTATTGCAGGTGTGGTAAGGAGAAGAATATCACGATTCTGAAGTTAACAAAATCAGTCCTATTTTTCCAATGGTTTTTTCGATGAAATATTAATAATTATGCACACGCTTTCTCTTCTTTTTTTACTGAAAAGAAAGTATGTGCATAATCATTAATATTTCATCGAAAAAATCACTGGAAAAATGAGACTTATTTTGTTAACTTCAGAATCGTGATATTTTCTCCTTACCACGCCTGCAATAAGAGTGTTTTCGGCAAATAGACTCTCTCATCTTGCAGCAAATTTAATGCCCTTTCCCAATATGTGGTCAAATTTGATGAGACTACAAGGAAAACTAAATGATCTTTTTATAGAAAAAAACTTGAAATTTTTCGTCAACATTTCGACCATGTGACATATGACATTTTTTTTGCAAATCACTTGTATACCTAATCACCACTCGAAGTTTGTCCACTTCAAAAGTACACACCCTGTATACCAACGCACTCTGAAATGAGTGTATATTGACTCATTCAAATTTTATTTTCGAGTTGAAACCGGGGAAATGAAATTAAGAAAAAATTGGCATCGTCCCAAATCTAGGTGATATATCATCAACGTTCTGACCATTTCATTTCGCTAGGAAATTGAATCTACGCAAATATACGAAGATGTGGGTATATCTGAATTAACATGGGAGTTACCGCCTGACTCATTTGTTTTAAGAAGGTTAGAAGATGTAACTCACCTTGCCCACGCTTAATCTATTACACTGTTTTTCTTGATAGGAAAGGAAAGATGATAGAAACCTTGATTGTTGCAGAAATTGCTATTCGATGACAAACCTTGTTGGTGTAAAATTAAATTATGTTTGAGTTAACTTAAAATATTCCTCAAAAAATCTTATATTAAAAAAGTGTTCAATACTTGTTGGTACGAACCGTGTTACTATCGCCTGCTATGAGGGTTAGACATAATATAATAATAATAATAATAAGAGAGTTTTTCAGAACATTTAGTACATGAAAAACTCTATAATACTGTGGAGTTAATATTTACATTAACTGTATACAGTAATATTAACATAATTTTTTTTCCAAAAATCACCGCAAAAATAAAAAAAAACAATTAATCTATATGTAGGTAAGTGCTCTATTTTAGATTATGGAGACAGTCAAAATCGGGCAGCGAGTTCGTCTAAATTGGGTAGTGAATGTGTCAAGATCAGGCGGCAAACATGTCATGATCGGGCAGCAGAAGTGTAAAAATTCCTTTTCAACTATTAATGAGGTATTCATTGTTGGGTCTGATTTATAACCTTATGCAAAATAGTCCGATCGAAATTAATTATCCATTTTTTCACTTCTCTTTTGAAGGGTATTTATGTCTCAAGTTCATCACTTCTTGGGGCACTAGCGAGGACAGTCTTGGGGCGATATAGGTGAAACATCTTTGACCAATTGTTTTCGTCGTTCTTGGGCGTTGAAAATTTTTTCCAGTGATTCTTGTCCTATAATGAAAAAAATGAATTCATTTGATGTACCAGTTTCCAAAACATATTCCTATAAAATTTCATTGCAATGTTGCCAGTAGTTTCGTCAAAATCTTAAAAAATCTATTATTTTTTTTTCTTCAACGCCCTGCATCTTGAACCTACGGAAGGCGATACGAAAATTTTCACTGAACAAACCCCAATTACTTGTCAATTTTCTACCTATTCTGAAGAGGGAATCACTTTTTCTAAATTAATTTTTGTATAAATTTCAACGTTCATAAAATGAAAGTAAAAAAGTAGGTATTAATGAAATTAATTGAAGTTTGAGCATGGGGACATTATATGAAACTGTGTTTTATATTTTAGCACATTTGAGAGTTAATATTTTACCTCTTTATTACATCTTGAATGGATTAGATGAAAAAAATAGAAATAATTGAGTGAAAATGTTATTTATTATACATACAATTTTGTTTCAAAATCGATGTCATTACATGCGAAAAGGATACAAATTTTTATTTTGACCCTTGAAACGATTTCCGAAAGTGGTCTTCACTATCTATTTACGAAATTAAAAATAACATTACCCGATTACGATTATATAACATAAACTTGATTATGATTTGAAATCAAGTACGACAAAATAAACAATATCGTCATTACGAAGTAACTGTATAAATTTAAACTCATCAGTGTTAGCACGAGAAACATAACGATGAAAACACAATATCAGTTTAACTGATAAAACCCATTCATAGCCAACTAATTGACGTAGATTTATCATAAATCGTATGATTTTTATTTATACGCCTTCTCAGTGTCGTGGAGAATACACACATCGTAAAAAATGTTGAGCCCCCCAACTCTGAACTTGTAACATGACAATTTTTTGCGTTTGGAATCTTCCATATCTTATCAAATCAGTTATCACTAAAATGGAAACAATATACCAGGGGCCTATTGCACCAAATACTTTGAAACTTTTCACTCTGCACTCTTCCCTTTTCAAATGAATTAAGTTGCACGAAACGCATTAATAATGGAAAAACAAAATGTGAAAACTCAAGTGCATAGTGAAAAGTACCCGCAGAAATTAAATGATGGGAGAAATGTTGTGCGACATAACTAATTTTCATTTTTGAAATTTGTCAGATTTGCAAAGTACGAAGTGAAAAGTTGCAAAGTATTTTGGTACCAAAACCTCTACAGGAGCTGGCGCTGGGATATACGGGCCAAGCACCAAGTGTGCATTGCCGCTAGGCTCCTGTATGAGCGTCTTTCAAGCGGAAATCTTAGCTATTGAAAGATGTCTACATATAAATCTAGAAAGAAACTATCAGAAGTACGATATAGCCATACACTAAGATAGTAAAGCTGCTATTAAAGCACTGAGCTCCTATACGTCATCGACTCAAAAATGATCTGGGAGTGCCGGAACAAACTCAATGAGGTAGGCAAGAAAAATGAGGTCTTTTCAATCTGGTTCCCGGCCATTCGGGAATCAAAGGAAACGGAGAGGCTAATACACTTACCAAAGAGGGCGCACGAATGTTACTCATTGGCTCAGAACCCTTCTGTGGTATGGGTAAATGTACCTATAAGAAAGAGTTTCTGGAGAAGGAGAAAGCCGAGAGGGATTCTCCCAGGGATAGATCATTTCACTAAGTTCCTTCAGAATTTTGAAACAGAAAGATCCAAAAGATATCTGGACCTTGGTAAGAACAATTACACCTCCTCACTGGCTTCCTTACAGGACACTATCGCCTCAGGAAGCACCTGTTGAGGATGGGATTATCGGACACTGACGAATGAAGCTCCTGTAGGGAGGAGGAAGAAACCCCCATTCACCTAGTCATAGAATGATTTGGCATTGCGAGCCTAAGGAGAGAATGCCTTGGGAGAGTGAGCAACTAGCCTCGTTGAAGCCTTCACAGATTTTGGATCTCATCAGATCTTTGTAACTGGAAGGCGAGCTGTAAAGGGTGTGGTCAGAACAGCTCTGTAAGGGGACACAATAGACCTTGAGGTCGCAGTGAACTGTAACCCCTTTTTAAACTATATAACTATACCTCAGTGAAAATAAATAAATAATCTCGTTTTAACGGTTCAATCACAATAAACCATCTAACTAGTTCCCAGTTCTTACCATCCAGAAGTTCCATCGTAAATTAAGCCTCCTGAACAAATAATAAGACACGGTCTACAAGCAAATCGAATCAATACAAGATACAAATCACATCGGCGCTCCTAAAAATAAGTTCGGTACATCAATCCTACGCTCAATTTATTCTTCATATTTGTTGGCCACACTGATATTGCAGCGCTTGAATAGTCGTAACATAAGTTGCCTGGCCAAAGGCCAAATTGCCATGCAGTTTTTCGAAGGATTCAGTCTGATACCCCAACACTCAATTTTTGTTATGAAAATCGTTTATTTCACAGTTTATGTTATATCTGATTTCGGGTTTCGACAGTGTAGAAAGTTGAGAGGCGGTTGTATTCGGATATTTTTATCTAATGTATAATACCTAACAGCGTTATGTGACCTTTTTAGTAATTATGAGGTGAAAGATATTCACGAATTCGTTTTGATGAGGTGTAGAAGATTGTGATGTTGGACTTGAAGCTGAAGGAACTAATCAGGTTGAAAAACTGCATTGTTATTATAAAAAATATTTGTTTATGTTCAATTTCTTTCATTTGGAATGATCATTTGAAGAAATTGTAATTTGTAGATTGTCGAGGAGCTAGCATGTAATTGTGACCTTTATGTCTATTGTGATACCCATCTGTGCGGTTTTCGCAACTGCACTAGAGTGCAGCTAGAGCTCGAGTATCTGGAAGCTCCAAGAAGGCTAAATTTGCGTTTCTCCTGTAATTCTTCTGTCCAAGACATTCTTTGCTCAAGCTCCAAATGTCATTCTGTTACTGACTGAACAAAATTTCCTTTCCCATTTCACAGAATATTCACTAATCAGTTTCTGTTAAAACAATTTTCATCATATGCTTCCCAGGCGACAATGTGCTGTCAAAATGTCATTGCGAAAGCGTTACTTATTCTCACTAGTTGATAGTTTAAAAAGGGATTACAGTTCACTGCGACCTCAAGGTCTATTGTGACCCCCTTACAGAGCTGTTCAGACCATACCCTCGCAGCTCTCCTTCCAGTTTCAGAGATCTGATTGAATCCAAAATCTGTGAATGCTTCAACGAGGCTATTTCCACACTCTTACAAGTTTCTTATCCAAGGTATTCTCTCCTTAAGCTCGCATTCCGTGACTAGGTGAATGGGGGTTTCTTCCTCCTCCCCACAGAACCTACACTCATCAGTGTCCGACAATCCCATCGTCAACAGGTGCTTCCTGAGGCGACAGTGTCCTGTAAGAAAGCCTGTGAGGAGGTGTAATTGTTTCTTACTAAGATCCCGATATCTTTTGGATCTTGCTGTTTGAAAGTTCCGAAGGAACTCAGTGGAATGATCCATTCCTGGGAGATTTCGGCACAATTTTTCCCTCTCGGCTTTCTCCTTCTCCAGAAACTCCTTTTTATAGGTACATTTACCTATACCACAAAAAGGTTCTGGGCTAATGAGTGAGATTCGAGCGCCCTCTTTGGCAAGTGTATTATGCTCTTCGTTTTCTTTGATTCCTGAATGGCCGGGAACCTAGATGAAAAAGACTTCCCTTTTCTTGCCTACCTAATTGAGTTTGTTCCGGCACTCTCAGACCATCTTTGAGTCGATGACGTAGGAGCTCAGTGCATTAATAGCAGCTTGACGATCTGAGTGTATGGCTATATAACACTTCTGATAGTTTCTTTCCAAATTTATATCTAGACATCTTTCAATAGCTAAGATTTCCGCTTGAAACACGCTCATACTGGAGCCTAGAGGCAGTGCACAGTTGGTACTTGGCCCGTATATCCCACCGCCAGCTCCTGTAGAGGTTTTGGAGCCATCTGTATACCATTTTACGGCATTTTCTTTGAGGTTATAGTCGGCGTATTCCCGTTTCCATTTATCTCTTGTACTCAGCAATGTCTGCAAACTGTTACTCAATGCACTCAGGCTAAATAGAGAGGTCAATTTTATATGGGTACCTGGTCACACTTAAGTGTACGGCAACGAAATGGCAGACCAACCGGCAAGAAAGGGGGGTATTACCCTTTTCATTGGGCCAGAGCCATTTTGCGGTTTTTCAGATAGCAATCAAAAGATGACAGGTAATGAATGGAAACAAAAGAGGAGGATTAAATCCTGGTAATGATCGAAGGATAAAAAGAGGCGGAATAATTCCTCTCTTACTCAACGATCTGGACTTGAAAAGCCTCCTTCCCCTTGCGTACTCAAGGGATACTGCCCCATCAATTGTCATTTGTGAAACATGGAAAAGATTCTTGATGATACATGTCGCTTCTGCCAAGAAGCCAGCAAGACAGCTGACTAATTTCTTTGCAATCGTTCAGCTATTCATAGGGAAAGGCTGCGATGCCTTGAATCGTGTAGGGTTTATTAAGAATTTGATGCTGGAATGGTAAAGAGTGCAGGGTTGCAATATAGATATCGTTTTCAGGATATTTAATTCCCACTATTTACTGCCAAATCTTTTCACCCGATCCTAGAATACCTTGGGTCATTCAGAGTTTTCTCTCTACTGATGACGCCCAAAAGCCAGAAAGAGCTTTCTGCAAGATTCTGTGGGTGACATAACCTCAATGCAGATTTTTTGGAAAATATTCATGATAAGCTCTGTATTTGTTGATTTTATCGACGAATATAGTTCTGAGCTCAATTATCATTACTCTCAAGAACATTGCAAACTCTTCCTCGTTGCCGAGTCCGGTCCTGTCAGCCAGAGCTGGGTCTTTATATACCATTAAGCGTTCAGATAACATCAATATGTTTGTACGTATCCATTTCCACTGTCGACGCTGCTAGTTGGGTGGGTGCACCCAGGTTCCATTACCTGGCCAAATGACAGCTTATTAACTTATAATATGGGCTAATGGGCATTACAAATAACTGATTCAAGGCCGTCGATAATATGGTCTTTGTATTTGGACGGTGTCAGTGATTTGTTGTCCTACTCAAGCGATTTAATGGAGATATTTTTGGTCTGAAGGGATAGAATGAGAACCTTTTAATTAATTGGTTCGATTTTCGGTGCGTTTGACGTGATAGGATATTAATTTATGTCTTTATTGGAATTGGGTAGGGGAATTGGTTTTTTGTTGCTTGGGGGGATCATTGATATGTTGTTACTGTGAACCTGCTATGAAAATTAGAATATCAGCCTCAAAGAAAAATTCTTTCGGCCTAGACATAGTTAATACGCCCTTTTTGTTTTGAATTGTCGTTATTCTATCCTGTTGAAGGAAATTTTGAGGACTACATTGATTATTCATTGAAATCGAGTCTGTGAATTTTTTTATTGAAATACAACAAATATTCACCGCGGCTTCTTACAATGCCGTGTATACTTTTGGTCTAATTTTCCAAGACGCTGCTGCTTAGATAAGAGTTTAATTCAGCAATGGCCTGGTTTGTGTTGAGTTTGAGTCCTTTGTAGCTTATTGGAATAAACCTGTGACTCTAGAAACCCCCTAATAACTCAATGAAGTAGGCTAGAACATAGAAGATCTCTTTAGTCTGGGTTTTTGGTCAGTCAGGAATCAAAGGAAATGAAGAGGCTAAAAGACTAGCAAGCCCTTCTGTGGTGTAGGCAAATGCAGCTTTAAGAAAGAGTTTCTGGAGGAAGAATAAACTGAAACAGAAAAAGAGTTCTCTCCGAACCTCAAATCTACTAGGTCTTAAAAGTATTTGTATCTCAGCAAAAATAAGTAACACCTCATCACTGGCTTTCTAACAGGACATTGTCTCCTTAGGAAGCATATGATGAGTATTGGCTCAACAGAAACTGACGAGAGTAAGTGAAAAGAGGAGAAAACTCCTGTACACTTTCCACTCAGTTACAGAATGCTCCTCTGCTAGTTGGGTGGGTGCATCCAGGTTCCACTATCTTTATTATTGATTATTTTTGTTGCTTGGAGGAAATCTTTAATTTTTTCTTAAGCTGTTTGGAGAATTTGAATTTAACAATTTTAGCCTTAGATTAGTGACAGAGAAAAAGTTCTTCTGAAATAGGCAGCTTAAAGAGTGTCATTTTAATTTGGACCCAGTGATATTTAAATTCCGAAGAGCGTAAAAATCTGGAATTTTTTCATCACTTTTCCGTTTTTTTCAGCTCTTGGTTTTCAAATATCGAAAGAAGGATTTCTGTGGACTAGAGGATTATTCATTCCAATTGACTGTAATTGATGACATATACACTACTGGAAAAAATTAAAGGATCAAAAAAAAATTCCCAATTTTTTTGAAAATTTCAACATGCCGTAACTTTGAGAGGAATGGTCGTACAAGAAATTTAAAAAAAGGAAATTGTAGCTCTAAGTGTCTAGTTTTTGGATTAGAACTACAAAAATTTTAAGTTTCAGTGGTTTTTTTAAATTCCTTGTACGACCATTCCTCTCAAAGTTACGGCATGTTGAAAATTTCCGAAAAATTTGGAATTTTCTTTTGATCCTTTAATTTTTTCCAGTAGTGTATGTAGTTTATATCTGAAATGAAGTAAAATGAGATTTTGGAAAGCATTAATACAAGTTATGTACCAGTTATTTTTATTGAAATACAACATGGTTTAAATGGCTAGGGGTATGTCAAATTCAAGTACTTCTATATTTTGTAACTCATTAGAATAAACTTCTGAGACTCTAGAAACTCTAGTTGGCAAGAACATATAAGACCTTCTCAGTCAGGTTTCCTGCTCACTCAGTAATCCAGAGAAATGAAGAGGCTTATACACTAGCCAGAAAGGGGACACAAACGTCACTTCCTGGCCTAGAACCCTTCTGTGGTGTGAGCAAATGCACCTATAAGAAAGAGGTTTTGGAAAAGGAAGAAACTGAAGGGTAGCACTCTGGAGGATTCTCCTTGGATAGGATCATTCCAAGAAGTTTTTTCTGAACTTTAAAACTGCAAGGTCCAAAAAGTATTTGGATCTCAGCAAGACTAAGTTAAGCATACTCATTGGCTTTCTAACAGAATATTGTCGACTTAGGAAGCATATGATGAGAATTGTCCAAACAGAAACTGAAAAGTGTACTTTTTGTGGGAAAGAGGAGGAAACTCCTGTTCACTATTACAGTATTCGTTTTGAGGAGTTTCGTGCTCCTGAGCTGTTCCAGTGCTTGTGCGCAGCCAATGGCAAGCCGTATTTTGAGCTTTTGAGTTACTCAGGAGCACGAAATATCTCAAAACGAATAGGTTATATGTTAGCAAATGCTCTGACATTGCGAGTCTGCGCAAAGAATGTCTTGAACAGGAGCTATTTATAGGATCTAGCTTCCTTGAAGCCCTAACAGATACTGGAGGGTACTGTAGACCTATCTACAATCTACAAACACACTTTAAAAATTAAGAGGGTTTGTTGAAAAGCACTATTTTGGTAGTAATTCAAGGCTCCTCTGCAAGTATGCAGAATATCCAAGATTGCAACAACAAGAAAGGCAGTACATCTCTGTAAACCAAACGAACAAAAATTGACAGAGAACTGTCATAACTGATCATTTCAGAGTACTAAACGAGGCAGCCTATTCAGATAGAATCACAATAGAGGATAATCACGTACAATAGAGGGCGCTATGAATCGCTAGTCAACGCCTACTATCGCCAATATAGGATAGGTATATCTGTTGCCCACGTGAATTTGTATACTTGTATACATTTTTCAGTAATATTCATCCTGATGTTGCATTTAGAGACTTTCATCTTGATTAATAGACATCATTGTGAAACACCTGTCAGTGTTGCTTAAATTATGGCTAGAGGCATTTATTTTATAATTACAGTTATCTCTGATAGATCAGTGTTAGTTTGATACAAGTTGGTCTAGAAATTAGGTACCATACACAACCATTGTCGAAAGTTTTTGGATTGATGGCTTCTATGTTCTGGAAAATAGATGAATATTTTGTTCCATTTCTACTGAGATATATTTGATAGAAAATTCTTGTTTGTTACTCTTTGCCTTATGAAATTAAAACAAAATAGGAAAAAATTCAAGAAAAGCCTTGAAAAGGTGCTTTTGAGCGGTCGTTCATTGATGGAGCAATAAGACTATTATACCTTCTATATAGGACTTGAGATTGATTTTGAATATACGAATTCACGATCGAAATTATATTGTGAAAAATGATTAAGGAAATGGAATATATAAAAAACTCGGAATTATTCTGAACAGTTCATAATTTATAAAAATATTGAATTATATGGTTCTGATGATGCTATCCTCTTGAAATTTTGCATGAACATTCAGTATATCAATCTTCATTCTCAAAATAAATTTCACACGAATTGAATATCTTGTTACGGAAATATAAAGATTCTTCTTTTAAATATTCCAATTGAATTTTCCATGGTTCTGTTAACACTATGGCAACAAAATTTTGCAGAAGGCTTATTATGAGCATCTTGCATGTGGACGCAAAATTAAATTTAGATTGTTTTTTTATCTGAGGATCATTGAGGAACAAACATTTTGAATGGTCATATTTTATGGGACACCTTGTGCTCAATCGCCTTAATGTCTGATGAGTTTGCTGGCCAGTTCATTCTCTGGATATTGTTCTCTTGAAGAATTTTTTGAGTCTTTCGTGTTCGGTGTGGAGAGGCTTCATCATCCTGATAAATGGAATTAACCTCAAATTCGTTGCTGCTTTATTGTTCTCATTTGAGTGACCGTTTCTGTACTTTGAACGTTCAAAAAGTAGCAATTTATATTTCTCGAAAACCTATTTTTTATAATCGCTGGAAGATGGTACCATTCTGGTGAGTGGAAGAGTTACTCTGGTACCATCAAACAGTTTCTTCGAAATAACCCTTTTTTTTAACACGCTGGCAATTCAAAAGGAAGACAAACCAGTATTGTTAACTTATAACAAATACAAAATACATATTGAACTCTTCTTGACACCATGTATATTGAATTTAAACCCGTTTATTTGTAAACAAAAGGAGCATAACTGCATAGAAGTGATGAATTAACACTATTTGGAGTACCGTATGGCATACATAGCAAGACTTACGCTCAACCAGAATTTTATCTGGATTGAACACAACAATGAAAAAGATAACCTTGTATTATAAATAGCTTAAAATGTTTCTATTCTCAACAGATCGACACAAGGGAGGTATTGTTATGATTTTCGAGTCTTCACCTAGTTTTTCATGTCATCGATAAGGAAAACGTAACAGAGTAACCTAGTTTCCGATGATTTCGTATCAATGGAGAGGTTGGCAATGGTGTATTGAGTGATTTGTTTATTCTATTTGTAGCGATTATTTGGATTGACGTATCGATATTCTGTTTGGATAATATTTTTTTATTTTGAAATGACGGGTTTCAGGTTGATGAACCCTTAGATGTTGCTGGAAATCGATAGATAGTTAAAGTTTAAAAAGGGGTTACAGTTCACTGCGATCTCAAGGTCTATTGTGTCTTGTGTCCCCTTACAGAGCTGCTCACTCCACACCCTTTACAGCTCGCCTTCCAGTTCCACAGATATGATGAAATCCAATATCTGTGAAGGCTTCATCGGGGCTAGTTCCTCACTCTTACAAGTTTCTCGCCCAAGGCATTCCCCCTTAGGCAATGGCAAAGCATTCCGTGACTAGGTGAATGAGGGTTTCTTCCTCCTCCCCACAAAACCTACACTCGTCAGTGTCCGATAATCTCATCTTAAAAAGGTGCTTCCTGAGGCGATAGTGTCCTGTAAGAAGGCCAGTGAGGAGGTGTAATTGTTTCTTACCAAGATCCAGATATCTTTTGGATCTTGCTGTTTCAAAGTTCCGCAGGAACTTAGTGGAATGATCCATCCCTTGAAGATTCCGCCAGAGTTTTTCCTTCTTGGCTTTCTCCTTTTCCAGAAACTCCTCCTTATAGGTACATTTACCTACACTACAGAAGGGTTCTTGGCTTATGAGTGACATTCGTACGCCCTCTTTAGAAGTGTATTAGCCTCTTCGTTTCCTTTGATTTCCGAATGGCCAGGAAGCCAGGTTAAAAAGACCTATGCGAGTGAATGGCTTTATCGCTCTTCTGATAGTTTCTTTCTAGATTTATATCTAAAAATCTTTCAATAGCTAAGATTTCCGCTTGAAAGACGCTCATACAGGTGCCTAGCTACAGTGCACACTTGGTACTTGGCCCGTATATCCCAGCGACAGCTCCTGTAGAGGTTTTAGAACAATAGTCCAGTCAATTTGTGCTCAAAAGAACCCCTAGCAGGAAAGTTCTGGGGTAGTTTTGATTTTTTCAATTTTTTATGTTTTTTGGGGTGCTGAATCCGAATCTGAGGTTTGCTAACAAAATTTCGTGAGGGAACATTGAAAAAAATACAAAAAAAGAGAAAAAATCTCATTCTTTGGCAGTTTTCTGCTTATAACTCGGAAACTATCAACTTTTCGTGAAAAACCTCTCAATACAAAATGAAAGTACATAAAATTTCCTACAAATTGTACTAACACAGCTTGTTCTGCGACCACCTGTTCTGGCTCAAATTATAGTTTTAAATGAGGTATTTTCTATGACTCAATAAATGAAAAAACTTAAATTCTATGGTTCCGATGATGCGATTCTCTTGAAATTTTGCATGAACATTCAGCATATCTGTCTCGATTCATAAAAAAAAATTCACTTGAATCAGATATCTTGTTATGCAAATATAAAGATTCTTCTTTTCAATATTCCAATTGAATTTTCTATGGTTCTGTTCACACTATGGTCACACAATTTTGCATGAAGCTTATTATGACCATCTTGCATATTGCCGCAACATTTCATTTCGACTGGTTTCATTTTGTCTGAGATATTGAGAAACAAACATTTTGAATGGCCGTATTTTGTTTCATAAAACAAGGCCATTCTAAATTTTTGTTCCTCAATATCTCAGACAAAACGAGACCAATCGAAATGAAATGTTGCGGCCAAATGCAAGATGTTCATAATAAGCCTTATGCAAAATTGTGTGAC
Organism: Propylea japonica; assembly: GCA_013421045.1. NCBI lineage: Eukaryota > Metazoa > Arthropoda > Insecta > Coleoptera > Coccinellidae > Propylea > Propylea japonica. The sequence goes on along the minus strand of CM024242.1, from coordinate 82,569,223 downwards.
CATAGTGTGAACAGAACCATAGAAAATTCAATTGGAATATTGAAAAGAAGAATCTTTATATTTCCATAACAAAAGGTCCGATTCGATTAAATTTTTTTTTGTGAATCGCGACTGATATACTGAATGTTCATGCACAATTTCAAGAGGATCGCATCATCGGAACCATAGAATTAATATAAATAATGAAAGCGGAGAATAATATTAATCGATATAAAATCAACCAATATCAAACCCACACTTCGGAACTAATCCCGTCAACGAGCAAAGACCATGCATAGTGGTAATATCAAACAGAGCATCCATAGATAGCTATTTCGCCCTATTTGGGGCTCGTTGACGGGATTAGTTCCGAAGTGTGGGTTTGATATTGGTTGATTTTATATCGATTAATATTATTCTCCGCTTTCATTATTTATATTATGCCCGCGTTACTGTTAAACGCATGAATTTTCATTCATAGAATTAATTTTTTTTTCATTTATTGAGTCATAGAAAATACCTCATTTTCAACTATTATTTGAACCAGAACGGTTTGTCGCAAAATGAGCTGTGGTAGTACAATTTGTAGGAAATTTTATGTACTTTCATTTTGTATGGAAAGGTATTTTAGGAAAAGTTTATAGTGTCAGAGTTATATGCAAAAAACTGACCAAGAATGAGATTTTCATTCTTTTTTTGTATTTTTTTCTATGTTCCGTCTGGAAATTTTGTTAGCAAACCTCAAATTCGGATTCAGCACCCCAAAAAATATAAAAAATGAAAGAAGTCTAAACTACCCCAAAACTTCCCTGCTAAGAGCACAATTCGACTGCATTACAATCTGTATACCATTTTACGGTATTTTCACTGAGGTTATAGTCGGTGTACTCCCGTTCCCATTCCTCCCTTTTACTTAGCAATGTCCTGAAGTTTTTCTCAGTGCTTACTTTCTTGATCATTTCATCACTAAAGTGGTTCGCAGATGAGATGTAGTTGTTCAGAGAGAACCGGACTCTCTGATTCTTTATTCTCTCATTACCTGTACCTTCCTTAGATATTCTGAGGATAGCCTCATGGGCTACCCTATCAACCACTAGATGTAGAGGTGTGAGATCCGTAATGACTTCAAGTGCCTTAGTTGGGAACGTTCTCATAGCTCCAGTGATGCACACACAGGCAAGCCTCTGTTCTTTATCAAGCCTTTTCCTCGTACTCACCTGAATTGCCTTGGCAAACCAGGCATATGTGATTATAGGTCTCACAATCATGACGTACATCCATCGCAGTATTTTTGGGTTACAACCCCAATTTTTGCCGCATGGACGTCTGCACGCCATTAGAGCCCTTTTAGCTCCGCCAGTAGTATTATCAACATGCTTATTCCACAGAAGTTTACTATCCAAAGCTATTCCTAGGACTTCCACTTCAGGATACTCTGCATTGTTAAGAACAGATTGAAAATGTTTCTAAGGAATTTGAAGAAATTAGAGAATGCAGATGCGTTATTACGAGGCTGATAAATTTCTCCGGAGCATGTTATCCATTAAACTATTACCCAATTTTAATCAAGGCATTACCACGCAATTTTCTAAGTGAAAGTGTCCGCTTCAAAGACATTCACGCTTCTGATAAAAAGCTACGATGAAACCGAAAATTATATACTTTTAGCCTAGACTGGTACCAATTTATCATCAAGATCTCTCTATGCTCAACCCAATAATTAACCCAAATGTGTGCATTTTGAATATCCATGAATTCCTCACGACATTTCACGTAAAAATGTCTGGAAATCATTGAAAACTGAGTGATTGACTGCTGGGTTGTATCCTTCAATCTGTAAACAACCAGGAACGAAAAAAATAGGCAAACACATCTTGTTCTTAAGAGATAGGGATCTCCGATAGGAGACCTTCAGGCAAAGAAAATCCTGCTTCTCAGGCTCAATCATCTATCAAATCCTTTTAATTTAATTGGGAGGTAATAGTAAAAAATGCAAGGTCTTCGGTTTTACATTAAATGATTCGATGCTTCAGATATAGGATCGATAATTTTTTTTGTTTCGGAGTTTTTTTGTCTATAATCTTTGAGGCTGTCGCTATAATTTAGATTGGAGATAAAATATTATTAATTTAAATGGAGGGTTAGACGATGTTGATAGGTGTGGCAGGTGAAGATGATAGACTGACACCTGTTTTTAAAGGAAATTTGATATGCGAATTGAAAGATGAGAGTTGATGGGGTGTTCCAAAATTTAATTGTTGTGTTGATGTTTGAAGGTTATCATTGGAATTTTAATTTTGACGGAGAAGGATGGTTACAATGTTTTTTCTTTTATTTAATCAACAAACCAACCATAAATTAGACTTAGAAAAGTTGAATATTGTATTTGATTTGGATATAGGAAATAACTCTTGTGTAGATACAAGCTCAGAAAAAACGAACTGGATTAAATGAAACGAACACTTTTAGCATACGGAATTTGTTGAAAAAATCGAATATTTTTTGTTATGCTGGTACATATTTGTTTATCATATGTTGGCATTATCAGCCAATGTGGATTAAAAGTTTGTTGTTGTCAACTGAAAAGGTTCGAGGTGATCCTCTAATCACTGTTAGGAAATTTGCACAGGATGTTGACATATCAATCGGCTCATGCCATGCAATTTTCTCAAATTCCTTGGGAGATGATTTCTCGATGAAAATAAGCAGGGGTAGTTTATATAATTTTTTTCGAAATCGGCCCCCTTTCAAAGATACAGCCTTCGGAAGGCGATGGCGAGTTGAGAGTTTTAATTTTTTTTAGGAGTCCGAAAAAACAGTGAGTCATAAAACTATACATCATATTGAGCACTAAGTAGACGTTACTCATACAATATTTTTGAATCTCATAACCTTATTATTATGGGTTGAGAATAACAATTTCTTATGATTTCCCTTCAAAAATTGTGTTCTTATGGTTTCCCATTCAATTCTGGAAAAAAAAGTATCTTGCAAAATTTCGATACAGTTGATACTTTTCTCGGAAAAAAAATAAAACTTACAAGCAGTTATGATCTTTGTTCATTTTATTTCATCGTATAAGTGTAGAATGTATGTCTATGACAAGAGATAAAGATGATCTATAAATCTTTCTGAAGGTTTAATTACTATTTTCCGTAAGAAAATTATATTCGTAATATTTCAATTTCACAAATAGAACTTTCTTTCGATTAATAACCATCATTGACATAACCAATTTTGAGCATAAACAATATTTCAAAATATGCATGCTATGGAACATACGATGAAATGGAATGAACAGTGATCATAACAGCTTGTAAGTTTTTATTTTTTCCGAGAAAAGTATCAACTGTATCGAAATTTTGCAGGAGACTTTTTCTCTCCAGAATCGAATGGGAAACCATCAGAGAGTTTTATTTTTCGGATATCTAACCCACGAAAACAATTTTTTTGAAGGAAAATAATAAGGGGTTGTTATTTTCAACCCCTAATAATGAAATTATGAGATCTAAAAAAATTGTGTGAGTAACATCTACTTAATGAATCAAATTTTGTATAGTTTTATGACTCAGTGTTTTGTAGGAGTCCTAAAAAAACTTTAAAACTGTCAACTCGTCATCCCCTTCCAAAGGCTGCATCTTGGAAGGGGGGTAGATTTCGAAAAAAAAATATATGAACTACCCCTGCATATTTTCATCGGGGAATCATCTTCCAAAGTCCTTCGCATTTGTTTACAGACACTCTGCATATGATTTTGAAGGTACTGAAATAACTTTTCTTCAGATACAAGATGAGAAAAAACAAACTAAACCAAATGAAACCAACACTAAAACCATATTTGGTAAGAACTCGTGTTTACCCGATTTGAAGTCACTTCTAAAAATGACCCACAGACGCTGGAATTCCTTGTACGTCCTTCGCTTATCTCATGTTGAGGTATTTGATATTCATCGCATAACTCTTAGATCTTCCATGTTAAACTCTGACAACAATCTAAGCACGATCTACGAATTTGAAACTGGGATCAGATTAACATCTAGCAATATTGGATGGCACTATTCTAAGTAGGATTATCTTATCATTTCTTTATAATTTGGTTCATTAACCTAACGGTAATGACCTTAGCACCTTTAACTCGATACCGTACGTCAAGATAGATAGATCTGAGATTGTGGTGTTGAAAATTTGGTATCTATCGCTTTGGGAGGTTCTGATGATATTTTATTTTAAGTTACTTCAGAATGTGTTGAGAGAGAATTCCTGCCTGAATTTCATTTACGAAAACACATTATATTCAATGAAAAATTCAATCAACAGTTTATGATTTGAACTGGTTCTCCTGGCTACATTAATTTGTATATTAAATCAGGGTGTCTGTAAACAAATGCGAGGGACTTTGGGAGATGATTCATCGATGAAAGTAAGCAGGGGTAGTTCATATGATTTTTTTCGGAATCTACCCCCCTTCCAAGATACAGTCTTTGGAAGGCGATGACGAGTTTGCAGTTTTTAATATTTTTTACGGTTTCTTAAAAACACTGAGTCATAAAACAATACATTAAATGAAGCACTAAGTAGAAGTTACTCACACATATTTTTATATCTCATAACTTTATTATGAGGGGTTGAAAATAACAATCCCCTATGATTTTCGTTCAAGAATTGTTTTCGTGGAATAGATTTTCGAAAAATAAAATTCTCCTATGATTTTCAATTAAAAAAAAATCACAAAAAAAAATTCGTTGCCTTCAAGGAGGCTAATCTAACAAATTTTTGAAACATAGATAAATTGAAAAGAGTAATCATCGAAATGAATACAATCTTCAATTTATAGGGCCACAGAACCTTCTTCAGGCGGACTGGGATGATTATTCAAGATGTTGTCAATGAGGGAAGAGACAGACCGGTTTCGGCCTCATTAGGTCTCGTCAGTGTCCCATATCCCTCAGAGACAATATCCTATTGAAAAAGTTCTTCATCTAAGACTACTTGTAAGAAGCTATCTATGTTTCAAAAATTTTCAATTCAATTCTGGAGAAAAAAAGTCTCTTGCAAAATTTCGATACCTACAGTACTTTTCTCGAAAAAAAGTCAAAACTTACAAGCAGTTATGATCACTGTTCATTTCATTTAATCATTTAAGTGTTCCATAGAATGAACTTTCTATGGATGTCTATGACAGGAGATAAAGATGTTCTATAAATCTTTCTGAAGGTTTAGTTACTAATTTCCCAAAGAAAATTTCATCCCTAATGTTTTAATTTAACAAAAAGAACTTTCTCTCGATTAATGCGCATAATTGACAAAACCAATTTTGAGCATAAACAATATCTTAGAATATTCATTCTATGGAACATAAGATGAAATGGAATGAACATTGATCATAACTGCTTCTTCTAAAGTTGTTACATTCGGAAAAAAAACTTATATTTAAAATAGAGAAATAGATTCTATCAAATTTTTCGCAATTGACCGTGAAAATTGTATATTTTATTGTAGTATATAATTATTGTAAGTGATTTTTCTATTTTCAGTCAAAGAAATAATCAAAATTCAATCTATTATCTCCCAAGAATAACAAACATATTTACTGAATTCATTCAAACATAGCAATTATCTATTTCACCTTCCTTAGATAAATACTAGGTAATAACCATGATTTGATCAAATTTTTCTTCGATATTTTACTATAATTTGGTTTTCGTGCTTGACATTGACTCTCAACAACCGATTCTAGTTTCAGTAAATTTGTTTCTTTCCAGAAACCTATCATTATGTTGAGATAAATATACCTAGTTTTCCTCCAAATATCCACCAGAATTTTTCAATAATTCTCTTTTGAATTGCATAATATCAATTATAATTATAACACATAGGTACCATCTGTTGTCACGACATCGTGCCTTTCGATTGGCATCATTGATAAACACCATATACATCATTCTATCATAGATAAACCTAATTATTAATAATAAATAATAGAGTTGTCTTGAAACTGTCAATTAACGACACATTATTCATTTTTCTCGAAACCTTTCAAGGTACCATTTTCTCCATTTTTCATGGTTGGTTGTGATATTTATTGATTGAGTTTGGATTTTCTTTGAAAAACTTATTCAATGGAGGTTTCATCATTTTTTTGCAATTGACCGTGAAAAATGTGTTCTTCAACTTAGAAATGTCATACAAAAATTCTTTGAAAAAATTTCAGTAGAAAATATACTGATTTTCTTAGTAAATCCGCAATAGTACGAGAATTAACACATTGAAGAATTATTTTTTTCAATGATTTAACACGCAATGATATTAGCTACAAAACGATACCAACATACTTTCTATAAGTTAGGTACCTAATTAGAAAGTAATTGCTGTTCGAACATAACCCTTATGAAAATTGATAAAATAAAATAAAACTCAGTACTGTACTTTCGATAATTTTTAATGATTAAATAAAAAAAATTTTGGGGCGCTCGCGTAGTGGTCATCTTCGACCAGCAATAACTTTCAAATTATGTAACTTACAGAAATGATGTAGGTGTTGTTTTGTTGATAATATCATAGCGTGTTAAACTATTGAAAAAAAATCACACTTCAATGTGCTAGTTCTTGTATTAATGCGGATTTACTAAGAAAATCAGTACATTTTTTCACTTAAATTTTTTTATGACATTTTCGATTAGAATGTTTTCATATTGTTCTACTTTAATGAAAGGTTGTAGTATCATCTTTCAAAAAACATTTTGTTCACATTTGTAGGATCTTTATGTCCAAAGAAATCGATATTATTTGGAAGGGTCAACGAAAATAAAGAAGTAAGTTCAATATGGGGCCTATTCCAAAAATAAGGGGGTTAACTTCCCAATGTGGGTATTTTTTTCGATAATATTAGGTATATTTGATGCCCTTAAATAATCGCTAAGTCATGAACAAACACACTTTATATTCAGAACGGTCAATCTATTATCTCCCAAAAATAACAAACATATTTATTCAACTGATTCAAACATAGCAATTATCTATTTTACCTTCCTTAGAGAAATAGTAGGTAAGAGATTGGATCATTTTTTTAATAGTTTACTTTAATTTGGTTTTCGTGTTTGATATTGATTCTTACCAACTGATACTACTCTCAATTATTTTGGTTCTTCACAGAAACCTATCATTATGTCAAAATAAAATATTCCTAGTTTTCCTCCAAATATATAAATTTTTCAATAATTATCTTTTGAATTGCATAATATAATTATAACACATAAGTACCTACCATTTGTTGTCACGACATCGTGCCTTTCGATTCGCATCATTGATAAACACCATATACATCATTCTATCATAGATAAACCTAATTATTAATAATAAATAATAGAGTTATCTCGAAAGCTGTCAATTAACGACACATTATTCATTTTTCTCGAGACTTTTCAAGGTCCCATTTTCTCTATTTTTCATGGTTTGTTGATATTTATTAAACAGTTCCGAAATTTTGTCCTCGATTGTCATAAATAGAACATTTAAATGATGGCGTGATCGCCGTCTAATAATTAGGAAATATATATTCTACAAAAATTAACATGAGTAAGCACTAGTACATTGTTATTTGTGCTAATTTGCATATATTTCTGAGGTAGGAGATATAGGTACTAAGCTTGCGGGCTACTGAATTGGTTTTTAGATGAGATTGTGAATGAAAATGAATGAGAATAGCACTGATGTGTCATCAGGTGCTTTTGCGCCTTTGTTTATCATATTTTTTGAGTCAATTATCTTTTGATGAATCAGTCGAGTTTCGGTTTTTTTTTTGGAAAATATCACAAAAGGTATGGAAAGTAATCTGTGGCAAGGTGTAATAATAATAATTTACCATTGAAATAAAGGGGTTTTCCAATAGAAGGTTTTATTTTGATATTCAATGAAAAATGCCATTTTTCAATATAAATTATCGGATATTTATTTCATTATAAAGAAGAAGCTATGCTGTTAATGCGGCGTTCCCACGAGGCGTTATTCACGACAGTGAACCACGCTTTCGTGAAATACACTTCTGTGTGAACGCATAGTTTTTAAACTTGCTTTCGTGAGGAATGCGTTCACACAGAAGTGTATTTCACGAAAGCGTGGTTCACTGTCGTGAATAACGCATAATAGTGGAAAATAACATCAGGCAAATGACCACCACGACCACGCTTACAGGACCATATCTTTTTAATGAAATTTTCCATAACCAAATCGCAAAGTGGCTGCCCTATGTCCTCGATAGCCTCACGAATTTCATCTTTGAGGTCTTGAATCGACGCTGGGCTATTGGCGTAGACCTTCTCTTTTACGTGGCCTCAAAGGAAGAATCACAAGGTGTTGAATCACAAGATCTGGGTGGCCAATTGTGATCATCTCTTCGAGTGATAATAAATTCCGGATCATTTTCATGCATCTCAACGACCTGAAAAGTAGAGACACGACGTTTTTGATGATCGGCCGGCTGGAGTTCTAGTGCTTTATAAGCCTTAAGACCCAAATCTTTATGAATTCCGAAGAACGACGAGGAATGGACAAACCTGGGTTGTCTTCAACACTTTCGGCTACCGCAGCAATATTTTCGGCTGTTCTTGATCGACGTGCACTGGTTTTATTCTTCACATAAATAAGTTCTCCCAAAAGCTCGAATTTTTCCACCAATTTCTTTATTGCGGTCCGACAAGGTACTTCACGACGACTCAAAAATGTTCGAGTTTTACGAACCGTCTCAGCTAAATTTTTTCCAAATTTTTTAGTGAATTTCAATAATTTCAATGAGTTCTTGAAGCGTGTATCGGTCCATCTTTATTGATGGCGTAGTTTCTACTTGTCAAAGTCAAAGAATGACAGCTGCAAACGGGACATCTACCGAAATAGCATTCTATCTATTCAAAATAACACCTCTTATTGGAAAATCCTTTACCTACTCACTTATTATTTTTCAATAATTTTGGGTTTTTCAGAAGTACTGCAAAAATTTGCGCATATCGTCAAAAGTTTTGCCCTCCCAAGTTTCTTTCTCAAGAAATAAACAATCTATGTTCTGAAAATAAGATGAATATTTTACTCTACTTTCATATATATGATAAAGAATCTCTGTATGATTCCGGTGAGCCACCGTCAATTGCGAAAATCGTGAAGAAGGTCACTGTCAAGTGTAACCAATTCATTTCACTTTGTTACTTATTATCAAATTATAAATTCAAATTCACTAACATTCTCGTTAACGTATTCTTATCAGTTATATTTGGCTCGATTGCGATAATTTTTAATGAACTCATTCAGTCGAAAAAGGCAATTTACATTTTTACTTGAAACTCTTTGAGTATCATTCTGAAATATATCAGCTGACAAATTTGCCCTTGACCAAGCTTTTTCGCAATAGTAGAAGTGTTATCTATGGATTTTACCGTTGTTTCTTGATTCTACGAAGAAAAATGTTACAGAAAAGCAATGAGTGATATTTTACTCCATTCACTATCCCAAAAGGTTTTTTATCCACGACTATTGTATAATAATTTACACCCACTATATACACTACTGGAAAAAATTAGGATCAAAAAAAAATTCCAAATCTTTCGGCAATTTTCGACATGCCGTAACTTTGAGAGGAATGGTCGTACAAGGAAACTGTAGCTCCAAGTATCTAGTTTTTGGATTAAAACTTCAAAAATTTTAAGTTTCAGTGGTTTTCCAGTAATGATAGAAAAATCAGCAACAGAAAAATTCTCAAAATTTTATCACTTTTTTTTTTCTTGTCTACGAGCGTGGAAATTTTATTTTTGCATAATCGTTATAATGATAGGATACTTTGTTAATTCAGCTTTAATTTATTTTTTTATTGACATCCATACGCCCACTTCTCGCCGGTCTTCAAATGGAAAAGGATCCATGTTTTATCCGTTATTGAATTGATAAAAATTTTATTTGTTAGTTTATTTTATTTTTCTTTTTTTGAAATTTATGTACTATCTGCCACTAAAATGTGGAAAAAGCTCGAGAAAATTCTTTTTTGCCTTTTTTGAAGATTATGAGCTTCTCAGAGCAAAAAACGTGATCCTTATTTTTTTCAAGAATTCAATCGAGTCAAACAAAAAAACGGCTCGCTGGATTGAGTTGACTCTTCGTAAGGATTTCATCAATATATTGAACTGTGAAAGTCACACTTAACATTATTGGTTTCCTCATTATTTTCGATCCAGCGGTAGATATTCCAAAAAACCACCAAAAGCCCTTTTTTTGTTAAATTTTTATATTGATGCGACATGAAGAAAAAAAATTTTCTATGAATTAGCAATGGTTGTTCATTAATCGGAGTTCATTTAAGGTCTTGAAACTCTTCTTCAATTTTCTGTGCGATTATTGGTTGCTGAGAAATCGATAATCAAAGACAAATGGATCCTTTTCCATTTGAAGACCGATATCTCGGCGAGAAGTGGACGTATTGAGGTCAATGAAAAAATAAATTGAAACTGAATTAACAAAGTATCCCATCATTATAACGATTACGCAAAAATAAAATTTCCACGCTCGTAGACAAGAAAAAAAAGTGGTAAAATTTCGAAAAATTTTTTGTTGCTGATTTTTCTATCATTACTCGAAAACAACTGAAACTTAAAATTTTTGAGGTTCTAATCCAAAAACAAGACACTTGCAGCTACAATTTCCTCCTTTTAAATTCCTTGTACGACCATTCCTCTCGAAGTTACGGCATATTGAAAATTGCCGAAAAATTTGGAATTTTTTTTTGATCCTTCAATTTTTTCCAGTAGTGTATTTCTGCTTGCTCGTCTATAGTATGCTTCTCGCGTAGCTAGCTATTATTATACGCTCGCTGCATATTCTACTAAAATGGATTTCCAGTGCGTCATTTAGGAGGTCGTATCTTCGTAGGGAGGGCCGCTAGGAAAAAAATTATGGGAGCTTGTCATCTTCATTTTTTATGGTCTATCTGAATCCGAGAGATTTCCCACATTTTCCGGGATATCCTGTATAGTATTAGATTTGTCTGTACCGCATACTTACTTTTATAGAAAAAGTGGTAAATAAATAAATATACTATTATACTTCATTCGCTATCCTGGAAGTTTTTTCAGTGGTTGACGTGAAATTCTGGATGATGGAAAGCATTATGAAAAATTATTTAGGATGTTTTCCCCTTTTGATTACTGATGTGAACCAATTGTTTATTGCAATTAAGTTATTCTTCAAGTAACCGAGTATTTTTTTTTCAGGTTTGTCCTTCATCTACCGGATATGCGATACTAAAGGATTCTATTCCAGCTATAAATTGTACAATGCTATTACTTCTTAGACTGCGCCATTACATGAGAAATTCAAGTAGTTTTTTGTTCGTCTCGTCGTATTTGCTGTTTTCCAATACGTAGTTTCGGTAAGTATCTTTTGTTCGCTCTACAAGTTATTAGCTTTTTATTATATCAGTTGATTGACTTGTTGAGCGCTCGTTCTACTTAAACGAGTGCTATATTGTTTCGCCTAAATGTCTATAGTTTTCGGATTTTGATCGAAAATGGTCTCAAACGGTAAGGTTCTACTCCCTGATGACGAATTCATGGTCAAATTCAATTCCCCAGAAACTTGAGTGTTTCAGGGTGAGTTCGATTCCCAACTGCCGCAGTTAAGTTCGTTAACCAGCCGAATCGTACGAGGTGTTCCATACAATATGGCCATTAAAAATTTTTGTTCCTCAATATCTCAGACGAACGAAACCGATCGAAATGAAATTTTGCGGCCACACGCAATATGCTCATAATAAGCTTCATGCAAAATTTTGTGGCCATAGTCTTAACAGAACCATAAAAAATTCAATTGCAATATTGAAGAGAAGAATCTTTATTGTAGCTGAATAAAACACTTTTCCAGATGAAAATCTTAAGTGACTTTAATGTCTCTACATGTTTCGGGCATCTTCAGGAGAAAAACACAAAAGTGAAGCTGAAAAACAAAAACTCATGGAGAAACTGCAACAAAGTTAAATACAGAATACTAAATCGAATAGAAAAAGAAGGAAAAGTTAAAACAATTAAAAAAGATTTAAAATCAGCTGATTAAAAAATACAAAAAACAGTGACTAAACTTAAAAGGCAGAATGTACCAGAAAGAACGGAATTGAATTGTTCTTGAAGATTTCCTGTAAGTCTATTCTGGTGAAATTCTGCCTTTAAATTTTTTTTTAATTTTTCGATTAGTTTGGTCACTGTTATTCATATTTTTTAATCAGCTGATTTTATATCTATTTTAATGGTTTTAATTTTTTCTTTTTTGTCTATTCGATTTAGTGTTCTATATTTAACTTTGTTGCTGTTTCTCCATAAGTTTTTGTTTTTTAGCTTCACATTTATGTTTTTATCCTGAAGATGAGCTACTTGTATTAGCTTTTTCGTTTGGAAAAGTGTTTTATTCGCCTAAAATGAACTGCCCAGATATTTAGACATTCATTACTAAATAAGAATCTTTATATTTCCATAACAAAATATCCGATTCGAGTGAAATTTAGTTTGTGAATGAAGATTTCTATACTGAATGTCAATACAAAATTTCAAATGACATATTAAAATGTCAATTTAAAATTGTACTCGTACCACTCCTATCGGAAAATGTTCCAGTCGATCCCTGATTCCTAGTTATGGAAATGTTTAAAAATAAAATAAAAAGGAGATTTTTATCAAGTTTAAGAGCATTTTGTGACTCAAAATTCAGATTTTTGAACCTTATTGAAGTACCGAAAGAGAAACATCAAAAGCATCGTAATTTAAAAAACTTTTCTGACATCTAACAATTTCACTGCTAGATCTGGCATGAGAGTTTATTTCCCATCTAACCAATAAGATATCCAATTAATTAAAACGCTCGATGCCAGTTCATCGGACTTCTAGGTTTAATTATAGTCCCGCTCAATATATTATGAACTCTGTAAACTAACCTCGAAATTCGCTTTCGATTTAACGAAAACCAGGCACACTACGATCAATCTATAACATCAAATAAAACGTTCCCACAAAGTCTGTTGAATGTGTCGGGGGGCAGAAATAACCTTGCCGCAAGAAAAAAAAAATCGAGCCTAAATCGTAAATTTGAATCGAAGACGTAGTGTTTGACGCTGTGCAGATGCTTCTTACGGTTGGCAAGACTGAAGATGAGTACGCTTCGGGATCGTCAGACAGCTTGGTGTTTGTGTTGGAGAGAACTGATATTGAAATTGAGAGTGGATATTGATGACCTCATTGGGTTTATACACGTCGCAAAAATTGTTGGACTTCCTTACCTATGTTTGTAAGACACAATTTTCCTCTAAGTTCTTCCATGAGTGTGCGGAATTTCGATCTATGGAACATTAACACTATCATTGACAATATAAAGGGTTTTCCAATAAGAGGTGTTATTTAGAATAGCCCGCTATTTCTTTAGATGTCACGTTTGAAGCTGTATTTTTCGACATTTGACTAAGCCATTAATAAAAATGGAACGATACACACTTCGAGAACGCATTGAAATTATTAAAATTCACTATAAAGATGGTGAAAATTTGGCAGAGACGGTTCGTAAAACTCGAACATTTTTAGGTCGTCGTGAAACACCTTGTCGGACCGCAATAAAGAAATTGGTGGAAAAATTGTTGGGACAAGTTAGTGATGTGAAGAATAAAACCCGTACACTTCTCTCAAGAACAGTCGAGAATATTGCTGCTGTAGCCGTTGTTGAAGAATACTCAGGTTTGTCCATTCCTCGTCATTCTTTGGAATTAGGCATTCCACAAATGTCATTCACCGTACCTATTTTGCATAAAAATTTGGGTCTTAAGGTTATAAAGTTCAGTTAACACAAGAACCCAAGCCGACCGATCATCAACAACGTCGTGTCTTTGCTGGTTGGGTCGTTGATGTGCATGAAAATGATTCGGAATTCCATTGAAAATTTATCTTGAGTGATGAGGCCCATTTCCACCCCGGTGGCTTCGTCAACAAGCAAAATTGACGCATCTGGGGCTCGGAAAACTCAAAAGTTGTTGTTGAAAAGCCTCTCTATCCTCAACATGTGACTCTTTGGTGCGGTTTATGGTCCGAAAATGAGGCTGGAGCAACAGTTACGGTGAATGGATTGCGCTATCAAGAGGTGATTAATGATTTCTTATGGCCGAAATTGGATACTATTGATCTGGACAACGTTTACTTTCAAAAAGACGGACTACGTGCCATTCAAGCCATTCAAGCAACGAAACCATTGATCTTTGGCAGAAAAAGTTTCCGGACCGTGTTATCTGTAGAAAAGGTGATCACAATTGACCACCGAGATCTTGTGATTCAACACCTTGCGACTTCTTCCTTTTGGGGCCACGTGAAAGGGAAGGTCTACGCCAATAGCCCAGCGTCGATTCAAGACCTCAAGGATGGAATTCGTGAGGCTATCGAGGAAATGGGGCAGCCACTTTGCGATTTGGTTATGGAAAATTTCATCAAAAGGATATGGTCCTGAAAGCGTGGTCGTGGTGGTCATTTGCCTGATGTTATTTTCTTCTATTCACGGCATAACACATTCTTTGTAATGAAATAAACATCCGATCATTAATATTGAACAAATTAAAATTATTTTGAAAATTGATATTTTTCTTTGAATATCGAAATAACACCTCTTATTGGAAAACTCTTTAGCATGGATACTCGTAATGGTCTTCTGGTTCGATACATGGTGCTGGTAAACCTGGATGGATGCTCTGAAACGTTACGAACAATTGAACTTAATTTGTAATTTTTATATTCATGAAAGCACTATGCAATGTACCTACAAAACATTCCCTAAATCTTCTCAAATTTAATTTTATTCCTCTTCATTTTTCAGGTCATTCAGCGCGTGGTCAACCTTTCCAAAATGAACTCAAAAGGATCTCAAAAGTGCGTAGCTGGGTTATCGTGTTTGGGAATCGTTTTTCTATTCGCCATATTGGCAGTAGTGTGGGTGCAGTTTTATCAGGGTTCATTCAGAGGCACCCATCTTCAACAAAAAGCTGGAAGGAGAGGGGATGACCCCATCAACTTCACCGTTTCGGCGCAGGTTGGTGAACCTGGACCAAAAACGAGAAAAAAAGTAAGATTTCTGCTTTTGGCGGTATAAAGATCATTAGAATTTTTATTCAGTACAGTGGAACTTTCTTATAACGAAAGCGCTAAATCCGCAAAAAAATCGTTATACAGAAAACTTGTTTCTATAGTCGGCAATGTCGCGGTCGACTTCACTGATAAATTTTAGTTTATCCTTCAAACTTAAACACTTGCTTTTAGACATTTTCGCACAACTTTTTACACTAGCGTAATGGTTAGATTGAAACCAAACAGCCAGGGGTGTATTTAAAACTGTTTCAGAAAGATCTCTCTGCCTGCCGTAATGATTTAGTTTAGGTCGGGATTTATTACGTACGTCCGGCAAAATTTCGGAAAAACCCACCCTTATACCTTCTTACCAATACCCATTAAAGAGTAATGTTCTTTGAAGATTTCGTTATAGAGAGAATTAAATCCGTTTTAGAGGGTGTTTGTTACATGGAATTTGGATTCAAGGTGTAATGTCTTGTACGAAATTCGTTATACAGACGTTCGTTATAGGGAAGTTCTACGGTAATTTTAACCTAATTAAAGGTGTGTCTTTTTTTCTGATTCGTGATATAACTCTATAAAGTGAGTAATTTTTGCTGGAATCATTTCTGCTGAAAATTAACCATTGGATGTTATGTCAACCATCTTCAATTTCAAAACGTCCTTTGAAACTGTCAAAGCTGACTGTACTAATGCAATAAGTTTAATAAATCGCTTGGATTAAAATCCATCCATATGGTTTACCGATGAATCAGAGAAAATCGTAGTTGTTCACAGAAGTTGTGGATAGTTAACAGAAAGTGTGGATTGTTCACAGAAACTGTGGATCGACCACAGAAACTGTGATGAGGCCAAATAACCTGTTGATCGGTCGCAGAAATCACACAGCGCATATGATGGCAATGCAGTGTTCCTCGAATTCTTCTCCATTGATCCATAAAGAAATTAACATTCGGTCTTTGAAAGGAAATTCCAGTCGAACTATACAATACAGTTCTCTCGTATCAAGTATAGAAAAAACCTCCGGAAATACCAACGAAAGCAAGAGAATTCCCCAGTCCCTAAAAAAAGGATCTTCGGCAAATCCGTGGATTCCAATACGACAACATAAATATAAATCAGATTAACGGCCAGATGAACAGTGCGATATGACCGATTTTGATTTACGACAGGTCGACAACAATCCACTTCCAACGAATAAATTTTCAAACATTACCTACACACCAGATATGAGATCCGACGTTATTCTGACCATTCTTTGAAGTTCTACTCGATGGGAGTTTCTAGAGGAATTTGCATACCATTTGAATAATTTCGAGGTTTGCGCTATGCAAGAGATTGTCATAAATCAGTGATCGACGTTTTACACTCATTATCTTGATTATTGCTAGGTGGTTTCGGAGATTTCAAAATCCTAGCTCATTCCGTTCAGCAGTTATCATATTTGAGATTGTGGTTCGTCCACAAAAACTGTGGATCGTTCACATAAACAGTGGATTGTTCACAGAAGCTGTGGATTGTTCATAGAAAGTATGGATTGTTCACAAGAACTGTGAATCGACCACAGAACTGTGATGAGATAAAAAAAAACTGTGGATCGGTCGCAGAAACCATCAATCTGTATTGAGTCTTATAAAATCAAACTTTCGGCCTATAAATTAGACGTTAAAACATCCCTATGCAGGAGTTAATGACGGGGAATTCGAGATTGTCATAAATCAACGACCGTCGTTTTTGAGTCATTATCTTGAATATTGCTAGGTGGTTTCGGATATTTTAAAATCCTGGCTCATTCCGTTCAGCAGTTATCATATTTGAGATTGTATTTCGTCCAAAAAAACTGTGGATCGTTCACAGAAACGGTGGATCCTTCACATAAACAGTGTATTGTTCACAGAAGCTGTGATGGGGTCAAAAAAACTGTGGATCGGTCTCAGAATCCATCAATCTGTATCGAGTCTTATAAAATCAAGCTTTTGGCCTATAAATTAGATGTTAAAACATCCCTATGAAGGAGTTAATGAGTGTTTGTTCACAGAAAGTATGTATTGTTCACAAGAACTGTGAAGCGACCACAGAAACTGCGATGAGGTCAAAAAAAATTTTGGATCGCTCTCAGAAACCATCAATCTGTATTGAGTCTTATAAAATCGAACTTTCGGCCCACAACTCAGATGTTATATTATCATTTTAGTTCCGAAGGATCTAGCGTGCAAAAATCCCCTCGGAAATACCAACGAAAACTAGAGAATCCCCCAGCTCCCTGAAAAAAAAAGATCTCTACCAAATTCATAGATTCCGATACGACAACACAAACATAAATCAGATTAACGGCCAGATGAACAGTGCGATATGACCGATTTTGATTTACGACAGGTCGACAACAATCCAATTCCAAGGAATAAATTTGCAAGCATTACCTACAGACCAGATAGAGGTCCGTCCGACGTTTTTCTGTCCATTTTTCGGAGCTCTTCGATGGGAGTTTCTCGAGAAATTTGCATACCATTTGAATAATTTCGAGGTTTGCGCTATGCAGGAGTTAATGACGGGGAATTCGAGATTGCTATAAATCAGCGATCGACGTTCTAGACTCATTATCTTGAATATTGCTGGGTGGTTTCGGAGATAGAGGGATCAATGTCAAAAAGACCGCGGTGCCCGATTCGATTGACGGGTTTAAAACAAAAGATAAGCTGGTTTGTTTATCGAAATTTGAGTGTGAGGTCGTCATTATTCATTTGCCTTGTAACAATACGAATTTATATTCATAAGCCGTCACAAGTACTCTGTTATTACTTTGAAAGTTAGGTTGATTTTTAGGGTGAAATAGCAGTGGTTAAATCAATAGGAGATATGACGTATCATTATTGTTAACACTGGGGTTGTTTTGGCTAGGTTTGTCTGCTGGGAATTGTGTCCGTGTATGTCTTCTGTTCTCTACTACGGGTTCCCGGCCACTCAGGAATCAAAGGAAACGATGAGGCCAATACACTTGCCAAAGAGGGCGCACGAATGTCACTCATTGGCCAGAACCCTTCTGATGTGGTACATATATGTAAATGTACCTATAAGAAGGAGTTTCTGGAGAATGAGAAAGCCGGGAGGAAAAAACTCTCTCCCAGGGATGGATCATTCCACTAAGTTTTTTCAGAACTTTGAGACAGCTGGATCCAAAAGATATCTGGATCTTGATAAGAAACAATTACACCTACTCACTGGCTTTCCTACAGGACACTGTCGCCTCAGGAAGCACCTGTTAAGGATGGGATTATCGGACACTGACGAGTGTAGGTTTTGTGGGAGGAAGAAGAAACCCCTATTCACCTAGTCACGGAATGTTTAGCCTAAAGAGAGAATGCCTTGGTCGAGAAACTTGTGAGAGTGAGGAACTAGCCTCGTTAAAGCCTTCACAGATATTAGATTTCATTAGATATCTGGAGCTGGAAGGCGAGCTGTGAAGGATGCGGCCAGAATAGCTCTGTAAGGGGGTACAATAGACCTTGAGGTCGCAGTGAACTGTAACCTCTTTTTTTAAACTTAAACTTAAAACGTATTCTACCCTTTTTTCGAAGGTAACTTGATTTAAAACTATAAACTTCGACTAACATACGTCGGCTCTAAGAGTATCACGACCTCCTAGATTTGATTCGGCCTTGTGCAAATCTGAAGTGCTCCCAAATTTCGGCAAAATAAACATTTGTATTACATACACCTGGCAAACAGCAATAAAGCAAAATGAGTATAATCACAATGTTTGTACAGAGTAAACACTTGCCTCCTCTGTAGTACCCGTACAAGAGTAGGCCACCATAAATAAGACGCGAATTGTAAACACTTTAGATATCCAAATTTTAGATTTGAATTTAATCGGTTAAAAGGAACATTACTGGTTACTGATTCGGATAACTTTTTTGACCTATTTTATTTAAATTGTATCATCCCTATTGGAAAAACCTACATCATTTATGACTTGAACATACATAAACAATAAACATATAAAAATTATTTCACTCATTTTTCCAATATAGCGTTTGGTATGATGAAAATAAGCGGGTGTAGTGTATAATTTTTTTCGAAATCGACCCCCTTCCACAATAAAGAATTTGGAAGGCGATGACGAGTTGACAGTTATTAATTTTTTAACTGCACCGAGTCATAAAACTATACATAATATGAAGCACTAAGTAGATGTTATTCACACAATTTTTTTGATCCCATAACTTTATTATTAGGGGTTGAAAATAACAACCCCTTATGATTTTCCTTCAAAAATTGTTTTCGTGGGATAGATTTTCGAAAAAAAAATTCTCTTATGATTTCCAATTCTGGAGAAAAAAAGTCTCTTGAAAAATTTCAATACAGTCGATACTTTTCTCGGAAAAAATAAAAACTTACAAGTAGTTATGATCACTGTTCATTACATTTCATCGTATGTTCCATAGAATGAATATTCTGAGATATTCTTTTCTTTTTGTGAAATTAAAATATTCTTTTTGTGAAATTAAAATATTACAGGAATAATTTTCGTCAGGAAATAAGTAATTAAACCTTCAGAAAGATTTATCGAACATCTTATCTCCTGTCATAGACATGCAATATCTTAGAATATTCATTATATGGAACACTTATACGATGAAATGGAATGAACAGTGATCATAACTGCTCGTCAATTTTTATTTTCTCCTAGAAAAGTATCGACTGTATTGAAATTTTGCAGAAGACTTTTTTCTCCAGAAATGAAAGGGAAACCATAAGAGAATTTCATTTTTCGAAAATATATTCGACGAAAACAATTTTTGAACAAAAATCATAGTGAGTTGTTATTTAATATTTTCAAACCTTAATAATAAAGTTATTAGTTAGTTACTTAGTGCTTAATAAAATGTATAGTGTTATGACTTAGTGTTTTCAAGAAGCCGTAAAAAAGACAAAACTGTTACCTCGTCATCGCCTTCCAAAAGAAGGGGGTCGATTAAAAAAAAATATATATATAAACTACCCCCGCTTATTTTCATGGAGGAATCATCTCCCAAAGTCCCTTGCATTTGTTTACAGATACCCTGTATATGATTTCAAAAAAGTAGAAGTAGCTATTGTATGATTTACCCTTGTAAAAATATATTCTACTCTCATCGAAGTTACTTTCATTTATAACTTCAAGAGCCCAAGAATGGAACCCACCATATTCAACTACCTACCACATTCTTTTTCATGAAGAATTCGAAGCTTTTCAATATTCCTTCTCTATTTTCACATGCCTGAAAAATACAGATCTTCAGCATCTCAACGTTTCGAAGAATCAAGATCCGATAGTATTTTTCTGAATATTAGAACACTCCTCAGATATTTCATGTACCGATAAAATCTTGCCACTGCTACATCGCGGTCTTTTTCACAAGAACATTGTCGGCATTTATTTTCGACGTTGCTATAATCTACCAGCTTAACTACCTCCAGATAGGGACCAAAATAAAAGGAAACCTACGTGGACATCTCTTATCAAATCGTCGGTGAGATAAGATGCAAGAAGAAGCAGATTTAACACCTTGTCTGTCGGTTCAAAGGAGCTGGTTTAGAGATATTCGGTTCCTTTATAAGCTGGAGCTTTATCAAAAGAATAAATAGGAGATCGTTGGTGGCCCATGGAAGATTTGAGAAGGATTTTTTGTTAACTCTTCAAATTAGGAGACTAATAAACTACTTTTCAGAAATATTGTAACGGGACTTACACTTGGGGTGTTGTACTCTACTGTTAGACACTCGAAATCGTCAAACTGTGTTAACATTTTTGTTCAGTAAAGTTGTAGATTAGATTGCGGTCGATTGGCACGGTGAAAATCTTTCTGCATTGCGAGCAATGAGGTTTTTTACGCATTACCAATATTATTTTTGGTATTTGAACTTGGGTCGTTTTCGCTATCATGAAGATTTTTTCTCCACACAAATCATTCATGGAAACCCAAGGTCGTCAATGGCGTTGATAGAACTAAAAAACCTCTTAAGATCCTTAGTCGTTATCTCTTGGGTGGCCAGGACCAGTTTTCCACATCAATTGTTATTAGGCTAACAATCTTTAGACACTCTCCTACCATGTGTTTCTGCTTCTGATCCACAAAGCCTACAAATATCATCTGCTGACATTCCCATACGGTACATGTAGAATTTCATATGGACTTGAATATTTCGTTCGACTATGAATGTAAACAATATTCAGTCTAGATCTATATTAGGAAAATATCCCTGAATTCCACAGGGAAATATGTAGTAAAACTCTGCCTAGCAACAGCCTCAGGTTTAAGTGGGTACTCGAAAGGGTCTGATCGACCTAACGTAACAGGTCAGGCAGTGCATTGGTAAAAGTCGAACTGTTAAAATATTATCAAACAGAGAATCATCTTTCAAACCAGTGCTTTCAGAAGTAAAGGTGTCACTAACTCAAAGCTGCGAGTTCTAGTCATCATTGCATTAGGTGTTAATTAGATAGCTTTTAAGTGGAAAGTGTTTAATTTCTATCACGCACCTAATCATCATTATATTTTGTCAACAGCAGAATATAAGCGAGTGTATTTTCGTGGTCCTACAACATAGGATAATTGCAAATCCTCTATTTCAAGTATCCCTCGGGACGGATCGAAATAGTCAAGATATTTTTCATAGTCCTCGAGCTATGATAATTTTCATGGTCCTTCGACCACATAGTCGGTATTTTTCAGTACAAATGTTGTTTGTACCGATATACCCCGTTAGCAATCCCACCATCGCAGGTTCACCATGACAGCATCAGGAGCTTTCTGTTATAAGTAGGTGAAATCATCACGAATTTTTTGGACGGAGTTGGCTGTTTCTCCAGGGGGTTATTCTGGTATTCAACTCATTGCGAATCAATAAAATCATGTTTGTCTTTGACCTGGTGTAGAAACGCGATATGGTCTCTCTTATTGGTCGAAGCTTCAGGAACGCCCCTTTCGACCAATAAGAGCATCCTAATCGCATTTCTAGTTTGTTTACGCTGGCCTTTCGGAGTTGGATATACTATAGTGCTATATTGTTTTGCCCAAATGTCTGTAATTTTCAAATTCTGAGCCGCAAATGGTCTCAAACGATAGGGTTCTACTTCCTGATGACGAATTTGTGGTCAATTCAATTCTGTCTGTGGGGCCGTCCATCCGGCCATTAGCACAATAACTCTCGAAGGGATTGTCCTAGAGATTTGAAATTTTCAGGATTAACTTCGTTAACCAGCCAAATAGTACAGGATGTTCCATAAAATATGACCATTCCAAATTTTTGGTCCTCAATATCTCAGAATAAACTAAACTAATCGAAATGAAATGTTACGGCCATATGCAAGATGCTCACAACAAGCTTCATGCAAAAATTGGTGTCCATAGTGTGAACAGAACCATAGAAAATTGAATTGGAATATTGAAAAGAATAAACTTCATATTTCCATAAAAAATATTCGATTCGGATGAAATTTATTTTATGAATTGAAGATTGATATATTGAATGTTCATGCAAAATTTATTGGCCATAGTGGTAACAGAACCATAGAAAATACAATTGGAATATTGAAAAGAAGAATCTCTTTATTTCCATAACAGAATAACCGATTCAAGTGAAATTTATTTTGTGAATCAAAACTGATATACCGAATGTTCATGCAAAATTTTGAGAGGATCGCATCATCAGAACCATGGAATTTAAATTTTGTGAATATTTGTTTTTTGCATATTTAATTTTTTCAATAATTTCCAGAATATAATTCCGATTGTGTTGAGATTCTGCATTGACATATTTAGTATCATTCTCATGTTCCATATAAAATTTTAAGTCAATTCTCTTATTGCTCCACCAAAGAACGAGCGCTAAAAATCTTCTGCTCAGGGCTTTTCTCATTTTTTTCAATGTTTTGCTTCGCCAGTGTGGTGAGGAATTGTTTATAACTCCAAGTCAAGTATGGTTATTTATTATTCTACTACGTGGAAATTTTTGAGTTTTTATGGGGCTACGTTGGACCACTGTTTTATTCCTATAAACCAAAAACTCATGAAGCAATGGAAGGCAATATTCAAGACACCACTGACTCCATACGAGATTCATTGAAAAATATCGTGAAAAATCGTCAAAGTATCAACTAATGATATACTCTCAAATATGTTTATACTCATAGATGGAAACATAAGTCCATTTCACGTCTGAAGAGACTATCATCAGCATAAAATCACAACGATCGCCATGTACAGAAAACTGTACGATGAGAACATTGCAAACTTTATAATAACACTACCAAAGTGGGAACACTATTTACGTATCCAATAAGAGATAATGGGAGAATCACTGATATTACATTATATGAACGAGGTGAAAGAATATGAGCGATAATGAGCGTTGCCATAATTATATGCAATTTAAAGCGCCGTCATTACCGTCATTTACAAGTTGATGAAAGTGGAAACGCGATCTTGATTCTCGTTGTAGAATGATATATGAGTGTGGAGCTGGGATTTTCAGATGAAATAAAGGGTTTTCCAATAAGAGGTGTTATTTTGATATTCAAAGAAAAAAATTCAATATAAAGGATAGGATGTTTATTTCATTATGAAGAAGAACCTGTGCCGTTAATAGTGGAAAATAATATCAGGCAAATGACCACCACTACCACGCTCACAGGACCATATCCTTTTATAATGAAATTTTCCATAACCAAATCGCAAGTGGCTGCCCTATGTCCTTGATAGCCTCACGAATTTCATTTTTGAGGTTTTGAATCGACGCTGGGCTATTGGCGTAGACCTTCTCTCGTTCGCGTGGCCCCAAAGGAAGAAGTCGCAAGGTGTTAAATCACAAAATCTCGGTAGCCAATTGTGATCACCTCTTCGAGGAATAACACGGTCTGGAAATTTTCCCGGCAAAAAATCAATGGTTTCGTTGCTTGTGTGGCACGTAGCGCCGTCTTGTTGAAAGTAAACGTTGTCCAGATCAATACTATCCAATTTCGGCCATAAAAATCATTAATCATCTCTCGATAGCGGAATGGACAACCCTGGGTTTCCTTCAACACATTCGGCTACAGCAGCAATATTCTCGGCTGTTCTTGAGCGACGTGCACGGGTTTTATTCTTCACATCACTAAATTGTCCCAACAGCTCGAATTTCTTTATCGCGGTCCGACAAGGTGCATTACGACGACCCAAAAATGTTCGAGTTTTACGACCGTCTCTGCCAAATTTTCACCATTTTTATAGTGAATTTCAATAATTTCAATGCGTTCTTAAGCGTGTATCGTTCCATTTTTATTAATGGTGTAGTTTCTACTTGTCAAATGTCAAAAAAAGACAGCTTCAAACGTGACAGCTACCGAAAAAAAGCGAGCTATTCAAAATAACACCTCTTATTGGAAAACTCTTTAATACATTTTATTCGCGTGTTTCAAGTTCCAGATATGCCCTACGCCCTAGAACTATGGCAGCCTTTCATATTTCGAGGTTAGAGAACAGAAGGAATATTGATCACTGAAATCTCTCGATTTTTTAGAATATCTTTATGACGATCTATTTCTGTACACTTCTGCATGGGTTTGCTTCAGTAGTAGATGTGAAAATATATTGTACCTAAATGGTTGCAAAGACTGTAACCAATTTCAGACGACAATTACAGATTGGACAACTCAGAGAATGATTATGCATGCACTTACCTCGAGAGTTGGAAAAGAAGTGTCGGTGAAATCACCTCCAATTTGGTAGCAGAAGAGGCGTTGGGGATGGGGAAAAGGATGATTAACCTTTTCCGCACCGGTTTTGTGGTTATCACTTAGTTGGTCGAGTCTCACACGAAATTGCCCAATAGGTTTTAACACAAGAACAGATGAAATTGAGATAGGTACTTATCAGAAGATAATAGATGAATTTTGAAAGATCAATAACTCAAGTTTGCTTACTTTTCGAATCAGAGCGCACAGTTCGATACTTGGGAAAAATTTTAATTATGGAGATGTTTGTTCACCGACTGGGTTCATTCCGCTTCCACAGGTGGCGCCTGCAATCGGGATATTTCACTCCAAGAGCTAGGGACATTACGACTAAACAGTACCCCTCATCAGAGCTGTTTTCGCAATTAAATATTGTACCGCTCATCAGAGCTGTTTCGCAATTAGGGTTCAGTTCAGAGCTCCAGTATCTAAGAGGGCTTCACGAGGTTAGATCCTCGTTTCTCTCCTATGATTCTCCTGTCTAAGACATACACCTAGTGATGTAATGATCAATAAAGTAAGCACTTAGAAAAACTTCAGGACATTGCTAAGTAAAAGAGAGGAATGGAAACGGAAATACACCGGTTATAACCTCAAAGAAAATACCGTAAAAAGGTATACAGATGGTTCTAAAACCTCTACAGGAGCTGGCGCTGGGATATACGGGCCAAGTACCAAGTGTACACTGTCCTAGGATCCTGTATGAGCGTCTTTTAAGCGGAAATTTTAGCTATTGAAAGATGTCTAGATATAAATCTAGAAAGAAACTATCAGAACTGTGATATAGCCATACACTCAGATAGTCAAGCTGCTATTAAAGCACTGAGCTCCTACGTCATCGACTCAAAGATGATCTGGGATCTGAAAAATAAGGTCTTTTTAATCTGGGTTCCCGGCCATTCGGGAATCAAAGGAAGCGAAGAGGCAATACACTAGCCAAAACGGGTACAAGAATGTCACTCATTGACCCAGATGCCGAAAGGGAAAACTCTGGCGGAAGTTCCCCTTCGGAAATTTGAAAGAGAAAGATCGAAAAGATATCTGGATCTTAGTAAGAAACATTACAATTTCCTCATTGGCTTTCTTACATGACACTGTCGCCTCAGGAAGCACCTGTTAAGTATGGGATTTTCGGGCACTGTCGAGTGTAGGTTCTATGGGGAGGAGGAAGAACCCCCATTCACCCTGTCAGGTAATGCTTTGACATTGCGAGCCCTAGGAAGAATACCTTGGGCGAAAAACTGTGAGGAACTAGCCTAGTTGAAGCCTTCACAGATAATGGATTTCACGTGTGGTCACAGCTATGTAAGGGGACATAATAGACTTCGAGGTCGCAGTGAACTGTAATCTCATTTTAAGATGAACTGAACTAAACTTCAGACAATTTCCATTCGTTGTAATATCAATCAACAGATTTTTGTGATACTTAGGCGAAGTTCTCTGCAATAATCGCACTAAAAGGGATCATAACTTCAACTCAGCTCTCAAAATAATAAAAACAACCTATAAAGTTACAACATCCGAACGTCCAGTGATTGCGAGCACTCAGCAGACCTTCTCCATCCATCAAAGAAGTCATAACAACAGTCAAACGGCTTGACGATTTTTTCAACGTATAAATCACGGAGGCTGCGAAATCTCGTCTCTAGGTCGCGTCCTTGGATCGTCAACGCCAACCGTGATCGTTAAAAGATCCTTCTCTCTGACTCTGTCTCTCTTTTTGTGTGTGTTTACAGCGAAACGTTATAACTGGAAAATCGAATTTCTGGATTTATTGTGGTCGTTTCGAGTAAGTTTACGGGCCGAAAATAGACTGGGGAAATCGAATTCGAAGGTGTAATGTCGATTTTTACGTGTTTTTGCGTTTTAGCGTAGAAACGGCGTCATTTGGTACGAATGGTGATTATTTTTATCTTACTATGTTAACATTGGATTGAGAGTTCATGGTCTACCAGCACGCGTCTTCACTTACATAGGATAGGTTATTCGGAAAAGGAAGCACTATAGAAATAATCGAAACTGATCATGTTTACTAGAGAAGACCGTCAACTTTAGTAAATACCGTCAAATGGTATACAGATGGTTCTGAAACCACGATAGGGGCCGGAGCTGTAGTATATGGGCCAAGAACCAAGTATACACTATCGTTAGGTTCATATTCGAGTGTTTTTCAGGCAGAAATCGAAGGATGCATATGTAAAAACCTGAAAAGAACCGGCCAAGAGTGTGACATATATGGTCAAGCTGCTATTAATGAGCTAGGCTTCTATGTCATCGACTGAAAGCTAATATGGTAGTGCGAAGAACTCTCAATCAAGTAGACAAAACAACAAGGTCTCTTCAATCTTGCTTCCTGGTTACTCCGAAATCAAAGGAAACGATGAGTCCTATACACCAGAAAAAGAGCACTCAGAAGGCTCAGAACCCTTCTGTGGCATAGACAAATGCACCTATGAGAAAGAGTTTCTGGAGAAGTGGGAAAACGATGTAGAAGCACTATGGAAGAATCTTCAGGGAATGAATAACTCCAAGAAGTTCCTGTGGAACTTTAAAGCTGCAATGTCCAAAAAGTACTTCCATTTAGTAAGAACTAGCGACCCGCCCCGGCTTCGCACGGTAATATCTTCTAAAATATTCCCTTAAATCATACGTCTGAATAGTCTGAATTTTGGTACCTTCCTACCTTATAAGTTAAGTAGTGTGATGGAATGTCGCTAAGTTTCGATCCAAGTAAAACTGTTAAATAAAGACAGTTGCATCAAAATTTTATCATAAATTCCCTAAATTATGGCGCCTACCGACCTCTAAGTTAGAAAAGTGATCAAATACTAACTTGAAGTCTTTGTAACACTCAGTTAAAAAAAAATATCAAAATCATTTCAGTAGCTATGGATTTCATGCGCTTCTTCTTGACACGATCACGCTAGACTTCCGTGGAAATGAGGTATTTTCCCGCCGTAAAAAGTAGCCTGTGTCCGTGCCTAGGATCCTATCTTTATATTAACCAAGTCTTATAAAAATCCGTTCAGATGTTAAGGCGTGAATGAGGTAAACTTTTAAACAAACGATTAAAAATCACTAACTTAATTAGTTTTCTGCCTACTTCCTACCCCCTAAGTACGATGACGTGATCATTTTGATCTTATATCCGTTTTAAGGTAACCTCTATT
This sequence comes from Propylea japonica, assembly GCA_013421045.1. NCBI lineage: Eukaryota > Metazoa > Arthropoda > Insecta > Coleoptera > Coccinellidae > Propylea > Propylea japonica. Next base: position 82,541,201 of record CM024242.1, on the reverse strand, counting down.
ACCTTACTAAATTTCATCAAAATCTGTTCAGACGTTTAGACGTGAAAGAGCAAAAGTCCCAACAAAACGACTAAAAATCACTTACTTACTCGATTTATTTATCTGCCTACTGCCTACCCCCTAAGAACAATGGCGTGATTATTTATAGCCTATGACCATTTCTAGGTTATCATCTATCACCATACCAATTTCATCATCAAAATCCGTTCAGCCGGTTAGGCGTGAAAGAGTAACAGACAGACAGACAGACAGAGTTACTTTCGCATTTATAATATTAGTATGGATAAGGATAAGTTACACCTCTTCAACGGCTTTCTTACATTGTCGCCTTAGGAAGCATATGATGAGAATTGCCTTCACAGAAATTGACGAGTGTAGATTCTGTGAAGAATCTTAGTTAGTGTCTCGCCATTGCGAGACTGCGCAGAAAATGTTTTGGACAGAAAATGTTTAGGAGAAATGCGTATTCAGCGTCCTCTTTCAGATACTGGATTCATTTTGAAGCTCTGGAAGTCGAGGAGAGATGTAGCGCAGTTGCGAAAACAGTCTTCATGACATTTAAATGCGCCTTAATCTTCAAGCATCTGGGATTTTCACGTGCCCTGCTATGCTGTGTCAATATAATTGTTCATCAAACGAAAGGTTTCATTGTAAAGTTGCTTTCGTTGAATTTGCTAATTGGTTTGGTTGAAACCAAAAATTATTCAACCAAAATATTCAAATTGGAATACATTCACCTACGATCCCATCATCGTTCCATCTACTAGTGGGAGGATTCAAAGAATAACGAGCAGAATACGCTTTAAGCGTATTCATTAAGAAGGAACAAGATGTAAACAACACTGACAAGACGACAACCAGATACATGTAAGATTAGTGAAATAAAACATTCAACGTCTTAATCCTCGAAAATTCGCTTCATTAACATAACAAAGGAAAGTTTTGTCGGTTTTTGGCATCTCTCCCGCCCACCAAAATGTTCGAAGTTGGTCTTGGGAGATTACTAATTGATGAATGGACTTAGTCTGTTGTTATTTTCGCAAGATATCCGAAAATTTGTGAGAAAGATATGGAAATTAATCTTTTTTTCAATAAGTTTTTTTAGGTTCTTGTATCTGGAACTGTAAGCTACCCTGGCATAGGAGTATCCCCGATACAGCAAATATGATAATATTATTTTGAAAGACTAAAGTAGAGTGGAGTACAGTTATTTGTTGACGTGAAATTCTTGACGATAGAACATCTATTGAAATTTTTGAAACATAGATAAATTGAAAATAGTAATCATCGAAATGAATACAATCTTCAATTTATAGGCTCACAGAACCTTCTTCTCTCATTGACAACATCTTGAATAAATCATCCCAGTCCGCATGAAGAAGGTTCTGTGAGCCTATAAATTGAAGACATAGATTTATAATACTAACTAGATAGCGAACATGTCAAAAATTTTGAGGCAAACGGCGGCCATTTGCAGTTTGGAGTGAAATTGACTAATTTGAGAGTTGTCAATTTTTCAACGAACTGAAATATCAGAATTAGCGAGGTTATACCGTTTTTGAGGAATCTATTGTGTATAATCATCATAATGGTACATTATTTTAATAACTAATCACACGAATCGAAAAAAATTATTATTTGATATAGACCGAAATGTCAGTGTTCACAGAACACTAATATACAGAGTTCGTTTTTCATCATTTCTTTCAAAGAAACGTCTATGTTTCAATCAAAATTCGAGCACATATGCCATAAAACATCAAAATATTTGTGGTTCACTCCAAACTGCAAATGGCGGCGATTTGCCTCACTTTTTTCTACGTGACAGTAAGGAAGTTCGACGTCCAGTTAGTATTATAGGTCCATGATTGAAGATTGTATTCATTTCGATGATTACTATTTTCAATTTATCTATGTTTCAAAAATTTGTTAGGTTAGCCTCCTTAAAGGCAAAGAATTTTTTGTTTGTCATTTTTTCTTATCTTAAAATCTATTGAAATACTTATTATCACCATTTTGCTTCCCATATTCAACGTTGCGGATGGATCAAAATTAGATAGAAGCATTAGGGTATATGGTCCTAAACTGAAGATTTCTAAAGACCTGGGCAGTAAGCTCTCTATTTTACAGACTCTTGTCTTAAAATGAATCCCAAGGGTTCGCATGTCTACATCACCACGTATTTTTAAGCATTATATAAGGAATATAAAGTATACAATGGTTTAAGCCACGCTGAGATCCCTGGAATCACACTACCAGGGGTCGTTGCTGACCTGGGAGTGCTGTAACACCATAAAGCAACTGGCAAGAGTCAATAAAGTGACTCTACTATAGGTGCCCGATTTTTGTGGTGTTGAAGGAAATGAAAAAGCCGATAAACTTGCAAAAAGTGCATCAAGGTTAACACCTACTGTACCTGAGCCTTTCTGTGGGCTTGGAAAAGACCAATATAAGGCGGCGGTCCAGCAATGAGAGTTGAATAACAGAATAACCTTTTGAAAAAACTCTCCCGGACTCATCCAGGTCAAAAAATTCGTGAAGATTTCATCTACCAATACCAGAAGCTGTCACGAGCTGAGCTTCGGGTGATGGTTGGACTGCTGACGAGGTACTATCGGTATGGGAAAGTCAGCAGATGAGATTTGAAGGCTTTGTGGATCAGAAACAGAAACAGTTGATATGTAGGTGTCCAGAGCTGGTTGGCCTAAAAACAATTCATACTAAGCAACCGGTCCAGGACACCTAAGAGGTAACGACCAGAGCTTTTAAGGATGTTGTCAGTTTTATCAACGCCATTGACTACCTCTTTGGCTTTCCTTGAATGAGTATGACAGAGAACGAAAGATTTACATGGTTGCAAAACCCGGAAGGCTAACCTAGCGATAACGACCCTAGTTCTTATAATAATGGTAATGATAATACGCCCTCATAGTGATAAAATTAAAAGAGAGAAAAAGCCCTTACATGGAAGACACTTGAACGAGGTCACCCAGGATCATGTTGACATTCCTTTGTCGAGTTCCTCGATGATTTCTGGAAGATTGTTTCCTAAAACAGAAGGTAACCTCTTTGCCATTCAAGATCAAGTAGAGCAAACAAAAAACTACCAGAAAAATATCAGGAAGGCCTTACAGACGATAGATGCCGGTACGGTTGTCGAACATTGGAAACAATCCAACATATCACAGGAGGCTGCCAAATGTTTGCTGGAAGTGAATATAAGAGTAGACATGATGCAGTTGGCAATACACTTCATCAGGAGCTCGCCATTTGACTGAAGACCTTGCAGACTGAAACAATACCATACTATGAGTATCAGCCTGAAGTAGTACTGGAGAACGATCATTACAGGCTATACTGGGATCACACAGTACTAACAAACTCAACAGTTGATCATAACAGGCCAGATATAATTCTAGTGAAGAAAAGAGAGAAGAGAGCAATACTTATAGACGTATTCCTTCCGAATAACAACAGTCTACGTACTCTACGTCAAAATACGCTGAAACAAATATCGAAATATCGAGAGCATGAACTCCAGATCAAAAGGCAGTGGGGAATGTCTAGTACCATTACTATTCCCATTCTCATATCAAGCACAGAAATTATTCCTTAGAGTCCCAAGTCCAACTTCAAGGAGCCAGATTTGAAGGAAAATCTTGGGGGTTGTTATTTTCAACCCCTAATAATAAAGTTATGGGATAAAAATTCATCTCCTTACCATGCCCGCAAAAAGAGTTTTTTCTGAATACAGAGTCTCTTATCTTGTAGCAAATTTATTGGTCTTTCCAAATATGTGGTCAAATTTGATGAGAATATAAGAAAAACTGAATAATGATCATTTTAGAAAAAATCTCGAGATATTTCGTGAAATCAAGAAATGTTAAACTGAAGAATATCCGTCAACATTTCGACCATGTATTATATGACATTTTTTATTACAAATCACTTATTTAATCACCCCTTGAATTATGGCCACTTTGAAAGTAGACACCTTACATATAATATTGTGGTAATGTCAATACTTTCAACAATAATTTGAAACGCACTAATTCAGTTGCTTTCTAAAGGTTTCAAATCGTTTTTTGGGTACCATATCATTATATCTAGACTCCAATCCCCATTAATGATAATTATATTTAGAAACTGTTTATCCCACAGACTCCGCAGCTACAAAATAACCCATAACAAAACCACCACTGACCAAAACAACAATTTGATTCACCCAAATAAGGCTTCCACTATTGCATATGCATAACCAACAAAAAACGCTGGACAAATATTGGACGTTTTCTTTGTCCCAACTCTTTAGGGGTTCTAAAGAATTTCAATGGACCGACCAGCAACTTATTAATTTTGACGAGGGTGCTAACCGCGGCCCACCCTCAAGGTCTGTCTGTCTAGTCGTCGGGATGTGTCGATTTAACTTTGGGCAACTTGTGCCGTCACGGTTTTCGGCGAATTGTTTTTTAAGAGGTATAAAGTTACGGGTTGGAAATAGTGCTGACGGACGATGGACCATTATGGTCTAGATGGAGGTCATCAGGGCCGGAATTGGTGTATATTCTTTTGAGAAATGACCTAAAGAATCTGAAATAATCTACAGAATGTTTCAAATTTTTTAAGGATGAATAAAACGTGCTTACATTTTTCCTTTTAAGTTGTCCTATTAGACGTTTTTGGAGAACTAGTGAATATTTCGTTCTGAAATTTCAGGTGAACTCTTGTCCTAAAATATTTTCAAGTCGACAGTGTTGCCACATCTATCTCAAAAGCATATTTACTTTCTTATTTTCAATGGCACAACCGGAATTTTCATTTATGTATCGATTCAATACCTAATTTGCAGTATAAGCTACTGAAAATTCTTTGCCATGCACTGTTGCCAAGTTATGCATACATTCTTGAAATTTTTGACATCTGCATTGCAAGTTTGGATATGCAATATCTCGATTATTTTTTATGCGAAAGGAACCAAACTCAGCATTCTCATAGTAGAGAATCCATGTGTTCATGTGGTATATTCAGTATTTTGATACATCGTGAGGTTCTTCGAAAATTTAGATTAAAAAAAAATGTTGAGCTTAAAATTGAAATATTTCGAGATTTCAAAATGGCAGTCTCTTTTTACACTTATTAATTATTTATTATATTCAATTTCAAAAAATTTACGCTCAAAATATCACGAACGTATACGTTCGTCGAACGAGTGATCACTAGAATTGACACTCCGGATTGAAATTTTTCAATAGTTTGACCATTAAATTTATGTAATTTTCTGAAGACACTTTTCACAGAAAACTGATGGCATAAATCTCACTGAACTTTCGAAATACTTAGACGAATTTAGTGTTACTTTTAAATTTTTTTTATTCTGAACAAAACCGCGGGATTTCAAATTTGTGTAAAAATTCAGGCGAAGTTAAAAACTTTAGAGTCAGAATTTGAATATAATCCATAATTCTACCACCGCTTTTTTGAATCTGACGGAAAATTCATAATATTTATCATTTCAACCATCCGCAAACTTAATTCGGATCTGCAATCTGTCTGTGCGATCTTCAAAAAGATCCAGCAAGGGCGTTACACCCGATATAGAGGAATTCTACAACATTCTTCAGAAAATGTCATGTATCTAAATTCAACGGTCATTCCAAGGGACAGATATTGTTTTAGATAAGGCTCATTCGGTTTTTTCAGACGTGGCATTCCTTAAACAATTTTCTGGAGAATCTAAGATATATGAGATTCGACTTGGATTAGGTCGATGGCATCGTCCCCTTAGGTTCTTCAAGGTGAAGGACGAAGACCTGAAGGTCGATGCAACGCGCTTAAAAACAGGGGAATTGTATTTCAGCGAATTCGAATGTTGAGTAATAAAGCAATTCCCTTGTGAAGGATTTTCCAATAAGAGGTGTTATTTTGATTAGCCCGCTATTTCGGTAGATGTCACGTTTGAAGTTGTCTTTTTTTGACATTTAACAAGTAGAAACTACGCCATTAATAAAAATGGGAAGATGCACGCTTCAAGAAAGTATTGAAATTATTAAAATTCACTATAAAATGGGGAAAATTTGGCAGCGACGGTTCGTGAAAATCGAACATTTTTTCGTCGTGAAGCATCTTGTCGGACCACGATAAAGAAATTGGTGAAAAAATTCGAGCTGTTAGGACAAGTTAGTGATGTTAAAAATAAAACCCGTGCACGTCGCTCAAGAACAGCCGAGAATATTGTTCCTGTAGCCTCACGATAATGCACCAGCTCTCACAGCAATGCTTGTTCGTGTTTTGGCCAAAAACAACACCCTTATCCCACCGTATTCACTCGATTTGACTCCCTGCTCCCATTCCCAAAACTGAGGAGATCAAAAAAAGAAAAGCATATTTCCACAATTGATTAGATCGAGTCAGAATCGAACTCATGAGCATACCGAAAAGCGCTTCGAAGATTGGAAGAAGCGCTGGCATAAGTGCATTAAAAACTTTTAGAAAATATTCCAAAATCACCTTTCCTTTTGAACAAATGCTTTACTGTTTCATATCGAAAAATATAACTGGCTCCAAAAAACCAATTTCAATCTCCACATCAAAATATAGTTATAATTACGATATAATCTGAAAATTGGACGATTATACCTCCAAAAACCAGTAAACCAAACAATCATAGCCGAAATACACATAAAATTTAAGTATTCAACTTCAATTTCAACCGGTAATAAACCTACTCGGTAATTACCGATACTACTACTACTGCAATCTCAATGACACAGGCCCGAGCGTTCACGACCTTAAATCACCAAATTTCCTGGTTCACAGTGCACAAATACGAACAATTACAGCGTGATCGAATTCTACCGTGGTCAACGGTAGCAGCTTTTCCCAACGCTGATGCGTCGAAGGTACATCTCATTGTCCATCGACGCGAATACGTTCAAAGCCAACGCTTCAGCAGGTCTATTTATAAGATGACAAACGACTAACCTAATTGTCGTGGTAGGCGTAGCGTCATCGTTTCAATTGTTCGTATTTTTTACAGACAAGTTAGGCGGCTGTGTCGGAAGTCTACTACGATCTTGTTTCGTCTCTGAGCTGGGACTGGAAGTGAAAAAATTGAACAGCGGGAAGTTACCTTGAAGATCTGGTAGTGTGTGGGTAGGGTTTTGACGGCTAGATGGATTTCAAGATCTTGTTTGAGTTGTTGCTATATTCCGTGACGTTAAAAGCGATATCTCTAGGAGGAAGTACTAAGTCACTACTTACAGAATTAACTTTTTGTGAGAGAAGCGGTTTCACAAACTTGTATAAATAGAATAGTTAGTTTTTTGCCCGGCAGTATTGTTATTATAATCGACTTGAGCATATTAGCATATAAGGGTGTGATTTCTCACACCCCCTAGCGATCGGCTATCACTCTGTCTGCTAAAGGGGAACATTCACTCATCCCGGATAGCAAGTATCAGAAGGATTGAGCTCTGAGGTGTTCGGTGTTCTACTTCTCCTAGGTCCTGGGTTGTTCGTCCTTCGTTGCTTGGTCCTGGATTTCCCGGTCGATGTTCTGGTAGTCGGTCTTGCAATATTTCCCTCCATGATTACTCCTGGTATCCATCGTGACCTACAAACTTCTCTGCCGTTCTAGCAGTACCGAAAAGTACTGCTTTTTGTATGCCTTTGTAAAGGTTTTCATCAAATCTGGCTCCTTGAGGTTGGACTTGAGACTCTCAGGAATAATTCCTAATGCCCGTACTCATAGTCGATGCTCCGTCAGATCTCGTACTCAAGAAGATCTTAGGCTCGTATTCATAGTTCGCCTTTGAGGGTGAGTGAGAGTTTGTATTGCCCTTATGCATACTAGTTGTCATGTCCATAGTAAACAACATGAAGTCATATACAGATTTAATTATCCAAATTAATACGTTTTCGTTTCTTATTGATCCCGAATACATTTAATGTCGAATACCATATCAAGACTACTAGAATATACATATGTTTGAACCTAATACCTAGTTGATATTTAAATCATGCGCATATCATATATTACACTAGTCATAAAGAAACCTCAACTCAAGCCAAAGGCGATACAAACTCACACTCACCCTCAAGGACGAACTATGAATACGAGCCTAAAATCTTCTCGAGTACGAGATCTGACGGAGCATCGACTATAAGTACGGGCATAAGAGTGTCAAGTCCAATATTCGAACAAAAGTCATAGGGGGTTTTTATTTTCAACCCTTCATAATAAAGGTATGAGATCTAAAATATTTTGTGAGTGCAATGTACTTAGTGCTTCATATTATGTATATAGCAATATAGTCCATTCACGAAAGGTTGAACCGCAGGTTGGCCATGGAAATTTGGCATATTCCACTGTGTATATTAAAACTTTAGGTTATGTCGTTTATTTTCTTGTCAGATTGATACGCAATATTGTCAATATTGCATAGAATTGTCTGATAACTCGCAACCTCGTTGGACGAGACCGGGTACATTAGGCAACGTTGACTTTATTTTACATTATGACAACAAATACTACCAACTTCAGATAAATAAACAAACGCTTACTATGCGCTCAACCTTTCGTGAACGGACTATAATTTTAAGACTTAGTGTTTTTAAGAAGCCGTAAAAAAAATTAAAAACTGGCAATTCGTCATCGCTTTCCAAAAGCTGTATCTTGGAAGGGGGGTCGATTTCGAAAAAAATGTATATGAACTACCACTGCCTATTTTCATCGAAGAATCATCTCCCAAAGTCCCTCGCATTTGTTTACAGACATTCTGTATAATGGGTAGATTATAAAAAAGTCGTGGATAGTTTTCTCACTTCGATTTTCCACCTTCGAAGCTCTAAGTAGAATCCAAAATTATTGTACCTCCTTCAAAATCCCTCAGCTCCCGAGCCAATCAAACAACACGTGATCTCAAATGCGTGAACCGGGAATTTTCTCATTGAATTCAAACGACCGGTCATAAAATAGAGTGAAATTTATCTCGATATATCTAGCTGAAATATTTTTAATAGTGATGTCATATCAACTGTTAAGTCGTACATTTTATTAATAAATCTTGGACATAACCGATGACTTCATTGTACAATGGACCTAGTAGAGTAAATGGTAAAGCGACATACATAACAGTTTTTACTACTTTACGCACTGTTAAATATCCTTCTATTGAAATGTAATTCGAGAAGTTTTATACGGAGGAGGCTTGAATGTAGTGGACAGCGTGTTGTTGCCAAAAAATGCAACCTTGATGGGTTGAACTGTTTTGCTGTTTCGTATTTCTCGCTAAAACGTGAATGTTGAAATATCTTTATCTGCTTGTACCGATTATTTTAATCTCGTCAGCTAGTTTGTTCGAAGAATGCACTGACGCTCCTTTATATTTAAATGATCAACATTCCTTATCTTGTATTTATAAGCGATAGCTGCCTCTTGTGGTATAGGGAAGAAAACCTTTGAAAAAGAATTTTTGTATAAGGAGCAACCAAAAGTGAATGTACAGTAGAAGATTATTCAAGGTATGGAGTTATCTTAAAAGTTTCTTTTGAATTTTAATGCTGAAAAATCAAGAATCTCGCTAGATCTCATCAAAGGAAACGAAGAGGCCAATACACTTGCCCAAGAGGGCGCACGAATGTCACTCATTGGTGCAGAACCTTTCTGTGATGTAGGTAAATGTACCTACAAGAAGGAGTTTCTGGAGAAGGAAAAACTCTGGCTGAATCTCCCAGGCATGGATCATTCCACAAAGTTCCTTCAGATATTGGAAAAAAGCAAGATAAAAAAGATATCTGGATCTTGGTAAGAAACAATTACACCTCCTCACTGGCTTTCTCAAAGGACACTGTTGCCTCAGGAAGCACCTGTTGACGATGGGATTATCGGACACTGACGAGTGTAGGTTCTGTAAAAAGGAAGAAGAAACCCCAATTCACCTAATTACGGAATGCTGTGCCATTGCGAGCCCAAGGAGAGAATGTCTTGGGTGAGAAACTTGTGAGAGTGAGGAACTAACTACCCTCGTTGAAGCCTTCGCAGATATCGGATTTCATCAGATCTCTGGAACTGCAAGGCAAGCTGTAAAGGGTGTGGTCAGAACAGCTCTGTAAGGGAGCACAATAGACCTTGAGGTCGCAGTGAACTGTAACCCCTTTTTAAACTATAACTAACTATAACTTCTAGGTCTCAAAAAGTAGTATCAGCAGGTAATTTGTGAGACTGGAGCTTTCCTACACCAATTAATGTACACTCTGTGGGGAAGGGGAGGAAACTTCAGAGCATCTTGTAACGGAAAGTCCCGCTATCGACTAACTCGAAGAGTGTTTGGATTGAAAAGTCTCTAGAGGTTTCAATTGTTGAGGTTTATGAAGTGTGTAGAACTGGCTGATAAGCTTGAGAATGCTCCAATCACTTGCAAAGAAAAGAACACAATGGTTCTGGAGTTATTTTCAATTCCTTGCTTTTTCCTTATACATTTTGAAGAAAATCGGGGATGGACAAAATTACTGTTCCAGTCCCTTATAACGTTGATCCTTGAGAAATTTCAACCCTTGTAGACAATACAATGGAGTCAGAATGTGCATTGACTCTGATGATCATCTTTAAACCAATATTGGTATGTGCAGAAGTGGTTGTGAGCCAGTATTGAAGAAATGGGATGGGGAACAAAGTGCAACTGATTTTTCCAAATACTCTTCGGAGTTTGCAGTTTTGAAGTTTGAACTATTCGAAATGATCTACTCCAGAGTGCTTGCCCTCCAATATCTTCATTTTCTAAAAACTCGCATAATTGCACTTGCCTATACCACAGAAAGCTTTTGGGCCAGTAAGTGGCGTTTGTGCTTCCTTCCTGGCTTGTGTTAACCTTTTCATTACAATTAATTCCTGAATAATCAGAAACCCAGTCATTGTAAATCTGAGGGATAGTATGCACTCATTATCCTGAAGTGTATACATCTCATTTGCGAACCTCTCTAGTAATGATCAACAAAGTAAGCACTGAGAAAACTTCAGGACATTTAGTAGAAGAGAGGAATGGGAACTGGAATACATCGAGTATTAACTCAAAGAAAATACCATAAAATGATATACAGATGGTTCCAAAACCTCTACAGGAGCTGGCGCTGGGATATACAGCCAAGTACCAAGTGTACACTGTCGCTAGTCTTCTGTATGAGCGTTTATCAAACGGAAATCTTAGCTATTGAAGATGTCTAGATAAAAAATGGAAAGAAACTATCAGAAGTGCGATATAGCCATACACTCAGATAGTCAAGTTGCTATTAAAGCACTGAGCTCCTACGTCATCGACTCAAAGATGATCTGGGAGTGCCGGAACAAACTCAATGAGGTAGTCAAGAAAAATAAGGTCTTTTTAATCTGAGTTACCGACCATTCGGAAATCAAAGGAAACGAAGAGGCCAATACACTTGCCAAAGAAGGCGCACGAATGTCACTCATTGGCCCAGAACCCTACTGTGGTAAATGTACCTATAAGAAGGAGTTTCTGGAGAAGGAGAAAGCCGAGAAGGAAAAACTCTGGCGGAACTCCCAGGGATGGACCATTTCACTAAGTTCCTTTGGAACTTGAAACAGCAAGATCCAAAAGAATCTGGATCTTGGTAAGAAACAATTACACCTCCTTATTAGCTTTCTCACAGGACACTGCGGCCCCAGGAAGCAGCGTTGAGGATGGGATTATCGGACACTGACGAGTATAGTTTCCTTGGGGAGGAGGAAGAAACCCCCATTCACTTTGTCACGGAATGCTTTGGCATTGCTAGCCTTAGGAAAGAATGCTCTGGGCGAGAAACTTGTAAGAATGAGGAACCTACCTCTTTGAATTCTTTACATATATTGGATTTCTTTAGATCTCTGGAACTGAAAGGCGATCTGTGAAGGGTTTGGCCAGAACAGTTCTGTAAGGGGGCACAATAGACCTTGAGGTCGCAATAAACTGTAAACCCTTCTTAAACTATAACTTCAATTATCCTGAAGTATATAAAACTTTTTTCCTCTGTTCCTCATATTTTCAAGATCGACCTCAAGTGGCGGCCAGAAAAGCGCAACAACCTTCTAAAAAAAACATCGTCGTCTGACGGCGAACCGGCCAAACAACGACCCGCCGATACCCCGAATCGAGAAAACACGATTAATCATTCTCGTTCCGTCTTGATAACCCTGAACTTGGACGGTATTTTTAGACCGATGCGAATTGTGTCCCCCAGCTCAATTATCCGGCACAGATTGATACTGATTTCGTCGAATAATTGATAGATTGCCGTTATCGTTTTGTTTTGTGAGGTCCGTTCAGCGATTGGACGTGTGGGGTATTGACATCGGATTCAATTGAAACGTATAAATCAACCTGGACATGTCCGAGGCAACGGACTTGAGGATTGGATGGGGTGCGAAATGGCGAATGCGCCGGTTGTTTTCGGTGGCAATATTGGGTTTATTTGTTGACTTGAAATTGTCCTAGGGACTTGATATTTTCAGGGTGAGTTCGGTTCCTAAATGCTGCGGTTAAGTTGGTTTACCAGCCAAATCGTACAAAAGGCGGTTTCGGATACTTACTCGGGTTAACTCGATCCTAACCTTGGCGTTCGTTTACCCAACAACGTGTTCGGAAAGTACGGTGCTATTAACTCGATCACTGACTCAGGTTGATCTATCGTAACCCTACACTAGAGCAGGGTCGTAGAATCACCGCATGCGCATTGCAGTTCAATTTTGTATTTAAAAAAAGGTGGCATTAAGTCTTCTACTCTTTTCTTAGTAATTTCATATAGTCTATTCCTAAAAATTATGGAAAAAGAAGAGAATTGGGCTCAGTATAAAATGTGTGGTTCCATAAACCGAGAAAATAATGTGAAACAACTTCTTCATAACTTTGTATGCAGATCTTTATGCGTTAAAGCTAAAGCGTTCTTTACTTCTTCAACATAGGTACTCAAAGATAACATTGAACATGCAGGGTGCACTAAAAATTATAAGGTAGATTTTACTGAAGCTAATGAATCTAAGCAAAGCTATAGACAATCAGTAAATGAACTGGAACTGAAAAACTAAATTCTCTACTTCTTTAACATGGGTACTCAAAAAATAAATTGAACATGGAAGGGCACACCAGCAATTTTAAGAAATATTTTACAAAAGCCAATAAATGCAAGCAAAGCTAGAGACAATCCAAAAATAAACTGAGACTGTAAAAATAAAACCATAAAATATTTGGTTATGTTATACGACTGTCACTTCAAATCCTAAACCTGATGTGTTCGTAAACTTAGAATCCGGGTCCGTGATACGAGTAGATCCGTCAAGTGACCCAATGAATCGAGTTAGTAACCCTGAGTAATTTCCCGAAAACGCCTAAGGTGTACCATAAAAATAGGGCCATTCAAAAATTTTGTTCCTCAATATCTTAGAAGAAACGTAACCAATCGAAATGAAAGTTTGCTGCCACATGCAAGATGTTCATATTAAGCGCGATGCAAAATTTTGTGAGCAGAACCATAGTAACTTCGATTAGAATATTGAAAAGAAAATTTTTTTTATTTCCACTAGAAGATATCCAATTCGAGTGAAATTCATTTTGTGAATGAAGATTGATATACTGCATATTTATGCAAGAGGATTGCATCATCAGAAGCATAAAATTCAATTTTATGAATAATTGTTTCTTTGTTTTCTTTGAATAATTTCCAGAATGTAATTCTGTTCGTGTTGGGATTTTGCATTCATATACTCAGCATGAATCAAAAAATTTTGATATAAAAGCTTTATTGCTCTACCTATGGACGAGTGCTCAAAAGCACCTGTTTAGATCTCTTCTTAATTTTTTTAGATACAAACCAGCATTATGGCCGAAATCTGTCTTGTGAAAATTTTCTAATGATAAGATTCTGACAGAATTCAGTACAAAGATGCGCGTCAATATCTTTCAAATTCAATTGATATTGATCCGATTTCTAATTTTGCTAATATTATTAAATCAATAAACCGAAGTTTAAGTAAAAGTAACTCCGGAATTAACCAACCGATTTTGCCTTCTCAAAGAGCATACAGATATGTAGTTAGTTGCCTCAAATTTGCCGTTCTTCACGAATTATACGTTTGGTGATAAGCTTTTCAGATACAGATTCAGTAAAAGCGAGAATTTACGCCAGTGGACTACCATCAATCCTATCTAGACTCACCAAACTGGACAGTCTACAAAAGCGTTTTGAAATCTGCGTATCATAATTATAAACCGACTTTCTTTTGTTCTGCAGGATCTCCACTGTTGCATTCATTGTTACCATCTCGATGCCATCGATAAAGATCTTTGAAAAAGGTTCTGAGAAACCCATATGTCAAGGATGGGCTGATTAAATGGGTAACACGCTAGATTTTACCAATAGTTGTAGCCTGGGGTAAGATGAAGTAGATGGCAAGGTCAAGTGTTAAAGATTTATGGTTCGAAGTAGTCACAGAGATAAATATCTTTAGCAAAACTAATAAGCGTTTCCTCGAGCTTATTTATTTGTTCTCGAACACTCAAATTGCTTTAGTTAGGAACCCAGAACAGCAACTCAGCTAATTATTATTGCTTACTTCATTTTTGTTTGAATGGGTATACAGGGTGTTTGGTAATTCGAAGTGATCTTTCCAAGAGAATATACTAGACTAGTGAAGCATGGTCCGAAAATCTATAGCCCCGAAGATATGGCGATTTTTCAACTTTTTTGAAATTTTCTACTTCGTTATCGAAAATAGTTAATTTTGTGAAAACTTTTCGACTCTTAATATTCAATAAATATTCTTTTCGAAGCTACGGAGATAGTTTTCATTTCTTGCGAAAAAGTATCAACTTAAAATAGATAACCCGAGATATACAGGACCACAAATAGCTATACCTATTTTTCTTATAAAATCTCCATAAAGGAGTTGAGAATTACTCAAAAAAAGTATTAGGAACTTGGTGTTCAAAAATAAGGAAAATCTTCTCTGTTTTGTTTGCTTCTCAAAAAGGTACATACATCAGTCATTCCTTTATGCAATCAAAAACTATGGCCGGAAAACAGAACAGGTAACAGCGTTTTTCGAGTAATTTAGATATTCCCTATTTCACTCGTGCGGGCTGTGGTTTAAAGAAAAAAAAGGAGAATAGAATATCTGATGACTCGAAAAAGGCTGTTACCTGTTCTGTTTTCCGGCCGTAGTTTTTGATTGCATGAAGAATTCATTGACGTATGTACCTTTTTGAAAAGCTAATGAAATAGAGAAATTTTTTATTACATTTGTACACCAAGTTTACATTACTTTCTTCGAGTTCTTCTGAATTCTTTGATCAAGATTTTATATAGGTACATCTCCAGTTTTCAGAATTTGCAGTTTTCCACAAGAAATGAGAACTTTCTTCTTAGCTTTGAAAAAATATTCCTCGAATATTTGGAGTCAATTATTTCCGATAACGACGTAGAACATTAAAAAAAGTTGAAAAAGCGCCATATCTTCGTAACCAAACATTTTCGAACCATACTTCATAAGACGCATCTAAGGAAGAGAATAAAGAATCAGAGATTTTGGTCCTCTCTGAACAACTACATCGCATCTGCAAACCTCCCTAGTGATGTAACGATCAAGAAAGTAAGCACTGAGAAAAACTTCAGGACATTGCTAAGTAAAAGAGAGGAATGGAAACACAAATACACCGACTATAACCTCGAAGAAAATACGGTAAAATGGTATACAGATGGTTCCAAGACCTCCACAGGAGCTGGCGCTGGGACATACGGGCCATCATCAAGTGTACTGTCGCTAGGCTCCTGTATGAGCGTCTTTCAAGCGGAAATATTAGCTATTGAAAGATGTCCAGATATAAATCTAGAAAGAACCTATAAGAAGTGTGATATAGCCATACACACAGATAGTCAAGTTGCTATTAAAGCACTGAGCTCCTACGTCATCGAATCAAAGATGATCTGGGAGTGCCAGAACAAAATCAATGAGGTAGGCAAGACCAATAAGGTCTTTTTAATCTGGGTTCCTGGCCATTCGGGAATCAAAGGAAACGAAGAAGCCAATACACTTGCCAAAGGGGGCGCACGAATGTTACTCATTTGCCCAGAACCCTTCTGTTGTATAGGTAAATGTACCAATAAGAAGGAGTTTCTGGAGAAGGAGAAAGCCAAGAGGGAAAAACTTCCAGACAGCGGGACCCAAAAGATATCTGGATGTCGGCAATAAGCACCTGTTGAGGAGTGGATTATCGGACACTGACGAGTGTAGGTTCTGTGGGGAGGAGGAAGAAACCCCCATTCACCTGGTCACGGAATGCTTTGCCATTGCGAGCCTAAATAGAAAATGCCTTGGGCGAGAAACTTCTAAGAGTGAGGAACTAGCCTCGTTGAAACTAAAACTAAAAAGACGCATTTTGCTGCAAATGACGTCAAATATATCCCCTTCGGAGGATCACATCGAATCACCAAACACCCTATATATTACTTATGTAATAATTAAAACCCCATTTCAATTAAACGTTTCGGTCTACTAAATATGATGTCCATATGCTTAAGCATAGAATAAACTTCTAATGTTGTCGACCTCTTGACTTAGTTCACGGAATGATTCACAATGAAACCATTATTTTCTATGCCCGTCATTGTTTTGATCGGCACAGATTAAAATTGATGTCATTTAATTGATGCTGCGATACTGTACAGTTATCCAAATGGATTAAATGGGACAGAGTGCCTTCATTTGTTGAGGTGTCGAATCGATCGTTTATTCAGGAGATATATCTTGATGAAAACTTGATAGTGAAAAATTTCGTTAAGAGTTCAATATGTACGATTCAGAATAGTCTTCAATTCGACCTATGTCATATTGATTAGGTTCAGGCTACTTGAATACCACGTGTTCAGCTTATTCCGCTTTTAACCCATTACTAGCCAGAACTCAAATATAATGAAAACGAGTATTTTTTTTCAATAAACTGATTTTTGAGTGTTCTCTTATGAAATATTTACTAAAATTTTGAAAAAAAATTTCCCAATCCGTAGAAAATTGGCGTCCCATTTTTGGGACGATGGCTGAAAGGGAATGAATCATAATAAAGATTTATTTGGACAAAAACAAAAAAATGGAGCGTCCCAAAAAAGGGACGTTGGCTGGTGTTGGGTTAATACATAAAACCTTCAAATCTCATCTGCTGACCTTCCCATGCGGTACAAATGTTTCTCCAGGGGGTTATTTTGTGATTCAACACCCATTTCTGGATCACTGCCTTAAATTGTTTTTTCCAAGACCACAGGAAGACTCAAGACGGCTATTTCATTTCGTTCAACACCACAATACTCTGGCACCAATAAGAGTTGTTTTTTTGATATTCAAAGAAAAATGCCATTTTTCAATAAAAATGACCGGATGTTTATTTCAATATAAAAAAGAAGCTATGCCGTTAATAGTGGAAAATAACATCAGGCAAATGACCACCATGACCACGCTTACAGGACGATATCCTTTTAATGAAGTTTTCCATAACCAAATCGCAAAGTGGCTGCCCTATGTCCTCGATTGCTTCACGAATTCCATCTTTGAAGTCTTGAATCGACGCTGAGCTATTGGCGTAGATCTTCTCTTTCACATGGCCCCAAGGGAAGAAGTCGCAAGGTGTTAAATCACATAATCTCGGTGGCCAATTGTGATCACTTCTTCGACAGATAACACGGTCCGGAAACTTTTCCCGCAAAAGATCAATGGTTTCGTTGCTTGTGTGGCACGTATAGCGCCGTCTTGTTGAAAGTAAACTTTGTCTAGATCAATACTATCCCATTTCGGCCATATCATCTCTGGATAGCGCAATCCATTCACCGTAACTGTGGCTTCAACACTATCGGCTACAGCAAAAATATTCTCAGCGGTTCCTGAGCGACGTGCACGGATTTTATTCTTCACATCACTAACTTGTCCCAACAGCTCGAATTTTTCCACCACTTTCTTTATTGCAGTCCGACAAGGTGCTTCACGACGACCCAAAAATGTTCGAGTTTTACGAAACGTCTCTGCCAAATTTTCACCATTTTTATAGTGAATTTTAATAATTTCAATGCGTTCTTGAAGGGTGTATCGTACCATTTTTATTAATGGCGTAGTTTCTACTTGTCAAATGTCAAAAAATTACTGCTTCAAACGTGATATCTACCGAAAAAGCGGGCTAGTCAAATTCACTGCTCTTATTGGAAAACCCCTTACTACATTTTATTTGCGTGTTTCAAGTTCCAGATATGCCCTACGCCCTAGGACATTCTGAGAAACGAAGAGACAGATTAACAACCTTAGATAGCACCAATAGTTTATTACATCGGTATATTATATGTGTACAGTGTCAATCACTATCAGGATATCAACAACTGAACCTGTCACCCTATTATCTATCTTGAAGAAGCACCCAAAAAGTTCTAACCTCGTCTCAGTACTTTTCTAGAATTCTCCTCGTCATTCCTTATGAAATCTACATAATATTATTCGAAATATCTCGATGTTTCAAAAATGTTGCCCTCAACCAATATACATACAAAAAATAAGTAGATGAAGATTTAAAAATATTTTAAATTGTAAATTTCGATAGAGAAATAACCGTGACAATTCAGGGTTTTTTGTATAGCGGCGGCATCGTTTGATAATAGAATAAAGTCTACAGTAGCGCTTGTCTATCTGCGTAAGACATCATCAATCTTAATTTTGACTGGAAAGGTATCATTAGAGCTCCATAGGCATTTGATTGTAAAATAATCAATTCATATTATCGAGGTCAAAGGAATGCAATTTCCTGAGATGCTAGGGACTTGATGAAGAATTATTTCTATATAGAAACGCCGTTGGGAAATGCTAGAAAGATTAATGATTTTCGGTGTTCTTTTGATGAAGAGATTTTTTTTTATTTATATAATTTCGCGATTGATTGTCTGTTTGTTAGTAGATATGTTTATAACCTTGTTTCTTGTTTCATTCGATTGAATTATGAACGATGGAAATATTTTGGCAGGTGGATAATTTGATTTATGGTTTTATGTTTGAATTTTGATGATTCAGAGATTTTAATTCTGTATGTGTTGGTATGTTCATCTTCAATCAATCATCGGTTTTGAATTTCAAGAAAACTTGGCTACGTCATTTTATACAGGGTGAAACAAAATCTGTTCATTACCCTATCTTTAGAACCACCTCTGGTGTGTTCCAATTGTTTCATTGTTTCACCGTGTCTTCATTTATTTCATCATCAAGAGACATATTTTCTTGACAATTTAGTTTTTCATTTATAGCAATAGCTCAATTTTTGTAGAATACAGGGTTTTCAGTAAAACATCAAAATCCACAATTTCGCTATGGATATGGAAGTAGGTACTTCACAGATTTAACCTTAAATCCGAACGTTATGGAATTAAACTGAAAACTAAGGGGAAACATAGAACAAAAAAAGTTTTCAGCGGGACATGTTGATCCTTATGCATCGTTTATTGTAGACGATTTCGTGCTAATGCATTAAAATGTCCGACCGCATCAACCGCATGTGGCTTGTATTGCCAGGAAGTATTTAGCAGAGGTTGATATCAAGAATTCAATTGACCTGCCTTAGTGCAGATTCGAACCCAATTGGGCAAGTTTGGATGCTCTTGGGAGGAAAATTCGATCTCGCGTACCAACTCCTGAAAATATGCAGCAGCTCAGTGATGCTCTTATTGATCCAATACCTTAATGAGGACATGCCGAGACGAATTGCACCTGTTATTTGCGTCTGAGCATAAAACACTTTATGTTCTTGTCTTAGTTTTTGGTTTATTTTCATAAGGTCAGCATTTTAGATTGAATTTATTGAAGTACTGTTGTAGCCTTAGTGAATTTTAAGGTTCTACTGAAAACCCTGCATCTTAAACAAAAATTTAGCTATTGTCATGAATAAAAAATGAAATTGTCGATAGAAGATGTGTCTTGATGATGAAATGAGAAACACACGGTGGAACAACTGAAGCACACTAGGGGTGGTTCTAAAGTTATGGTAAAAAAACAGATTTTGTTTCACCCTGTATAAAATGACGTACGTCGAGTTTTCTAGAAATTCTAAACTGAATATCGATTAAGGATGAACATACCTACAACTGAAAAAAATCAATCGAATCGGACTCGAAATATCATATTTATGAAATTACAAACTTTATCGATTTTTTGAATGGGTCGATTATTTTGCCGGTGAGTGTATTTGAGATGCGAAAGCTCCTTACTTCACGTCAAGCATTTCTTCAGTTTTTTGGAAATGTTAGAAATGCCATTAACTGGCCCAGAACCCCTCTGTGGTATAGGCAAATGCACCAAAAGATTTTTTGAGAGAAGAAGAAGAAACTGGAAGAGAAGGCTCCTGGATGAATCAAATAGTATAGTATAGTATAGTATAGGACTTTATCGCCTTACGAAGCATATGATAATAATTTGCTCAACAGAAACTAGCAAGTGTAGATTTTGTGGGGAGTAAAAGGAAACTTCTGGACACTTAGTTACAGAATGTCTCACCATCGCGAGCCTGCGCAAAGAGTCTTTTGGACAGGAGAATTATAGAAAAGAGGTGTATTTAGCCTGCATAAAGCCCTCTCAGATATTGGAGTTCATTGAAGCTTTGTAACTACAGTCTACAAAGGTTTAAAAGCTCTCTAAGTATCGACGTAATGATTTTTGGTAAAGTTTTTCTTGAATCGCTAGATTCGGAGAAAAACAATTTAAGAATATAATGAACAATCAAAAATCACTTCATTGGGTAAAATGAGATAATAACTTACTACAAAACTGTGATTCCTGGTTCAAATCTCAGTATTATTAGGTTCCTAGAATAACTAAGGAGAAAGTATGAAAAAATGATAGTAATGACAAAATTTGGAACCGACAATCTGGGTACAAATGAAACTAGAAGCTTAAGCTCAGTGAAGAGAAATTAATGAAAGAATTAACACAAAATGCTCGTTTCGTGTGCCCAACCTGCAGTTATACTGACAGAAGTAATTATCCTCGAAATTTCAGGTCTTCAAATTAATTCATCTCTGAAAGAGCCGTGTAATCATTCGAGATCATTTTCGGACCATAACTCAGGCCTTCATCCCAAATAACACCATCTTGGAACGTTCAAAAAACAGGAAGATTAATGGAACGATTCTATGACATGTCGGTAAAACAGTGATTCGTTCTACCTCGGTACAAAAGGAAGAAATCTACATTTCAATCATTCGCGAACCAAAACCAATTATCTCGACGCTGCTTTCGACTTTTCAATGGCCTACTCATCCGTATAATTGATGAATCACGAGCTCGTTAAATTACGTCGTAGCGAATTTCATCAATCACCGTACGGTACGGTGTGGAAATGTCGGACCATCAACTGATGATTTCGGTGAGACCCGAAAAACGAACGCTTCTCTGACCCTGAAATTCACGATGGATTGTAGACATATTCCTCTGCAACCTTATGTTCTATATTGTTTCCCCATAACGGCTGTTTTCTCGACTGCGCTACAGCTTGTCCTTCAGTTCCAAAGCTATAACAAACTTCAGTATCTGAAAGTGTGATTTAAGAGGCTGAACTAGCGTTTCTCCCTCAATACTGCTGCCCAAGACATTATTTCAGCAGGCTCGCAATGGCGAGGCATTGTGTAAAAGAGAGGAATGGGAACAGGAATACACCGACTATAACCTCAAAGATCCACAAAGAATAATAAAACACCGTGAAATGGTCTACCGATGGTTCCAAAACCTCTACAGGAGCTGGCGCTGGGATATACGGAACAACTACCAAGTGTGCACTGTCGTAAGGCTGTATGAGCGTCTTTCAAGCGGAAATCTTAGCTATTGAAAGATGTCTAGATATAAATCTGAAAAGAAACTATCAGAAGTGCGATATAGCCATACACTCAGATAGTCAAGCTGCTATTAAAGTACTGAGCTCCTACGTCATCGACTCAAAGATGATTTGGGAGTGAAGAAACAAACTCAATGAGGTAGTCAAGAAAAATAAGGTCTTTTTAATCTGGGTTCCCGGCCATTCGGGAATCAAAAGAATCGAAGGGGTCAATACATTTGCCAGAGAGGGCGCAACAAATGTCACTCATTGGCCTAGCACCCTTCTGTGGTAGGTGTAGGTAAATGTACTTTTAGAAGGAGTTTCTGGAGAAGGAGAAAGCCGAGAAGGAAAAACTCTAGCGGAATCTTCCAAGGATGAATCAATTCACTAAGTTCCTTCGAAACTTTGAAACAGCTAGATCCAAAAGATATCTGGATCTTGGTAAGAAACAATAACACCTCCTAATTGGCTTTCTTACAGGACACTGTCGCCTTAGGAAGCACCTGTTGAGGATGGGATTATCGGACACTGACGAGTGTAGGTCTGTGGGGAGTAGGAAGAAACCCCCATCCATCTAGTCACGGAAACTTGCGAGAAATTTGTAAGAGTGAGGAACTAGCCTAGTTGATGCCATCACAGTTATTGGGTTTCATCAGATCTCTTGGACTGGAACGATAGCTGTAAAGGGTCAGACTAGCTCTGTAAGGGAGCACAATAGACCTCGAGGTCGCAGTGAACTGTAACCTCTTTTTTAAACTATAAATACAACTATGCTAGCTTCAGTACCATATGTATACTACTTGACGTTATAAACTTGGAAGTTTTGGGTGGTGTATACCTTTTTCCATTGATCTAAAGTTCTTCTTCGTTCCATCTATGTACAAAACATCCATGAATCAAAATTGTCACTCTGCGCAACGAATTTGGTGATGATGTCATTTATCAAGATGATAACGCCTCGTCATACCTCACAAGAAAGGCTCAAAACATTCTCCAAGAAAAAGCATTCAGAGAATAAACTGGCAAACTCATCAGACATAAATCCGATCGAGAGACATAAGATAACTTAGGGATAGATATATCTAATCGCCAAAACTCACCCTTCAAATATTTATCAATTGAAAGCTGCCCTTCAGATAGAATGAACGATGTGCCTGAAAATTTCATTGATGACTCAATTCGTAGGATGTCTAGACGTATTTGGCAGTAGATTGAAAGAAGAACTTCAATTAATCAAAGATGGATGATCCATGAATTCAGATTTTTTTTCCATGTTTCATATTTAGTCCTCATCCTGCATAAATCAAAAGAGTAACGAAATTAGTATATTATGCAACGAGCGTATAACGATAGCTTTCATTCTCGAGGTGAAGTTTAGGCCACGAGCCGTAGGCAGGTGGCCTAAATCACCGAGTGAATACAGCCATTATACGCGTGTAGCATACTATACTTTATTCACGACTACTGAATATATTTCTTGAAGATTTTACATTTGGCGACCGCGACAAAACCCTTCAATGACAAGCGTGGAAAAAGTCATGAGAAATTTTTGGAGAACTGGTCATTGTATATTTTGTAATAAAGAAAGCTTTAATTGATATAATGAAAGTAGATTGACCCTCGATTGACAAGGTATACCCATATTCTTAGTTGGAGTACTTTAGAAACTGAAGAAATACCAATTTAAACAAAACTATATCAAAGCTAAATCTATGAAGAATCTGACAGCAGTGATTCATCATCTCATTATTACCTTGTGATTGGGTATTAACACCGAGCACAGAGACGTACAATATTACAATATCTGTTAAATATTTTAGGTAGAAATAAAGGAAATCAATCATCCCATTTTCAGAGTACAAAAATTGTTTATTTCTTGAGATACTTTCGACGATATGTGTATATTTTTCACATCACGCATTGCATTGGTGAGTACTAAGCAACTTTTGAAATAATTTGGGTGTGTTATCGAGAGCCATCTAAACAATGCAACATATAATAATATTGTTGTCCGAAAAGGGTCAAAGGAATGCGATGCAATAAACAAGCCATCATTAAATCGCGACATTTCAATAATTGATGCTGGAACTTAATGACTGGAGGTTCAGACAGGGTCAGGAATTACTGCTTGGTCATTAAAATCGGTGAATTGATATGATGCACTATTTTTATGGGCTTCGGTTCATGAAAATTGAAGAGGCTGTAATGAATTCCGTCATTATTTAAACGAGGATTCTAAAACTCAATGTGAAAATTCTCATAGGGTGAAAACTTACTTGAAAATGCATGAAGGAGTTTTGCTCAGTATAGAAATGTGAAATAATAGCCTTACATTGCTATATTGCTTGTGTGGAAAAAGTAGAATTGATATATGAGTAATTTTATTATGAACTTGTTGTATATTTTGTTATGAAAGTTGATTATACAGTGGAACTTCTCTATAACGAAAGCGCTAGATCCACAAAACAAATTCGTATAAAGAAATTTCGTTATACAGAAAATTGTTTCTATAATCGGCAATGTCGCGGCCAACTTCACTGATAACTTAAGTTTATCAGTCAAACTTAAGCACTTCGTTTTCGACATTTTCGCACAACTTTCATACTAGCGTAATGGTAAGATTGAAACCAAACAGCCAGGGGTACATTTAAGACTGCTTCAGAAGGATCTCTCTGCCCTTCGTAATGATTTAGTTTAAGGTCGGGATTTATTACGCACGTCCGGAAAAATTTCGGACAAAAACCCACCCTTATACCTTCTTACCAATACCCATTTAAAGAGTGATATTCTTTGAATAATTCGTTATAGAGAGAATTTGCTTCGTTTTAGGGGGTGTTCTAACATGGAATTTGGATTAAAGGTGCAAGGTCTTGTTCGAAAATTCGTTTATACAGAGAATTCGTTATGCAAACGTTCGTTATAGAGAAGTTCCACTGTATTTAAAATAGATTTGGCCCACCAAAAGTTGAAAAATTCATGAAAAATATTCAGTAGGGGGGATAAAGTATATCTCTATCTGCGTATAAAAATTGCTATTATTCACTCGGCAATTTGGGTCACCTTGTGAATAATAGCAATCATTGTACGCCCTTTGCATAATATACTATGGCTGCCTTGAAATTCGCAATAAAATCACTTGAGGTTGAATTGTCAAATTTGACTCTTATAAATTGAATTGTTTTTCGATGAAATGTGAAGGAAATGATAAAATTTACATTCTTGGGACTCCTCCAAATGTGGTTAAGAAGTAAATACTGATTGATTGAAATAAACTGTCGCTGTAAGGAAATTTGATTTCCTTGTAGGAAATTTGAATTCCTTACAGCGAAAGTTTATTCTAACAACTTTTTAAGTTATTCTGATTCTAACAACTTTTTAAGTTTTAAGCGACCCGCCCCGGCTTCGCACGGACATCACATTATAAACCTCAAAAATAACAGTACTTCTCCACTATTTAATGGATTTTATATACATATGAACCTTCCTCTTGAATCACTGTATCTATTGAAAAAAACGCATCAAATCCGTTGCGTAGTTTCAAAGATTTAAGCATACAAAGGGACATTGGGACGGAGAAAGCGACTTTGTTTTATACTATGTAGTGATGTTCTCACTCTTTAAAAAAAAAACGAAAAAACTGATGAATACTGATCGTCTGTTTATTAATGTAACAAATGCATTTTCGCCATTTAATTTTCCTAGTTTCTGGAAGGGCTAATCTCATATTCAACTTGAATATTCCAAATGTTTATTATAGGAGAATTATATAGGGGAAATAATAAACAAAATGAGTCACGACAATATAACAATCAAATACTGACCTTCTCATCTTTGGGTTTGGCATTCAGTCAATGAATATTTAACTCTGCAATTCAATCAAAACTAAATGGTTCATTTGATGCATTGCATTCCAATTCTGGCCTATGGCCCGTTGCAATTCTATTTATAGAACTGTCTGTCTAGTCAAGAGGAATAATTTCTACCTATTTGTCTATTGTATATTTTTAGGCATATTGTTTTACTATACAATATTGTTTGTATAATTTGTATTTAACTGAAGATTCTTTCTTATCATATGATTAACTGATTTATTACTTATATTACAGAATTAATGTTTGTGGAATCTTGTTTAAATATTTTAATAATGAAAATATATCTAAAAGAAACAGTTGCTAAATATTTAAGTACATTTGGACGATGAAGCATATTGAAATTTATTAAGTTCAGTGTTTCAATAAATCCTTTTTTTTCAGGTGAGTTCCATTCGTAAAAAGGCAATTTTTTGAAGCTGCTAAAAGTAAGTTGAGCTCTATATGCATAAATATGTCCGTTCACGAAAGTTTGAGCCGTCGGTTGGCCATGACAATTTGGCATATTCCACTGTGCATATTAAAATTTTAGGTAAAGTTGTTTATTTTCTTGTCAGATTGATACGCAATGTTGTCAATATTGCATAGAGCTCTCTGATAACTCGCAAGATCGTCGGACGAGGCCGGCTACATTCGGCAACGTTGACTTCGTTTTACGTTATGACAGCAATTACTGCCAACTTCAGAAAAATAAACAAACGCCTACTATGCGCTCAAACTTTCGTGAACGGACTATAGTTTGTTTTAATCATCAAAATGATTGAAAATTTTTCGAGGAAGAATCACTTCTGTTGGTTTTATTAACTTCAACTGCTGAATTTTCACCATTTTTGTAGTGTATCTTTTCATCTTTAGTAATGTGTAGTTTTTGCTAATCAAATGTCAAAAGATGACTGCTTGAAAAGTGAGCTACCCATATAGTGGGCTCATCAAAATGAAACCCTCCAAATTCTAAGTATAGTGAAATTTTCGTTTCCACAACTTCTTTCTTCATCTCGGTGCTCCTTTAAATTTTCGGAAATTCAGTTTCTATGTCAAGGACTGAATGTAATACTTCGCATCCTCGATCTCAGCACTGAGAGCGTGTCTAAATCAGTCTAACATCACTCACCGGCACTAAAATATTTTTTCATATTTTCCTGCCAACAGCTAATTTGTAAGTTCAACGTTCCATTTGAATCGGCCAATTATCTCGAACGTACAGCTTTTATTTCGTTCTCGTTCTCGTCCGGAGTATTATTTTCAACTTCCGAAAAGTCTTGCCAACTGTAGGAGGAACAATGGGCTTCTTTTAAAAAAATCTACGCTGCCGTCGGATGGAAAAAGCCTGATTTTTATCGATGTTACTGATTTGTTTGGATGATTTTGTCGGTGTGTTTTGTCAGGTGTTTATTTTCGTGTGGTGTTTTCGAGGAAAAATTGTTTTTTTTTGTTTAAAAAAAATTCAGGAAAGTCAATTTACACAATATGTCGCTTTTAAATGCCACGATCATACAATACATTGTGTTCCTAAATTGAACGTACAAACGAAATGGGGAGATTCCTTAAGTGAGTTTAAGAAAAAAAAAGTCCCATAAACATGGGTTCGCAAACGTTTCGTTTTCAAGATACAGAGTGTTGAAATTTGAATTTTTTTCAAGTTTTTTCCTCATAGTATCTACACGTCACAAGATATTCAACTGAAATTTTGGCATAGATATTACATTTAAAAATTATCACCACGTGACATGACAATTTCGATAGAAGATCTACAGGGTGATATTTCTTCTGGAACACTGCCACCTGTTCTTCTGCAGAACTTTTTTTTGGTGAGCAACTGTTAATTTGAAAAAATGTAAAAACAAGCTTTGTTCTTATACTAAACTTTTCGGTCTCTTGCAGTTTTGTCGTATCTACCAACGATTTCGAGAAAAAAAAATTTAAACTTCAACACTGTATCTCGAAAAGAAACGTTTGCGACCCCATGTTTATGGGACTTTTTTTCTTGAACTCACTTAAGGAATCTCCTCTTTTCGTTTGTACGTTCAATTAGGAAGACCGTGTATATTCTTTTGAATCGAAAGGGTTCAAATTGAAAAAGAGATTCAATTGTATTATGCGTTTATTATATTTCATTCCTGGATTGTATATTTTATTTGAAATAAAAAATCACTCGACAATGGGCATTTTCCACTATGTTGAAATATAGGGGTTTTTTTCATGTGACAAAACTACAATCAATTGAGTTTTGAAATGTCATCATTTCTGTACAATTTTTCAGTCTATTGTTGACAAACCATCGACTTGAACCAAAATCAACGATTCGATTGCCCAATCAAGCTTTGTGTCGTTTTTTCTCTTTTTCTATTTGTAAAACGAGTTGAGGAAGATTATAAACCAGATTTAACCAATTGCGATTTGATAAATTATCTTTTTCTGACATATTTGTCAGCCCCATCTTCTCTTTCAATGTCAGAAATCTTTTCTTAGGCGCCATGGTTCATAAACGTTTCACTGATAGCGAGACGAGACCTGTGTATTTCTTATAACGAAATGAAAGGATTCCTCGAAGTTTTTTTTTAATTTCTCGTTTCCAGGGCAAATGTTCGTTTGAGGGGATTGTCCGCTTATGAGGAGTGTCCGCCAAGAGGGGTTTCACTGTATATTCTTTTGAATTGAGAATACTATACATGAAAAAAAAGGTTTCTAGCTGAGGTTACTGCAAAACGGGGTGCCATACTAGTCTGCGTAGGTGTAAGGTTGAAATATCAATATTCACCTACTTGTGAAACCCCACCTTAACTTGACTCGTTAAAAGTAATTAGTAATTTGTTTTTAAAAGAATTTTTTTCAAACTGCCATAACACAATGTCCTCCAAATATTTCTCTGAAGCGTAAAAAAAGTGTATTAATCGCTTTCATAAGTATATACCATTTTTTACCTCCTTCTCTGGCATGGGTCAGTCATTGCTCTCACCAGAATTCGCACCATTAACAACCATAATTAATAACCTTAATGAATAACAATTAGAAAACCGAACCCCATTAATCAACCTAGATATAAATATAAGTAACAACAACTCCAGTACGAATCAATTAATCCATTTCAATCAAAAGATTTTTTCGCGACAAACTTGTAACTTTTAGCCAGTCCAATTGCCTCAATTGTCTTCAAGTAACCTCATTCCATCTCCCTCTGAGTCCATCATAAGCATAAACACCCAAACAAACAAGAAATAATTATTGATTATAATTAATCGCTAAAACACAAGAACACTTAACATCGTTATAAATTAATCTGTTTATGGGTGGGTAGGACCGTCCTTTACTCCTTTATAAAATGAAATCGATGTAAGATTGTCAGTTTCTTAATTGAGTAGCTTTTTTATTTTTAATATCGTCATTAATCATAATATTCAATTCGGAGTTGCGGGTCGATACAGATATAAATGAGAAAATAGGGGGGCATTTTTTTCTCATTTTGCATTCGAGCCTATAAAATTGTTTGTCGTGAGAAATGACGAGAGGGAAATTCATTTTAATTGACACTTGATTGACGATGTATCGTTAAAAATTACGATATCTACGTGTTCGAGAGAGTTAAGAAGCTATTAGGTCCCGCAGCATCAACATTATTGTTATTGTTCAACATTAGTTACAATGGAGGATAATAAGATAATTTCTTTGCTGGATTATCTAATGAACAATATATTTGAAAAATAGTTTCAGTATACACAAAAGAACTTGAACGAGTTCGTCTGGATAGAAAAATCAATGAAATTGTAGGTATAGGAATGAAAAGAATGAATGAATTCGAAACGTATTCATTATTTTCAAAAAATTCTACGTTTGAAAATATAACTACAAATCGGTCACAATTCAATACTCAAAATTCGATTCATTCAAACTCTCGGTGACAAGTCGTATGTTCATACTAAAGGGTGTTGCAAATTGCCCGTTTTTTTGAGAATAAATAAAGTACAAAATTTGCATTCATTTGCGAAGATTTTTTATTGGTATCAAAAATGACATTTATGTACAAAAATAATATCCAAATGGTCTCCTCTTGCTGCAATACAGACGATCATTCTTTTGTTAAAATTTTCAATGACATTTTGACATAATTGACACTAACGGCAAGAAAAATGTCATCCTTCAGTTCAGGAATCGATTGTGCATTATTCTTATAGACCTGGGTTTTCACATAACCCCAAAGAAAATAGTCCAACTATGTCAAATCACATAATCTTTTTGGCCCATTGACCTCACAGATTCTGGAGATTATTGGTCCTGGAAATTTTTGTGTAAATAAATCCGTTTTGTCATTTACAAAGTGAGGTGTACAGGCAGCTTGTTGAAATATGGTTTTTAAAATACTCCATGTTGTGGATCCACTGAGCTCAACTTGTTGTGAACATCGTCTAATGAACATTTCTGGGTGTTCAGCAACATTTTCATGAACCAAATCAATATATTCTTGTGAACGACTGCTACGACTGTATTTTCCACTTTTTTGATCTTCCACCGAAACGGTCTCTTGAAAGGGTATAGCCGGGTTTCAATGGTAAATCTGCCCCCGCGGCCTTTTCGATTCATATTGAGGGGATCGATTAGGCATTGAATGAAAATAATTCTGCAAACTTTTCAGCTTTTTATCTGTCGCCATTTCTGAGATTTCTGTGAAAAACACTTTTTTCGTTTTTATTTTTTTTTCTCTTGTGGTATCCAAAATTTTCGAATGGTAATTTTTTCTGTTGATTCTTTGCTATTAAAGGAATAGACGTATAATTTTTTCACGATTTTCAGCTGAAAAATCTATTTTTAGGAAAAAAAACAAAGTTTTTGTCATTTGTTTTTCGGTGTTCTTTAAGAGTGTCCACCGCCATTTTTTGACATAAAATGTCTTCTATGGCCCTTTATATCTTGGAATTTTTTCAAATTTTTAAAATTGGTGGAACATTTTGAAAAAAAATAAAACTGTTTGAATTTTAGGATTCAAGAGATTTATATCAAATTTTGGTGCCGTTGTATTCATATTGGCTCCCTGAACAATATTAGTGAAGAAAAAAAAACAATTGGCGATCTGTCTTCGTTTGGGAGATATGGGCCCCCAAAGTCCGAAAAATATTTCACCTGAAAGTCACTTTTATCACTACAGAAACACTGAATTACCGTTTCATTAAGTTTAAACCCTCTCTGAACATTTTAACATGAAGATTTGATTCATTTTATTCCAGATATATTCGATAATTATTGCAAAAACATCGAAAAAATTCGAGGGAAAGCCCGCCGTTTCTTATAGTAAGTATGGCACTACCGCGTCTTTCAGCGAGTGCCATTAGGAAATGATAACGGGATTTACCGATATGCATCCTGTCATATTCGGGCGAAATAATTCGCGGTAGTGCCAAACTTACCATAAGAAGCGGCGGGCTTTCCCTCGAATTTTGTAGATGTTTTTGCAATAATTATTGAATATATCTGGAATAAAATGAATCAAATCTTCATGTTAAAATGTTCAGAGAGGCTTTGAACTTAATAAAGCGGTAATTAAGTGTTTCTCTAGTGAGAAAAGTGACTTTCAGGTGAAATAATTTTCGGACATTGGGAGCCCATATTTCCCAAACTAAGACAGATCGCCAATTGTTTTCTTCACTTATATTGTTCAGGGAACCAATATTAATACAACGGCACCAAAATAAGATGTATATCTGTTGAATCCTAAAATTCAAACAGTTTTAATTTTTTTTAAAAATGCTCCACCAATTTTAAAAATGTAAAAAAATCCAGGGTATAAAGGGCCAAAGAAGACATTTTATGTCAAAAAATGGCGGTGGACACTTTTTAAGAACACCGAAAAACAAATGACAAAAACTTTGTTTTTTTTTCTAAAATGAGATTTTTCAGCTGAAATTCGTGAAAAAATTATACGTCTATTCCTTTAATAGCAAAGAATCAACAGAAAAAATCACCATTCGAAAATTTTGGATATCACAAGAGAAAAAAAAATAAAAACGAAAAAAGTGTTTTTCATAGAAATCTCAAAAATGGCGACAGATAAAAAGCTGAAAAGTTGGCTGATTTATTTTCATTCAATGCCTAATCGATCCCCTCAATATGAATCGAAAAGGCCGCGGGGGCAGATTTACCATTGAAACCCGGCTATACCCTTTTCAAATAATTCGACCAATAGTGGTTTCAGATGGACTATTATGTAAACCATAAAATTCACGTACTTTTCTGAAAACACTTTTCACAGGACGCTGATAATTCAGCTCCTGCTCAGGGCTTTTCTAAAATTTTAATGAATGTGTTACATCACACTTCTTAAATGTCAAATCACTCAGACGAATTCAGTGTTTTATTTTTTCTTAAAAAATCGCTCAATTTGTTTGCTGATGTTGTTGTCTGATTATTATCATTTATAAAATCAACCATACATTTTTCAAGTTTTCAAGTGAATTTCACAAACAAGACAGTGCAGTAGATGTGGTGGAATTGAAGAAAACAATTCCAATGAATGAAAAATCGAAGAAAATTGAAACCACTGAATAGGTTTAAGCTTTTGACTTGAAGTCATTGGCACAAAATACAATCTCATTCTTAATTGTCTCCTTACCCTGTTGGTTATTGTTAAGGGTATAAGAAGCATATTTCTTTGACATCATCATCTTCATGAATAATGACGTCAATAAATTTATACTCATGAATGTAACTACCTCGCCAGGTCGAAGAGATTCCATAAACCGCTGAATGTTAATAAAACGAAACTGGACAATCAGCAAGGACTCAAAAGTTTATCGTTACACATTTTCCATGAAATAAATAAAATTCAGAATGAAACTGGCAATTTCGACTTTTATTTCTGCATTTATGCTTTTACTTCAACTCGTTTTTCGCGATCTGTCATTGGCAAAGAATCTGGTGTCGCTTTTATTCCAAGAATCCTTGTCATTATGCTGTTGTTTGTGATATTTTTTGTATTGTGTGTAAATTCCTGACGTCGCGAGGAATTTATGGGTTGGTTGGACGTTGAAGAAGATTCTTTTCACTATTTATATTAATGTTTCAGTTTATGTAGAAATATTTCATCTTAACGGCTATAACTTAAAAGTTCAAGAAAAGCCCCGAGCAGGTTCTTTTCTATCACCTCAAAGTTTTGTAAAGTATTTGAGATTGATGCTAAGTATATGAATGCAAAATCTCAGCACGATCGGAATTATATTCTGAGAATTATTCAAAAAATGGAATATGTAAAAAATCAGTAATGAAAAAATTTAATTCTACGTTTCAGATTATGCAATCCCCTTAAAATTTTGCACGAACATTCAGTAGATTAATCTCCATTAACGAAATGAGTTTCAGTCGAATCGGATATCTTGTTATGGAAATATAAAGATTCTTCTTTCCAATATTCCAATTGAATTTTCTATGGTTCTGTTAACACAATGGCCACAAAATTTTGCATGAGGCTTATACTGATCATCTTTCATCTGGCTGCAAAATCTCATTTTGATTGTTTCGTTTTGTTTTAGTTATTGAGGAACAAACTGTTGAATGACTATATTTAATGGAACACCCTGTACGTTTTGATTGGTTCATGAACTTAAACGCGGCATTAGGGAACCGAACACACTCTTGAAAACTCAAGTCTCTGGGACAATCTCTTCGAGAGTTTTCGTGCATACGGCCGGACGGCTGGCCCCACGGACAGAATTGAATTTGACCATGGATTCGTCATCAGGGGGTCGAACCGTATCGTTCAAGACTATTTTTGGCTCAAAATTCGAAAATTACAGACATTTGGGCAAGACGATATAACAATGTTTAAGTAGAACGAGGGCTCATTACAATGTTGCCAAACTACCGGTAATTTAAATTTTTGCGTTGGTCCTTTGTGTTTTTCAAATTATCGAGCGTCGACCGTTTTCCAGAGCTTGTGCTTCCAGAGTCTTGTGCTTAGTGCTCGTGAAAGCACTGGAAGCACTTTTGTGCTCGTAAGCACAGTGCTCGCGAGCACCTGAGGGAACCAGTGCTTAGTGCTTGGTGCTTTGCGAATTTTTTGAGAGGGCTTAGTGCTTAGTAATTCGAAAAAGTGCTCCTAAGCACCGCAGTGCTCCTGAGAACGTTCAGAAATTACCAATTATCTTTATGGACTTGTCGGAACATGAAAATGATAGACTTTAGCCTGATTGGAATAGACAAAAAAATATATAAATTTCTTCATTTTAACTCTGGTATTAAAAGAACGATCTCGCTGTATGTTAGGACTGAAACAAGTCTTTATGTTCTCATTATTTTTACACGGAGAACAAATTGTTATGTTGAATGGCGAATTTTTTTGGGAAATTCTATGAAGCATTGCGACATTTTTTTGATATACGGTGCAAGTTTGTATGATCATGCTTTCAAGTTATTTATTGACGAATATTCAAATTAGAATCTGTTCACTTGATGAATGACATAAGGTGCTCAGAAAACGGGTTTTCATTGCAGACAGCATTTCTTTTCTAGCTTCGCCACAAGAAAAATTACCATCTTATTTGTTGCCAAGACGTCATTATCTTTCTAGAACTTTTCAAATTATATTTTCTGTTTTGAGACCACATGCTATTCTTAGAATTTTTTTTTCATATGGCGTCATAGTAACTTTATGTTTGTCTGTGAACGACAATGTTGGACTTGTTGAGAAATAACTATTGTCAATTTCAATTATGCCCAGTTCAAAACACGATTACACTCGAAAGAAAAAATCAAGACATCAAAATCAAAACTTCAAACCAAGAGACATTCGGATGGAAAATACAAAGGTTCATTTTGAAAAGTGCTTAGTGCTCGGTGCTCGTGTAAACGAATTGCTTTCCGAAAGTGCTTAGTAATCGCGAGCATTCTTCAAAAAATTAGGGCTTAGTGCTCGAGATTCCGGAGTACTTTTCAAAAGGGCTTAGTGCTTTGTGCTCGAAGCACTTTTCTTCAAAGCTCGGCACAGCTCTGCCGTATTCACATTAAAATTAATTTGGTTAGTGTCAAGAAGGTATAAAGGGTTGCAATAGAACATCAGTGAATCAAACTTCTTGCCTTTTCTATTTGATAAGGAAAAATTATAACTAATGAAATGACACTAAACAAAAAAGTTACAACTCATACAGACTAAGAAGAAACAAACAATTCTCAAACTTCTGATTCTCTGAAAACAACAAGTCATGTCATTTGAGGAATGAAAAAAATCATTCAACGATTAACTTTCTCGAATTTCTTGTGCTCTCAAGCTTACTGTTGAGTAATCGCCCAAGAATGCCAAAACATACCACCAACACTGATAGTCTGTATTGATACAGAAGCATGGATCATAAAACCGAACAACCCATGCATCATATTTTACGAGCAATAGCCAAGACAAGATTATCACCCAGTATTCACGTTTAATCCATTGAACGAAATAATAAGAGGCATTCTATAAAATAATCCACATTCCTCTGAAGATGCCATCTCGTCTCGACCAAACGCTAATTGAATATTGTACTGTCTGTTGAGGAAGAACAAAAGGAAGATGAAGACTAGACGCTAATAAAACCCACGAAAAATCTTCCAGAATGCAATAAACTTGGATATGATCTACCTATGAAGAAGAGGTATTTGGTGTTATGGTTGTGACGTACGATGTCAATGAAACTTTAAGTGTTATGGTGATAGTTGGGGTAATAAAAAGGAAAGAATTTGGTTTGTCCAATTTGTGATAGATTGTTCTTGAACAAGATTTTTCGTGGAATATTATTGGAAAAAAGAAAATAACCAAAACATAACCTCAGACTATAATTTAGGAACTAGTAAGAATGAATTTTTAAGGGTAGATTATAGGTCTATATTCCTCATTTTTCATCATGGCAATATGTCCAGATTTATATCGAACATTTTATTCCAAATTTGAGTTGACTATAAGGGCAAGTTACTATTCTTTTAACCCTTTGAGCCCGAAATTTAAATTCCTTTGAATACGGGGTTTTCTTTCAAAAACGTGACTCATTATGTGTTCAGAAGATGCACCACATAATTATTTTCAATATTTATTCGAAAAAATTCACTAGGAATATAGCAACATTTCATCTTTTATTTAGATTTTAGTTTTTTTGAAATTTCATAAAAACAATTCGACTTTTCAGTCAAAAAAAAGTCTCATAGAGCAAGTAGAAAAAGTCAACGTGTTCTGTGGGGTTTTGCACGTGTACTGCAATGAGTATATCTCACTTTGTTTCCGTGGATTGGCATATGTGTACATTTGTCCAGCTTTCTTTCTATTGGTACGTTGACTTTGAATCTGCTCACTGGCTGTTCGTCACTTTTTACGTACTGTCGGTCTTCGTTATTCAGATCGTCTATCAATTCATCACAAATCGGCGAGAAGTCATATTCATCGCCTATCTGGAATTTTCCAATGAAATTTTCTTCGAGTTCATTATCTGATGGGGCTCCAGATGTGACAGACTAGTTGTCAGAGAGAATTTCAGATGAATGGCCTCGTTTGACGTCAAATTTTTCTGATCAATAAAGCAGTTTTTCCTTACCTCTGCGAAGAATAGAATTACCAAGATGAATTTTCGAAATTGTCCACTTTCCTGGTGGTTCCAATTGAAACCTCCCACTTTCCTCGTACGAAATTAAATCTAAATAACACAAGATTATATCAGAGAATTTATTGATATTATCTACATGCATTAGCCATCCGTATATAATAAGCACTTACCTGACATTATTGAAAAGAACAAAATTACATTGGTTCCAAAGAAACTCTCAAAATGAGGTAATGAATCGTCAACCAGCTGATTGAAATGAGATTACAGATACTTACCCTAAGTTTATTTGAAATGCTAGTCACTGCCTAGGCTAAGAGATGGCTCTATAGAATATTCAGATGCTATGTGGTACCAACTATCGCTAACTAGGACATAACCAGAAATTTTTAAAAAGTGTGGGTCCATGGTGGATCTACTAGGGCTCAAAGGGTTAATCTATGAAAAATGATTACTCGGTATTATGAGTGTTCAACACAATGGACGAAATAAAAAAAATATTCTATAAAATAATCCCCATTCCTCTGAAGATGCCATCTCGTCTCGACCAAACACTAATTGAATATTGTACTATCTGTTGAGGAAGAACAAAAGGAAGATAGAGACTATACGTTAATAAAACCCACGAAAAATTTTCAAGAATGCAAAAAACTTGGGTATGATCTACCCATGAAGAAGAGGTATTTGGTATTTGGTTGTGACGTACCATTTCAATGGAACTTTAAGTATTATGATGATAGTTAGGGTAATAAACATGGAAGATCTTTGGCCGGCCGTCAGCACAATAACTTTTGAAGGGATTCCCCTAGAGACTTGAAATTTTCAAGGCGAGTTCGGGTCACAAATGGGTCGGTTAAGTTCGTTAACCAGCCAAATCGTACAGGGTGTTCCATAAAATACGACCATTCAAAATTTTTGTTCCTCAATATCTAAGACAGAACGAAACCCATCGAAATGAAATGTTGTGGCCATATGCAAGATGCTTGTAATAGCCTAATGCAAAATTTTCTGGCCATAATGTAAACAGAACCATAGAAAATTCAATTGAAAAACTGAAAAGAATGAACTTCTATATTTCCACAAAAGGTATCCGATTCGAGTGAAATTTATTTTGTGAATGGAGATCGATAAACTGAATTTCATTGCAAAATTTTGTAGTCATAGTATCAACAGAACCATAAAAAATTCAATTGGAGCATTGAAAAGAAAAACCTTTATATTTCCATAACAGAATATCCGATTCGAGTGAAATTCATTTTCTAAATGGAAACTGATATACTGAATGTTCACGCCAAATTTCAAGAGGATCGCATTATCAGAACCATGAAATTTTTTTAAAATTAATATTCTTTACATATTTCTTTTTCTGAATGATCTCCAGAAAGTTAATTCCGATTGTAAGATTCTGCATATTGAATTTTGAGGTAATAGTCTTATTGTCCCACCAATGAAAGAGCGCTCAAAAGCTCTACTAAAACCGTACAAGTGTGTGTGTTCACATTGGAATAGTCAACTAGTAAATTAATAGATTAGAGTGAAATTGTGGAAGTGAGGATGGGATAGTAGAGCGTACTATTCCACACCTGCGATCCACTCAATTCTACTGTGTACTGTCTTATTACTCTACTGTCGCTAGCACAATCTGCTTACATCATTTTAGTAGAGGAAAAGTAAGTTTACTACCACCGAACTCTACCATTTAAGGTTGACGCTCACTTGGACGAGACGAAGCGAAGAGTTGTTTTCCGCAGGCACGATTTGCACTGAATCAAATAGGTAGACGCTCACTTGGGAGGCGCGAAGCGAAGATCAGAATCGTTTGATTCAGTGCAAATCGTGCCTGCGGAAAACAACTCTTCGCTTCGTCTCGTCTCGTGTCGTCCAAGTGAGCGTCAACCTTTACTCTTCCGATGTGAATTGGACTTAACTATGGCAACGCACTAACGACCTCATTGGTCGCATGACAGAAAGCCAGTCACGGTGCCAATCTACCACAAACTAATCTAATGAGATGAAGTCTGGTGAACTGAAAGGCTGCCTAACTCATCATTTCCCATTCGACCGACGCAGGAAACAGCCTGTACATGTCCTGAGAGCCTGCACGGCCACAACACAATGCGGTATCCCGTGTTTGAATACCATTAAAACGCGCGTTTCAGGATATAAAATTGAAATGATATTTATCACCAATAAAAGTCCAAAGGACTGTGGCATTTATCGCTTTTGAAAATGCATAGGACGATTCGCAATCGCTGCCTGCACCGCATATTTAGGCATTTGCGTTTTTCACTCCTCGGTCTGATAGATAGTTCTTGGCGATTTTTTTTGTTGCCTCACCAGACACGTCATGCGTTTTAGTGGTTTTCTGATTTATTTTAAGAGGGCGTGGGCGTTGTGGTAGTTGGGATTAATGCAACTATGTTGAAGATGCTGAAATTAAAGGTTTTTCGTCATGGTGAATATCTCGTCCAAAAGTAAATGGCTAATGACATAATGATATTTCGTGGCACCACTAACTCCTTTCGATTAGGGTAGAGTTTACGTTTGGAGATTTGTGGTGATGAAAGCAATTCAAATCGAGTTTGTTATCATACGACTCAAAAGAAAGATACCTTTACTTTGTAACAGTCGCCCTTCACTTTGTCTGAATTTTACATGATCTAGAACAATAGAGAAAAGCTTTATCCTTCGGGTATAAGCAGAAAAAGAATCTAAACTTACTGTATTCCTAGAGTTCAACTTCATGCGTAAGCTTTGCAAATGTTTCTTGAAACGATCTATTCGATTGGAAGCTTCAGAAATATTGCTGCCATTAATTACAAAATTCAAAAATATCCATGTTGAGCAGAGTTGAATCCTCAGTGAATAAACTTAATACGATGCTGTTGCTAGAAACTAGAGAGTTTTACATTTTCAAATTGATTACATGTAGGTTTTCATTTGAAAAACTGATTACTTCTTCATCTATCGATCGATTAGTCAACGTCATTTCCTGCAAGAAAGACTTCTTTTCACACGTACGTTCTTCTCCGAACACTTCGCAGAAGTGAACGCGTCGTCAAAGAGAC
Source organism: Propylea japonica (assembly GCA_013421045.1). Lineage (NCBI taxonomy): Eukaryota > Metazoa > Arthropoda > Insecta > Coleoptera > Coccinellidae > Propylea > Propylea japonica. The sequence continues at coordinate 82,501,848 of CM024242.1, read as the reverse complement.
CGAATGGCTTTAAATCTCCGCGGTATCGTTTGCAAAACATCCTGTATTTTCGTGCCGACAATGGCCATTGTTCCCTGTATATGGCACCACGTCGGATTAAGCCGCTGCTACTCGGCCTGTGCGATTTTTCCGCACCAAGGGGTCACGGTCGGTCTGGAAGTTTTTGATCGTTTCCTGATCTCAACGCGGATGCGTCTGGTGTGGTTGATGGCCAACGTTGATCTTAGCCTTCCGCAAATTGTAACACACGTAAATAATAAAAAATAATAATTCTTTATTTCCTCGCTGACAATGTTCACATTGTATAGGAATAGTCAAAAGTTACAATCTCCAATTTGTTAATTAGTGATTACTGATAAGATTTTCAAAACTATATAAGAGTGTCTACTTTTAAAGTGGACAAACTTCGAGGGGTGATTATACAAGTGATTGGCAACAAAAAATGTCATATAACACATGGTCGAAATGTTGACGGTTATCTTGATTTCAAGAAAAATTTCAAGTTTTATTTCTGAAAAGATCATTGTTCAGTTTTCCTTGTAGTCTCATCAAATTTGACCACATATTCGGAAAGAGCAATAAATTTGCTACAAGATGAGAGAGTCTGTGTGCATAAAACACTCTTATTCAGGCGTGGTAAGGAGTAGAATCGCCATTCTGAAGTTGACACAATCAGTTCTATATTTCCAATAGACCGTGTTATCTCTCGAAGAGGTGATCTTCTGATCTTCTGGTCTAACACCTTGTGGCTTCTTCCTTTGGGTCCACGTGAAAGAGAAGGTCTACGCCAATAGCCCAGCGTCGATTCGAAACCTCGAAGATGGAATTCGTGAATTTATCGAGGACATATGGCAGCCACTTAACGATTTGGTTATGGAAATTTTCATTAAAATAATATAGTCCTGTAAGCATGGTCGTGATGGTCATTTGCCTGATTTCATTTTCCACTATTAACGGCATAGCTTTTTCTTATAATGAAATAAACATCTGATCATTTATATTGAAAAATGACATTTTTCTTTGAATACCAAAATAACACCTCTTAGTAGAAAACCCTTTACTATTTTCACTTAGTAAGGTTTTTAATTTTTTCTTGAATTTTGTGAACTGCAGGTTCCTTATCTGCTGAGCACATGTTGGCTACCTCTGAGACCTTCCCTATAGCATATCTTTGTTGCTCAAGCTAGTTTGGCGCTAAGATTGTCAATGTTCATCCAGTTGTACTCCCAGAAAGTTTAGCGATTTCAATTCTTATTTTTGAGCTCTTTGTACGACGCTGAAGACCAATGATGTTGTTTAACTGCATTTAGTAATAATTCATTTGTGGTGAACCACCTTCTGGCTTGGAAGATAATGTCACAGTTTTTAGTATTAAACGAGTTGATATTGTCAGTGTTACGTTTTGTGGCATGTCGTTAGTATAAACAAGGAACAGATGACCCAGTCTTGAACCTTGGCCAACCCCTTTTGTTGTTTGTAGAGCTCTACTTTGCTGCTCATTTACAAATGTAACATTTTGTAACATCACTCAAAACTGACTTAGAAGGGGTTTTAATTTTGGGAGGTGAAAACCTTTTGACGGGTTGACTCCCTGATGACGAATCCGTGGTCTAATTCAATTCTGTCCTTGGGGCCGTCCGATAGCACGATAACTTTAGAAGGGCCTCGAGACTTGAGATTTTCAAGATGAGGTCGGTTCCCAAATATCGCGCGCCATTCAAATTTTTGTTCCTCAATATCTCAGATAAAACGAAACCAATCGGAATAAAATGTTGCGGCCACATGCAAAGTGCTCATAATAAGCTTCATGCAAAATTTTGTGGCCATAGCCCACAGACAACCATAAAAACTTCAATTGATATTTTGAAAAGAAGAAAATAGGATTATTGCTCCACCAGAAACTGGCGCTGAAAAGCTCCTGCGCGGGGCTTTTCTTGAATTTCTTACAGTAAATACAACTTTAAAGCAATATATTATATACCAACGCAATATAGATAAATGACTTGGTGCCAATTTGATGTTTCGTTTTCTTCTTTCCCTCTCAGGCTTTCAGCTTATTTTTTCCAACCCAGTCGTTTATTTCATCACATTTTCAAATGACTATTTCGAACTGTTGAGCAGTGTAATGCTCGTGAATGATTGTAATCCATGCAGCCCCTTTCCATCTTCTTCCTCAGGGTCATTTGCATGAACAATGATAACAGTTAAAGAATCGACCTTAAACCTGTACCACTCATATACTTGATGGATACAGAGTTTAATGAGCCTATAAAACGCCTATCCAATAGGTTATAGAGAAAGGAGTAACATTAATAATTTTTCCATGGCATCTCGTCAATTTCATACGACTGTATTGCTGGGAGACCGATTGGTCGTAAAGTTCCTTAACCTTAAAACAAATAATGATCTCTACTAGTGAACCATTCAATAGGTTTAATGAGTGCATTACACTTTGGATTCTACTTTTTTCAAATGACGATAGTATTGTTTTATTTATTTATTGATTCAGATCGATGAGTAGCAGATGAAAAATTGTAATTCATTGTTTCGAACATCGAGGTGGATGTCTTTTATACAGGGTGTTTGAAGATTCCAATTGATTCTTGATTCAAGAGCACTTCTGTGGACAAGTTATAATAGGATTTTAATTTTCCAGAATCACTTTCCTTTCACAACGACATTTAATCGAACGTAATTTCAAACTTGAAACCATTCCAATATTTTCAAGGTACTTGACCTCATTCACCGTCAATACTCATCTGAACTAGATACGTCCAAAATAATAAATGATCTAAAATATGTGTTAGTAAGGAACCAAAACAACACCTGTCTCAATTCGGCTAACTACCGGCAATCCAAACCGTTAAACCGATTCTACAAGACCAAGACTACCGTACAAAGCTGGGTTTAGCTATTGGTCAATGCAGAATTCCTCATGATTGAATAGCATTGAACAGCGCATCTGCTGTTCTTAAGATCAATCACCTTCATCTGTCTGAGTTATCGTTATTACTGCTGTTTATACAGGCGCGATTTGTAAGGATTTATATCCGATAGTCCTGAGACTTGTTGAATGTAGAGATGGAGAATTATGCATATTCTAGTACGAGTTTGCAGGTGCTTCTGATTTGGCTTTCATCGTTGGTAATGATTGAGATGTAATGAAAAAGAGTAATGTGAGTTGCCATGATATTAAGATGCGCTTTCTGATTATTTCACTTTATATGATTTTATCATTTATATTTACCTCTGATTTATAGAAGATGTCTAGAAAATACTCAGCAATATTTAAAGAGGTGTTTATTCATAATACCCTGTTCAACAATTGATAGGGATCACTTACTTGTTCTAAATTTATTTCTGAAATATTCTCTCCAAGATATAAATTTAGTCAAATATCAGAGTATTCTCAGTTGATAATATGGTTCACTTGAGAAAAGAATGAAAAAATGAAAAGTTGGAGAGAAAAAAAGACTTCATTAGGAACAATCAAAATTCTGTGTTTGAATAACATAAAAATTTTATGATAAAACCACAAGAAGGCTGAAGTTTCGGTTAAGCTACGAGGCATACTTTCGATCAAACGATTTATAAAATTTTGGGGCACATTCCTCCAAATATCCCGTAAAGCGTTAGAAAGGTCCTCCAGGTTATTGATCGGTTGTTCTAAGGTTGACAATTGTCTAGACATCTCAGACCAGACATGTTCGATGCAATTCATGTCTGGACAGCGAGCTGGCCAGTCCATCCTATCAATAGCATGAGTTTCTAGCGCTTCATTAACCAGACGACTACGGTGTGGAAGGGCATTATCGTCAATTAAAATGAAATTATCGCCCACGGCAGCCGCAAACGGAACAATTATGGGTTCAATAATCATATCGTGATATCTCTGGCTGGTCATGGTGGTGTTCTGCAGAACAACCAACTCTGTGCGTTGGTTCAAACAAATACCTCCCCATACACATATAGAACCTTCGCCAAAAGCTCCACATTGCTTTTCACTCCACCTGTAACAGCCTACAGATAATAGTCGATTTTGTGAACAAGAGCCGATGAAGTGAGGAAGACTTTGATATAATCAACTCAAAACATCTTACTTTTTCCTTAGAGAACATATAATGTACAGATATTCACGAGATAACTTGAAAAAAAATACAAATGAAGAGAAGTTCATAAGTGATCCCTAGCAATTGTTGATCAGTGTATTTATTCGCAGGTTCCAATGAACTTGTTTTCAAGATACGAAGTGGTGAATATTTTGTTGAATAACTTCATAATGAATTGTTCGAAATTTGGGAGAGTTATTGGTCTAGTGGCATAGTTGGGAACAAATTGAAAACAATTATATTTTTTGTCACGTGAAAAAAGTCACATAAATTTCAAAATTTTGAAGACGATCCAGTCTCTCGACAAAATTGGAAAACGTCTCATTCATTTTGAGTTTATTTCATTCAACTTTGTAAACATATCTCAAATAAAAATCGAATAGTTTATATCTTTTGATTGATTCACAATTTTAATTTAATTCATTTATTTTTGAGCGCCCGTTCTGCTGAAACGAATGCTATATAGTTTTGCTCAACTGTTTGTGATTTCTAGCCAGAATTGGTCTCAAATGATACGGTTCAACTCTCTGATGACGAATACGTGTTCAAATTCAATTCTGTCTGTCCAGTCATCTGTCATTAAACACGATAATTCGAAAAAGTTTGTCCTAAAGACTTGAACTTTTCAGGGTATTCGGTTCTTTAACATTGAAAAGAAAAATCTCTATATTTCCCCTACAAAATATCCGATTCTAGTGAAATTTCCGAATTCTTCTGAAGAAAATTTCAAATATGTAATTGAGACGCGCAATATTTTTTCAATTCCTCATACTCGGTTCTTCCTCTACTCTTCTTCGAATTTCCGATAAAAACTCCTAGTGATTCACCCAGACCCAGACGTTTAGATACCACATCCTCGCCAAGACCTCACCACACTTCAAGACAACCTGTCTGAGTCAAAGGTGGCACAAAATCTATTAAAAACGTGTTTTCTCATATAATAGGCCATAAATTTTATCTAGCTTGTATCTCTTCGCAAAGATCGTCGTTACTTGACGTTACGAACGGACAGACATATCCACAGACTATCATCTCATTGTTACGGACAGTAATGAGGGAAAATGTGTGCTTGTCCAACGTCCGATATCTTTAGGTTAGGTTTGCCGCGGTCATCGCCAGTCAAAGTTGGACAGCTTTGATAGAAAGATGGATGGTTTAGAAGCAAGGTTCATTAAACTGGTGTTCAAAAATTGGGTATATTAAACAAATGAGTGCTAAAGTTCAATTCCGGACTAGTACAGAAATTTATATTTTGGGTCAATAGTAAGTGATGCTGTGCCCAAGGTGGCGTGAGAACACGGTTACAATGCACTTAAGTATCCTAACTCGCACAAGATGTGGGGCTTCAATGAAGCCATTGAATTATCAGTATAATTATCTTACTCTATGTAAATTTTTTTTACTGTTTCCTTCATATTTACTTCTTCTGTTCAACCTTTGAGTTAGCATTTGCCAGTCGTCGTCAGGAAAAGCACCTTAGACTTTTAACTTTCAGAAAAAAAAACTTTCGTCTCTTGTACTTCAGTTTTCAGAAAACAATTATCGATGGCTTTGGACAATTTTCGATTTATGCTGTTGTCGAACTATTCATTTAATGTTTTTGAAGCTGGTGGATTTTATTTTGCGAAGTTTTTGAGATCAATCGACGGTTGACTGATGCTTTTTTGGGTTATTGACATGAAAGCTGTATTTAGTTTTCGTCTATCTTTGAAAATATTTGTTACTTTTGATAGTTCTCAGAAAACAATAATCGAATACTTTGATCTATTTTTTATTGAGTTCTCAAATTATTCATTCGATCTTTTTGAGCGCTCGTTCTACATAAACGAGTGCTATATCGTTTTGCACAAATGTCTGTAATTTTCGAATTCTTAGCCGAAAATGGTATCAAACGATAGGATTCGACTCTCTGATGACAAAGCCGTGGTCAAATTTAATTATGTTCGTGGGGCCGCCCGGCCATTCGTCCGCCTGTTAGCACAATAACTTTCGAAGGGATTGTCCTAGAGACCTGAAATTTTCAGGGTGAGTTCGGTTCCCAAGTGGCTCGGTTGAGTTTGTTATAAAATGTTGCCATTCAAAATTCAAAATATCTCAGACAAAACGAAACCAATCGAAATGAAATGTCGTAACCATATGCAAGATGCTCATAATAAGCCTCATGCAAAAATTTGAGGCCATAGTGTAAACAGAACTATAGAAAATTCAATTAGAATATTGAGAAGAAGAAACTTTATATTTCCACTAAGAAATATCCGATTCAAATGTAATTTATTTTGCGTATATTCCGTAAATCAACCGATGAAACCAGACCGGTTGAGAATATTTTGACAGCGGTCATCTCTGGTTGTTTTGGTTGAAATTTATTTACGGAACGTATTTCGGTTGCTATCTGACTATTTAGGTTAGGTTCAACTTCAAAATAATTTTATTCATTTAGAATTTAGTCCACAGGAACTGGAAGATGAAAATGATAATCAACAGAAGAAGGAATCATTTGGGTATACAAAACAAAAATGTTTTCATTCAACCAGATATTGTAAAACAATTGAAAAGTAAAATACATTTTATCCTGCTCGTTTGAACATGCGTGAATATTGTCAGTTTAGTTATTTTGGTATTTGCAATTAAAAAATAGGGTACCTACGAAATTTTTTTTGGTAATGAGAAAAAATGCATTGATAAAACATATATTTCAATATAACATATTTACAAGGAAGAAATACATCGGAAAAAATGCTAAAAATCTGAAGTTAACGAAACAAAAAAATCAGAAAATAAATCGACACGACATACAATGAAAAAAATATTCAGTCTAATTCAACAACACAAACCACAGCACAGAACATAAAATATCACAGCTAGCACAACGATTCAACTCTGAAATAACCCACGATATTCATCCAATAATTCCAGTAACCTAAATCTCAAAAGACAAAAACAATAACAAACCAAAGAAACCGAAGAAAATCCTTGGTTGTTCTGGTTCCTGAATATTACCGCTTTTTTCTGTAACCGGTTCCGTAAATAAACTGTTCGCAGAAACCAACCGAGAATATCATATTTACGGAACAGAAAATTAACAACCAAACCAACCAAGTTGATTTACGGAATGTATGCTTTATAAGTGTTGATTGATACACCGAATGTTCATGCAGAATTTTGTGGCCATAGTGGTAACAGAACAATAGAAAATTCAATTGAAAAGAAGAATTTTATATTTCCATAACAGGATTTCCGATTTGAGTGAATTTTTTTTGTGAATGGGGACGGTTATACTTAAATCTTAATGCAAAATTTTGTGGCCATTGTGTCAACATGACAATAGAAAAATCAATTGGAATATTGAGAGGAATCCCTATAATTCCATGACAGGATAACTAATCCAAGTGAAATTTCTTTCGCGAATCGAATTGTAATCATTAATTTTTTAGATTTAATTTATTGAAAAAATTCCAGAATATAATTCCGATTGTGCTGAGATTCTGCATTTATATTTTGGTATCAACCTCAAATCAATATAAAATTCGGAGGTAATAATATTATTGCTTCACCAAAGAACGAGCGCTCAAAAGCTCTTGCTCAGGGCTGCTCTTAACTTCTTATTCAATATATGTTTATGTAATTTGGCATATTTGAAGGCCTCAGTATCAGATTTTCAGTGCGAAATAAATAGGTAATTTAAAAAATAAAGAGTTAGCCATCACAATAAAACATAGACCGTTAGTAAACCAATCGATCATCGAATCCCAATCTTCTTGTCCCTCATCAACCGCCTCTTCAACATCTCAGAATGATCAGCGTCATTTCCAATCCATCAGTGAAGAGGAAGAAAGGAGGAACAACTAACATTCCTATGCAAGACGCACTTTTATCTTCCCAGGGATCTTAATTGCCTGATGTAAAAGAAGGGTTGGAATCGAAAGGGCATCGGCCATCTCATTTTATATGCCATAACTCAATCTTGGACGTGAATCGCTTTCTAATGGTCAATCTTACACGTCTGACCCTTCGAAAACCGATGTTGGAAGGTGGAAAAACATGGAAATTAGATAAATGGAGTAGATTAACCATTTGAATTCTCACGATTAATTTGTTATTCAAATATATGTAGTGTTTCTGAAGTGCTTGTTTTCAACTGGAGGACTTGAATATGGTGATGGACTTGATGTTATAGTCAACCTGAGGAATGAAAAGCATTGTATCAAATTCGATTAAAGAGTTGATGGTAAGTTGAAACATTCAACAAAAACCCTGAAAAGGTTGTTTTGGGCTCTCGTTCATTGGTAGAGCAATAATGCTACCATCACAAAATTGTGTCTGGGACTTGAGATTCGTGCTAACTATATAAATGCAAAAGATCAGCACGATCGGAATTATATTCTGGAAAGTTTTCGACAAATGAATATTCAAAAAATCAAAAATTAAAAAAAAATGAATTCTATAATTTCGATGATGCGATCCACTTGAAATTTTGCTTGAACATTCAGTATATCAATCTCCTTTCACAAAATGAATTTCATTTGAATCTTGTTATGAAAATATAAAGATTTTTTTTTTCAACATTGCCAATCGAATTTTTTATGGTTCTGTAAATACTATAGCCACAAAATTTTGCATGAGACTTATTATGAGCCTCTTATTTCATGTGGCCGCAAAATTTCATTTCGATGGGTTTCGTTTTGCCTTATAATTCGGATAGTGCTGAGATTTTCTATTCATATACTTAGCCTTAATTTCAAGTCCTGGGGCCTATTGCACTAAAATACTTTGCAACTTTTCACTTTGCACTTTGCATTCTGACAAATTTCAAAAGTGAAAATTAATTATATTGCACAACATTTCTGACAATATTTAATTTCTGCGAAGTGATTCGCAATGTGACTTTTCACATTGCACTTTTCAATTACGAATGCGTTTCGTGCAAATCAATTCATTTGAAAAGTGAAAAGTGCAAAGTGAAAAGTTGCAAAGTATTTGGTCCAATAGGCCCCTGAACAACATTTTGAGGTTATATCATTATATATATATACAATTCTTTAAACATTCATTTTATTATGATCAATTGCCTTATTCATTGAATGTGATGAATTTCTACATTTAGAGTGCTTTTCTGTATAGTAGTAGTAACTGTCTTTTATTGCAATAAGCAATGGCCATCGACCCAAGGTCCTTTAGCCTTTTTCTGTATAATAATCTAAAAACCTCAACTTAGAGATTTAACATTTTCAGAGAATATGTATTGTCGAAATTTCCAAATGTGTGTGAGTGCGTTAATGGGTCGAATGGGCTATGAGTCTTTAGAAATTTAACTCTTCGAATATTTTGAAAACTATACCTATACCAGGACCTACATGTGCGGTCGGAATATCTCTACTTAGTGCTTTAGTGGGTCAAATAAGTCAGCAGTCTTTCAAGTTAGAAATAGAAGACTTAACTGCGCGAAAATGTTCCAAACTGCGATTTTCTTCAATTTTTCAACCGATCAAATCACAGGCAGTATTCTGTTCTTTCCTGGAATCACCAGTACGTTCCTACCTCAATAAATAAACGTGAAAACATGCACATTTTCCTTACGAGACTGGTATTATGAAACTTCTACAGTATCGAAAAAAAGCTTACATTTCACCTCTTACATTTTATCGCACGCTCAGCAGAAGGTCGCTGGCAATAGGAAGTTACCTTCGATGGAATTAATTAAACATACACACAACAATATCGATATGTACCGTGTAATTTATAGCGGCGATTTGCATTTTGTTCGCGAATATACGAGGTATGTTCGAAAGAAAAGGCCAGTTCATTCGATACATTAGATCAGGCATGGGTATCGAGATATAATAGAGAAGAGACGCTATGACATACAATTGAGTAAGAAAAACAGTACTACTGGGCTGGGCTAAGTCGGGGACTAATATGGCGGAAAGTTCAGGGTTGAATTAAGTTGCCAGTTTTTTCTGTTACAAATTTCACCCAATAAATATGACGTGTTGGGTCTTCAAGAATCCTGTTCAAAAAGGTCACTTGAATATCAAATAAACAATTTTTCTTCAGACGATAATATACACACATAAAAAGATATCAGATTACCAAGACAGACTAGCAAAAATTTCTAATGCGGATCTGTTCCGTACTCATCCCCACCTGTGTTATGTTTTTCCTTTAATTTTCTCCTTATCTGTCTCTTCTCTGCTTGAAGAAAGCCTTACAGTGCACGATACCATTTTATTGTATTATTGAGCAGAAAAAATCACAATTTAACTAGAAACAGGCGCAATAAGAATCACAATTCCTCCAGAAAATTCAACGAGTGTCAAATTTGACGTTAGGTGGCAGTAATGTGGCGCATCTGATACCACTTTCATTTCAATGATGGCAACTCTATACTGTCCTATCTCTATGGGCATGGGCAATCTACGGCCCACGGGCCACATGCGGTCCGCTAATAGGATTTTCTTGGCCCGCCAATAAATTTTTCCACACACGACCAACCTCCAAATTAGCTCTTCGAATATGTAATGAGACCGTAGCAGTTGCGAAAGAATATAATTTCGAAGACATCATTCTACCAAACATTTGCAAAATTTCGGAAGTTGTACTGGACAACTTAGAAATGAAAGAATAGAGAAGTTTAAATAGGATTTGATTGGACAGCAGAATATCTTTGTGAAAAGTAATGAAGAAGCTGAAGATATCGTTCGGGCAAGTTATATCGTTAGTGAGAAAAAAGCAGGGATTCAAAATTACAGAAAACTTGCTTGCGCTAAACCCAACCTAATATTAATGCTCTTGCGAAAAAAACACAATACTAGGTAACTCATTAGATAAGAACTACTGACTGACGATTTGCAATTTTTTTTTAATTATATCAGTTTAAGTTTTTTTTTCATTTCTTCCATTGTAAGGAACATAAGGTTTCTTAAAATTTTGTTGACTTCCTTTATTTTATTTTGGCTCGTGGTTTACGAATTTTTTTCTATAGGGACCCTTACAAGAAAAGGTTGCCCATTCTTGCATTAGATTATGAAATTTTCTTTCTTATGTTGGTACACATACAGGATGTCCTAAATTCATGCGACAAACTTCAGGAGGTGATTCCTCCGATCATTTCACGAAAAAACTTTCCGGAAATGCATCGTTCCCAAGATATAGGGTGTTAAAGTTTTACTTAAAAACTGACTGAAACAAGTAGAACGCTACTGAAACCATAAAATATGGTCATTCGAAACTTTTGTTCCTCAATATTTCAGACGAAACGAAACCAATCGAGATGAAATTAGGCGGCCACATGCAAGTTGCTTATTATAAGCTTCATGCAAAATTTTGTGGCCATAGTGTTAACAGAACCATTGAAAATTCAATTGGATTATTGAAAAAGAATCTTTATATTTCAATAACAAGATATCTGATTCGATTGAAATTTCAGGAGGACCGCAGCATCAAAAGTATAGAATAAATTTTTTTCGATTATTGTTTTCTAACATATTTTATTTTCTGAATAATTCTCAGCATATTATTCCGATCGTGATGCGATTTTGCATCAATATACTTAGCATGAATCTGAAGTAATAGCCTCATTGCTCCACGAATGAACGAGCGCTCAAAAGCACCGGCTCAGGCTTTCTTAAATATTTTTTGAACATGCCTCGTAGCTCGAAAACGAACTTGACAACTTGATTTTTAACATTCTTCCTACAATGAAGACCTAATTATAGTTATTTCTTGCCGGCGACTTATTGTTAAATGCTATAGAACGTGTTTTTCTTTTAGTTGCAGTTCCGAGAATGCTGTGTGAAAAATTGCGATTATGATGTAAAGAATGGATTTGAATTGATAATGAAAAGGATTTAATGGACGATAAATATATGGTCTTGTGTTGTTTGAATATATAAGGAAGACTTTATGGCGCTTTTGAGTTCATTTAACTTCTTTTTGAGCGTTCGTTTTACTTAAACGAGTGCTACATGGTTTTGCCAAATATCTGTAATTTTCGAATTTTGAGCCGAAAATGATTTCAAACGATAGGGTCTTACTGCCTTATGACGAATTCGTGGTCAAATTCAATTCTGTCCCTAGTTCCGTTCGGCACAACTTTTGAAGGAATTGTCCTAGAGACTTGAAATTTTCAGAGTGCGCTCGGTTTCAAAACGGCTCTTATAATTTCGTAAACCAGCCAAATGGTACAGGGTGTTCCATTAAATTTGGCAATTCAAAGTTTTGTTCCTCAATATCTCAGCCAAAACGAAACCAATCGAAATTGTTTTTGCGGCCAAGTTCAAGATGCCCATAATAAGCCTCCTGCAAAATTTCTTGGCAATAGTGTACACAAAACCATAAAAAATTCAATTGCAATATTGAGAGAAGACACTTCATATTTCTTTAACAAGATATCCGTTTCGAATAAAATTTATTTTGTGAATGAAGATTGATATACTGAATGTTCATGCAAAATTTTTTGGGCATAGTGTTAACAGAGCCATAAGACTTCAATTGGAATATTGAAAAGAAGGATTTTTATATTTTCATAGCATAATATCCTATTCGAGTGGAATTCTCTTTGAAATAATGGTTCTCAATATTCCTATTTCAAGAATAGTCCTAGCAGAGGCAGGTCTACAATAACTTGCTTCTGATATAGACAAAAGCTCATAGCTCACAATCCAATGAGTTTCGTAAATTGCTTGGACAAAAATCGATCCATAAGGTTTAAAGATGGATCAAAATCAGAGAAAAGCACTGACATTGGGGTATATGGATCTAAACTGTGGATCTCTGGAGTCCTGAAAACTGAACCCTCTATTTTAGAGACGAAGGTGATGGCTGTCTATATTTACGCACAAGAGTTTCTTAAAATGAACCCCAAGGTGGTGAATGTCTACATCACAACGGACAGCTAGGCCAAGGCTGATGGCTGAGATCTCTAGAATCTCTGCTGACCTGGAAGGGTCGTTCCTCCATGAAGCAACTGGCAAGGGGCAACAAAGTTCTATAGGTGCCATGGTATTGTGGTGTTGGAGGAAATGAAATAGCCGATGAAACTTGCAAAAAATGCATCAAGGTTAACAACTGATAGAATCGAACCTTTCTGTGGGCTTCGAATGGACCGATATAAGGCTGCGGTCCAGCGATGGGAATAATAAAATAACCCCCAGAATACTCAGTTCAAGAGATTCTTGATAATTTCACTTAATACCTATACCAGAAGGCTCCTGAAGCAGTCACGAGCTGAGCTTCGGGTGATGGTGGAACTGCTGACGGGGCACTGTCGGTGGTAACATTCGTATACCACATGGGAAAGTCAATATATAAGATTTGCAGGCTTTGTGAATCAACGCAGAAACACCTGGTTCGTAAGTATCCAGAGTTGGCTAGGCTGAGAACAATTCATATGAAACAAAACTATCCTAGACCCAAGAGGTAACGGTGGCCAAGGCTCCTAAGGAGATGTCGCTTTTATCAACGCCATTGACAACATCCTTCCTTCCTTTTGAATTGAGAGCTACCAAAATACAATACATGAAATAAAAAAGTCCCTAGCTGAAGTAAGTACAAAACGTGGTAAAGAACAAATGATCTAGGTACATGGTCGCGGTTCCTGAAAGGCTAACCTAGCTATATCGACCCGAGTTCAAATAATGAAACCTAATAATAACATGAACAATTGAAGACAACATTTGAAAAAAAAATGTTATTTTATTCTCAAATGCTGAAAACTTTAACATTAAACACACGAAATCATTACATTCTTGACTCAAGGTTGAGTTCACCTTCAAACTCAAAAATTATATTTTTCAAGAACCCCCTGAGTTACTCTCCTAACCGAACGATCAAAACAAATAAGTGTCCTTAAGTCCTACATCACTGCGTGCAGAATATAATCTCCCGAAATAATCAGTATACCAAACAGTGAAATCCAACTTAACACAACATTCTTCAGATGCAATTCTCACGCTTTTACCTCATACCAATACGTCAGAACAACACGGGCAATATCTTATTCTGCCCCATTTCAATTTAACAAATCTCTAGATAGAAGAATTCAGCAGATCCGTAGGCGTCGTACCAGCGTACTCACAACGATCTAAATCATACTTAGCGAACAATCTCGTGCGTTGCGCCACGTCCTCGGTACCCCCTAAACATGCAGATAAGTCTGGTCGGCTGGCAGGCCGTCACAATAAATAAGAATAGGCCGACGCCCGTTGTTAATTGGACGGAACAAATAGATCGATGTATGAGGTATAAATGACGTACCATGGGTAGGTACCAATGGGTTCCGCCGCACTAGAAATGTGCTACATTGTTGTTTCGGTAGCGAAGTTCCGGAGTGATATTGTAAAGATTCTTCATAAGATTTCGAGAATCATTATTAGTTTCATTCCAATTTATAAAAATTGATTAGGCAATATAACAATACGAGGTGAAATGATGAAGAAAGTAGTTTTATTTTTTCTAGCTGAAATCCAAATACTCTTTGGACCTCGCAGTTTTGAAGTTTTGAAGGAACCATTTGGAGTGATTTACTCCAGAGTGCTTCCCTTTCAATGTCTTCATTTTCTAAAATCTCTTTCTCATAATTGCACTTGCCTATACCACAGAAAAGTTTCAGGCCAGTAAGTGGCGTTTCTGTTTCCTCTCCGGCTAATGAATCAGCCTTTTCATCACAATTAATTCCTGAATAATCAGAAACCCAGTCATTGTTAATCTGAGGGATAGTATGCACCCATTATCCTGTAGTGTATACATCTCAATGGTATACAGATGGTTCCAAAACCTCTACAGGAGCTGGCGCTGGGATATACGGGCTAAGTACCAAGTGTGCACTGTAGCTAGGCTCCTGTATCAGCGTCCTTCAAGCGGAAATATTAGTTATCGAAAGATGTCTAGATATAAATATAGAAAGAAACTATCAGAAGTGCGATATAGCCATACACTCAGATAGTCAAGCTGCTATTAAAGCACTGAGCTCCTACATCATCGGCTCAAAGATGATCTGGGTCATTTTAATCTGGGTTCCCGACCATTCGGCAATCAAAGGAAACGAAGAGGCCAAAACACTTGCCAAAGAGGGCGCACGAATGCCACTCAGTGGCCCAGAATTCTTCTGTGGTATAGGAAAATGAACCTATAGAAGGAGTAACTGGAGAAGTAGAAAGCCGAGAAGGAAAAACTCTGGCGAAATCTCCCAGGGATGGATCATTCCACTAAGTTTCAGGGAACTTTTAAACAGCAAGATCCAATGGATATCTGAATCTTGGTCAGAAACAATTACACCTCCCCACTGGCTTTCTTAGAGGACACTGCCGCTTCAGGAAGCACCTGTGAAGGATGGGATTATTAGACACTGACGAGTGTAGGTTCTGTGTAAGGGGGCACAATAGACCTTGAGGTCGCAGTGAACTGAAACCTTTTTTTTTTAACTATAACAATATAAGAGCTCTATGTGGTTCCTCGTCTGGTCATTTGATTTGATGGGCTCTGCCGGTCTTGATTCGATCCTCAGGAGATCTAGACCAAGAGATTTATTATCGAAGTTTGCATATTGTTTATAGCTTCTTCAGGACTTGTTTTGTTTTCTTGGAAGTGATTTCATGATATCCCATCACACCACATGAAAGGAATGTGGAAAATGAAGGAAAAAATTCAAGCTTCTCTGGAATGCATCACCTAATTCACCCCTAGTGAGAAACTGAAAACTGTATGTTGCGTTGGCGTTGAGAATCTACAACCTTCTTAGGAGTCTTGGTTGTTATCTCTTGGATGTCGGTTTTTCCATCTGAACTGTTCTTAAGCCAGTCAGCTCGGAACACTCGCATAACATGCGTTCAGCTATTTCTGCTTCTTATCAACAGAGCCTGCAAATCTCATCTGTGACTGACAGTGCCCCATCAGTAGTCCTACCATTGCACGAAGCTCAACTCGCTTCCCGAGCTTTATGGTATGAGTTATCTGTCATTTCGGAAATTTATTTCGTTTATGTTCAGAAGCCAAGTTATGAACAAAAAAAATAAAAAGATTCATTCTACATCTAGCCTAGATAGAAATCTAACGCTTCAAAAAGTATAGCAGTTGTTTCATAAAATATTAGTAAGATCATTTCATCTCATATGGTTAAGATTAGTGAGTACTATGCTGAACCTTCGATATACGGAAAACGAGAAATGAGATTATTCATATCAGTTAGAGTTTCAGCCAACTAAAAAGAGAACGCATTAGGAAGTACGAACATCTATTGCCGTCAATTTAGTTATGACAGCATTTCAATAACAATCCACCACACGACCTATTGGTTTTTATGTTTGTTTACAGCCATTCAATTTGGAATCTTCTAATTATAACAATTTCTATGACTTCATCATCCGGCAGTAGATACAATTTGGACGGATTCGAGACCGCTATTGGCTTTTTGTCTTCATCAGAAATCGTGAGATTATTTTATAGATTGAATAGAGAATATAATGATCCGATCAATGATGTTCCAAATATGTCATTCAACGTACGCAACCATTTCCGTTCGTCATTATCGATTATGACACCGTATAAGGTCAGCCATTTGTGAACTAGTGAATTGAATTGATGCCTAGATGAAATAATTACATTATAGTATCCTTGAGAATCTTTCGATTTGAACTCTATTAAAATAATTCTTACTTTCAGTTCCGAAAACTTGATTATTAACTTATTGATTATCTTGAGAAGTACTCTGGAGGAATCTTCTGGGAATGCATCATTCCTAAAAGTTCCAAATTTTTATGATAATAATCACTTTGAAGGAAGCTTATTTTCCATAGCCTTTCCATAGATTGAAACATTCTGATAATCAAGCTGCCATTGAAGCACTGAACTACTATGCCATCGACTCGAATCTACTATGGGACTGCCGAATCTTTCTCAGAGCCCTCTCTATACCGGTGTTCCACAAGGTTCAGTGCCGAGGCCTTCAATCTTCTGACTGTGATGAATATCTATTCGATATCAAAGTCACAAAATGTTTTGTATATCAAGCGATATACATGTTTCTTCTCAGTATAAGCACTTTTGGCATCATCATTTGATCCATATATGCATAGTGGAGTTTCGAGAGAGGGCTACGTTACAGATCCAAATCTCTCTGGATTTCCAAACTACTGATTTTATTAGGTCACATCCACTTTATCCTATAACTAGCAGACCCAACAGACGTTGTTCTGTATACACAAAAATTCATTCAATTCGATCGAGCCGTTTAGTTGCAGAGTAGATTAATAACCTGAATAACGACTTCAGCGCCATCTGTTGATCTGATTTGTGGTCATAAACATACGGGCATAGGTAATCCAAAATACATTCATATACAAAACATCCCTCACACTTCGGTACCTTCTCCTACCCGCCTAGTGCCTACCTCGGAGATATTTTGGTGCGATTTCATCTTCAACCTGCCAAATCTTTTGATGTATTGATCATAATTGAATGATGTAAGAGGCAATTCGTTCTGAATTAAATACTGGGTATGAACGACGTATTTAATTGGATAAGGATCAATAGCGTATCCATAAAAAATACTCCCAAATAATGCATAATTTTGAGAAACCTTTCAAAGGTAATACCGAGTAAACCTTGAAAGATAGATATATGCTATAGCGGACTTTTTGTAGAACTATTGAAGAGGTACATTTTCGTCATACATTGTTTCCATGTACGTCTTACGGTTTTTGCAGCGCACCTGAAAATAGCTGATTATGGCTGATTTTGGTACTCATATTTATTATCATTGAAGTTATAGTAGGTTTCCTCAATTTTCTCGGGTGAAAAGTATAGCCTATGTTACACAGGGATAGTATAGCATTCTAAGGGTGAAATAATTATTGAAATCTCTATTAGCTTATGAGTTAACTCGTATCAAACCCTCCAACCCACAAACATACAAATCTTTCCTCTTTATAATATAAGTATAAGTATAATATTAGTAGATATAGATCAATTCTCTACAAACGCCCTATTGACCACTTTTTTCTATAACCTATCGTTTTGAAAATATCTCGAATAAACTTGGGAGGAGATGGAAAATAACATTTTTTCATCTTCTAATGAAAATAAATCGGTCTGTGCTCATTCGATCAGGACGATTGATACCTCATTTAATGGGTTAATTAATTCTCTACAAACGCCCTATTGACCACTTTTTTCTAAAACCTACCGTTTTGAGCAGAATCCATACCAACTTAAGACACCGGGATCTGAATAAGAAGATCAGTTTTCAGAATATGAAGAAAAAAATGGATAAAAAACTTTCCAAATTCACGAATTATAAATGACATTCATAGAAATTTCCTAAACATGATAAACATATTTTCATTTATTCGAAGTTTTTAAATGAAACTTGAATAATTTATTCTCTATTAACAAATACTCGTAAATACTTAGCACTAACATCCATATTTATACAACTTCATTGATATATTCCAGGATCAACAAAAAAAAACATCGAAGATATTTCATTTAAAATAGTAAGTTGATTGCATTTTCAATGAAACTTGCGATTAATTGCATTATTCCAATTTCCAATCATTCCCTCGAGTTCTAACACTTCCATTCCGCGAATGCAATGGAAATTCTCCGCAGTGACATCACATCTCGATGCTCCTCGGCATACCGGTGTGTATCGTGCTCGGAGACGCAATTCGATAATGGTGCGATTTCATCTTCAACCTGCCATATCTTTTGATGTATTCATCATAATTGAATGATGTAAAAGGCAATTTCGTTCTATATTAAATACTGGGTATGAAGGACGTATTTAATTGGATAAAGATCAATAGCGTATTCATAAAAAAATACTCCCAAATAATGCATAATTTTGAGAAACTTTCGGAAAACTTTAAAAGGTGATACCGAGTAAACCTTGAAAGATAGATATATGCTATCGCGGACTTTTTTGTAGAACTATTGAAGAGGTACATTTCCGTCATACATTATTTCCACGTACGTCTTACGGTTTTCGCAGCGCACCTGAAAATAGCTGATTTTGGTACTCATATTTATTATCATTGAAGTTATAGTAGGTTTCCCGAATTTTCTCGGATGAAAAGTATAGCCTATGTTACTCAAGGATAATGTAGCATTCTAAGGGTGAAAGAATTATTGAAATCGGTCCAGTAGCTTATGAGTGATGTCGTATCAACGCCACAAACACACAAACACACAACATACAAATCTTTCCTCTTATAATATTAGTATAGATTAACTTCAAGTGCGTGTAAATTTTCTTCAGAAGTGTGTGGCCAATCGTTTTATAGAGCGGTCTGTAGTTTAAGCAAGACTATCGTTCAAACATCATTCGGGCATATTTGGATGCCAAAAAAAATGCTGCAAGTAGCGAAACCGCTGAAGAGTTTTATTGAAGCACATTAGTTTTCTGTTTGTGTTACTGCAATAGTAATTGATGGCCGAGTTAATTCTGGAAGCGATCTTAATAGCGCAGTTATAGCGAAAATTTATAGGTGCAGAGATTAATGTACTGGACGAAAATTTTTCGATGAATCGGGAAGAATTTGAAGCTGAACTGAAATATTAAGTTATTACCCAGCAAACGTTTATTGTTTATATTTGACTAGATTGATGTTATATTTTTCAGAAAGAGGAGTGGAGTGTTATCGATTTGATTCTTTCAGTTCAAGGACGCTTTTTGCTTGTATTAGAAAAATATTTCTTCATTCTTCGGCTTTCAAGAACCCATAGGATTTACAAAAATTCAAGAGTGCCCTGAGCTGGTACAGTATATCAATCTCACTCGAATCGGATATCTTGTTATGGAAATATAAATTCTCCTCTTCATTATTCCAGTTGAATTTTTTATGATTCTGTTAACACTATGATCCCAAAATTTCCTTGAGACTAATCAATATTATGAGCATCTTTCATGTGGCCGCAAAATTTTATGTCTATTGGTTTCGTTTTGTTTGAGATATTGGGGAAGTAGATAGGATAAGCGGGATCCCGACCGGAAGTGAAAAAAAATGGCCGCCACGGGGTGTGGTTCTAGGTGTGTCAGTTTAGTTTGACATGCGTGTAAGCGTCGTGTACGTAGACATGTGGATTAGTGTCAGTAGCGGTTCGACGAAAGGGTAAAAAAGGGTAAGGCGTTAGAATTCCGACGGCTATGATCCGAGGCGCTGAGTCTGCGACCGAAAATCGCGAGGGGCTCGGGGGGTAGGTGTGAGGGGGTAGGGGTCAGGGGTCCGAATTTCCGGCCTCAGGGGCCTTGCTTGTTTATGGGATGTAAATTCGGACCCCTGACCCCTACCCCCCTCACACCTACCCCCCGAGCCCCTCGCGATTTTCGGTCGCAGACTCAGCGCCCTCGGATCATAGCCGTCGGAATTCTAACGCCTTACCCTTTTTACCCTTTCGTCGAACCGCTACTGACACTAATCCACATGTCTACGTACACGACGCTTACACGCATGTCAAACTAAACTGACACACCTAGAACCACACCCCGTGGCGGCCATTTTTTTTCACTTCCGGTCGGGATCCCGCTTATCCTATCTACTTGGGGAACAAAAATTTGAAATTGGCATATTTTATAAAACACCCTGTACGATTTGGCTGGTAAACAAACTTAACCGCGGTATTTGGAAACCGAATTCACCCAGAAAATCTCAAGTCTCTAGGACAATCTCTTAGAAAGTTATCGTGCTTACGGCGGACGGCCCCACGGACAGAATTGAATTTGACCACAGATTCGTCATCAGGGAGTTGAACACTATCGTTCGAGGTTGAGCATATTTTGCTCGAAATTCGAAAATTACAGACATTTGGGCAGAACGATAAAGAACTCGTTTAAGTATAACGAGCGCTATTGAGTCAAAAAAATCATATGAAGTCCGGTTGAGCCTTTATTGAAGAAACTGATCGTCCTTTAAATTTTCAAATCAAGGAACATAAAAAATAAGCTCAACAAGGAGATAATGATGAGTCGAAGCTTGAAGATTGCACACATTTGGAAAGAACTTCAATTCGTTATTTTTCTAGAAAATGACGCACAGAAAATTTCTCATTGTTTTTTCTAATTCTTGAAGAAATGTTCGAAGAAGAACAAATGAATAGTTTCCCATTCGTCTTCGGTCAAATTTGAGAATAGGATAAATACAAAAAAATCATCTTGTTTTCTCATCTGTCTTCTAATCATTTCCATCTTTTTCAACATGTTTTCCAAACCACCAAATGCAAAAGAACTAAAGAACAAGACGCTAAAACCCGAAGTCTCTCCCGTGTCCAATCTGGGTTAATAAGAACCCGCAAGCCGTCACTTACCGATATCCAGACGCCATCCACCCATAAATACGTAGAAATTACACCCAAGGACCTCAATTTCGATGCAAATTACACCACGTCGACCACCCACTCTCTTCTCCTGGCGCAAAGACGTCGGAAATTCGGCATTTTAAAACACACAACGGCCAATTAGGCTTCCCCTCGATTTTAATATAATGGAGTGAGTCACCGCTGTCTCGCAGGCCGTGCATCAGGATTTGCATGATGCGTCGGTTTCAGTTTGGTACGTTGGTAGTGCCAAATGGGTATTGTCCTGCTAGAATCGCAGATAGTGAAGACAACAGATGCGAAATCTAATGTTCACTAAGACCAATATTTAGACAATAAGAGGTTAAATCATTCTTCTCGTCGCCGAGATAGCTGAACACCTACATTGTAACTGTTATACCTTGCTTCGAGTTTCCTGAAACTGGAGCAAATAATGAACGTTGCACCAAGGAAAGTAGCAGGGTTTATGGTAACCGAGGTGAAGATTGTGAGGAATCGTCTGAAAGATGAAAATAAAAGGTAATACAGATCTCGATTACTTTCAATGAAAAATTAAAACACCTAACCATACTAAATGCTGTGTCGAAAGAACAAAGATTCCTAGATCTCAAGGCGGTAAGGTTTTGTGGATATAAAGAAAATGGCGGCACACCTCTACTACTAAGTGAGCAAACTCATGAAAACAACACACAGGCGGATAGTAAAAAAATTCAAAGATGAAGAGAAAAGCCCCTACATGGAAGACACCTGAACGAGGTGACCCAGGAACATGTCGACATTCCTGCGTCGAACTACTGGCTGCCTTCTGAAAGATTGTTTCCTGAAAGAGAAGGTTTCCTCCTTGCCATTCGAAATCAAGTAGTACAAACTAAAAACTATCAGAAATATATCATGAAGAATAGAACCTCACCGACGTTAGATGCCGCTGCGGATGCCAGACATCAGAAACAATTCAACATATACAGGAGGCTGCCAAATGTTTGCTGGAAATGAATATAAGAGTCGATATGATGCAGTTTGTGGAATACTTCATCAGGAGCTTGCCATCCAAATGAAGATGCTGCAATATTATAAGTACCAGCCTGAAATGAAACTGGAGAACCACCATTACAGGCTATACTGGAATAGCACAGTACTTACAAATTTAACAGTTGCTAATAACAGGCCAGACATAATGATAGTGAAGAAAAAAGAGAAGAGAGCAACACTTATAGTAGCCATCCCGGCCCGCATAACAACAATCTATATCAAAAATACGCGGAAAAATATCGAAATATCGAGAGCTTGAACTTCAGATCAAAAGGCAGTGGGAATGTCTAGTAC
The DNA here is from genome assembly GCA_013421045.1 of Propylea japonica. Classification (NCBI taxonomy): domain Eukaryota; kingdom Metazoa; phylum Arthropoda; class Insecta; order Coleoptera; family Coccinellidae; genus Propylea; species Propylea japonica. The sequence goes on along the minus strand of CM024242.1, from coordinate 82,479,109 downwards.
CAGAACCATTCCCATTCTCATATCAACCACACGAATTATTCCTTAGAGCATCAAGTCCAATATCAAGAAGCTAGATTTGGATGAAAACCTGTACAAAGTAATGCAATAGGCAGTACTTCTCGGTACTGCTAGAACGGTAAGAAGTTTGTAGGTCACGATGGACACCTGGAACAACCATGGAGGAAAACATTGTAAAACACTCCCAGGTCAGAATGGAAATAGAGAACCTTAGTAGGTTCACTTAGCATTATTGCTTCTCCTCTAAATTATCTATATTTCGAAAAATTCAGATTGGAATTTTCTTTCTGACTTCAGGTTTCTCATAATTGTTTCAATACTATTTCTGCATTCACGCTTCGAGTACAAATCGCTTGAGTTTTGCATAGGTTCTTATCATTGTGTGCAATGCATCTATTTCAACATAACGACAATATTTCCTCAAAAAATTTCACAGAACCCGATAAATCTTTTCATTCTTTCGATCATTCCTCTTATGAGAAGATCTTGAATAATCGGAAATCGATGAGATCATCTGTCTTGTTTGTACAACGAAAGATAGGTTAAGGTCCAGCAACAATGCTCATGTTTGTTTGAAATATGCTCGATAATCAATCGTTTTTGCAACATTGTCTGAATAAACATCCATCTAATTGATAAAATATAAACAAACGACATGATTTCTCCAGATATCGGTGCAAAAAATCTCCAACAACGTAAACTTAACCGATAAAACGTTAAGAATGGAAGAATTGTGCCGAGTTTTATATCACGGGAATTGTTTGTTGAAATTTCGATTTTTTCGGCTTAATTGGTGTTAGAAGAGATAACAATGTCATCGATGACATCTTTCATTCATAATTGGTTGGTTTATCTGCTTTATGTTTGAAAACAGATATTTTGAATCCTGATAATTTGCAATTTCATCAATGAAAATATATTGTGATTCTTCCGAATTCGTAACTGATAGACCAACTCAGCAAGGGCAGACTCTTCAGATGTCAATACAGGGTGGCTCATTTGGAAGTGGCCATCCTCAATTTGTGGAAACACTTAGACCGATTTTTGATCACAGGGGAGCATGATCTGGGATATAAAGCTTGTTTCAACCTTCTGGAGAGGGTTCCAACCCCATCAGACATTCGAATAGGGAAGTGGAGATCTGCAGTTTGTGTTTCATAAAGTGAATATTCACAAGGTTACAGGGTGTTTTTCATGGAATTATGGTACTGATGAATCTAATGAAAGATTCACTTTATATAGAACACACTCAGCAGGTTTATACAATTTTAATTCATACATCATTTGTGCTTTGAATTACCCAATTCTTCTATTCAAAATCCTGACGGGGTTGTAACCCTCTTCATGGGGTCATAAAAAATTCGAACAGTCTGGGGGTTTTCACAAATTCTGATTCGTTGTTGAGTTATTGAGGGTGGGTACTTTTAAATGAGACCCTGTATTTTCTGAAGTACCTACATTTCTTGGACTTTTTGATGAAGCAAATTTTCATTGAAAATTCACAGCTGCATGCCTTAAATATTCAAGATTGATAATCTTGCAAGAATTGGCTCCTGGTCCACGATCTTATGAATCAACTTCTTCAGATTTCTGGCTGTGAGGTTTTCTGAAGTCACAGTTCTATGCCAATAAGCCTGGATCAATCGTAGAATTGAAAGCTGAAATCAGGAGCTGTATCAACGTTACACCACATGTATTCAATAACGTTATTGAAAATTTCGTCAAAAGGTTACGCATATGCCAGCAAAGCCGTGGATACCATCTACAAGATATTGGTCTTATAACATTACCAAATTTATATTTTCCAAATCAATGACCATGTTTTATCGAACACTGAAATCCTGTGCTCCTATTGAAACACTATTTATACCGCCTATCTCCAGGTTAGTTAAAATAACTGTAATAAAGACACCTAGAGAAACCATATACAGAATGCCATGAAACTCATCAAATCAAATCAGTCCTAATAGGACATTATAAATTTCACAACTGATAATTTCTTGATGGTAATCGAGCTTTCACCACCTCCAATCTTACAGGAAATGCAATATAAAGTCTTCACTGAGACCTGGTTGTAAAAAAGCCCATGCCCATCAACGTAGAGATGTACGGGGCCTGTTCAAAAGAAAAGGAGAATTTTGAATTTTCGTGGGCTTTCTACCGGGTGTCCCAAATTCGTTGTCTAGTGAGAGGATCTCAGAAATCGATGAGCTAGAACAAAATGAGTGTCACATTTTCAGGCTCTCTTTTTGAGAGAATTATTTTGGTGAAAACCGGAACCTTCTAAGTCAAACCATTTTCGAGCTATTAGAGAAAATTGGAAATGACGTCAAATGAAAAGTTCTCATAACTTCTTTACTACTTAAGTTATAAACATAAAACTAAAATATTATACAGGCACTTTTTTCAGTAGAATTCATTGAAGTAATCAATTTTATTTATTACATTTGGTTCTATCTCATCGAGTATATTTTTTTAATTTTGTTAAGATTCTCAACAAGAAGGTCATACATTATTCAAGAGCGTTCAATAGTTCGAAAATAGCAGACATCGTCAATTGTAGATTGCAGATGCTATCAGTCAACAAATGGGTCACTTCTTTACCTTGGTGGAACATTACGTTTTTTATGTCAGTTCTATGTGGAAGTTTGAAATCGCTGTAATATGATTCGACAAAAATGGAGTTGTCTTCCATACAACCGAGAGGTTTCTGCAGGTTTATTAGTTTATTCTAGCGTTCCACCACAATAATTGATGATAAGTCATAATATAAGAACGACCTACTGACCATACCGAAAAGCGCAAAGGAGAAGTGCTTTCAAGATTGGAAGAAGCGCTGAAGTGCATCATATCTGAGGAAGAGTATTTCGAAAGGGACAAAATGAATTTTGAGTTATGAATGGATAGATACTTCTGCAAAAAAAATCTATATCAATTTTTTCTTTCGAACAGACCTCGTACAAAGTCTTAACCGCCAAGTCGTAAATGGTCCCATCGCAAAGGTGTATGATAATTACACCAGAACCATTAACGTTGCCGATTCCCGGCAAGCGGCTTTCCCTAGACAAACAAAGAAGCTTTTTCTTATACTAAGGCGTATGCCCGATGCAATAAAACCGAATAGAATAACATAGACCGGAGAAAACAGGCGATGCGCCTTCTCAAGAAGAAGAAGAATAACCGAATATATCGAATAACTCATCAAATCTGTCTTCCTGGTGTAAGGTCAAAGTAACGTTATGGAATGGATCAGAGAACCTATATTGCATTTTGCGTTAAAATGGAATCAAGTGCTTCGAGGCACTTGAAATTTTGATGGTGACATTTGCCGTGTCCACTTTATTTCGAGAAAGTGTTTATAAGTGTACCGTCGTCTTAGTTTTAATTTCAGTTTAGTTTGAAAAGGAGTTACAGCTCACTGCCATCTCAAGGTCTATTGTACCCCCTTACAGAGCTGTTCGGACCATACCCTCACAGCCTTCCAGCTCCAGAGATCTCATAAAATCCAATATCTGTGAAGGCTTCAAAGAGGTTAGTTCCTTACTCTTACAAGTTTCTCATCTAAAGCATTCTCTCATTCTCTCTCGCAATGCCAAAGCATTCTGTGACTACGTGAATGGGGGTTTCTTCCTCGTCCCCACAGAACCTATACTCATCAGTGTCCGACAATACCATCCTCAACAGGTGCTTCCTGAGGCGACAATGTCCTGTAAGAAGGCCAGTGAGGAGGTGTAATCGTTTCTTACCAATATCCAGATATTTCTTTTTCAGTTTTTCCTTCTCGGCTTTCTTCTTCTCCAGAAACTCCTTTTACAATCGCCTTACAAAAGGCTGAGAAGATGTTGATGACGATGAACATCTTGGAGTTGCAACCACGTCAATAAGCGAAGAAGACATCGAAACATTGTGACAAAAATGTTTTGGGTAATCACTGATTGCAGAGGATGTTGACATATCAAACTGCAATTTTGTCGAATGGTCTAGGCATGCAACGTGTGTCAGCGAAAATGACGATAAGGCACCAGCTCCCACATCAATGCTCGGTCTTGATTTTTCATCAAAAACAACCTGAACCACATAATTCACCAGATTTGGCCTCCTACGATTTTTTCCTATTTCCTAAACAAGGATAGCATTTCTCCAGATAAAGTCAAAAAGACACAAGCTGCATTTCAGAAGTGATTCGAGGATTGTAAGAAGCGCTGGCTAATATGCATTATAACCTTTGTCTAAGATTATAACTAAGAGGGCACACTTCGAAGCAGACAAAATTCACGTTTTCTGCCGAACAGACCTCGTACAAAGTCTTCACCAAGACCAGGTCGTAAATATGCCCATCGCAAAGGTGTATGCTAATTACATCAGAACCATTAACGACTTACGTTTCCGATCGACGGAAATCGGTCCATAGACAAACAACAGAGCGTTTTCTTCTACTCAGGCGTATAGTCGATGCAATAAAACGGAATAGAATATCCGAATATATCGAATTACTCATTAAATCTGCCTTCCTGGTGTAAGGTCAAAGTAACGCGAGAACTGTCCGATATGGAGACATATAAAATGTCTATTTGTGGATGGAGAAAAAGGTCATAAATGTAATCGAACTGAAATGGTTACAGGCGACAGTAAAAGTGACATTTCGAATTAGTACGTGCAGTTGCGGTTGACGGATTCTTGATTGTTGGAATTGATAGGAAAGGTTGCAGTTACTAGTGAAGGATTCTTTAGTTTTCACGCCTTATTTTGACGACAAGTCAACTTCGTTTTATTCAAAATGAAGAATATTAGTAATAATTATTATGCAACTCAAACTGCTGAAGACGTATATCCCTAAATGACACAAGTGTTCTACTTAAATAAGTGCTATATCGTTTTGTCCAAATTTTCAAATTTAGAGACGAAAATGGTCTCAAACAAAGGTTCGACTTACTGATGACGAATCCGTGGTTAAATTCATTTCTGGCTTGATTTAGTCCGGAAACACGACAACTAAAGAGTTTTCCAATAAGAGGTGTTATTTTGATATTCAAAGAAAAATGAAATGCCATTTTTCAATGAAAATGATCGAATGTTTATTTCATTATAAAGAAAAAGCTATGCCGTTAATAATGGAAAATAACATCAGGCAAATGACCAGCACGACCACGCTCACAGGACCATATCCTTGAGTTCTTGTTTTAACTGAACTTTATAAGCCTAAAGACCCAAATCTTCATGCAAAATACAGTGTAATGACGTTTGTGGAATGCCTAATTCCAAAGAACGACGAAAAATGGAGAAAACTGGGTTTTCTTCAACACTTTCGACTGCAGCAGCAATATTCTGGGCTGTTCTTAAGCAAAGTGCACGGATTTTATATTTCACATCACTAACTTGTCTCAACAGCTCGAATTTTTCCAGAAATTTCTTCATTGCGGTCCGACAAGGTGCTTCACGATGACCCAAAAATGTTCGTGTATAGTTACATTTTCATTAATGGAATAGTTTCTACTTGTCAAATGTCAAAAATGGCAACTTCAAGCGTGACATCTACCGATATAGCGGGCTATTCAAATTCCACTTTTTATTGGAGAACCCTTTATCAAAAGGATTGTACTAGAGACTCGACATTTTCAAGGTACGTTCGGTTCACAAATGCCGCGGTTAAGTTCGTTAACCAGCGAAATCGTAGAGGGGTTACATTAAATATGGCCATTCAAAATTTTTGTTTTTCAAAATGTCAGACAGAACAAAACCGATCGAAATCATATTCATAAAATGAAGCCTCATACGTAATTTTGTGGCCATAGCGTTAACAGAACCAAAGAAAATTCGATCTGAATATTGAAAAAAAATCCTTATATTTCCACAACAAAATATCCGATTAGGGTGAAATTTATTTTGAGAATGAAGATTTGCATACTGTTCTGCAAAATTTCAAGAGAATTGCACGATCAAAACCCAGAATTTCCTTTCTGAATAATTCATTTTTCCAATAATTCAGAATTCGCCAATTCGATCGAGCTGAAATTTTGCAGTAAAATGGTCAATACCAATTAAAAGCAATACACAAGAATTTTCAGAGTTGCGTTCATACCATTGAAGAGTCTATCATGATAACGAAAAAAAACTGACGTTTTCACGAAAAAACTTGAAATTGTAATTAAATCGAGTTTTTAGATATCAAGTTCTCACTTTTTTCAGTTTTTGAATAATTTTCAGAACATAATTCCGATCATGCTGAGATTTTGCATTCATATATTCAGTATCAATCTCAAGTCCTATACAAATTTTTGTTGGTAATAGCCGTATTGTCCCACCAATGAAAGAGCGCTCAATAGTACCTACTCAGGGCTCTCGTCAAATTTTTCGAATTGATTTCGGGGAACGATTTGAATATGATGAAGAAAACATCATACACAGAAATGTATTTTACCTACTCTATTTACATTTTACCCTGCTAATACTGTGAAAAACGCAGGATATATTCTGTACACAGATTTTCGTCCATGTTATCAATAATAAAAACAATTTTTCTGGATGAAGGATCAACTGGATCAGAAACGTTGGTGAAGATTTGAAAAAAACTCAACCGAAAACATTAAAGTCCAAATTCCTGAAAAATTGTTTTTATTGCAGGATAGTTGATAGTTGATAGTTTACAGAGGGGTTACAGTCCACTGCGACCTTAAGGTCTATTGTGCCCCCTTACAGAGCTTTTCTGGCCAAAAACCTTCACAGCTCGCCTTCCAGTTCCAGAGATCTAATGAAATCTAGTAACTGTGAAGACTTCAACGAGGCTAGTTCCTCACTCTTACAAGTTTCTTGTCCAAGGCATTTCCTCCTCAGGCTCGTAATGCCAAGGTATTCCGTGACTAGGTGAATGGGGGTTTCTTCCCCCTCCCCACAGAACCTACACTCGTCAGTGTCCGACAATCCCATCCTCAACAGGTGCTTCCTAAGGCGACAATGTCCTGTAAGAAAGCCAGTGAGGAGGTGCAATTGCTTCTTACCAAGATCCAGATATCTTTTGGATCCCGCTGTCTCGAAGTTCCGAAGGAACTCAGTGGAATGGTCCATCCCTGGGAGATTCCGCCAGAGCTTTTCCCTCTCGGCTTTCTCCTTCTCCAGAACTCCTTCTTATAGGTACATTTAGATATACCACAGAAGGGTTCTGGGCCAAAGAGTGACATTTGTGCGCCCTCTTTGGCGAGTGTATTGGCCTCTTCGTTTCCTTCGATTCCCGAGTGGCCGGGAACCCAGATTAAAAAGACCTTATTTTTCTTGCCTACCTCGTTGAGTTTGTTCCGGCACTCCCAGATCATCTTAGAATCGATGACGTAGGAGCTCAGTATTGCAGGATATATTGTTTGATATACGAGAAATTTTCTAAAGCCTTATCTCAAAAGGATACGTATATTTATATACTTACATTGGAGTCTTCTTTCACCACCTGAAGTTGGAAAAGCTGATAGCTACCTTGCAGATATCGAAACGAATGATCTCTCTTCAGATTTTTCAGTCGGAAAAAGATTCTTTCATTTTTATGAAATTTGTGATATTCTGTATAACAAACCTGAAAGTATTTCTATGTGGAAAATGCAGATACATTTATTCAAACTGTATAACTAACTTATCAGCAAGTGGTAAAACAGACCCTAACATTTTTTTCTTCTTCGAAATGTTCAAACACCAACAAAACTCTCACTTTCGAATGCCCCAAAAAGAACCTCAACAGACCTTGATGTGCTCATCGATATGCGAAGTAAATCAATCAATGGCCGTAATAAAAATAATTAATAGACTATCAGACTCTCCGTCCTCAGGAAAGACAGAGAGAGATTAAGAGAGAGAGGGATATAAGTGCGTTGTTCTGAATCATCGAGATTTTCAATTTTCCCGAATCACCCAGAGGATCTCAACCTTGGTGATGTCAGACGGCAGAGAGCGATCCAAAAATAAAGGTCTAAAACCGGGCTCGTCTGGATTTACATAAACGATATTTGCACTGGCAATAAACGTATTCTAACGCGCTATATGTAATGGTTTTTTATTATGTTTGGCCGATCTATTTTCTCGATCTACGAGAGTTGAGTTGAACGTTCTTGATACGGGGATCTTGGAGGTGCACTAAGGTGGAAATAGACTATTTTGCTGGATTTTGCGAGTTTGTGTTTAGAAACGTGAGCACTGTTAGTCGTCAATAAGTTACTTTTCCACAAAGAAGCCTTTGTGTCAAGCTTGTTCTGCTTCGATTTTCTATTCATTTGAAACGTTATAAAGGAATTGAAGATGAAAATTTGTGTATAGTCCGTTCAAGAAAGGTTGAGCCGTCGGTTGGCCATGGAAATTTGGCATAATCCACTGTATATATTAAATTTCAGGTTATGTTGTTCATTTTCTTGTCAGATTGATACGCAATGTTGTCAATATTGCATAGAGTTCTCTGATAACTCGCAAGCTCGGCGGAAGAGACCGGGCACATTCGGCAACGTTGACTTTATTTTACGTTAGGACAGAAAATACTGCCAACTTCAGATAAATAAACAAACGCCTACTACACAGGGTGTTTCCTAAACATGCGGCAAAAATTCAGGGGATTGTTCCTTGGACTATTCTAAGAATATTTTGTCCTTTGATGATTTTTGAAAAACCTCTTTGTTTCGAAGATACAGGGGAAACAAAATTTTAGATAATAAAATTTTATTATGAAAAATTACATGAGAATTTAACTTAACCTACAAAAACTGTTGAAAATGACCACCTCTAGCCAAAAAAACGAATACAAATGAAAACCGTGTTCAATCTGTATTTCTTTACCATCTGAACTTATCAATTTTAAGTCAAAAAACTGGCCGTTTTTAGTAATTGGAATGTTGTTAAACAAATTTAAAAATAATTGCACCTACTCGGTAAACACAGTGCGGTACGCATTTTTATTTAAACTATTATTAATTTTAAAATATGAAAAATGTTGTTCGCCCTGTGTATCTTCGAAACAAAGAGGTTTTTCAAAAATCATGAAAGGACAAAACATGCTTATAATAGTCCAAGGAACAATCCCCTGAATTTTTGCCGCATGTTTAGGAAACACCCTGTATATATATTATATCCGGTTCAGAACCTAGGACGTTGCTAATTGCCAGTGTCTCCTATTGTTGCAGTGTTCATCATTCAGTCCTCTCTCACTCATTAACTTTCTTATTCTACTAATCCATATCGTTTTTGGTCTTCCTCTTTTCCTTGTTTTCCGGTGGTATATCTAGGTATATTTCATCACTTTCTTTGATAATCTATTCTATGCCATTCTTTGCACATGTCCATACCATACCAGTGCTTCCTTTCTATATATTCCATGACTAGCTCATTTATTTCCATATTCTCCCTTATCATCAAATTGGGTAACCCTCTCTTCTTGTAGTTCTTGAGGCTCTTCTTATTGCATCCATTTTTGTGACCTCTTTTTCAATTTTTCTTTCAACCTAGGCATTCTTTTCGTAAGTTAACATAAGTTTTCTCTTTTTCACCACACAATCTAAACTTATAAGATTCTTTTAAGTCCATTCTCATCATATGCTCCTCAAGGCTACAATGTCTTGTTACTAAGACAGTGAGTAGGCTTAACTTATTCTCACTGAGATCCGAATACTTTTGACCTTGCAGTTTCAAGGTTTCGAAGGATCTTTTTGGGATGATCGGTTCCCGGAAGATTGATCTAGAGTGCTTTCCTTTCAGTTTCTTCCTTCCCGGAAACTCTTTCTTAGAGGTGCACTTGCCTATTCCACAGAAGTGTTCTGGGCCAGTAAGTGGTGTTTATGCTCCTTTTTTGGCTGTAGTGTTAGCTTCTCCGTTCCCTTTAAGTCCTCAGAGACCAGAAACCGAGACCAAAGAGACCTTGTTATTCCTACCTTCTTGATTGAGTTTTCTTCAGCACTCGCAAATCAGCTTTCAGTCGATGACATAGGACTCCAGTGCTTTAATAGCAGCTTAACTAGAATAACTTTGCCACGCCCTTGACAGTTTCTTTCCACGTTTATGTCTATGCATCTTTCGATTACTTTCTTCATTACATTTTATATCTTTTTTTCTATCACTCATAAGAAGGGCTATGGGATATAAGATTCCTTCTAAGTGAAAAAAGGGAACGGGAAAGGAATACAACGACTATAACCTCAAAGAAAATACTTAAATTGGTATACAGATGATTCCAAAACCTCTACAGGAGCTGGCGCTGGAATATACGGGCCAAGTTCCAAATGTGCACTATCGCTAGGCTCCTGTATGAGCGTCTTTCCAGCGGAAATCTTAGCTATTGAAAGATGTCTAAATATAAATCTAGAAAGAAACTATCCGAAGTGCGATATAGCCATACACTCAGATAGTCAAGCTGCTATTAAAGCACTGAGCTCCTACTTCATCGACTCATTGATGATTTGGGAGTGCCAGAACCAACTCAATGAGGTAGGCAAGAAACATGAGGTCTTTTAAAACTAGATTCCCGACCATTCGGGAATCAAAGGAAACGAAGAGGCCAATACACTTGCCAAAGAGGGCGCAAGAATGTCACTCATAGGCCCAGAACCCTACTGTGGTATAGCTAAATGTACTTATAAGAAGGAGTATCTACTATCTGGAGAAGGAGAAAGCCGAGAAGGAAAAGCTCTGGCGGAATCTGCCAGGGATGGATCATTCCACTGAGTTCCTCTGGAACTTTTAAACAGCAAGATTCAAAAGATATCTGGATCTTGGTAAGAAACAATCACACCTCCTCACTGCCTTTCTTACAGGACAACTTCGCCTCAGGAAGTACCTGTTGAGGTTGAGATTATCGTACACTGACGAGTCTTGGTTATGTGGGGAGGAGGGTGTAACCCCTAAGGAGAGAATGCCTTGGGCGAGAAACTTGTAAGAGTGAGGAACTAGCCTCGTTGAAGCCTTCACAGATATTGCGTTTCATCAGATCTCTGAAACTGGAAGGCGAGCTGCAAAGGGATGGTCAGAACAGCTCTGTGAGGAGGTACAATAGACCTTGAGGTCGCAGTGAGCTGTAACCCCTTCTCAAAAGTGATAGCTGTTCATCAAAATTCGAATGTGAAGATATAATAGTCTTCACCTAGCTTGAGTTGTCTTCTTCATCTATTGAATATCTAGGCAACTGAAAGATTCTCAAGAAACAGGAAACATAAGTTAAGGATCCAGCCCACCAGCATCCGGCAAACATTCAACGAATGAACACCACAATTCATACATTTCACCTTTATAGATTTAGCGGCGATCGCAGACAGTACAAACGCAATTCGAGCAAGAAAACAACGCATAAATACATCATAATTATGCACGAACCATAGAAAAAATCCCAAACGCACAAACTACAGGAAATAATGGTAAACCGGTTGACATTCGATATACCCGACAGAATTCTATGGTATACGCAATACGTCAAATAAATACAGCGAAAATATGCAGGTTGGAAAGTTCATTAGGAGCTATTTCTCGTACCTGTACACGTAACTTACGTTTTTCCAGATAATTATTCTCTAGATACGCGAAGAAGGCTATCTAGCTGTCTTGTTTTGCTAGATTTACCTATAGTTATAGGCGTGTGATGTTGCTACGTTTTCAGCATATTATCGGTAATAATAATTATGGTGAATTATAGAGAAGGCATGGTTGCAATCGGATTCTGGTCTCACGGCAAGATTGAATATCAGGATGTTATTTTTCGAAATTGTGAGTTGGGAAAGGAGGATCATAGTACGACATGAATATGGATGGCATATGATAGAAGGTAATTTTTTATTGGTTTAAAACAACTGAATTCATCATTGACAAGTTGCTTTTTCTTCAATAAAGCATTCGTTAGACCAGTCTTTTGATTAGATTAGATTGGCACCGTAAACTGTATTTTGCCCAGGAAAGTAACTTCCTTCGCAAAGTTGATTATTTTGGCTGGATGCAAGGTCCATTGATTTAGCATTATAATATGTGCTCGGTACTTTATGTGGCAGATCAACAAAACAGGACCCACACTCGTCAGTGTCCGATAAACCCATCCTTAACAGGTGCCTCTTGAGGCGACAGGGTCCTGTTTTTAAGAAAGCCAGTGAGGAGGTGTAATTGCTTCATACCAAGATCCAAATATCTTTTGGATCTTGCTGTTTCAAAGTTCCAAGAAACTTAGTGGAATGATCCATCCCTGGGATATTTCACCAGAGTTTTTCTTTCTCGGCTTTCTCCTTCTCCAGAAACTCCTTATAAGAACATTCGTGCGCCAAGTGTATTGGCTTCTTCGTTTCCTTTGATTCTCGACTGGCCGGAACCCAGATTAAAAAAATGGAAGCAAGCCCTGAGCAGGACTTCTGAGCGCTCGTTCTCTGGTGGAGCAATAGGACTATCATCTCAAAATTCTGTATATGACTTGAAATTGATACTTTATATATAAACAATTAAAAAAATTCAATTCTATGGTCACACTTGAAAATTAAAATAATTAAATTTTATGGTTCTGATGATGCGATCCTCTTGAAATTTGGCATGAACATTCAGTATATCAATCTTTATACCAGGAATAAATTTCACTCAATTCAGATATCTTGTTATGAAAATATAATTTTTTTTTTTCAATATTCAAATTGAATTTTCTATAGTTCGGATGATGCGATGATCTTCAAATTTTGCACAAACATTCAATATATAAATCTCAATTCCAAAAATAAATTTCATTTGATTCGGATATCTTGTTATGGAAATATAAAGAGTCTTTCCTTTAATATTCCAATTGGAATTTCTATGATTCTGATGATGCTATCCTCTTGAAATTTTGCATGAACAATCAGTGTGTCAGTCTTCACTCACAGAATGAATTTCAGTTAAATCGGAAGGTTCGTTATGGAAATAAAAAAATTCTTCTTTTCAATATTCTAATTGAATTTTCTATGGTTCTGTTAACACTATGGCAACAAATTTTGCAAGAGGCTTACTATGAACATCTGGCCGTTGCTGCAATATTTCATTCCGTTTGCTTTCGTTTTGTGTGAAATATTGAGTAACAAAAATTTTGAATGGCCACTTTTTATGGAACACCCTGTACGATTTTCTGGTTTCGAACTTAACCGAGCTATTTGGAGCTGAACACACCCTGAAAATTTCAAGTCTCTAGGACAATCCGTTCGAGAGTTATTGTGCTCACGGACGGACGGCCGGCCCTACAGAATTTGATTTGACCTCATATTTTCCATCAGGGAGTCGAACCCTATCGTTTGAGACCATTTTCGGCTCAAAATTCGAAAATTACAGACATTTGGGCAAAACGATATAGCACTCGTCTAAGTAGAACGAGCGCTCAAAAAGACCTAATTTTTCTTGCCTACCTCATTGAGTTTGTTCCGGCACTCCCAGATCATCTTTGAGTCGATTTGAGCTCAGTGCTTTAATAGCAGCTTGACTATCTGAGTGTATGAATATATCACACTTCTGATAGTTTCTTTCTAGATTTATATCTAGACATCTTTCAATAGCTAAGATTTCCGTTTGAAGGACGCTCATACAGGAGCCTAGCGACAGTGTACACTTGGTACTTGGATCGTATATCCTAGCGCAAGCTCCTGTAGAGGTTTTGGAACCTTCTGTATACCATTTTCCGGTATTTTCTTTGAGGTTAGAGTCGGTGTATTCCCGTTCCTATTCCTCTTCTTTACTTAGCAATGTCCTGAAGTTTTTCTCAGTGCCTACTTTCTTGATCATTACATCAGTAGGGAGGTTCGCAGATGAGATGTAGTTGTTCAGAAGGGACCTGATTCTCTGATTCTTCATAAAGAAGGGTTAGACCTCTAACTTTTTAATTTTCAAGTAATATCCAATGGATTGCAGGCGTGCTTGTTTTTCAGCATGAATCAATAGTATATTAAAAAAAGTGGTCTTCATTGTCTATTTGTGTTGCGAAACAATCGTTTCTATTCTTTAACAAGGGACTATAAGATCGATAACAAATCGACATGGCGGTACAAGTTGAATATTTTTATATTTTGTTGCAATATTAACTATCCTAACGTCATATGTAGAATGAACTTCGTTCCCCTGGATGACGCATGTGTAAATTAGTAACATCGAAGTAAATTTCGCAACGTTTAGATAACGTAAATCTGATAACTGTAGTTGTAGTATGACGTTATAAAAACCCAATTTTTGACCAAACTGGTGCAAATCATGGTTGTGAAGACGATGTTTTGAAGTCGGTGAAGTCACTAACTTTGGTTGCGTGACTTCTTTATATACGTCGAAGCAACGTTTGGGTCTACACTCATTCAGAATGCGAAGATAACTCATGTGGTGGCCCATTTCAAGGTTCCTTCCATTTGCCACCCTGAGCTCATATGACTGCCTCACATTCCAAATTAGTCTGAAATGGTTTCTCTATTCTCCATACCATAACAAGTCGAGCACAGGATGTCCAAAGGACCTTCACGACTTCTAAAACTAATACTCGAATTAAAAAGTTGTATCATGAAAAAATCATTACCAACTGTCAAGGTCCTCATGTAACGTTTTTCTTCTCACGTTCCCACACGCTTACGCTGTTCATTCATGCGAAGGTATTACTATACGGGATGTGGCAATAACGTAATATCGAGCCACAATAAATAAATTATTAATTATGGTTTAACCCACGCCTTAGAGCATCCATTATAATTGCTAATAAAGCGACAGAGTTCACTTTAACATTCACATCGCGGTAAAACCCTCGCTTCTCTTCTTGGATTTAATCTGCCATCTGTCATTTGTTCGTTCATTCATGGGTGCAATTAGAAAGTGCACCTTTGTTCGGTTGGTAATGCGATGGTCTAAGTTGGCGTTGCTCGATTGTTTTTCCGCCATGTTTATGGACGATTCCGTGGTTCAATTAGCGTACGTCTGCGAAGAACATAGAATGTTATGACTGGTACGTCGTCTTCCTAGTAGTAATAATAATTCAAACAGTAATACAAATACGGTTATTCTTGACTCGTTTGATGGATTACGGAGAGGTAAATAGCGGAAACTGGACATTTGTAGAATGACAATCAAGAACTTCCTCACTTTCTGGACAGATGATTTTTATTGGTGAGATTCAGGATGGTGATGAATATTATCATCGGTTCACTAGATGGTATATTCCTTTCACTTCGACAAAAACAATTTTTTTTGCCACAGATGAGCGAGGAAGTTTTCTCAGAAAGAACAGAGTCATCAAGTGTTGTACCTACCTGTGTAACGTATTAAATTGTACTCATTCTGGTATTTTACTTCATCATCTTCATCTCACTTGTTAATTGTGAAGCGTTTTCCAATAAGAGGTGTTATTTTGATATTCAAAGAAAAATGCCATTTTTCAATATAAATGATCGGATGTTTATTTCATTATGAAGAAGAAGCTATGCCGTTAATAGTGAAAATAATATCAGGCAAATGACCACCAGGACCACGCTTACAGGACCATATACTTTTAATGAAATTTTCCATAACCTAATCGCAAAGTGGCTGCCCTATGTCCTCGATAGCCTCACGAATTTCATCTTTGAGGTCTTGAATCGACGATGGGCTATTGGCGTAGACCTTCTCTTTTACGTGCCCCAAAGGAAGAAGTTCCAAGGTGTTGAATCACAAGATCTCGGTGACCAATTGTGATCACCTTTCGAGAGATAACACGGTCAGGATCATTTTCATGCATTTCAACGACCCAATCAGCAAACACTAGACGTTCTTAATGATGGGCCGGCTTGAGGTCTCGTGTTTACTGAATTTTATAAGCCTTATGACCCAAATCTCTATGCAATTACGGTATAATGACTTTTGGTGGAATGCCTTATTCCAAAAACGACGAGGAATAAACAAACCTGGGTTTTTTCAACACTTTCGGCTACAGCAGCAATATTCTCGGCTGTTCTAGCGCGACGTGCACGGGTTTTATTCTTCACATCACTAATTTGTTCCATCAGCTCGAGTTTTTTCACCAATTCTTTATTGCGGTCCGACAAGGTGCTTCACGTGGACCCAAAAATTTCGAGTTTTACGAAGTCTCTGCCAATTTTCACCATTTTTGTAGTGAATTTTAATAATTTCAATGCGTTCTTGAAGCGTGTATCGTTCCATTTTTATTAATGTCAAAGTTTCTACTTGTCAAAGGTCAAAAAATGACAGCTTCAAAGGTGACGTCTACGAAATAGCGGGCTATTCAAAATAACACCTCTTATTGGAAAACCTTTCAGTATCGACAGAATTCATCTGATCTCTCAACCGATTCAGAATGCAAGAATTGCTGATCAAACCTTGGTGGGGTGATTCCTTTCCTATTGCTCAATAACCTCGTCTAATTTATCTAATAGTTTTTGAGATCATGAGTTCCGAGTTGAAAACGAAACGTTTTCGGTATTATATTTGTTTATCATTTGTTTTTTTCTACCAAACGAGCAGACAAAAATGTGAACAGTGTGTATAAAAAACATTTCTGCATATGATACAAGAGCACCACAGAGAAAAAACCTTCTTTTAAAAAATCTGTCGCTCGTATATTATGTTTAGTACTTGAATGATTATATTGTTTGAAGAATAAGCTATTATAAGAACAAGTTTCCTTTTCTTCCATCTGATTTTTCATCTTGAAATTGCTGCTTAAAAAACAACACAAAAAAGCAGAAGTAATGAGTATCCATTCTGAGTCTCAAAATTTAAACACATTTTCACTTTTTCTTGAACTTTCTTCGTTTAATAGGAAAACATCCTTCTTAAAATCAAACAGAGATACATATTTCACCCTGAATATAAATAAATGGTTCGGAATAATGAGGAAAACTTGTAACAAACTCATGTGAAATAAAGAATAAAGCTCGAATATGTAAAAAAAATACTTTCTTATTTCAAGAGAATTGTTCATCATTCCTTAATTATATAATAAATATAGGTATAGAAATAACATTTTTTTTCTTTTTTCAGAGCATCGAGGAACTCTTACATGGAAAGTTTAGGCTTAGGATCAAACATAGAATACGTGAAACCAATGAAAATCAGCCCTTTGCCTCTTCACAACATGACATTATTTTCAACGAAATGTACACTATAGTGGTAAGTTTCATATTTTTATATATGGAAAAACGAAAGTAAAATATATGACAAGAATTTTATCAAAACTTCATTATTATTATTGTTTTAATCGTGTTCATTGAATTTTCATTTTATACCAAGGTTTTTTTATTTTCAATAATTTTTTCAAATTTCCTTCATCATACTCAATTGTTTTGAAAAAGTTTCACGAAATCCTTCCAGAATTGAATATTATTACAAACTCATTTTTCGTATTGCATAACATGCATATCATACATAAATTGAAGCCATTGAAAATCAATTTGTTAATGTCTCACATTTTTTCTAGTATCAAATCAAAATTATTATGCAATATTTCCGTCGGCAATTGCGTGTATCTTCTATTACAGCATAATTTGTTATTGAAATGATGAAAAAATTGAATTAGTATATTCCAGACTAATTATCTGAATGCAATTTTCAATGAATGAGTATAATTTTTATCAAGTATAATTGAAATGATTATACATGTACATAAGAAAATACCGGCTTATTTACCTTAAAATCAAATAACAAATCCATCAACTTTTATCATGAAAGCTTTGATGTGAATATAACAGTACGTTTGAAGAATTGCAATTTTCATTAGAGTAGATTAAGGTAAAATCTGTCGAAGTGTTGTTATTCACAACATTCCGGATATGCTCATCAGCTGATATACAGGGTATCCCGGAAAATGTGGGAAATCTCTCGGATTCAGATAGAACATAAAAAATTAGGATGACAAGTTTCCATAATTTTTTTCCTAGTGGCCCTCCCTACGAAGATACGACCTCCTAAATGACACCACTGAAAATCCATTTTATTGGAATAATTTTCAAACTACTCGATATAATTTGATGAAAATATGATATGATTAATAATACTGAGGAACAATTAAATCACAGCACTCAAATTCCAATTAGCTTGTTCAGTTTACCAGTGGCGGACTGCGTTGTACATTTCATGCTTACTTTTTTAACACCCTGTGTGATGAGGTGCTGAAAAAAAAATTGGATACCTTGAACATTAAGCTAAAGAAAAGGTACTCTTGTTCAGTGTCGATAAAATGAACCGTTTTCGAAAAAAAAATAATGAAAGAAGTAAGTAATTGAAGTTTATTCCACTAAATTGAATTCCAGTGGCGTCATTCAGGAGGCCGTATCTTCGTAGAGGGGGCCGCTAGGAAAAAAAATTATGGAAACTTGTCATCTTATTTTTTTATATTCTATGTCAATCCGAGAGATTTGTCACATTTTCCGGGATACCCTGTATATCACTCAAAGTTGTTTAATAATATCGATTAATCGAAAAAAAATTAATTTCCATAAATATACGAGTACATATTCAATGTATGAAATTCAGTAAAGTGCAAAAATGTCATTCATTTTCTGTCTGATTGGTCGCTATAATCATGTTTACAGTGCGTTTCACTTCTAGTAGCGATTGAAAATTTCCTTTTTTACAGATGAGCCCCTTTTAGTTTATCATACTGGCCATTTTCGAAATAATATGGCCGACATATGGGATCCTCATCCCCACTATGAGATATCTGCTTTTGGAAGAAAGTTCATCTTACAACTGGCGCACGACAACGAATTTATGGTACCAAGTTTGCATGTGAGTATAATTCTTCATTTATCTACCAAAAGGGTGTTTTAAAATTGCGCGTTTCTTTCAAGAATAATTAAACACATAATTTGAAATCATTTTCTAGAACTATGCATCAGTAATTCAAGTATACTCCGTTCACGAAAGTTTGATCCGTCGGTTGGCCATGGAAATTTGCCATATTCCACGTGTGTATATTAAAATTTAAGGTTATGTTGTTTACTGTTTTGTCAGATTAATACGCAATTGTGTCAATATTGCATAAAGTTCTTCGATAACTCACAAGCTCGTCGGACGAGGCCGGGTACATTCGGCAACGTTGACTTTATAGTACGTTATGACAGCAAATACTGCCAACTTCAGATAATAAACAAACGCCTACTATGCTCTCAAACTTTCGTGAACGAACTATATCTCGTTATGACATTTATGTACAAGTTATGATATCTGCCAAATGATCTCCTCTTGCAGCTCTGCAGGCGCCCACTCTTTTGTTGAAATTTTCAATGACATTTTGACATAATTGAGGCTCTATCCTACCGATGATACGAATAATAACCTCGTCTAATGGACATCCACCGAACCGAACGAATAGTGGTTTTAGGTCAATAATTATTATGTTTACCATAAAATTCACGTAATTTTCAGAAATTACTTTTCACAGAACGTATATTTTCATAAAATAATTCATTAATTTGAACTTTGTTATATCGTGTATGAAGCCATTCTATAAATGGCATACCTACATCAAACTTCTCAAATGTCAAAATATCCAGACCAATTCAGTACGCCATCTTACTTCATTCATTCTTGAAAAAAAACGCCCTTTACTTCATCATCAGTTTTGAAGCTTGAGAGAAATTTGCTGTCAATAAGGAAACCTTTGTTCTTATCGTTTTGCCAAAATGTCTGGAAATTCACCGAAAAATATCTTAAAACAAATATGATTCAAGTTATTTGGTCGCATTCCATTACAACGTTGAGTGTGTTGGTGCGATAATAACTTGTCCGAAGAGCAGGACAGGGTAGACCACGGGTAACAACTGCCATTCAAGAACGTTACTTGAGAGTTTCTCTGTTGAGACAACAGTACGCAACCGCTCGCCACCTTCAAAATCAGCTTGAGCAAACTCATGGGGTGCAAATTAGCACTCAGACAATAAGAAATCGCCTCAGAGAATATGATTTTAGCCCGTGTCGCGGCAAGAGGCCCAGCTCTTACCCAGCCCATCGAAGGGCGCGTTTGGATTTTGCGAGAGAGCATATCCATTGGGAAGAGGCTGATTGGGAAAGAGTTCTCTTCACAGATGAGTCTAGATTCTGCCTTTACCATTGTGATCGACGTTCCCTTGTATACAGACGTCCACATGAAAGATATGCTCAGTCCAATTTCCTGAATACTACTGGTTTCGGGGGAGGATCGATTATGGTATGAGGTGGAATATCTTTGACTGCTCGCACAGACCTAGTGGTCGTTGATAATGGAGCTATGAATGCTGATAGGTATATAAGGAACATTCTGAAGAGCATGTAGTGTTATCTGCCCCATACATTGGTGAAAATTGCATTTTTATGGACGATAATGCCAGACCCCATCGTGCACGCATCGTTCAGGAGTACCTTGAAGAGGTTGAAGTCTCTCGTATAGAATGGCGAGCAAGAAGTCCAGATCTCGATCCAATAGAAGGCTAAGAAGTTCAGAAAATCATCCAGCTACTCTTAATGATTTAGGAATCCAACTCAGAGAAATCTGGGAAGAATTAGATCAGAACATTTTAAGATGACTCATTTTGAGTATGAACCGTCGTTGCCGAGCTGTAATTAACGCAAATGGTGGAAATACCAAGTATTAAATCACTTATCAGCATTTTTCACATAAGATTCGGTGAAATCCTGAATTTTTCTTCCATTAAATGTGTCTTGTTTCGTTCAAAACCTTCCCGAGAAAACATAAAAAATAAGTGATAAAGTCAATGTAGGGTAACTATCATTAAAATTGAGATTTTCAGAATGTGCGTAAATTTTTTGCGCAGTGTATAAACATGCCCAAGTCTAGCTCTCCAAGCTGACATTTTCTATAACGTCATATATGCAAGGAATTCTGAAGGTTCCTAAAAATTAGGATATCCTCCCTCATAAATAAAAAGAATCAGCTTAAGAATCAAATCCTATTTCGAAACAGATACGACTAACAACCCATGCAGTCTTCGTCCGCCTACAAGCAATGCTAATTTGAAAGTAAGGAATAAATCTCAATTGAATCTTCGAAGTACTAGTACTCCCAGAACGCATCTATCATTTACCGCCCATACAAAAGTAAACAGATCTAACAACAGACCCATAGCGACTTTGACACATGTTGAATAATGGCAAACATTCATCATGCAAAATAACGTGGATTAATCAACGCTTCGAGTGAGGTCTAAGACGAGTTCACTGATCTATTTACGATGATTGTCAGGGTTTTTTACTCTATATGGTTTTGTGCGAGGAGAAAGATGATCTTTTTCATATATACGTTATTGGTAGAGCTTTCATCTTCGTCATTATTTTTTTGTCAGATGAAGAACTTCTAGAGTATGGTTTTCTATGGCACAATATCGTATGACGTTGAGTGATTTTATGATCAGCGTACATCTGTACTTATACTCATTATATTCCGTTCAACGTTCAAAACAGCATTCGTCAGCTGTCGTCAGGAAAACACTTCAAACTTTCAACTTTCAGAAAAGCAAATTTCATCACTCTTTGAAAATGTTTTCATATTTCTCAGGAAACAATTATTAATGACTTGGATCTTTTGATTGAATCAGTTGTCATACATTTCATTTGATCTTGTTCAAACTGGATCCTATTATTGGAGCCCAGATGTTTAGAGATCAATAGTGGGTTGGCCGAGGGGATAACAGGTAATTAACATAGAAGCTGCTTTCTATAATTTCCTACGATTCCGTTTTCTCTTCTTTGGAGGGTCCACCCCAAAAAATCCTATGCCCTTCATTCAAAGCATGTTGACAAGCTTTGATTTATCAGAATTTTCTTTTGAGCTAATGTTCTTAGATTCTAACATTTCTCCTACATACGCAAGCACACTCACAAGTTATTTCATAAGCGATTTCAGGTGAGTTAATTTTCTTGAGTATCTTGAGTCTTGAATGCTGTTCTCACATTGAACTTATTTCCAATTCTTCTTATGTTCTCAGATAACCCTTCAACATTGGTATTATATTGGTGGACAATTTGTCTGGATAGATTGCACTGCAACTCTTCACTACGTTGAACAATACTCAATTATTTATACTCTCAGGTCCGCAATGCCATTCTTGATATCCGTAATGATATCTAAGCTAACCTAAAATTTCTTCGAAAAGAATTGAACGGAGCTGAAGGTTCGCATGATTGTTACAAAACATTTCAAATACGGGACAAATGTAAAGAGACAATTCTTATTAATGTCAACCAAGAAGGATCCCTGCAGGGTTTTCCATTTAGCAATTGAATTTGAGTGTTCCATAGAATATGGCCATTCAAATTTCTCAATGTCTCAGAAAATAAGAAACCAATCGGAATGAAATGTTGAGGCCAAATGCAAGATGCTCATAATAAGCTTCATGAAAAATTCTGTGGCCATAGTGTGAACGAAACTATAAAAAATTCACTTGGAATATTGAAAAGAAGAAACTTCGTTTTTCCATAAAATAGATATTTGATTCGAGTGAATTTTTTTTGTGGATGGAGATCGATGTTCTGAATGTTTATCCAGAATT
The DNA here is from genome assembly GCA_013421045.1 of Propylea japonica. Lineage (NCBI taxonomy): Eukaryota > Metazoa > Arthropoda > Insecta > Coleoptera > Coccinellidae > Propylea > Propylea japonica. The sequence goes on along the minus strand of CM024242.1, from coordinate 82,456,637 downwards.
TTGTGGCCATAGTTTCAACAGAACCATAGGAAATTCAATTGGAATATTGAAAAGAAAAATATTTATATTCCATAACAGAATATCTGATTCGAGTGATATGTATTTTGAGAATGAAAACTTTTATACTGAACGTTCTCGCAAAATTTCAAGGGGATCGCATCATAGGAACCACAGAATTCAATTGTTGTTATTATTTATTTTCTACATATTTCATTTTTTGAATAAATTCGAGAATATCATTCCGATTTTGTTGAGATTTTGCATTTATATATTTGATCGATTTCAAACCCCATATAAAATTTTAAAATAATAGTCTTATTACTCTTATTGCTCAAGGCTTTTCTTGGCATTTTTTTTCATCGAACCGAATTTCCTTCTATTCGTTTATTTGGTTTGTTATCTCGAAATTGGAACTGAAAAAATTAATTAATAGATATAGAAAAACCACGAAAAAAGCTATAAGTAGGTGATATAAATATCACCTCTTTGACACAAATAACAGTCATATTCGAAAAGAGCTGCTCTAAAACAAGAGGGTTTTCAGATCAGGTCTGGTTCTCAGAGCAAAGATATTTTTAAACCTCAGATGTTGACGGAACTCTCCACAAACCCAATAGGTATACCTACATCTCCCATAGGTTTAAACAGCTTGATTTCACCCTGAATATCGAATTCAATTTCTAAATAATTGAAATGAAAAGTTCATAATTATATGGTATGAGAAAAACACTAAGATGCTCTCTTGTACTGAGTTGTCATCGAAAAAGATCACTGCCTGTAGTTTCATAGATTTCTATATATGTTACAGTTCTCTTTCAATTTACCGGGAATCATTTCCACATAATAAACCACTTGTTTCATTATCTCATCCCTGTTTTTCAACTGATATGACAAATAAGAAAGGCAATACCATTGAATCAAGAACCTACCAATCCAGATATCTGGCGCCGTACAGATTCTTCAGGGGATGCAGACTCAATTTGGACCGACTGAGTTTATTGGTTTGTTTATGCGAAGATTTAATATCCCACCCGAAGGAAGATTTGATGGCATGTTGATGGAATGGCTCAATTTAAAGACTGTTGTTATTCTGTTTTCGCGTGCATCCACGTTTCCAAGAGTAAACTTTGAAGCGTATGTATATAATTGGGAATAAAAACGGTTTTAATGACTTCTTTGTTGCTTCGACTGTCTCTGATCTCCGTCTGCTTCATCGTTGCGATTTGAATTGTTCGCTTTGTCATTAAAAACGTCTATTGTTGGTGTCTAGAGTAGAAATGGAATTCTGCAGTAGGTATTCTTCAACGTCTCAGAGAGTTATAATATGGATATAACGAATTGAATTCTATGGAGCACCACGTAATATCTATTCTTCAAGTAATATTGGTGGCCAAAATATTCGTGATTATTTCGCCTACTAATACCAGGAAGCTTTTGAAGCTGACACAAGCTGAGCTTCAGGTGATGGGGAGACTGCTGATGGGACAATGTCGGTACAAATATCAAAGGAAAGTCAGCAGATGAGATTTGCAGTTTCTGTGGATAAGAAGCAGAAACAGCTGAACTCATGGTTAACAATGTCCAAAGTTGGCTGGCCTAAGAACAATTGATATGGGCAATCCGGTCCTGAAAACCCAAGAGGTAGCGGCGAAGGCTCTTAAGGAAGTTTTCTGTTTTATCTACGGCATTGACGACCTCCTTGGTTTTCCATGAATTTCGATACTGGTGGAGCCTTTGGATTGTTTGCTAGTTTGATTTTAACATTTTTTATGTGTGACACTCCACAACTTCTTTATAACTTAACCAATTCTGGTTTCCTCCAAAAAATAACATTTCGCCACTGACCTAACAACCTAGGAGCCAATCTCTGTGTTCCTGGACTCCCTATAGACAAGCATTTATGTGTCTGAAAAGTTACCGGGTAGTTCTGATGGTCTCCTGGATCGGAAATTGGCTCTAGCAAGTTTACACCGTATTGTGGTACTCGAATTTAGTTCAGTCAGTTAGTTTAGTTTAAAAAGGGGTTACAGTTCACTGCAACCTCAAGGTCTATTGTGCCCCCTTACAGTTCCAGAGATCTTATGAAATCTCATATCTGTGAAGGCTTCAACGAGGCTAGTTCCTCACTCTTACAAGTTTCAAGCCCAAGGCATTCTCTCCTTAGGCTCGCAATGTCAAAGCATTCCGTGACTAGGTGAATGGAGGTTTCTTCCGCCTCCCCACAGAACCTGTACTCATCAGTGTCCGATAATCCCACCCTGAACAGGCTCAGGCCTAAGTACTAGTGTACCGTGGGTGTCGGAGGAGGAGGGACAGATTCAGTCTATTAACACGTGATTTAAAAGACTGGAGGTTCACATTCTGGGAAAAGGCGTGGGCAGGAAGTTGGTTCCACACTCTAGAGACCCTTGGGATGAAAGTACGGGAGAAGGTCGATGTTCTATGCGTGGAGAGTTGGACGGTAAAGGGATGCATGTGCGATGTTCTTCTTGTGGTTTTGTTGGGATTATCCGAGGGAGGGACAATCGATGCCAATTGCTCGGAACACAGGCCGTGATATTATCGGTAAAATAGCGAAAGGTCACCCACGGCACGTCGATGGGCTAAGGAGGGGAGATTCCTTGTTAGATTGGGATCATTAATGAGTCTGATTGCCTTCCTCTGGATGGAGTCGAGGATTTTAAGCGTTGATTTGGCTGCCGCTCCCTATATGTGGGGCAGTACTCCATGCACGGTCTAATCTGAGAGACATACAGAGTATAAAGGTTAGGGGGGGAGAAGTATTTTCGTGCTCGAAACAGAAATCCTAACTTTTTAGCAGCCGATGAGGCCACAGAAGAAACCTGCCTGTGCCAGCTGAGGTCCCGCTCGTACGAGATGCCGACGAGATCGAATGTCTCCATGTTTCCCAAAATATTTCCGCTCATCTGAATGCGGTGGGTGTTGGCAACCTTTTTACGTGATAACTGGCATGATTGAGTTTTGGATGAGTTAAATTGCACCAGGTTCTTGGCGCCCCAATCAAGAATTATTTTGAGGTCACAGGAAAGGGATTCGTGCATGGCCTGACGCCTGCTGTTCAGCTCGGTCTCGGGTACACCCCTAGGTGCTTCCTGAGGCGACAGTGTCCTGCAAGGAAGCCAGTGAGGAGGTGTAATCATTTCTTACCAAGATCCAGATATCTTTTGGATCCCGCTGTCTCAAAGTTCCGAGGGAAATTATTGGAATGATCCATCCCTGGGAGATTCCGCTAGAGTTTGTCCTTCTCGGCTTTCTCCTTCTCCAGAAATTCCTTCCTATAGGTACATTTACCTATACCACAGAAGGGTTCTAGGCCAATGAGTAACATTCGTGCGCCCTCTTTGGCAAGTGTATTAGCCTCTTCGTTTTCTTTGATTTCCGAGTGGCCGGGAACCCAGATACTCGAATTTAGGACACTTGATGAGTTCAGACTGAGAACCAAATGTAATATGGAAATGAAAATAACAAACTTGCGACAACTTATGTTAAAGTGGAACAAAAAATTCAATGAAGGAAAGTAGTATTCGTCTTCTAATATAGGGTACCCACGTGTAACATATCATAATTTCGATCATTTCGAGCTTAAGTGATTTTCGAGTATCCCATTAAATAACTGTAGAGAATGAGGATCTCGAAGGGTCATCAACTCCTTTCATAGGACCCTTCTGTGTCATAGGAAAAACTCCTATGAAAGTATTCAAGAGACCATTTCTACAATATGAATTCCCAATTTTGTTCTTGAATTTCAAGGCAGTCTCGACTGTTCCCATAGATTGTACTAAGTAATAATAATACTCTCGATTACTTTACACCAACATTTTTTCGATCATACCATGGGAGAAGAGTACCTAATCGAAAACACTTTCGTACTCGAACAATACGCATAGAACCATTACAAGCTCTATAAATAGAATTGCAATTACTGCAAGGCCTCAGGCTCATCTTGGTCGATCGCAGAAACGAACCATGATAAGTGACCGTAGCTAGTCTTCAGTGTTAACCAGACGCATCAGAATGACCAATATAATCTACCGAAGAGCCCTGCAGCAGCATCGTGTGCAATTTATGATTGCGGCATGATTGGTCTTGCTTGGCCAGAAGGTCACATAGCGTCTGCGAATGCGTATATCATAGATTCGATGGTGTACAGGACGATATCGTAGGATTTCTTGAGTTTCTCTGGGAAGCAGATTTTCTGGAAGTTTATAGTTTGGGTAGATTTTGGACTCATTGGCCTCAATACTACGTAACGAGATTCATCGAACATAACTCAGAATATTTACTCAGATGGTTACTAGACGCTGTTCATCATCTACATTTTTTTCATTATTACTTGATTCAATTACTTATTCTTCAGGAAACTCAGAAACGTATCTAATGGGTCGATTACATTGATATACAAGTTGCTACTGAGCGAATCTAGAAGCGAGTGAATTAGCTTGTGAGATTGTGATGATTACACACCAAACTGTCTACTCGCTGAGTAGCCAACAATCTAGCGTTCCACGTGAGGTTTATGTTTGTATCGTTTTCAAGCAAGAACCACCGAGTAGAAACTAACAGATTGTTTAGTAGCAACTGTGATTACACTCGGCTTGTTTAAATGCCAACAAGCCAAGCGATTTATCGTGTAAAGTAGCCCAGCTTTCAACTTTGATCGCAGCTTTTTTACAATCTGATTGTTGGCTGGTAAACACGATTACACTGAGCGAATTTACAATCAGCTACTTGTAAATTATCTCAATGTAATCGACCCATAAGCTCGAAATAATCGAAATGAACTGCCCAATATATGTATTATTGCAGATGTACTTTATCGAATACTGTTTTTCACCATTGATTTTTTCTGCCACTTTGATATAAGCTGTCATAAATTTGTTATTTAATTTAACAATTTTTGCACAATGAAATCGAACCCTGTCAGTCTCAGATGTCCGACCTCATCCAAGAATAACTTATGGTCGCTTAAATTCCAGTACCATAACAAAGCATACACTTGCTAGAACCAATACGCAATCCACAGATCCTTAGCGGTACCCAGATAACTTTCCAGGCACCTTTAGGACGTCTACATGAAGCCTAGTAGGCCAAGCATAGAGGTTTTTTACGTGACAAAAATACTACCTGAAATCTGACTGTGCAGTCATGCAATAGGTATTTCTACAAGTTTTTCATGATAAATTCCACTCCTGAATCGTCTTAGGTTTTTTTTGAGAAGCGAAAAATGGCCAAAAAATCCAAAATTTTGCTTTTTCGCTCATAAAACGTGAAGTATTGATCTGATCGAAAAGCTGTTGAGGCATTTTTTGTAGAGAATTCATAAACAAAAAAAATGAGAGGTGACACGTCTCGAGCGGATAATTAGTTTCGAGAGAAAAGTCCAAAAAACTGGAAAAAATCATCAATTTTTCGAAAATTCATAACTTAGTCAATTTCTGAGATGAAGCGTAGTTGCTCTGAATTTAAGTAGTTATCAACATATACTTTATTGGTGCACAATTACAAAGCTGTCGGATAAATAGTTTTTTCACAATCGCAGTTTTCCGAATTCGAAGTACTTTTTTCAAGAAGGTCGTGATACTCGGCTACTTGTCGGATTTGAATTTTACAAAAAAGCATTTTAAAGAAGAAATAACATTCTTCAAATCGTTTATTCTCTCGATACAGACCGATAATGTTTAGTGGGTGAAAAATTGCGTCAAACAGAAGCAAAAAGGCTCGAATGCATCAAACTACACCATTTCCAAGTGTATTTCAGAAAGCGTCAATTGTATTTCAGAATAGTCAATTGTATTTCAGAAAGCGTCAATTGTATTTCAGATTAGTCAATTGTATTTCAGAAAGCGTCACTTGTTTTTCAGATTAGTCAATTGTATTTCAGAAAGCGTCAATTGTATTTCAGATTATATCATGTATTTCAGAACCCGTCATTTGTAATTCAGTGATGTTTTCTGAAATACAATTGACGATTTCTGAAATACAATTGACTATTCTGAAATACAATTGACGCTTTCTGAAATACAATTGACTATTCTGAAATACAATTGACGCTTTCTGAAATACAATTGACTATTCTGAAATACAATTGACGCTTTCTGAAATACAATTGACGCTTTCTGAAATACAATTGACGCTTTCTGAAATACACTTGGAAATGGTGTAGTCGCGGAGTGGGAGTCGCCCGCTAAGCGAGGGGAAAACTGTTCACCTTATATCTTTCGCGCGTCGCGTAGCTGGCGACTCCCACTCCTTGACTAGTTTGATGCATTCGAGGCTTTCTGCTCCTGTTTGACGCCGGTTTTCACCCACTAAACATTATCGGTCGGTATCGAGAGAATAAACGATTTGAAGAATGTTATTTCTTCTTTAACCCTTTAGTGCCCGACGGTACTCCTGTGTACCAACACTTTGACACGTCGTAAAACTACACAGGATGCAAACTAAGGTCCGGCGCCCCGACGGTATATTTCAGTACCATTCCTGATCCAATAAGAGTATCGATAGTTTCCGTAGCGCCTATAAAACTTAGTGTACTCGTTTGTACATTGTTAGATCCAGTGTGCTCTGACGTTTTCGCATTATTATTTTATATTCGTTTCTGCATTTGGTTTCCGATATATTGCTATTTTTCTTTGTGAATATTGTTGCTGGTGACTATACTGAGTAAGTTTATGCTTGAAGAACATTCGAATTCTTTTTGATTAGATAATTCCCATTTTTCATCAGGACGCAGAAGTACCGTCAGGAAACATGGAGAACAAAAAATCAGTTACGAAGTACATACGGAGTAATTCGCAGGTCACGTAAATGGTGGCATAGACTATTCTGGGGATTTCTTGACATGGCATTCGTGAATGCTTACATAATATACAACATGCATTTGAAAAAATGTCCACATTGGAATTTAGAAGATTTGTTTCTTTAGGGCTCATGTCGATGATTTAAAATGTTAGGAACAGGAAATATGGACAAATAGTGAAGAGACGGAAATACAATTATAATGTACCTGATGACATGAGGCTTGGAAATCGTGGATCTCATGGGTTGTATTCACGAATAACAGAGGAAGGTGTGAAATGTGCAGGCCCTGTATTCTGGACAAGTGATCTTTCGAAGCGTATACGAACTCCATTGCGCGGTGTGTATTTTTGTGGGTAAATGAGCGACTCGCGCAATGAAGTTCGTATACGCTTCGAAAGATCACTTTCGAGAATACGAGGTCAGTTCGCGTGGAATACAATCTCGACCTCAGAGCAAATGTTCAGCATGTGGTTTATTCTTGTGTTGAAATAAAATTGTGTTTCCTTGAGTACCATATAATGGACTGATTAAGATATATAATTATAATACTTTAATTTTTCTAATATCTACTTTTTTAATTTTGTGAAAAAATTCCATGATAAAAGTGAGAAAAATATTTTAGTTAATGAGAGTTGTTTTGACACGATGAATGATATTATTCCTGACGGTACTCAGAAGTCCATTTTTTGTTTTTTTTTTAAATATGAAAATTAAATTCTGAAAAAAATTTTGTGTTATTTCAAAGCCCTCTACAAACGAAAAATAGAAAAAAAAATTAATAATTCACTTTTTTTCGTACTTTGGGCACTAAAGGGTTAAAATGCTTTTTGTAAAATTCGAATCCGACAAGTAGCCGAGTATCACGACCTTCTTGAAAAAGTACTTCGAATTCGGAAAACTGCGATTGTGCAAAAACTATTTATCCGACAGCTTTGTAATTGTGCACAAATAAAGTATATGTTGATAACTACTTAAATTCAGAGCAACTACGCTTCATCTCAGAAATTGACTAAGTTATGAATTTTCGAAAAATTGATGTTTTTTTCCAGTTTTTTGGACTTTTCTCGGAAACCAATTATCCGCTCGAGACGTGTCAGCTCTCATTTTTTTGTTTATGAATTCTCTACAAATAATGCTTTAACAGCTTTTCGATCAGATTAATACTTCACGTTTTATGAGCAAAAAAGCAAAATTTTGGATTTTTTTGGCCATTTTTCGCTTCTCAAAAAACCTAAGACGATTCAGGAGTGGAATTTATCATGAAAAACTTGTAGAAACTACCTTTTGCATGACTGCACAGTCAGATTTCAGGTAGTATCTTTGTAACGAAATCGACCTTTCGATAGCTCTATTGCTTGGTCTATAGAAACACGGAGATTGGCTGTTGGGTCAGTGGCGAAACGTTCTTCTTTTGACGAAACCAGAATTGGATTGATTATAAAGAAGTGGCGTGAAATCGTAGCTGTTTGGCATAACATCCTAGGATTTTGCCAAAAGGTTTGAAGCGTTTTGACCGTCCTGGTGTAATCAGTTCCGTGAATCGTTTGGATAAATATCCATCCATGTGGTTTACTGATAGATCAAAATCAGAGAGAGGTATGAGGGTAAATGGACCTAAACTCAACTAAGAATCTCTGAACTCTGGAAAGGGAGCCCTCTTCTTTACAGCCAGAGATACTTGCAGTCTACATATGCAATCAGAAGTGTCTTGAAAGGAACCTTAAGGACGCACAGACAGCCAGGCTACTCTGAGATCCTTGGAATTACAGTTCCAGGGATCTCTGCTGGCTCGGTAGTGTTGTAACACCATAAAGCAACTGGCAAGTGGCAATTGAGTGATTCTATCTTAGGTGCCAGCGCATTGGGATGTTGAAGGAAATGAAACATCCATGAACTTGCAAAAAGTGCTTCGAGATTAGCACCTGCTGGATCTGAGCCTTTTTATGGGCTATGGAAAAGACCAATATAAGGTAGCTGTCCAGCAATGGGAGTAGAATACAGAATTACCCTCTAGAGAAACACTCCTGGACTTACTCAGGCCAAAAATTTCGTGTTGATCACTCAGAGCAGAAAGCTCCTGAAGCTGTCATGAACTGATCTTCGGGTTATGGTGTACTGTAAATATTGCATCAACTAGAAGAATGGCTTTAGTTATAAAGATTTGACGGAACTTCACGCGCTTTAAAAGATGTTGATATCAACTTTGCAAAACAATCCAGTTCATCAGTACGGAAATCAACATTTCTCTAATAACTCATTATTATTATAACTGAAGTCGGTATGGTTAGGTTAGCCATCCAAAAACTGCGAAATGTTCTTTTTAACGAAATCAGAAATTGTTTAGTTATGAAGAAGTTAAAGTATGAAGATTGCGTAAAGCGCATCAAGGTGGACACCTGCTGGACCAGGGTCTTTCTGTGGGCTAGGAAAAGACCAAGGTAGAGATTCACCAATGGAAAAAAATAAATAATAAAGAAAAACTCTTTAGAGAAACACTCCTCGACTCAGGCCAGAACAATCGTGATGATTTTTCCTACCTATGCCAGTATGCTTTTCAAGCTGTCACGAGCTGAGCTCCGGGTGATGGTAGGACTGCTGAAGGAGCACTGTCGGTACAAATGTCATGCGTATGGGAAAGTCAGTAGATGAGAAGCAGAAACAGCTGAACAAATGGTATCCAAGAGTGTTCAGAGCTGGCTGGCTTAAGAACAATTCATATGGGAAAAACGATCCTGGACACCCAAGACTTAACAACCAAGGCTTTTAGGTAGGTTGTCGGTTTTATCAACGCCATTGACGACCTCCTTGGGTTTCCACGAATGAGTAAGTAGAGAATAAAGATCTGCATGGTCGCAATTTTCGGAAGGTTAACCTAGCCATAAGGACCCTAGTTCTAATAAAAAAGTAATAATAATAATTGAAGATGCGGCGGAACGTAACGTTTCAATAGAGGATGAGAACCACCTGGCAGAACAATTCAAATGCTTCACCAGTATTGAAATCACCATTTTTGCTATTCTAATACATAAAATACAGAAAGTTGTTATGGAAATAAGCCGTCCACCATGCGCATCTATTCAATTGAGTCATATCGCCTCATTATCTCAAATCTATGCGAATATTACGCAAAGATGCTTTCCGTTCAATGGCTTTACGCAAAAGAGACTCCTTATTTACAACTTTAACAGCGCAAAGGTGGGTTTGTTCGACTATAGCGTTTAAATCTCGGTACACCTGTGCTTTATGCAAATTTCGGGCTGGAATCCTTTAGCTGGACTTCGGAAACGTCGCTTGAACAGGAGTTAATATTGCGTGACGTAGGAAGATGGCGTTTTTTTGTTTCGACTCTATCGGTCAGCGTATCTAATGAACGTTAACTCGGATGACGTATGATTTCGAACGTATATTTGTGGTCGGATAGAATGACAGGTGAAAGCGTATTTCTGTCTGTTTTGTGGAAGGCATGGGACGTGATGAATGTTCGTTAATGATGTTACGTCATGGTTCCTTTGAATTGTGCCAGTTAGATGTTATAGTAGAGGTCATAGGAGGCAGTTGGTGTGTGAAACAGAATCTATTTTTCAAGTTTTCAAGTTGAAATTTGAAAAAATGGTACATTCATTAACTCCACAGTCCTTTTCTGTGGCAACCTCTATATTTGTTCTATAAACCGTTCAATATTTTGGTGTGAAAGATGAATCTTTCTGAAGTATCGCTATAAAGAAAACGATGTTGATGAAATTTATACCTGGTCAAAAAAACCGAAACATAGTGTGGTAGACTTGCACTCATTTTCAGATGAATATGAACCAATGATGCTTTCGCCCCAAAAGCCGCACCAAACATATGTTGACGCATCAACAATGAAAACAGTTTCACTATTTTCAGCAATGCACTTGCGTATACTACTGTTGGTCCTTCTTTGCAGCCAAAATTTGTCTCACATTTTCGTGCAATTTTCGACCAATTGTCTTTGTTTTAGACATGAATTTTCAATAAACCCAACGCTATACAAGTGTAGATCGATTCAGTTCTTTCAGCGGAGATAATATAAGGGTTTTCCAATAAGAGGTGTTATTTTGAGATTCAAAGAAAAATGCCATTTTTCGGAGGTCATTTTGTTATAAAGATTACCGTTAATACTGGAAAATAACATCAGGCGAATGACCACCACGACCACGCTTACAGGACCATATCCTACTAATGAAAATTTTCATAACCAAATCGCAAATGTCGGCTCTATGTCCTCGATAGCCTCACGAATTTCATCTTTGAGGTCTTGAACCGACGCTGGGCTATTGGCGTAGACCTTCTCTTTCACGTGGCTCCAAAGAAAGAAGTCGCAAGGTGTTAAATAACAAGATCTCGGTGGCCAATTGTGATCACCTCTTCGAGAGATAACACGATCCGGAAACTTTTCCCACAAAAGATCAATGATAATAATCAGCCGGCTTGGGTTCTTGTGTTAACTGAACTTTATGAGCCTTAAGAACCAAATCTTCATGCAAAATACGGCACGAGCATATCACTTACTTGTCCCAACAGCCCGAATTTTTTCACCAATTTCTTATTGCGGTCCGACAAGGTGTTCACGACGACCCAACAATGTTCGAGTTTTACGAAACGGTCTCTGTCAAATTTTCACCATTTTCATAGTAAATTTTACTCATTTTAATGTGTTCTTGAAGCGTGTCTCGTTCCATTTTTATTTATGGCGTAGTTTCTACTCGTTGAATGTCAAAAAATAGCTCTTGGGTTTTCCGAGCCCCAGATGCGACAAGGTGCTTCACGACGACCCAAAAATGTTTGAGTTTTACGAACCGTCCCTGCCAAATTTCCACCATTTTACAGTGAATTCTATTCTAAATAACACCTTTTATTGGAAAACCCTTTATTGAATTTTGTGGCAGAATTGAAGGACATGTATTTTCAGATACAAACTTAACCGATAGATAGTCCAACCTCTATATCACTTTCTTCTAGCAGATCTAAATGAACCAAATCTCCGTAAGATAATAAACGACTAGTAAATACCTTAAGTCGCTTGAATACCCATAAACCAGATTTATTCACTTCAGAAAGACGCGCAGTGTTTCATGCGTACCAGGTATTCCATTTTAATTCATAAATACCACTCGTGAGTGTAATATATTCATATTATAAGGGAAATTAATCGGCAATTGCGATACGAGTAATTTGAATCGATTTCCTGATTAATAACTCCGCGTTAGATTATTTGAATATATTTTATAGTCGTGCTAATTGATGATGACTTCAATAAATGTGTCTTAATTTCATTGGAATGATGAGATGAAGAATTATAGTAGAAACTTGTAGATAGAAACTGATGCTCATGACTTTTTTCCGCAGAAACTAAATTCCACTTTGGTATATTCAGAATAAGTAGTTCTTCTTCAATGAATGCAATATATAGATTAGATTAGAGGTGGATCTATAAGACTGAGTATACCCCACAGCATCTCGACCTCAAGATCTATTGTGCTACACTATTTCACCATTCCAGCCTTTTTTTGGCCCTTGGCCTTTTTCCAGGATCTAATCCTCCTCTTTTGGTACCATTACCTGAATGCCTTTGTTGGGTTTCTTTCCAAATGGCCAAATGTCAATTTTGGCTTATAATTCGAAAACAAAGACGAATGAGCAATGCGGTTGACGGCATAATGAGTTCAACAAAAGATCACCTCAATGTGCCATTCATTCTTCTCTATCTGTAAGGGTTGTTCACCATTTTGGCCACCCTGTTCAAACCAAAGGCAGTTGATGTCACAATTTATTGACAATTAAATGCGTTGATTCACTGAACAGCCACGAAATCATTCAATGTAATCGTTATTATTTTTATTGTTGCAGATAAGTCACGTGAGCGAGAATTATTCCCATAAGAAGGCAGATGATTCAGGACTACATGGTTGTTATTACTCTGGAAATGTACAGGGTGATTCAGAATCAGACGTCGTGGTGTCACTTTGTAATGGAATGGTAAGTTCAGAAATATCTTATGAAAGTTGATAATATTCACTTGAATGTCATGAGTTTTACACCTCATCAGAAGAGCTACGAAGAGAAACTGTCTTTTTCGTGATAGCAGAAAGTTACTCATATAAGATGAAATGAGGAACGTAACTTACGCCGAGGAACCATGTTTCATCAATAATAACTGAAAGATAAATTATTTTCAATGTAGAAAATAGTGCATTCGAATATAATTATCAGACTGCATAAATTCAAGAGTAATTAATAATATTAGTAACGTGGTATCTGAGTTTGAAGTTTGAAGGCCTTCAACTGCCAAAATGAAACAGGAATTTATTTTCGAATGTGTTCAGGTGAAAAAGTAGAGAAAACAAGATGCCTAATTAATTCAGATATGCATAATTAATTCCTCAATTCAGTTACCTTACTAAAAATTATTTAATTCACCTTAATTATATACGTTATTGATTATTTTCATCACTTAACGTAGTTCAAATGATCACCTTATCAAAAAAGACATATATGCAAATCTTTACAACGACCTTCAAGTCTTGTATAGTTTGAAGCAAAAAAGCAATTAAAATACTAAAAGCTACAAAGTCACCCTGCAAAAAAAGGTGAAACAAGGTGTCTACAAATTACATCACCAATTTTCAACACCACTCAAGAGATAATGCGAAAAGATAAAAGGATCTCTAGTTAATTAATGATATATCCATTCAGACATATCTTCGACTAATTTCAGCTCTTCGATGATACTTCTTTGATGCCCAATTAACCAATTATCTAATCAGTCTTCGTAATCGATCTGTACATTTGACCTATTAGACTCTATTATCTCGGCATACACAATTCCTTTTAATTATGGTTTTCCGCGATGGAACTCACGATTTTCGTAGATCTTATCTGGAAAATGATATGGTATTATATGGGAGCTAATTGGTTTGAAACACTCCTCTTGCTTCGGAAAGCTTAATGAGTTGTAGATGATGATTGGATCGATTGATAGAATAGTTGGTGGTGTTGATTAAGAATGAAGTTTTTTTAAATCGATATTTAGGGCGAAATACCGATGTTCAAATCTATGGGTGATGATTATCTATCTGTAGACAGTATAGAGATTCTGAAAGATCATCTACTTGGTTAGCCAGATCTTTTTGATAAACCCTACTGGCTTTAGAGCAGGTCTTTTCGAATATGGAAGGAATTTCGAAGCATAATTTTATTGTGATTGTAATTCGTGGCACATTATATTGCTTATTACTTTTTCGTGGTTCTCCTATTTTTGTTGATTTGTTTCTTCAGATGTAATTTCCAGATCACAATTCAAATGACACGATAAATATATATATATAATATATATATATAGAAAATTTGCTTAGTCTTTGAAAAAATCAAACCATATAAATTCTTTACTTCTACGGGGAGCGTACCCGTTCACATTTTACTCTGTTAGTACTATAATACTCTTGTAGATTGTTTGATACGAGAAATTTTATAAAACCATATCAAAGAATTGATACATACGACTTTATTCTTCGATGTGGATATAAAGGGTTTTCCAATAAGAGATGTTATTTTGATATTCAAAGAAAAATGGCATTTGTCAATATAAATGATCAGATGTTTATTCATTATAAAGGAGGAGCTATGCCGTTAAAAGTGCAAATAACCACCACGACCACGCTTACAGGACCATCTCCTTTTAATGAGTGTTAACCAAATCGCAAAGTGACTGTCCTATGTCCTCGATAGCCTCACGAATTCCATCTTTGAGGTCTTGAATCGACGCTGGGCTATTGGCTTAAACCTTTTCTTTCACGCGGCCCCAAAGGAAGAAGTCGCAAAGTGTTAAATCACAAGATCTCGGTTGCCACATGTGATCACCTCTTCGAGAGATTACACGATCCGGGAACTTTTCCCTCAAAAAATCAATGGTTTCATTGCTTTTGTGGCACGTAGCGCCGTCTTGTTGAAAGTTAACGTTGTCTAGATCAATACTATCCAATTTCGGCCATAAAAAAACATTAATCATTTCTCGTAGCGCAATCCATTCACCGTAACTGCTGCTCCAGCCTCATTTTCGAAATAGTAAGGTCCAACGACTCCGCCGGACCATAAACCGCACCAAACAGTCACACGTTGAGGATAGAGAGGATTTTCAACAATAACTCATGGGTTTACCGAGCTCCAGATGCGACAAGGTGCTTCACGACGACCCGAGTTTTACTAACCGTCTCTGCCAAATTTTGACCATTTTTATAGTGAATTTTGATGACTTTAATGCGTTTTCGAAGCGTGTATCGTTCCATTTTTATTAATGGCGTTGTTTCTACTTGTCAAATGTCAAAAGTGGCAGCTTCAAACGTGACCATAACACCTCTTATTGGAAAACTCTTTATAAGACGGCATTTGCAGCGAATCGCGTCAAGTGAAACATGATCACTTTTCAACCTTTTTCGAATTTTCTGCTTCGTTATCGGAAAAAATTATTGTGTGAAATTTTTTTTACTCTAAATATTCAATAAAAATCATTTTCAATGTTGAGAAGGTGATCCTCATTCCTCGCGAAAAATATTCACAAAAAATTCAGATAACCCCGGATATACAAAGTCGTGAATGACTGTTTTCTCATAAAATCTGAAGGATAGTATTGAGTAATACTCAAAAAAAGTATTATAAACTTGGTGTTCAAATGTAGGGAAAAACTTCCCTGTTTTGTTTGTTTTTCAAAAAGGTACATACGTTAATAATTCCTTTATGCAATCAAAAAATTTGGCTGGTAAACCGAATAGGTGATAGACTTTTTCCTTCAGATATCCTCTATTTTACTCGAGTGTTCGAAACATGGCCCGGTTACAAATCATGAGTCAATTAGAGAATATCTAAATGACTCGAAAAAGTCTCTTATCTGTTCGCTTTTCCGGCCATATTTTTCCATTGCATGAAGGAATTACTGACGTATGTACATTTTTGAAAAACTAACGAAATAAGGAAGTTTTTCCTTTTATTGTACACCGAATTCATAATAGCCGAAAAAATTTCGAGTAATTCTCAATTTCATCATCAAGATTTCATAAAAAATAGGTGCAGCCATTTATGACTATGTATATCTGGAGATTTGAATTTTCATTGAATACTTTTTAGCAAGAAATGAGAACTATCCCCTCAGCTTTCAAAATATATTTATTGAATATTTAGAGTCAAGTAGTTTACACACAATCGATTATTTCCGGTGAAGAAGTAGAAAATTTCTTAACAGTTGAAAAATCGCCATATCTTCGTAACCTTAGACATAGGACTTAGACTTTGTCTAAGTTCGTAAACATAGATTTTCGTACCATGCTTTACTCAACGTGATTCGCTGCAAATGACATCTAGTATATCCTTTTTAAGGATCACGTCGAATTACCAAATACCCTGTACCTGACACATCAATTAAAATATAATAATAATAGTTGAGAAAATTCTGTTCCCAAACTGTACAAAAAATCATATTGAGATAACGAAGATCAACCTTCCGTCTGAGAGCATAAAAATAGTCTAAACAAATACCACCAAGTTCGTTACCCTCCTATATCAATAATCGAAAAAGAAATGCATCGCAATAATAATGCGAAATTACACAAATACATCATTGCTGCATTTTCCAACACCTCATCTGAATCGTAGACTAAATACACACAGGTCTGTAGGATTGTAGATACGTAGATAGTACACCGATTCCTGCTGCTTCAGATAAAGATTCGCCAATCTTTCAGTCGGTTTTCTTTGAAATTCGATCCACATAAAATGCCCACGTTCGATCGGTCGGCTATCCTTTTAATAAAATTCGCTTTTATCGTTTATTTTACCGCACTATCATCTGGCAAATACCGCCACGTTGTTTTTGGCTATTCCGGAAAGGAACACCAAAGGGATTTTGCACATAGGACTCGTTAAATTCGCGAATTTGAGGTTTCGGTAAATAAATTTGATGAACTGAATAGATTTTTATGATTTTGTTAGGATTTATGGTGGCCTTGATCTACATTGGAGTCAAAACTACGACGTAATATACATTTTTTTATTTTATATACAGGATGGCCGGACGATTGACGTCCAAAAGAAAAAAACAGATCCCTCGTCTCAGGGGGTATTCGAATCACCCCCATGTATGTCATGCGATTTTTCACGGTTTCGAGTTATGAATTTTTTTATGAACTTTTGAGAATTTTCAACTTGACCATATTAAAAAAGATATCAAAATAAAAGTACAAGAGTTTTTTGATATATTTTTTTAAATAAATCGCCATGAAATGTACTTTTATACATAAATAACCAGCAGATAAAAATTATAGAAATGTTGGTCTCAAATGAAAAAGTTAGGTATTTTGATTCATGATCTAAATTTTCAAATTTAAATTAAAATGTAAACAGGCTACTTCATGGTTCTCAGTAGGTTTAAAAACTGCGCTCAACACTCAGCTTTCAGAATCATTAATAAAAAATGGTACTCAATAGTCTACTTCTGCTAGAATTAGCCTTCAAAGTCAGCGAGGTGGAAGAAATCAAAGAACTCATTTACTCAAGAATTATTTTTCGCCATTTTAAGATTTTCTTGATCAAGTTATGATATAAAATGCTGAAAATTAGCATTAGAAGAAACGTTTCAGATAAGAAAAAGAAAAAAATATGGCAATAAATCACACACAGTAGATAAAAAAGAATTCTTCCCAAAATTTATTTATCATTTATTTTTTTTTATTGTAATTTTTATAAATAATTTTTTTTATCTACATGATGTGTGATTTATTGCCATACCTTTTTTTTTCTTATCCAAAACATTTTTTATCATAACTTGATCAGAAAAGTTCTTTGATTTTTTCCACCTCGCTGAATTTGAAGGCTAATTCTAGCAAAAGTAGACTGTTGAGTACCATTTTTTATTTATGGTTCTGAAAGCTGAGTGTTGAGCGCAGTTTTTAAGCTTACTGAGAAACCATGAAGTAGCCTGTTTACATTTTTAATTTAAATTTAAAAAATTCAGATCATGATCCAAAATACGTAACTTTTTCACTTGTGGCCAACATTTCTTTAATTTTTATCAAATTTACGATGCTGGTTATTATTTTATGTATAAAAGTACATTTTATGGCGATTCATTTACAAAAAAAGTATATCAGAAAACTCTTGTACTTTTTAATATCTTTTTCAATATGGTCAAGTTGATCATTCTCAAAAGTTCTTAAGAAATTCATAAATCGGAAACTGTGAAAAATCGCATCGCATAACATACATACCCATGAGACGAGGGACCTGTTTTTTTTCTTTTGGACGTCAATCGTCCAGCCACCCTGTATACTAGCTAAAAGTGGAAGACAATCATCACCTACTGGCCCAGATCCCTTCTGTAGTATAGGCAAATAAAGGCAACAATTCAGAGTACCAATCTGTGCGATATTCGGAATTGGAAAATTTTCTCAAAAACTTCACAACATCTAGAAGTTTATTGCGCCTGATCGAGCAAATCAGACTCCAGCATCCCTGATTTCTTTAGCAACGCCTCCTCGTTGAATATCTCGATGATAAACCGATAAATTCCCACAGAATATTAACATAAACGTTGGCACGACGTACAAATTTTAGACGACCGTGAAATTGGCGAACATCTCTTGCCAACTGAAGAAATGCCTTGAGCCGATTCTTCTCGCGTTATGCTTCCCAAGATTCGTCCATCATTGCAATTTACGTCAACTGTCCGTCAAAAACTTATACCAAGACAGCTGTCGTATTCTTTTCACCATTCGCGAAATGAACTAAACCTCGAACATTAGTACAGGTTTGACTGTCATCATTTTCTGATACGTCTTCTGATGTGGCAGTAAAACTGACAAATTATGAATTATGATGATGTCCTAGGCCGAAAGCGCTCGGTTGTTACACAATAAAGTATAACACTGATGTACTTTTTTTCCTTCTTTTGATTCAAACAATTTTGTGATGTCACATATTATAACCTGATACTTATACCTTTCTATCTTCAAGATTCATCAAAGGAGTTCTCCTGCATCGCGACCTTATGGTCTATTGTGCCACCCTTCATTTTATTATTATAGAAGTATAGTCGTTTTAGCTGAGTTAGCCTTCCGGGAACTGCGACCTTGTAGATATTTTGTTTTCTATCCTTATCATTCATGGAAGCCGACAAAGGTTGCCAATGGCATTGAAAAAACTCACAACCTCCTTAGAAACATAGGCTGTTACCTCTCGGTGGTCCAGACCGCTTTCTCCATATAAATTTGTTCTTAGGCCAGCCACACTTGTATACCATATGTTCAGCTGCTTCTGTTCTGATCAAAAGAGCCTGCAAATCTGCTGACTTTTCCATACGGTATAAACGATATTCGTACCGACAGTTCCACGTCAGCAGTCGTGCCATTACCTGAAGCTCAGCTCGTGACAGCTTCAGAAGCTTTGTTGTATAGATGGGTGAAATCGTCACGAACATTTTGGTTCAGGAGTGTTTCTCCAGAGAGTTATTCTGTTATTCGAATTCTATCGTTGGACTGCTGCCGTTTCCAAGCCTACACAAGGGCTCAATTCCGGAAAAGACTGACCTCGATGCACTTTTTCATTCTCTTCATCGCCAGAATACCATGGCACCCATAGTAGAGTCATTCTGTTGCCTCTTGCCAGTTGCCTTATAGTGTTACCACACTTCCAGGTCAGTAGAGACCCGTAGCAGTGGGATTCCAGGAATATCGGTGTGACTTGGCTGTCCATGGTGGTGTAGACATGCACCCAGCGTCCCCCTGATTTTCAGTTTAAGATACTCCTTAGCGCATATGTGGACAGCCAGTATATATGTCTGTAAGATAGAAGACTCACTTTCCAGGGTCTTAGAGATCCTCAGTTTAGGTGTATTTATACTACTGCCAGTACCTCCCTCTGATTTTGATCCATTGGCAAATCATATGGATGGATTTTCATCCAAACGAATCACGAAATTCATTGCCCAAGGACGGTCAGCTATGACCCACTTTCCTTGTAGGAGCTTCCTGTTTAGAGATATTCTTATTGCTTCCAGTAGGTTACATTTCCTCATATGTAGATGTAAGGGATAAAGGTCCCAGTATGACCTCAAGAGCTAGTCCAGGAGATGTGCGCATAGCTCCTGTGACACCAGTGCAGGTCAGTATTTTCAGTTTCTGCAACCGGTTGCTTTTGGTGGACTCTTTGGTTTTTTCTATCATGCTAGAGATGCAAAGGTGAAGATAGGGCGAACTACCACTCTGAAATTGCGCCCTATATGATAAACAAAAGTAGGTCTGGTCCATTTAAGACGCTGATACGATTCATATGGCTCTCAATGTAGAGCCAAATCATTTTGTAAGGATTGAAGCGCCGAGAAAAGTCTCTACAGCGCCATCAATTATACGAAAAATTTAAGCGGCCCACATCACACGGGCCAACGCTCGGACGCCGACGAATATCAGGGCCGTCGCTCTCGTGTCGTTTGTGCGTGCCAATTCTTGTTAGGAACCTGTCGGAGATTTCCTTGTAGATACTTTGGTTAATTAAAAATTCGGTCTAGCTATATGTGGAGGACTTGGCGATTCGGTAATTTCCCTTGATTGGCGATTCTCAAATGGTCTGGAACGGTCTTTGCGGGGTCATGGAGCGTCTATCGAGGCCACACGGTGCGATGCGCCCGCTAAAGGTGCTCGCAACCGAGAAGTTTTACAGGCTGAGTTATTTTCTCATTATCTACTATATTGTAGATTATTGAGAGTATACATTCCACTGCGACCTGTAGGTCTATTGTGCCCTCCATCAGAGCTGTTTTCGCATTTGCACAACGCCTTCAGTTCTAGAGCTTCAGAGTACTCCAGTATTTTAGAGGTCTTTTCTATGATCTTCCTCTCCAGGCCATTCTTTGTGCAGACACGCAATGGCATTCTTTAACTGAGTTATTAGGAGTTTCCTCTTTTACCCGACAGAATCTACACTCGTCAGTTTCATCATATGCCTCCCAAGGCGACAATGTCGTGTTAGAAAGCCAGTAAGGAGGCGTAACCTCCTGCTGAGATACAAATACTTTTTGGAATTTGCAGTTTTGAAGTTATTGAGAAAAGGGGTACCTAAGACCACTAGACAGAAATTATATCAATACGATGTGTTGTCTAAAGCCGAACCACTAGTTGGCGTGACACATGGTTGGACAATAAAGGGTATAACCTTCCCAGGGCAATTATCAACTTGGCAAAGATATTTTCTCCAGAAAAAATTGGACAATAGTATAATAAATAGAGGAACTCATTGGTTTTGTTTGATGAAAGTAATTCTGCCAATCGACCACAATTAATTTCAAGAGTAATATTTCGATTCAACAGCCAGTCTCAAGAAAAACTTTTGCATTCCCTAGAAGGAACCAGCAAATATTTTCACTTGTAACAGGCTAATTAATTGGCAGATAACTGTTCGTCATTCATTCTCATCGTAATATTACTATCGATTCAGACTGCTGACGGGTCACAGTCGATGCTTGTACAAACATTATTTGTACCGTTTGGGAAAGTCAGTAGCAGAAACAGCTGAACACAACAATTGCTGTCTCCGCTAAGACAATTGATGAACTCAAGAGTATTTGTGAATCTCTTATACGACAGTTTGAAAATTGGTGCAGAATAAATGCTTTGATTATAAATATTGAAAAGACAGAAAGTGTACTCTTTGAAATAAGGAACTCCACTATATGCTCATTCGACTTATACCATGGAAATGAGTCCTTGAAATCTAAGGAAGTTGTTAAGTTCCTGGAGTGTATGTGGATGACAAGTTGAGATGGTGTCATCACGTAAATCATGTTTGTAAAAAGATGAGTTCAGCTTTCTATGCTATCAGCCGTATTAAAGATACTCTTCCACAACAAACAATAATTAGTGTATATTACAGCTTAGTCTATAGTCATATGTCCTACTGTATTCTTGTTTGGGGTAACTCAATTGATTTTGATAGGGTTTTTATATCTCAAAAACGCATTATTCGTATGATTTTTGGTCTTCATCCTCGTACCTCTTGTCGGCCTATTTTTGTTACCCATAAAATACTAACTGCACCTTGTGTATATATATTTAATGCCTTAATGTACATGAAAAATAATCAAAGCAGATTCTGTAAGCTTTCAAGTTTCCATGGCTATTCCACCAGAAATGCTGACATCTTTTCTATCCCATTGCACAGAACCACAAAATTCCAATCATCCATCTTATATAGTGGAATTAAATTATTTAATCATTTGCCTTCCAAGGTGCGGGCAATGGGTGGAGGAGAGTTCAGAATGACGGTGAAAAATTTGTTAGTGGAAAAGGCATATTATAGCATTAGAGAGTACTTGTGTGATACAAACATTATATTGTAATTTGTTTTTAACCTAATGTAACCTGACTTGTCCTATACATTTCCATGTCTTACTGGACCAATAAATTTATTATTATTATTATATGCATATGAGGAAATCGGTTCTGAACGCCCAAGAGGTAACGGTCAAGGATCCTAAGGAGGTTGTCGATTTTATCAACGCCATTGGTGACCTCCTTGGGTATCCATGAAGGTGTACGGTAGAGAAAAAAAAGACCTACATGGCCACATCTCTCAGAAGTCTAACCTAGTCATAATAAACTCATAGGCTCGGCAAATATTCACCCAGAGAAGAAGTGGTCGATAACTTCCTTTCTGCACTGCAACCAATGAGGTCTTTCGTGGGTCAATTTTCGACTCAGGCAGTTCCTTTTTTCGGATAGCATATCCAAATGTCTCTATGAACCTTTAGACCGCACCACGTAACAATGACTCCTACAGACACCACGTGACCCAACTTCAAGTGTACGAGCACGGGGACATTTCATAGTACCTAATTCGCGGTCTTATTAATTGAAATTGCGATAGGACGAAACGAATTATGCGTTCATCTTTAACAGTAAGTGGGCCCTGATGAATATTAATGACCTCTTTTTGTCATCCTTCACCGCTGGCATTGTGTCTGTCTGTCCATCCGGAAAGATACAGTCATTTTTTTCGTCTACGAGATGAATAAGTATGCGCTTGTTTGTAAGCATGTGTCAGCATCCGGACCAGGCTGCTGGTATATTCAAATTAGGCGCTTATTCTAAGTGAACAGGAAGGAATTGGTTGTGGTTATTGGTGAGGATTACTGGAAAAATTGACGTGTTCAGGATGATCAAAGTTGAAGGAAATAGTTAATGAAGATTTATCTTGCGTAGTGCGTTCCACAGAAGACTATTCTTGGACTGCTACTATTTTAAGTAAATATTGAGGGTATTTCTATGTTAGATAGTGGTCGATTGGCACCGTGATTTTTTTTCTGTAGTGGCACCAATGAAGTCTTTTATGCGTTACCATACTAGAGCAGTAGAGCTACATTGTGCCCAATAATGTGAGCTTCTCTGCGAAGATGATTATTTTCCTAGGAAACTTCGCTATTATGTCGGCTGGCGTCAGAATCATGCCACTTAGTAGAGGAAGTGTGGTTTGTGCCAATGCATTGCATTGGCATAATATATGATCGGTGGTTTCTGGGACCCATTCACATAACCTACAGATATCGGAGTTTCCTCCACAATCTTGTGCAGGTGATATCTCACCTCGTATCTCACAAACAGTGACCTGTGAGAAGTTCAGTAATCAACCTCAACTCGTTTTCTGATATGACTTGACCAAGTGTGTTAATCCAGTAAGAGTGTTTCTTTCTTTTTCCCAATCATTGACCTCCGTCCTAATCAGTATGGGTGATACCCAACATGAGGGTACAACTCCCGTGAAAGGAGTGTTTGCTCCTCTTTTTGCAATGGCAAAAGTAACTGTACTTGTATCAAGGATAACGAAAAAATGGAGCCCTGAGCAGGAGCTTCTGAGCGCTCGTTCTCTGGTGGAGCAATAGGACTATCATCTCAAAATTCTGTATGTGACTTGAAATTGATACTTATATATAAACAATTAAAAAAATTCAATTCTATGGTCACACTTGAAAATTAAAATAATTAAATTTTATGGTTCTGATGATGCGATCTTCTTGAAATTTGGCATGAACATTCAGTATATCAATCTTTATACCAGGAATAAATTTCACTCAATTCATATCTTGTTATGAAAATATAATTTTTTTTTTCAATATTCAAATTGAATTTTCTATAGTTCGGATGATGCGATGATCTTCAAATTTTGCACAAACATTCAATATATAAATCTCAATTCCAAAAATAAATTTCATGCGATTCGGATATCTTGTTATGGAAATATAAAGAGTCTTTCTTTAATATTCCAATTGGAATTTCTATGGTTCTGATGATGCTATTCTCTTGAAATTTTGCATGAACAATCATTGTGTCAGTCTTCACTCACAGAATGAATTCAGTTAAATCGGAAGGTTCGTTATGGAAATAAAAAATTCTTCTTTTCAATATTCCAATTGAATTTTCTATGGTTCTGTTAACACTATGGCAACAAAATTTTGCAAGAGGCTT
Source organism: Propylea japonica (assembly GCA_013421045.1). NCBI lineage: Eukaryota > Metazoa > Arthropoda > Insecta > Coleoptera > Coccinellidae > Propylea > Propylea japonica. The sequence continues at coordinate 82,432,296 of CM024242.1, read as the reverse complement.
ACTATGAACATCTGGCACGTTGCTGCAATATTTCATTCCGTTTGCTTTCGTTTTATGTGAAATATTGAGTAACAAAAATTTTGAATGGCCACTTTTTATGGAACACCCTGTACGATTTTTCTGGTTAACGAACTTAACCGAGCTATTTGGGAGCTGAACACACCCTGAAAATTTCAAGTCTCTAGGACAATCCGTTCGAGAGTTATTGTGCTCACGGACGGCCGGCCCTACAGAATTTGATTTGACCTCATATTTTCCATCAGGGAGTCGAACCCTATCGTTTGAGACCATTTTCGGCTCAAAATTCGAAAATTACAAACATTTGGGCAAAACGATATAGCACTCGTCTAAGTAGAACGAGCGCTCAAAAATTAATGAATAAATCAATAAAGTCTGATGACCCTCATGAATATAGAGGTGAAAGACACTAGTATATCATCTGATCTGTGACAGATATAAAATTCTTGCATGTTAGGAAGGATGAAGGTATTGTAAAAAATTGTCCAACCTATGCAAGTCCACAATCACTCACTCAATGTAAATGTTAGAGAACATGAACAGGACGAGAAACTATGTCGAAAGATTGAGCTGTTTCACTTCAATAAGATCACCACAAAACATGCGGATCATCAAAGGATTCGAACGGAACAAATCAGCAAAAAGCAAAAAAAACGGCGTTATTAAAAGGTAGTCCAACAAGGACTGATATAAATTGGGTAATTCGCGCTTGCCAATTTAAACCAACGCGAAAATTGTCGAGTTAATTCGCAGAAACGAGCTCGTTGATCATCCAATTCCTTTTCGGCACCTCTTGAGTCGACAAAAACAAATCGTTCCTTCGAAAGTGATGAAATTACACGGGAAAACAGCAATCTACGTGCGAAAAAAAGTCGAATCGAACGCACCCAACACAGTGGCGACTCGTGAATATTCATTATGGGCGGCAGATACTCAACATACAAGTACTGGATTTGGCGCTTATTAGGTACTTCTTTTAGTGGAAGATTACCAACATTTTGTTGTTATTTATTTTGAGTAGCGAATGTTGCGAGTAATTAATGTTTTCAGCTCTTGATAAGAATCAAGAAATGAGCATTTTCTGAAACATAACATTCAGAAACCGGTTGAAAAATTTTTGGTGTGACCCACAGTACAGGATCCTTAGAAATTTCTCTCTTTTTTTCCCTCCCTGATGAGTGTGGTTGACTACATGGTCAACTTACACAAATTTGAGGGTTATCATTGCTTTAACATCCACCCTATTAACCAGATTTTACGTCCACCGACTACTACCTGTTCATAGGCCAAAAAGCAACGCTCCCGGAAAATATTAGACTCGAAAGAAGAAGTCAAAGTCGAGATTGATTCCTCACATAACCCTTGGTGAAACATGATAAATTGAATGTGTTTTTTTTATGTTCTTTTTATTATTCGAAGAAGTCATAGCCTATTATAAGACAAAATAAACTGTTTCACAAATGATTTATCGAAATATTAAAGCCATGTTTGTCATTTTATACCACTCTAGAGGGCAACTTTGTTGATGTAAATCATACCTTAGCCAGTTCATGACAACTGACGTTGTCGTGTAGTAAAGGTTATGTTTTGTCATCAGTCCTATTTTTTCAAACTGTTTATGAACTACCTATGTATTTCAATAAAGTATTATTGAAACAAGGAGATCAGTGAACAATTTATTTTGACAAATTCAGTTCAAAGTTAAGTTTTTCATTTTTTTCTGATAAGATTTATTGGATTGACTCTGCCTTACCTAGCCAGCCGACACTGATCCAACCGTAAAGTTACAGTCCCATTGGTGAAATACCAAAACAAACGAGTTCCACAGCATTCATGCGCAATGCTCTTGACCCTCTGTGATTTTTTTCTCCTTAGAATCAGCACAAGCTGAAACATGTAATTTGAGTACGAAGTGGTATCGTTATATTGATTATTTTGCATATGTTGACGCGAAGGTATGCTATTATTTCTAAAAAAGAGGATATTTAGACTTCAATCAATTCTATTAGCATATTAATGAACTTTTCTGTTCATAATTATCTCTTTTTATTGGACGCAAAACCTGTAAGTATTTGATGATAAACAAGATGCAAAAACGACTTAGGAGGTAAATGTTGCGATTCGTGTAAAGATGTGATAAGTATACAACTACATATTAATACAGAATGATTTTCGAAAAACCGGATGAGTTGAACACTTCGATCGTGTCATATCAATGGTATTGCTACAGAATTGTTCATCGAATGGCATCTGACCTGTAGCTGAGTGTCACATATCTTCAAGTCGATGATTCGTGAAAACGGCTAATGAAATAGTGAAATGATGGGTATCACCCATGATAATGATGATTCGGAAATAAAGAAGGAGAAACTTTTTTCTGTATAAACACTCCAGTTAATGAGATTCATTCGAAATCTGGAAATGGACAGCGTGCTAAAGGACAAGTACCGTAGACATCTCGAGGAATATTGAGCGTGTAAGACCATTTGTTTGCAGTGCGTAGACTCCCCTTTAATTGAATCTTTATTTTTTGAATATTCCAAGTCTAGGATAAGCTGAGAAACTGAGGGAAATATTCTCTTGAGTACGTACACATTTCTTCGTATTGTTGGTGATTTTGGATCAAAAAGATTAAAATTAATGCGAAAACGTTACTGCACAATAGCTTGAAAACTAGACTGATTGCACCTTCAGAATGTAAGACTCAACAAACTCTATCGTTAAAAAAACAAGTTAAGGCTGCTTACTAGGCTTAATTTAGTTTAGTTAGTTTAGTTTGAATAGGGGTTACAGTTCACTGCGACCACAAGGTCTATTGTACCCCCTTACAGAGCTGTTTGGACCATACCCTCACAGCTCTTCTTCCAGTTCCAGAGAAGACTTCAACGAGGCTAGTTCCTCACTCTTATACAAGTTCTCTCCCAAGGAATTATTTCCTTACGCTCGCAATTGCAAAGCATTCTGTGACTAGGTGAACGAAGGTTTCTTCCTCCTTCCCACAGAAGCTACACTCGTAGCTTTGGATCTTGCTGTTTCAAAGTTCAGAAGGAACTTAGTGGAATGATCCATCCCTGGGAGATTCCGCCAGAGTTTTTTCCTCTCGGCTTTCTCCTTCTCCAGAAACTCCTTCTTATAGGTACATTTACCTATACCACAGAAGGGTTCTGGGCCGATGAGTGACATTCGTTCACCTCTTTGGCAAGTGTATTGGCCTCTTTGGTTCCTTTGATTCCTGAATGGCCGGGACCCCAGAGTAAAAAGACCTTATTTCTTGCCTACTCAGTGCAGATAGGTAGTCACCGTGTCAATTCGCCACAATCTAATCTACAATCACAGTATAACATTGTAAACCATAAAAAACTCCGCATCGCAGCTGACAAAGAATCCGTTATATACCTTTCCATTATATTTCCACGTTTCGGCGCAATATATCACCCTCTTCGAACTCTCTGATAATAAATATCAACTTGCGATCGCCAAGACTTAACACGATAAAGACAAATTCGAGTTATATATGTCCCAGAAGAACAAAGAGGTGGTCATTTTTTGTTCTGGGAACAATTGAACGAGTGGGTCAAGAGAGCCTCGTTGTTATTGATATGAGTATGTTGTTGAACACGCTATGAATTGTATCAGATAGATGTTTAAGATTGTATTTCGCTTCGTGCTGAAGGTAGGATGCTCCATCTTGTGCATGGCATGTGTGTAGGTATATTTCCTCGTCATTGTTTCCAGGAAACGAACTGATGAAAGTTAATATTGGATTTGATTTGAGACTTAAGAATAGATATCAGATTCTGAAAATCTGAAAGCTTTCACTGCTATTGAAGTGATATTTAGGACTAATTATCGCTGTTATAATCTTTTGGAGAGAATGATCCCCTAATATGGGTCTCTAACATGTCCTCGAATACTTGACGTTTCGGAAGATCAATTAGAAATCCCGAGCTTTTTCGTTAAACCCTCTTGGTTAGAGCGCAGTTCTTTTCGAATATCGAGGATATTTCAAGGAAAAGGATGAGTGTAATTTAGGACATAGGGTGATACATACAAATTTGGAAATTCACATCGAAAACATACGATATACAATGCATCAGTCAGATAATTCTTCCCACCAGTTGCACAGATGAATAGTCGAGATAATCAAGTGCTGTAACTGAATGAATTTCGTTTTATTGCAATAATCTAGTTTCGTCTCTCACTTATCGCAGTATGGTAGGGAAACTGCAGTACACGTATAGAATTATTTAATTTGTCAGGCTGCCCAAAATACTCGATTCAAGTATTTACTGTTGCCTATCATACTGAATGAATTACGCTCAACGATGAGAGAGAGACAAGACTAGAATATTGCAATAAGACAACGGAGTTCAGTGTGTTACAGCACGTCATTGTCTCGACCACATCTGTGCAACTGGACAGAAGAATTGTCTGTCTGATGCATTGTATAGTATATTTCAGATGTGAATCTCTAAACCTGTATATTGATTATCCTTTACTAATGATTTTTCTGTTTGTTGTTGTTTTTAAAATGCAATTTGAAAAAAAACAGATGTTTCAAAGGAGAAAAGAAATGAATATGAATATTTCAGGTCAAAAAATCATATGAGCATTACACTTATGGAGGGTTTTACCTGAGGTTTTTTCTGGGCTTTGTACCGTTCACAGAAATTTATGATGCTCTGTTCACATTTTCCTCTGCTTGTACTCTGAAATGCTCATGCTTCACCTATTGTTTTATAAACGAAAGTTATATAAAACTATATCTGAGAAGAATATTCTATATATTTCATTCAATGTCAACTGAAAAAGTGAAAGAGGTAAACAAAGTATCATTATGCTACGAAGAAACTCAATCTTATGAAGAAAAAAGACTAAATACATAAAGGAAAAGTAAAAGTCAAATGTAAACCAATACACACAGTAGCATGAACATAAAATGATGAACAAATTTTAGATAATTGAGGGGGTTTTCCAATAGACGTAAAAGAGATAAGTTACTTCTTACTCCTACGTATACCAGAAAGCTCCTGAAGCAAAAAGTGCATCAAGGTTAACCCCTGCTGGACCTTAGCTTCTCTACTGGCTTTCAAAACGCCAATATAAGGCAGCGCTGTGGTCCAGCAATGGGAGTTGAATAACAGAATAACCATCTGGAGAAATACTCCTGAACTTACTCAGGCCACAAAATTTGTGATGATTTTCCTACCAACTACCAGAAAGCTCGTGAAGCTGCCACGAGTTGAGCTTAAGCTGATGATGGGACTGCTGACACTGTCGGTACAAATATCATTTGTAGCGCATGGAGAAGTCAGGAGATGAGATTTGTGAGCAGGAGGTGCTGAAGTAGAATTGGCTGTCTTGAGAATAATTCATATGGAGAAACTGGTCCTTGCTACTCATGTGGTAACGGCCAAGGCTCCCTGGGTCGGTTTATCAATGCCAACGTCCTCCTTGTTTCCATGAATGAGTAGGGTAGAGAACAAAGATCTACATGGTCACAGTTCCCGTAAGGCTAACCCTGCCATAAAGAATCCAGTTCTTAAAAACATGATGATAATGCTTGTGTCATATAAATGTCAAAATTTTGGTTTAATAGATAAATGAATTAACTGACCGTTTCGAATTGCGCCAGTTGTATCAAATTTTCCCAGATGTAGTTTCAAATAACCATTCATAATTGAAGAGTAGAAATTCAAAAGGGTCTAAGTGCCACTTTCACGAAATCTTAGATTTCATTCTTTATGGGGTTTATGTGCCAAGGTCGATAGCGTACAAAACGTACTATGTGCCATCCGTTAGACACAGTCATCATTTCTGTTAAACAAAACAGCGGATGCTCTAAGCACCATCATCTGTTTTACGTTGAAAGGGTATAGCTACGGAATTATTTTTTGGCACTTAGACCCTTTTGAATTTCCACTCTGCAATTTGAAAATTATTATTCGTAGAACTCGAATGTAGCAACCAAGTAGGTAATCCTCACCAGTTTCTCCGCCATTTCTTTCTTCGTTACGTCCAGAAACATCTTCACCCTCTGACTCATCGTCGAAATATTTCGAATCTGGCGAAATTCCGCAATACCGACCAGACGGTCATCGATATCTGGTAGCAATCAAGCTTCCAGCTATTGATTCTCTCTGGTCTTTACCGAGGAATGCATAATGGCTCGTAATCGGCCTAAACGACCTTAAATTGGACGCAAGCGGTGCGTTAAACTTGCCCAATTCGCGGTTATCGAGTACGCCTTCCGCTTCCTGGCCGAAAGATGGACCGCGTGGCCTGCAGATCTTGCTGATTTGCATCGAACCGTTCGGGTGAGTTGGTGGGACCCACGCGAATCGGTTTTTTGGTCGAGGATTGGCTTATGTTGCAGATTTGGCGATAATGAAGTTTTAACGGTGAGGATTTAAATTATCGATTAGATTGGGAGATGCGATGTGAATCTGGCTGGCTTGAAGGCTGTGGACTGGTTTAATTGGGTGGTGACAGGTTTAGTAGGTTCATTATGCTTGAGAGTATGCTACTATGGGTGCCAGGGTATTGTGGTGTTGAAGGAACTGAAAAAACCGATAAACTTGCAAAGAGTTCATCACGGTTAACACCAGCTGGACCTGAGCGTTTCTGTGGGCTTGAAAGAGCCCAATATAAGACAGCAATATAGCAAAGATTATTGAAGAACAGAGTAACCCTCTGAAGAAACTCTCCTGGACTTAGCATCGGTTCGTTAAACCTGCCCATTTCGCGGTTATTGAGTACGCCTTCCGCTTCCTGACCGAAAGATGGACCGCATGGCCTGCAGATCTTGCTGATTGCATTGAACCGTTCGGGGTTGAGTTGGTGGGACCCCACGCGATCGGATTTTTTGATCGACGATGGCCGAAAGGTGCAGATTTGGCGATAATGAAGTTTTAACGGTGAGGATTTGAATTTTCGATTGGGTTGGGAGATGTGATGTGAATCTGGCTGGCTTGAAGGCTACAGCTAGTTTAATTAGGTGGTGACATGATTAGTGCGTTTATTACGCTTTGAGAGTACTCTGCTATGGTGGCAGGATATTCTAATGTCAAAGGAACTGAAAAAGCCGATAAACTTGCATAAAGTGCATCACGAACACCAACTGACCTGAGCGTTTCTGTCGGCTTAGAAAAGCCCAATCAAGACATCAGTACAGCAATGGGAATTGAATAAAAGAGTAACCCTCTGGAGAAACACTCCTGGACTTGAACTTGCCTAATTCGCTGTTATCGAGTGCGTGTTCCGCATACTGACCGCATGTCCTGCTGATTTTGCTGATTTGCATCAAACCGTTCGGGTGAGTTGGTGGAAACCCCTGGAAACGAATTTTTTGTTCGAAAATAGCCGCTAGGTTGCAGATTTGGCGATATTGAAGTTTTAACGGTGAGTTTAGATGTGGATAGGGGGACTTGTCGATGTGATGTGAACCTGGCTGGCTTTAGGCTGTGGCTGGTTTAATTAGGCGGTGTATTGGTTGAAGTGTACATAACCATGGGTGCAGTGCATTGTAGTGTTGAAGGAAATGAAAAAATTGATAAACTTGCAAAAAATGCATCACGGTTAACATCAGCTGGACCTGAGCCTTTCTTTTGACTTGGAAAAAACAATATAAGGCAGCGGTGCAGCAACGGGAGTTGGGAGGAGAAACACCCCTGGCCGGAACATTCGTGATTATTTCACCTTCCTATACCAGAAAGCTACAGAAGCTGCCACGAGCTGAGCTTCGGGTAATGGTGTGATGCTGCTGGCAGAGCACTGTCTATTCAAATATCATCACTCTGTGAATTAAAGTAGTAAAAATGATAACGTGGTATTCAAATGTCTAGAGCTGGCTGGCCTAAGGACAATTCATATGGAGAAACCGGTCCTGCATACACAAGAGGTGAGGTTATCGGTTTTATCTACTCCATTGACGACTTCTTTGGATTTTAATTAATGAGTAGGGTAGAGAACAAAAGGCCTTCATGTTTGCAGTTTCCGGAAGACTGACCTAGCCATAATGACTCCAGCTCTGATATTAATAAAAATAATGGTGGGAGTTGCGAACCTCATTATCAACGTCGTTATTGTGACCAGATTTTGATTATTTAGCACTACAACTCTGAAAATACTAAATAGGTACTTGTCAATCTTATCTTTTGGGAAAAGAAGAAAGGTGAATACTGCAGATCGCTGTGACTCATAGTTTTTGATTTATAGGTTAAAATTTTCCATATAGTTTATAGGTTGAAAGTTGTGGTGATAAACAAAGTCGTACCAGTATTTCTCTGCATATCCAAAACTGAATTTTCGTTTTCCCAGTATGTCGAAGCCCTCGAAGAATTCTACGTATCTTTATCTTAAAATAACAAATTATATTTCAGGCGGTACTCGTTGGAATCTTCCCCCGGAATCACGGATGAACGATTCAGAGTTCAAACTCGGGCTCCCTCGACTTCTTCTTGCAACCATATTACCAAATTAATAACAATCTCAAGATCAGCAAACAAGAAATTCCAGGATTTTCCAGACCCATCGCAAACAACTAAAAGTACCTCATTCCCCACGCCCACTGCGATGTGATAATTTGAAAACCACGACGTAGCATGGCTCCCATGATTAAGGCGGGGACACACCTGTCATGCAGCCTTCCGATCCGACTCCGGTCCGATATTGCTTAAAGGGGAGTAGGACGGGTCGCGTGTCGGACAGGTGAGACCTACTGCATTCCAAACCATTGTTTATTCCCATATCATACAGTCGTCCCGCTGTATGACCGTAGTCGGATCGGAAGGCTGCATGACAGGTGTGTCCCGGCCTTTAAGCGCGTCGTTACCTTAATCCTGATACCATCTCCACAGCTGTCTCGATCATGAACCAACATTATATTCAATTTCTCGCCGATGTCTAGATGTGCAGTGACGTCGTTCTTCTCTTTTTTTTCCATTTGATTCACGTACCACCAGAGGTGATTACGCAGGATCGTGCAGTACGCTGCGTTATTATTGTTATTAAATGGGCAATTTACAATGGGCTACGTGATAATATTGCCTTCGAACGCATGCTCCTTGGGCAAGCGGGGGAGTCGGTTCTACGTAGTCAGAGGTCGTACTGGTACTTCTTGTGTGACAGGTGTAATTGTTCCTAGAATCCTTCTACTGGCGAACGTCGGTGTTAAGAGAATTTCTACGTTTTTCGATCTGTCTGGATCGTAGACTACACGATAAAATACGTCCATGAACTTGAGAGTTTGTTTTTACCGAAGGAAAATTGCGAAAATTGTCATATGAGATATAAATGGGGAAAACAAAAATAATAAGCTTGTTCATTATAATATATTGTTTATTTCCTAATTGGAATTACATTCTGAAAATAAAATATGTTAGAGAGAAACAATGCATGATTACTTAACAAACTCAACTCAAAAATAAGTATAAATACAGATCAGATAGAAAATCCATCCTTATAGTACTTTTCTTGATATATTGAAAGATTTAGGACAGCATTTTCATACTTCTTTAGATCGCTTTTGAGTGCTCATTCATTGGTGGAGTAATTTCCCCAATTTTTTTATAGCATTCAAGATTGATAATGAAAATATATGGATGCAAAATCTCTGCTCGATCAAATTATATTCTGAAATTTATTCTGTACGATTTTGCTAGTTAACGAACTCAACCGAGCCTACCCTGAAAGTTTCAAATCTCCATGACAATTATTTAGGGAGTTATTAAGTTCACGAACGGACGACCCCACGAACAGAACTGATTTTGACCACGGCTCAAAATTCGAAAATAAAGACATTGGTCCAAACGATATAGCACTCGTTCAAGTAGAACGATCGCTAAAAACTAAAATCATCAATAGTAACAAGAAACCATTATCCACATTCTCCAAATCCCCACCGATAAAAGCAGTCATAGAACCAGCCACGGAAATAAAACAAAAGTATCCGATAATTCGCGAGTGGAGGCAGTCAAGCTGACCGAAATAGAAACGCTTCAAAGCTCACCAAAGATACCATCAACATCAAAATGAATTATGTAAATATCAGAATCGTATTCGTAACATCAATTCATCTGAAACACTCGGCTTCTTATCAGAACGTATCTCATACACTGAAAACCACTCATAATGTCATTATGGTGTGTTCAGAAGCATCGGTTCTATCGATACGTTCGAGACTTCAAAGATGAAAGATGAATGATGGGGATTGTGCAAGCTCTTCGGAGTGGCAAAGAGGAATGAATACGATATCATAGTCGTAAGACATCCAATGGAGTTGGTAGAGGACTTCATTCTTGATATAAAGGTTCTCTACTAATGTTGTTCTCGAAAGCCAGTATTTTTGAACATGGCCACTGAGTGTTTTTGATGAGTTATTTCCTATATTCTATAATGAATCATTGGCTGATATATTGTGGTGTTGAGGGAAATAAAAAAGCCGATAAACTTGCAAAAAGTGCATCACGGTTAACATCAGCTGGACCTGAGCCTTTCTGTGGGCTTGAAAAAGGACAATACAGGTCAGAGTTCCAGCAATGGAAGTTAATAACAGAATAACTCCTGGACTTACTCAGGCAAAAAAATTCGTGATGATGTACCTACCTATACAAAAAAAGCTCCTGAAACTCTTACGAGCTGAGCTCTGGATGATGGTAGGACTACTAATAGTACAAATATCATTGTATACTGAAAACCACGCTTAATGTCATTATGGTGTGTTCAGAAGCATTCGGTTCTATCGATATGTTCGAGACTTCAAAGATGATAGATGGGGATTGTGCAAGCTCTTCGGAGTGAAAGCCAATGAGGATGAATACGATATCATAGTCGTAAGATATCCAATGGAGTTGGTAGAGGACTTCATATAAAGGTTCTCTACTAATGTTGTTCTCAAAAGCTAGTATTTTTGAACACTGGCCACTGAGTGTTTTTGATGAGTTATTTCCTCATAATGAATCATTGGCTGATATATTGTGGGTTTAGGGAAATGAAAAAGTCAAAAACCTGATCCTTTCTGTGGGCTTGGAAATGAACAATATAAGACAGAGTTCCAGCAATGGGAGTTAATAACGGAGAAAAACTCCTGGGGAATTACTCCTGGACATACTCAGGCCAAAGAATTCGTGATGACGTACCTACCTATACAAGAAAGCCTGAATTTCTTACGAGCTGAGCTTGGATGATGGTAGGACTACAACTAATAGTACAAATATCATTGTACACTGAAAACTACTCTTAATGTCATTATGATGTGTTCAGCAGCATCGGTTCTATCGATACGTTCGAGACTTCAAAGTTGAAATGTACAAGCTCTTCGGAGTGGAAGCAAAGGGAAATGAATAGGATATCATAGTCGTAACACATTTTCCAATGGGTTCTTCAAACCTCTAGAGCACTTAATGTTGTTGCAAATTACTGTTTTTGATGATTTTGATGAGTTTTTTTCTACATAATATCATATTTATATCGTCAAAATTATTGGATCCCCTTATGTTATGACACTACTCTCGTAAATAGAGTCAACCAATGCAGTGACTTCATTTCTTTCTGAAGAAAAATACAAACGAAAATAGTGCACAATACAGTAACTGTAGATTATTGAGGAGATACATTCCACTCCAACCTAAGGTATATTGTGCTCTTCACTGTTGTGAACTGTTTTCCCAACTGTGCTACATTTGCCCACCAGCTGCAGAACTTCAATGCCCTTCAGAATTTTTTTCTGTTTCTTTTTTCTCCATTAGACCACGCTGAGATTGCTAGAATCAACTGCTAGGGTAATCGGCTGACCTGGAAGTGTATAAAGCAACTGGCAAGAGGCAATGAAGTGAATACTATGGGTGGCGGGTTATTGTAGTGTAAAAGGAAAGGAAAAATCCGATGAACTTACAAAAAGTGAATCAAGGTTATGGGCCTGAGACTTTCTGCGGGTTTTGAAAAGAAAAATTTAAGGCAGTGATCCAGCAATGGGAGTTGAATAGGAGAATAATCCCCTGGAGAGACACTCCTGGACTTACTCAGACCAAAAATTTTCTAAAGAGGTCACCTACCTGTAGCAGAAAGCTCCTGAAGCTGTCACGAGTTGAACTTTGGGTGATAGTGAGACTACTGAGAAGGAAAGTCAGCAGATGAGATGTGCAGGCTGACACGGTATGCAACTGTCCAGAGCTGGCCTGACTAAGAACAATTCTTCTGGAAAAACACTAAAGCTAACGGCCAAGACTTCCTTGGGTTTCCATGGGTTAGCTGGATAGAGAACAAAAGAACTACATGGTCGCAGTTCCCGGAAGGCTAACCTGGTCATAACGGTAACAGTTCTTATATTGAAAATGAGTTTTTTTCAACTAAATTAACGTATAGCATATAGTATTATGGAAACTAAAAGTGCAACAAGGTAATACTCGCTGAATCTGAGCCTATCTGTTTGCTTGAAAAAGACGAATATAAGGCAGTGGTCCAGCAATGGAAGTTGAATAAAAGATCAACCCTCGTCCACTCCTGGACTCTCTCAGTTCAAAAATTCGTGATAATTTCACCTGTCTATACCAAAAAGCTCCTGAAGCTGTCACGAGCTGAGCTTCGGGTAGGACTGCTGAGGGTATGGGAAAGAGAGATGCAGGCTTTATGGACCAGAAGCAGTATGGTATGCAAATGTCCAAAGCTGTCTGGCCTAAGAACGATTCATATGGGGAAACCGTACTAGTAACGGCCAAGGCTCCTAAAGAAGTTGTCGGTATTATCAACGCCATTGACGATCTTCTTAGGTTTCCATGAATGTGTAGGGTCGAGAACGAAAGATCTACATGATTGCAGTTCCTGAAAACCTAACCTAACTAACCACCCTAGTTCTAATAATAATAATAATAGTGTTATACGAAAAAGGACTCGTCAATTCGCCTATTCCAATAATATCGATGGTATCGCGAATCTTTTCGATCATGAATCGCCAATCGGGAAACCACAATCGCGCGCGTTCCAAAAATACCACACGAAAATGATAAATGTAGTTGGAAAGACCGCTGATGTACAAGATAGATGTTTATTTTGGCGTATCCGATTAGCTAACAGAACAATATACTCGCGATTCCGTTTCTCCACACTTTCTATTTTCGAATCGTCGTTACACGATTTATACTTGTCTCCCGATCTAGAAATAAGTCGGATATTGGCCGTTCGACACGATCGGGCCATATGATTTTTTCGCGAACATAGGAAACTATCGATTTCTGGAAAGTTTGTTTTAGAGGGACTCGGTGATTTGAAAAATGATGCGTTTGGTACGCTTGTTTTACGATGTGTCGATGATGCAAGGATGGTTTTTAGTTTACAAGAGAAATTGTTACTTTGTTTTACATTGTGAGAGGAATTTATCGAATCTGAAAAGTCTGAGAAAAGTATCGAGAAAAAGATATTTAACTATGTTCTTGTCAAAAAAGTATTTTTTATCGACTTGAGACTATTAGCGTAGAAAAGCTGTGATTTCTCACACCCCCTAGCGATCGGCTATTACACTCCCTCCTAAAGGGAACATTAACTCATCCCGTATAGCAAATATCAGTGGGATTGAGCTCTGAGTTGTTCGGTGTTCTTCTTCTCCTGGGTCCTGGGCTGTTCGTCCTTCGTTGCTTGGTCCTGGATTTCTCCATTGATGTCGTGATAGTTGGTTTTGCAATGTTTCTCTCCATGGTTGTTCCTGGTGTCCACTGTGACCTACAAACTTCCTTACCGTTCTAGCAGTACCGAGAAGTGCTGCTTTTTGCATTACTTTGAAAAGATTTTCATCCAAATCCAGCTACTTTAGGCTCTTAGGAATAATCCCTGTGGTTGATTTGATAATGGAAATGGTTCTAGTAATAGAAATTCCCCACTGCCTTTTGATCTGAAGCTTAAGCTCTCGAATTTCCGTGTGCTCTACACACTTGTTTAGAATATATTAAGCTGTTTCTGCTTCTGATCCAAAAAGCCTGCGAATCTTAACTGCTGATTTTTCTCGTCGGCAGTCTTATCATCATGAAAAGTGACAGCTTTAGGAATACTTGGTAAGCTCAAAAGGCTCTTGAAGTTCTCTCAGGATTAAAGACTTAAAACGTGGAGCTTTTCAGGGAGTGCACGTAAATCGGAATACAGACGGACTTTGTAAGATCAAATAAACTCACCAGCGAAATAATCGATGCACTCAAAAAACCGATGAAGTTCATAAATATGTTATTTCAAGTTCGATTCGATTGAATTTTATTTTCAATAGTAGGTATAGTCATCCTCAATCACCAGTTTTGAATTTCGAGAAAACACGGCGTACGGCATTTTATACAGGGTGAAACAAATTCTGTTTTTCTACCCCTGGTGTGTTCAAGTTGTTTCACCGGGTGATTTCTTATTTTATCATTAAGACACATCTTCTCTTGACAATTCAATCTTCTATTCAAAACAATAGCTCAATTTTTAAATATACAGGGTTTTCAGAGCAACATTGAACTCCGCAATTTCGCTATGGCTATGAAAGTACTTTCACAGATCCGTGCTTTATAATACTCGACCGCATCATCCACATGTGGCTAGGATTGCTAAGGAGTATTTAGCAGAGGTTGATATTCAAGCATTCAACGGGCCTGCTCTAAGACCAGATTTGAACCCAAATGGGCTTTTTTGGATGTTCTTGGGAGGAAATTTCGATCTCGCGTACCAACTACTGAAAATTTGCAGCAGCTCAGTGATGCTCCAATTGTTTCAAAGCCTCAATGAGGACATGCCGAGACAATTGCACCTGTTATCTGCGTCTAGGCGAAAAACACGTTATGTTTTTGACTTCGTTTTCAGTTTGTTTTTATTAGGTCAGAATTGTAGGTTGAATTTGTTGTGGCCTTAGCGGAATTTAATGTTTTACTCAAAACCTTATCTTCAACAAAAATTAGCTATTTCTATTAATGAAAAATTAAATTGTCAAGAGAAGATATGTCCTGATAATAATAAAAGAAATCACACGGTGAAACAACTCGAACACACCAGGGGTGGTTCTAAAGTTAGGATAAAAAAACAAAATTTGTTTCACCCTCTATAAAATGACGTAAGCCAAGTTTTCTCGAAATTCAAAACTGGTGATTGATTAAGGATGACCATACCTACAATTGAAAAAATTCAATCAAATGGGACTAGAGACAACATATTTATGAATTAACAAACTTCATCGATTTTTTGAGGGGATCGATTATTTTGCCGGTGAGTGTAGTTCGGTCTTTCCTGTTTCTCTAGGCGCTGAAACCCTTAATTCGTTTACATTTCGGACAAATATCTTGAATCAGTCAAGAGATGACCTATTTGAATCTTGTCACGCAAAAGACGGATAATGAAGAGGAAACAATTTTTTAGTTTAAATGGTCGAATGCCAATCGATTTTACAGGGTTTCCATAAATGATTGTAACAGCGCAGTTCCCTTTGGATTATTTTTTTATTTATGTTAGTCTGTTACGCAGGTTAGGGTGTCGAATCATGTGGCTGGAATTATCAATGTCAAAGATAGATAGAAATAAATATAGAGACAGATTTGATAAATGTGTGGAGTTTGCATAACAAACAGCAAAATGAAAACAATTCAAACCCTTTATTATGTTTTGGCGGAGATTGACAGTTACGTAACAAACCTAAATATAATCTTTTCTTGCCCTAAATGAAACAAACAAAACCCAAAAAATATTTTGTAATAGGTATATCAATTATAACTAAAAAGTGTTTTTTTCTACGTCTATCAGTAAATAATATCCCAACAGTCCAGGCTTTAAAGACCCCCATAAACGGCGACAAGCATCAATCTCTGCGTCTCAAAATAAAATGGCGATTGCTCAACGTATCCGCGCACACTTTTTCAATGCCCAATTAATCAATTCCGTAGACCGAGAAACTGAACGAAAAAAAATTATGTAAGACAACTGCCGTATTAATTGTCTG
Source organism: Propylea japonica (assembly GCA_013421045.1). NCBI lineage: Eukaryota > Metazoa > Arthropoda > Insecta > Coleoptera > Coccinellidae > Propylea > Propylea japonica. The sequence goes on along the minus strand of CM024242.1, from coordinate 82,416,332 downwards.
TCTGTCGTACAGACGACGACCTCCTTTCTGTAATCGGCATTGTTTTCTCGTAAATACGTGTCCGCCCTGGGTGCCGGTTCGGAAAAGGCGCCCGTTTAAGAACGCAAAAAGTACTTTATGAAAGAGCTGCTCCTTAAATTTCTCATTCGTAATAATGGAATTCAAGCGAATCGATTGACAGTTCTGGTGACATAATTGCACGATTAAAATTATTGGAAACGGGTGATATAATGCGGAGTTTTGCGGAATTCGATAATTTGACAAAATTTATTTGAAGGGTTTTCCAATAAGAGGTGTTATTTTGAATAGCCCGCTATTTCGGTAGATGTCACTTTTGAAGCTGTCATTTTTTGACACTTGACAAGTAGAAACTACGACATTAATGAAAATGGAACGATACACGCTTCAAAACGCATTGAAATTATTAAATTTACTATGAAAATGGTGAAAATTTGGCAGAGACGGTTCGCAAAACTCGAAAATTTTGGGTCGTCGTGAAGCACCTTGTCGGACCGCAATAAAGAAATTAGGAAATTAGGAAAAATTCGAGCTGTTGAAACAAGTTAGTGATGTGAAGAATAAAACCCGTGCACGTCGCTCAGGAACATCCTAGAATATTGCTGCTGTAGCCGAAAATGTTGAAAAAAACCCAGGTTTGTCCATTCCTCGTCGTTCTTTGGAATTAGGGATTCCACAAACGTCCATACCATACCATATTTTTCATAAAAATTTGGGTCTCAAGCTTATAAAGTTCAGTTAACACAAGTACTCCAGCCGGCCGATCATCAACAAGCAACGAAAACATTGATCTTTTGCGGGAAAAGTTTCCGGACCGTGTTATCTCTCGAAGAGGTGATCACAATTATTGGCCACCGAGATCTTGTGACACCTTGCGAGTCTTCCTTTGGGGCCACGTGAAAGAGAAGGTCTACGCCAATAGCCAAGCGTCGATTCAAAACCTCAAAGATGGAATTCGTGAGGCTATCGAGGACATAGGGCAGCTACTTTGCGGTTGGGTTATGGAATTCTTGAACATTTTTTCTCTAACCCTTATGGTTCTCTCACATATACACACTGTCAAAAGATTTGGTCCCTTAGGTTTGTTAAAAAATAAACAATCTATGGCTAAATCTCCAGGTTAAACGAAATCATTACGCAGAGAAACTATGATAGGTTCAATGCAGACTTCTACGTAGATGTTCGTTCAACGATTAAAAAGAGGGGTAAGACCGAACGTTACACCCCCAGCACATTATTGATGCGTATTGAAAGAGCACAGCTTCCTGCGCGAAATTGGGTCGCTCTAGTCTGCCCTGACCTCTCCAAACTCTCTTGTCGACTATGAGTTTGTTAATCGTTTCGTTACTAGTCCAAAATAGTGTAAGAGCCAGTCTAGGTGGTGTTCTGCCCATTGCCGGCGGGTAGCTCTATTTCCAGGTGAAAGCTACTTACTCTTAAAGGTCTTCTTGCCCTTAAATTTGAGGAATGCAACTGTCTTCTTATGGCACTGAGATTACACTTCTGTAGGTCATCAAAAAATGACTTCGAAGGCTGTTACTGATACCGTTCTATTCCTTCGAGTAACATTTGCGATGGTTATAAATTCTTCAGTAATGTTAAAATTTTTCAAACATGGAAAGCTTCAGGTGCCCTTTTAGTCCCTGAAGTTAGGGATTAACTACCACCTCAATTCTTGAGTTGTATGAAGATTTTTCTCTTTCTAGGAATCAACTGGCGAAGGTACTGTTTTTCCATATCCTGGATCTTTTCAATGATTGTCTGTCGTTCATAGGATCTCAATTTTTTTTGGAATGCGTAGAATATTCATTACTTCTATCTGTAGTTTAAAGTTATGGTGTTTAGAGTTGAAGGGAATAATGTGCAGTACAAATAGGTATCCTTTGTACGTCATTGAAATGTCAGCGGATGAAATTGCAGAAACCAATTCATATGGGGATATCAGTCTTGGACCTTCCTGTGTTTCACATTAATGAGTAGGGTAGAGAACAAAAGGCTTATATGGTCTTTTTTCTTATACCTCAATAATTATAACGAATGGCCCTTGGCACGTTCCAAGACCAAAGTCGTCAATCGTGAGAAGGCTTAAAGACCTTAAGAGTTTTTAGTATCCTACTAGAAGGTTTAAGGACCCTTAGAGCTGGGGGGACGAGAAAACAGTAAATCCAATTCAAGGTCTAAAAATTATACTTATGTTGCTTCTCAGTGATTTGAAATCTTGAAAACTGATAAAAGAATATTAAATCGAACTTATGACATATCAGTGGGCGAATATTTGTCAAAAGATCGGCATATGCAATAAATCAAGAAGGAAGACAGTCAGAGATTGCTTAACGATCTTTTCCCATAAAAACCGAATACCATATATTGCATCGTCCAGTCGAGTTTTCTCACCAAAACAAATCTTCCCATAATTTTTACACGTCAACGCTGCAATAACTCATAAAAACATAGCCGACGTCGCAATATATGCAAATTAAAGAACCAAGCCGAGCAAGTGTTATAATTAACAGTTTTCGCCTGAAATTGACATGAAATTCGTGATCACGCTGTAATTGTCGGCTCGTCTAAGATGTAACAACCTTGGGGAGGTCCAGCTGTACTTTTTTTCTCATTTTTTTTTCATTATCGTTCATGCTCGCATCGTAACGACCGGGTATTTATGCGATTTTTTATTTTTATGGGCAAGGCATTATTTACATTTGGGTATAGCACGGTGTTATTAAAAGAAAGGTACCGGCGTGAGAGTCCTCTGGGCCTGTTGTGCCCTAGTAATTTTCGAGAATCTGATTTATTTATGTTCGTAATCTGCAAAAACGATCGTTGGAGGATGAGACCAATGAATAACTGATAATGGGTATTGTTCTTGCTGGTACATCTGTAATGGACATCGTTTTTGACGCCCTAGATGATATCCACGAAAAATGGTCCATGAGGATATTGTGGACAGGAGAATATAGGAGGATAATGTACTGCAAGAACAATACCCATTAAAAGTTATTCATCAATTACAACACGATTGAACGTGAGTCTGTTCCAGTTTCGGTGTTAAGGGTTTACGAGGGTAATGTACAGGGTGTCCCAAATTCGATGATCACTGAGAGCACCCCTCTTTTTATCGTTGAACCACCAACGGCAGGTGTCATCTACGTCGAAATCTGCATTGAACTAATCATAGTTTCTTTGCGTAATTAATTTGGGGATGATTTCGTTCAACTTGGAGATAATGCCAAAACATAGATTGTTTATTTCTTGACAAACCATCGAGATATAATAGAGAAGAGAAGCTATGACATACAATTGAGTAAGGAAAAATGGTACTACTGGGCGGGGCTTTGTCGGGGACCAATATGGCGGAAAGTTCAAGGTTGGATTAAGTAGCCAGTTTTTTCTGTTTACAAATTTCACCCAAAAAATACGACTTGTTGGGTCTTTAGGACACCTGTTCAAATAACACATATAAAAAGATATCAGATTATCAATACAGACTAACAAAAATTTCGAATGCGGATCTGTTCAGTACTCATCCCTACCTGTGATATTTTTTTCCTCTAATTTTCTTATCTGTCTCTTCTCTGCTTGAACAAAGCCTTACAGTGTACGGTACCATTTTATTGTATATTATTAAGCAGAAAAAATCACAATTTAACTAGAAACAGGCGCAAGAATCACAATTCCTCCAGAGAATTCAACGATTGTCAAATTTGACGTTAGGTAGTAATAATATGGCGCATTGATAACACGTTTATTTCAATGATGGTAACTCTATACTATCCTATCTCTATCTGACAAACCTAGGGGACCAAGTCTTTTGACAATGTGTATATAAAAAGGATGGTCATAAAATAATATTAATGATGCCACCGTATCTCAAAGAGATCAAATGCATCCATTAACGTCCATTTTTGTTCACGTGGGAACAAATACTTTCTACTATTTTTCATCGCCATAGGTAATGTGGTTTTGTCGTTCTCAATTCAACGGCAATCAATCGAAAAGAAATCTAATTAATTAGGCTAGATGGCTAGTAGGCAGTAGATGGCGCAACATATTCATTCAACTGTATAAAAGATGCAGGCAATGGGATGTAGCACTCAATTCTAATGGTCAATTATCACATAGATCTTGTCTAGATATGACGTGGATTGATCGAGATCATAAATTATAGTTCATGTTTGGAGGTTCCCTGTGGATTTTCTATGAATTTATTGTCTCATCTGCATCTGAAATTTCAGTTGATATTTTAGGCAAGTAAAAAATATATTTTTATCTAGTTTTGGATTATATTCAATGTGTGACAGTTTAGAGGTTTTTCGGAAACAACGAGATTAAAATTTATAGTACATTATTTGCTTCGGTTTCAAAAACATCAACCAAGGTGTGGCAGCGTTGCCCTATGGATGGCTGAACAATCGCAAATTCAGCTTTCTCGGTGGCTTCTCGTCAGAAGTTTCTGATACCATCGGGAACCTTTGCCATGTTCGGCAAGTATTGCTTTCATTTTGTTCAGTTCTACGAGGGCAGTTTTTGTTTTTGGGTAGGTTGTCAGGAGTAAGGGAAGCACGTCGTATTGCCTCATCGACCCTCTAGGTGTCCACTGTGACGATGTTTGAGCAAGAGGTTCCTCCGTCAATTTCGCAACGTATTGTAATCAAGTTTCTCGCCGCAGAAGGCGTGAAAATGGCCAACATTTTGAGGAGATTGACTGCCGATGTTCGGAGAAGAAACACTGTCGCGAGCCAGAATGTTTGCATAGCATGAACAGTTCGTGGAGGGTCGTGATTGTGTTGAAAATGAGAGCCATGACCGTAGCGAACAACAACAGTAGTGTTCGACAGCTTCTGAAATTGCAAGTTAGGTCAGGATAAGTTATAGGAACACCTACTCCATACTGACAGAGGAGCAAGGGTACCGTAAAGGTTACGCCAGGTGGTTACCTCGCCTTCTCACAGCTGACTAGAAATTGCATCGTTTTCAGGTGTGTGCACGATCTCAGGAACAAGGAGACCTATTTCTCACTCACATTATCACCTGTGATGAAACATGGGTGCACCACTACACCCCAGAGTCTAAACAAGCGAGTAAGGAGTGGAGAGAACAATACGTTGCGCAATTGACGGAGGAACCTCTTGCTCAAACATCGTCACAGTATACAACGAGAGGGTCGATGAGGCAATCCGACGTGCTTCCCTTACTCCTGACAAACCTATCCAACAAAAACAAAAATCAGGAATGTTCTCCTTCCACTATTGTGCCTGAAAATCGAAAACTCTCGTTTATATTTGAACTGCTTTCGTAATTTTCGGAGTGAGAGTATAGAGTACTTTTTTGGTCCATAACGTTGAGTTACAAAGTAATTATTCATCCTTTCAGAAGCTGGAAGATGGGTACATAAATATCATATTGTTTTCGCTTGACATCCTTTCGAAATCTGAAGGTAACCTGATACAATACACAAAACAAAACTAGCTGAGGTTAGTGCAAAACAGGGTACCATACTATCTTACGTATAATAACAGAGCTCAGGAGAAAACCTCAATTGGTAAATGGTTGCAAATGACTGTAACCAATTTCAGACGACAATTACAAGATTGAGCAATTTACAGAATGAATATGTATGCACTTACCTCGAGAGTTGAAAAGAAGGTGTCGGTGAAATCACCCCCCAATCTGGTAGCAGAAGAGGCGTTGGGGATAGGGAAAAGGGGGAAGACCTTGTCTTGTCGTTCTTACAACAATTAAACTTAAAACTAATTGAATAATGAAGGATTTATTCATAAAACCCAACCGATAACCCTTTCCAAGATGCATACGGAATTCTGAATCTAAAACAAAATTTTGAGATGTTCTATTGTCTCATTTGCTTCTTGGACTTGGGCTCTCAACTGAATTCCATTTGAAGAGCATGCTATTACAACGTCCATGACCTGTTCTAATACGGTTGAGAACTGTTCAAACATTCTTGGAAAATCAAATCCAGGAACTCCATTCGAGGTATCATTTATTAAATCTTTGTTCTGAATATTACATGTCTTCCATTCAGATTGCCAAAGCTTTATCGCTTTCATTTGAGATCAGAAAATAATCGGATCGAAAAGTTTCACGTGATTTTAATCGGGACATTTCTATTATCTGGAATATAGAAAAGTATGTAGATGTATCGTATAGGAATTGAATTTGAAATGTTCAAAGTTTTGGCTGCCTGCGGGTATGTGGAGGAGCAATGTTCGAAAAAACTGATATTTAGGGAGTAGGTCTTGATTTTTTTTTGTTTCAGTTACAATTCTTATAGATAAGTTTAATTGGCATCAATCTGATACACATGGGCACAGTTGAGCCAAACGGGGCAACATATTCAACAGAAGAGAAAACTAAAGCTTGATAATTAATATTCCGTGTCAATTCTCTCTATTTGGGAAGAGAATCCCAATTCACTTATTCACCGAGAAAATCATTTTTCCACGGTCATCCATCTACCAGATTCTACCAGAACCAGTTCATCCATCTTCCATCCATTCACTTACGACACAACCACACATCTACTGTGCCGGAAACAAAGAAATAGCTACGCAGCAACCAAGTACACAACATACGGCGTTTCACTTATAACGAGCTCTCTTAAAATGTCGCTAATTATGATACTTATGTACCCATTATGGTTATTTGTACCCGATGGCAGCAAGTATTACACCATGGCCTATGCGAGAATTGCAATCCTAATAACCGTGCTATTCACCTGCATTATCATCACGTAGGCCGAGGATTTCTAATGAATGAACTGTACCGTTAGAAGTCGGTAATGTCCTGATGGTGTACAAGGTCGTTTAGGAAATACTCCTGATGATGGCGGATATTTTGTGACCAAATTTAATGTTTATGTAGTTTGGATGTTAATAATTCATTGATCAATGTTTACTCTTCTGCATCTGAAAGTATGCTCAAATCTGAAGGTCATTCACTTTAGATGTTGGTTTTGATCATCTGAAAAAGGATGAGTAATTTAAGAACAACTTTCAAATGGGTCCAAATTCAATCACTAGTTCTATGATAGTGGAGGTATCGACTTGAGTCTATTAGTGTAGAAAAGGTGAATTTCTCACACCCCCTAGCGATCAGCTATTAAACTCCCTACTAAGGGGAACATTCATTCATTCCGGATAGCAAGTATCAGGGGGATTGAGCTCTGAGATGTTCGATGCTCTTCTTCTCCTGGGTCCTGGGTTGTTCGTCCTTCGTTGCTTGATCCTGGATTTCTCGGTCGATGTCCTGGTAGTCGGTCTTGAAATGTTCCTTCATGGTTGTTCCTGGTGTCCATCATGACCTACAAACTTCCTTACCGTTTTAGCAGTATACCGAGAATTACTGCTTTTGCATTACTTCGTGAAGATTTTCGTCGAAATCTAGCTCCTTGAGGTTGGACTTGAGGTTCTCAGGAATAATTCCTGTGGTTGATTTGAGAATGGCAATGGTTCTGGTACTAGACATTCCCCACTGCCTTTTTATCTTAAGTTGAAGCTCTCGATATTTCGATATTTTTCAGCGTATTTTTGACGTAGATTGTTGTTATTCGGGATGGCTACGTCTATAAGTATTATTATTATTATTTAGATTGGGGTCGTTATTGCTAGGTTATTCTTTCGGCAACTGCGACCATGTAGATCTCTTGTTCTCTACCCTACTCATTCATGGAAAACCAAGGAGATCGTCTATGACGTTGACAAAACCGATAACCTCCTTAGGAACCTTGGTCGTTGCCTTTTGGGTGTCCAGGACCGGTTTCCCCACATGAATTGTTCTGAGGCTAGCCTGCTCTGTATATTTACATACCATATGTTCAGCTATTTCTGCTCCTGATCCACAAAGCCTGCATATCTCATCTGCTGACTTTTTCATGCATTACAATTGACGTTTATACCGACAGTGCTCCGTTAGCAGTCCCAGTATCACCCTAAGCTTCATGAGTTTTTCTGGTATAGATAGGTGAAATCATCACGAGTTTTTTGCATTGAGTAAGTCGAAGGATGTTTCTCCAGAGGGTTATTCTGTCATTTAACTCCCATTGCTGGACAGCTGCCTCATATTGGTGTTTTCCGATCTCACAAAAAGGCTCAGATCCAGCCAGGTATTAACCTCAATGCACATTTCATTGGCTCTTTCTATTTCCTTCAACACCACAATGATTGGAACTCATGGTAGAGTTACTTCTTGACCCCCTTGCCAGTTGCTTTATGGTGTTATGTCACTCCCAGGTCAAAAGAGATCTTTTGACCGAGCCAATATTGGACACTTTCATACTATTTGTGTTCAACTGCTTCTGATCCACAGAGCCTGCAAATATCATCTGCTGACTTTCACCCGAAGTTCAGCTCATGACAACTTCAGGAGCTTTTGTTATAGATAGGTGAAATAATCACAATTTTTTTGGCCTGAGTGAGTCCAGGATTTCCAAGCCCACGGAAAGTCTCAGGTCCAGCTCGTGTTAACCTTGATGCACTTTTTGTAGGTTTATCGGCTTTTTCATTACCTTCAACACCACAATGCCCTAGTACTCATGGAAGAGTCCCTTTAATGCCTCTTGCCAATTGCTTTATGTTATTACGTATTGAGCACCTAGTTGATACAACTCGAGTTAACAATCTTCTTTCATTATGAATATGAATATGAATATGAAATCTGCCGAAAAAGAACTTGGTATTGTCCGAAAACTTCAAAGCTTTTATAAATATACCTACATAAATTCAACCAAACAAACAAAGCAGCAGGATATACCACCTAGAAAATAGGTCATCTCGAACAAAGATCGTTTGAATAACGACGTGCACAAGATTTGAATTTAAACGACTATATGAATGAACCTATACCTATATACCCCGCTGAGTGTACAAATAGAAAGCCACACATTCATAGATATAAAACAGTTGTGTCACAATTGGCATCCTCGAACGAGGACATTTTTATTGTCCATAATCCAGCGAAGAGCTACCTGCTCACTATCTAGCCTCGGGATGTTGTCTTTCAGCTCATTTTATTGTTGTCAGCTGCTCATTAAGGATTTCGATATTGACTCTCCTACACGCTGGAGTTTATAACTCTCATAGATGTGGTCCGTTTTATATTCATGTTTTTGTTCAGAGCTTTCGGATTTGAATGATCCACCCACGCTGGTATTAAGTTAATCGATGTAATTTCGAGAAATCAATTAATTTAGGAATAACATTAGTTGGGAATTGAACTCGGTGTTTGACATACTTTGGTTGCGTGTGTTATTTGGTGCACACCTGTGGAAAACACATGGTTTACTCAATTTCGAGTGCTTGTTTTAATACTTAAACGAGTGCTATATCGTTCTGCCCAAATGTCTCCTATTTTAGAATTTTGAGCCGAAAATGGTCTCAAATGATAGGGTTAGACTCCCTGATGACTTTCGAAGGGATTATATAATTTGATAAATCTAGAAGTTCTCGAGGACACTGATCCAGTTCTCGGAAACATCTGGGATTCGAATAGTCTCCACAAATGGTATTTGATTTTGTCCTTTACGAAGGAGTAACTATCTATACTAGCCCCGTAGGACATTATTTCTTCTTGAGCATCATATCAACTTGACAATAACTCTTTTTGAAGATCCACTATCCTGCGTCCACTACTTTCTAAGCCTCAACACCTCGAAACCACATCATAAATAACCCCATAAAGAAAAGTCCAATCTTCAAATAAACATCTAGAAACCTCCTGATGAACCTACAATTTACACGAGTCTCTAAACATTAAATAATTTTTTAAATCTAGAAGTTCTCGAGAACACTGACCCAGTTCTCGGAAACATCTGGGATACGAATGGTCTCTGCAGAATTTTATATGGACTTGAATAGTTCGTTCGACTATAAATGTAAACATTGTAAACAAATATTCAGTCCAGATCTATATTTAGAAATATCCCTGAATTCCACAGGAAAATGTGTAGTACAAAACTGACTAGAAACAGCCCCAAGTTCAAGTGGTACTTGAAAGGGTCTGATCGACCTGACGTAACAGGGCAGGCATCATCTTTCAAATGAGTGCATTCAAAAGTATAGGTATCACTAACTCAAAGCTGCGAGTTCTAGTCATCATTAGGTACATTTGGTGTTAATTAAATAGCTTTTAAGTGGAAATTATTTAAATGCAATCACTCACCAAGTCATCATTATATTTTGTCTATAGCAGAATATAAGCAAATGTATCTTCGTGGTCCTACAACATAGGACAATTGCATATCTTCTATTTCAAGGGTCCCTCAAGACGGATCGAAATAGTCAAGATATTTTATATGGTCCTTCGAGCCACATAGTCGATATGTTTCAGTCTCGACAATTGGTATTCGACTCAAGCTCCCATTAAATAGAATCGTTCACGAAAGAGTATCATACTCTCGTAAGACATCAATTCTTCTTAAGCTTCATATCAACTGGACAATATCTCTTTCTGAAGATCCAATACCCACGTCCACCACTTTCTAATCCTCTACACCTTGATACCTCATAATAACTCAAGGAAGCTACAGTCCAGCCTTCAATTAAAACTGACACTTAGGGTCCCCTACCAGCCCAGAACTAATCCCAACAGCTCAAATTCAATTTCACATTTAATCGATACCATCGGCTACCAGAGACCATAAATGTTAAATCCTAAAATTCCTCCGCATCTCGTCTTATGATTGAGTTCTTCGGCCGGTAACACCCTCTTCGTTTATTTTATATTTCGAAATTGAAGTGTTAAAAGTAATTTGTATGCAAAGCGGCAACCGAGATGGCGTGCCAGAGCTAATCGTGTTCAAGTGCCACTAGCAGGATGTTCTGGCCAGATTTACAGGATGATTTTTTTACGCGAGTCCGAAGATATGGGTGCTTTATGTTTATATGCCCGCATGGTTGGACGGTAAAGGTATGCACTGGCATACCATGGCGATTTTTTCGGTGAGTTCTTTGTTTGGTTGTGATGGTAGGTGTTTGGTCTGGTGGACGAAGGACGAATGAATGTGTGGATAATAAGAAAGTTTTACTGGAATTTGTTAATCCATAGTTAATGATGTTTCTATTATCTATGGGATATATTTGAGAATCTCGGATAAATAAAGAACATAGATATCGATATCAATGAAATGAAGCTGCAACCGCATCTAATTTTTTTTTAATGCAATGGCATTGAAAAGATCGTGACAGACGGAATTATTCCTTTCCATTTCTTTTATTTCACTCATGTTGTTATTAGAAAATGAGATAAAACACACTTTTCGATTGAAATATATATTCTGGGAGGATTCAGCATTTCTTAAAAACTTTATAGGTTTTCACTCCCAGTCTCTGAAACATAAATAATTAAAAAATGTTTGATTTAGGTGAAGTGCTCCAGCGAGAATCTTTGCACTTATTTGTCAGGAGCAAATTGGTCTTGAAAAAAATGGTTGCCTAACAGTAAAACTAAGACAAACTCTAAGAGTTTGTCTGAAGAAGATGTCTGATTTAGACACCGAAACGTTACAATATCCTTTTAATTTGTTTCATTTTTCAGTTTTACTGTTAGGCAACAATTTTTTTCAAGACCAATTTGCTCCTGACAAATAAGAGCAAAGATTCTCGCAGGAGCACTTCACCTAAATCAAACATTTGTTAATTATTTATGTTTCAGAGACTGGGAGTGAAAACCTATAAAGTTTTCAAGAAAAACACAGTTTGTTATGACGTAAATTTTGTGGTTTACATAATCACTCATCTGAAAGCACTTATGGTCGAATTATTAAAAAATTTCAAGAGACCTGATCGATGGAAGCTCAAAAAAAGTGAAGAATACAGTTCTCCACGAGCAAGTATTAGTTAGATTCATGAAATTGTTGCTGAAGACCCTGAAATGGCGTAATTCACACCAAGAATTTAGCTCTCTGAAGGCATATTCGGTTCATAATACAGGAACTAAAGGCATTAGATCATTCAAAAGGTGGTGGACTAATAATCTCCAGCAATAGTGGTCAATTGGCCACTAAAATCTTGTGATTTGACACCGTTGTACTATTTTCTTTGGGGTTAGGTGAAAATTCAGGTCTATAAGAATAATCCATAATTAATTTCTGAACTAAAGAATGGAATTATTCATGTCATGAGTGAGATAGAGCCTCAATCACATATTTCAAAATGTCAAGGAAAGTTTCGACAAAGGAGTGGACGTCTCTAGTGCTGCAAGAGAAGGCCATTTCGCAGATATTATATTTCTTATATCGATGTCATAACTGATACTTGAATTACAATAAAAAGTTTTTGAAAATTAATAATAATTGTGATAGCAGAGAATAATATTAATCGATTGAAATCAACCAATGTTGAACTCATATCTCGTCCTCGTTCAAGACAATATGCTAGAAAGTGGTATCACACAGAGCACCTAAGGATGGCCATTCCGTCCTTATTAGGACTCATCAGCACAGGATAGCTCTGAATGATACAAGGTATTTCTTGGAACTTAAAGCAAAATGGCATCTTCTTTGAGGTATAAATATACCGAAGACGCTATCTCTAGTTCCATACGAAAACCTTCCCATAGCATGATCTTGAACGAAGAAGTAGCGAGATGTTTACCATTTGTCGCATTGACCGAAGCGGTCTTGCATTTCGCAAATTTCACGTCTTCAGTCCACGACACGGTGCGCTCAGTGTAACGTCAGTTGACACCATAGTAAACGTTAAACCTCTTTTTATTAATACTAATTATGTATTTCATTTATTCTTAAAAAACGTGCAATTGGAAATACTCTTTTGATTGTCCTATGTTTACTTAATATAATTTGTTGACTGAGGTTTCTTGGGTTTTTCTAGCACTCAGTTCACCAGTAAGTCCATTTTATGCTTCTCGGTTTGTTCGTGTTTCTTCAACGCAGTGATGTTTTTACAATATTTATGGCCATTTATTCGTTCCTTAATGTACTGTGATATTTGTCCAATATATACCTTAGGGCAATCCAAGCAATTTATTTGGTATACGCAATTGGATATTTTAGTTTTTGGGATTTTTTATTTCAATTTTGAGTTTAAGAAGGATAATTATTCATTTTTTTATGTGCAAATTTATTCCATACTGTCTAAGTGATTTATTCAAGGTTTCTGATAGGCCCTGTATATATGGCACAGATACGTATTTTGGTGGTTCAGCCTCAATTTTTTCATTATTTTTTTGTTTTTCTGAGTTATATATCATAAACATTTTGTTTTTGAATATTTTTATCATTTTTAGAGGATAATCGTTTTGAAGTAGTATATTCTTTGCCTTAGTTATTGTTTGTTTCCTGAATTCTGGACTTGTAAGTTTTAGAGCTCGGTCAGCAATTCCTGATATATGACACCTTTTTTATGTGTTTTTGGGACTGTAGCTTCATATAATTATTATACTACGATATTCGATCAATTTCGTGAGTAATACCATTATTCGCCAACCACCGTTGGTTCCCAGTTAACGCGTAGCTTTCGTGATTGAAAGAGATGAATCTTAATACATCGACATCACCTCAGGTCAAACATTCGGCCGTCGTTTTAGGATGTTGTGAAATAGAAGGCCGCATACGCGACCTTTCTGAGCAAACATGCGTTTGTTGATTTTTTTAATCACGCTGCCCGATGGCTATCGCTTTCGGCCTGTAGAAAAGCGAAGGTTGATGGTGTCGGTTCACTTTTGGACTCTGCAGATGGTAAATTTGGACAAGTGATTTACGTTATGTAAATGAGGTTAATTTGGTGCATCGTTTAGTTCCTGTTGATAGAAAATGAAATAGATGGTCGTCTATTAAAGACAGGATGAATTATTTTTATTGGTTATATTTTTTATCATTTTGAAGCACATGTACCTAGGAAAACGAGTCAGAGAGCCTGGTTTTCTCTAAATGAGTACATCTCATCAGCGAACGCACCCAACTCGATTTAAATGGGGGAAGAAAGAATGGAAAAGGAAATACACCACAAAAATTTCAAAGTACCATTTGCACTATCTGTACAGCATCTGTATACCATTTGAGTAATCAAATGGTTATACATATGGTTTTTAACCACGAAAGGTGCATGCGCTGGAGTATATACAAGTGTCATAAACCAAGTGTACACTATCGTGCGCTTTTCATGCAGAAATAACTGCAGTCGAAGGATCGATTAATAGAACCTGAAATGAAACTATCAAGGGTGTGACATAAGGCGTTTTCAGAAACTTACTCAGGGTTGCTAACTCAATCCGTTGGGTCACTTGGCGGATCTACTCGGACCACGGACTCGGGTCCTAAGTTTACGAACACATCAGGTTTAGGATTTGAAATGACAGTCTTATCAATAACATAACCAAATATTTATGGGTTTATTTTTTCAGTCCCAGTTTATTTTCGGATTGTCTCTAGCTTTGCTTGCATTTATTGGCTTTTGTAAAATATCTTGTAACTTCTGGTGTGCCCTTCCATGTTTAATGTTATTTTTGAGTACCAATGTTGAGGAACTAAAGAATTTATTTTCCGTTCCAGTTTATTTTCGGATGGTCTCTAGCTTTGCTTGCATTAATTTTCTTCTGTGAAATCTTTTTTATAATTTCTAGTGTGCCCTCGCATGTTCTATGTTATCTTTGAGTACCCATATTGAAGAAGTAAAGAAGGCTTTAGCTTTAACGAAGAGAGATCTGCATACAAAGTTATGAAGAAGTTGTTTCACATTATTTTCTCGGCTCATGGAACCACACATTTTACACTGAGACAAATTCTCTTCTCTTTCCATAATTTTCAGGAATAGAATATATGACACTACTAAAAAAGGTTAGAAGACTTATTTCCGCCTTTTTCAAATAAAAAATCGAACTGCAGTGTGCATGGGCTGGACTCTACGACCCTGCTATCGTGAAGGGTTACGATAGATCAACCTGGGTCAGTGATCGAGTTAATAGCATTGTACTTTCCGAACACGGGTTGGATGTTCGGTTTAGGAAAAGGAACGTGAAGGTTAGGGATCAAGTTAACCCGAGTAAATATCCGAAAACGTCTATTGTGATCAATCCTGATAGTCAATGTGCTATTAAAGCAATTAATTCCTATGTCATCGACTCAAGGTTGATATTTATAGGAGTTCTGAAGCAAACTCAATGAAGTAGAAAAGAACCGCAAGATTTTTTCAGCTTGGGATCAGAATAAATTAAGAGGCTAACATACTAGCTAGAGGGGAAGCACAAACACCACTTACTGGCCCAGAACCTTCCTGTGGTATTATAGGCAAATGCACCTATAAAAAAGAGTTTTTGCAGCAGGAAGAAACTGAAAAGGAACTTTCTGATAATGGATTATTCCGAAAAGTTCCTTCGGCACTTTAAAACCGCCTCCTCACTGGTTTCGTAACAGGATATTGTCGCCATGGAAAACGTATGATGAGAATTGACTTAACAGAAATTGATGAGTATAGATTCTGTGGGAAAGAGGAGGAAACTCCTATTTGCTTAGTTGCAGAATGTCTTACCATTGCGAGCCTGTGAAGAGTGTCTCAGAAGAAGAATCATAGAAGTGGACTGTAATCTTCTCAACACTATACAATCTACTTAGTGAAGTTTTAAATTTTGAGCCTTATCTATCTAAAATTATGAATTGAAAAGCGTAGAATAAATATTCAGATATAAAGAAACGTTTCAGGGTAGATAGGAGATATGAATACGAAAGTAGAGTTCATAAAAGAAAACTGAGTCCACTAGTTCCAAGATGTTCGAATTCGACTTATCGTTTTTTCCATTATGAGGCAAATGCTTCTGACTGTACGTTAAGGGGTTTCTTTATTTTTTCATCATTCGCGAAACTATAGTTCTCGAGAACAACTATTTTTCCTCTTCAATCAGCGTTCGGCTTCAAGTTTCCCACAATCAATACCCATGTAGACAAAGGGTTTTCAAACCGTGTAAACACATAATCCCAAGCTCGTTCATTTAAAACACGACAAGTTTTCCGTTTCTTCGCTGCGAATTCCGAGTAACACCATCCAGTCGATGCATTCTTGCGGTCATCAGCCATTCACCACTGCAATTTATATTAATTACTCCACGTTCATTCTTCAGCTTGACGCTGATAACAATAATAAATTGATGAATGAAGATATTAAAGTCGAATTAAGCAGTGGTTCAATCAGAATCGATATCTGCTTTCTCGAAGTCTCGTGTTGATTGCTGGATAATTAAGTAACAGCTCGTTTGTTTCTTCCCAACTGGTTGAGTACTCGATATGTCTTCTTGAGTGTCCGATGGTATACGCAATGTGTTTAAACGTGAATAATTCAGGATCTCTAAATTAACCAGGTTCAATTAAACTAGTGATGGAAAGAATCGAATACCAGTTCTTTAATAGTTGTAGTTTAAGGGGTTAGAGTTCACTGCGACCTCAAGGTCTATTGTGCCCAATTACAGAGCTGTTCTTACCACGCCCTTAACAACTCGCCTTCCAGTTCCGCAGATCTGATGAAATCCAATATCTGTGAAGCTTTAACGAGGCTAGTTCCTCACTCGCCAAGGCATTCTCTCCTGAGGCTCGCAATGCCAAAGCATTCCGTGACTAGGTGAATGAGAGTATATTCCTCCTTCCACAGAACCTACACTCGTCAGTGTCCGATTATCCCATCCTCAACAGGTGCTTCCTGAGGCGACAGTGTCCTGTAAGAGAGCCAATGAGGAGGTGTAATTGTTTCTCATCAGAATCCAGATATCTTTTGGATCTTGCTGTTTCAAAGTTCCAAAGAAACTTAGTGTAATGATCCATCCCTGGAAGATTCCGCCAGAGTTTTTCCTTCTCGGCTTTCACCTCCTCCATAAACTCCTTCTTATAGATACATTACTATACCACAGAGGGGTTCTGGACCAATGAGTGACATTCATGCGCCCTCTTGGCAAGTGTATTTGCCTCTTTGGAACCCAGATTAAAAATACATTATTTTTCTTGCCTACCTCATTGAGTTTGTTCCGTCACTCCCAGATCGTCTTTGAGTCGATTACGTAGGAGCTCGGTGCTTTAATAGCAGCTTGACTATCTGAGTGTATGGCTATATCGCACTTCTGATAGTTTCTTTCTAGATTAATATCTAGACATCTTTCATCTTTAGCTCATACAGGAGCCTAGTGACAGTGCTCACTCCTGTAGAAGTTTTGAACCATCTGTATACCATTTTACGGTTTTTCTTTGAGGTTATAGTCGGTGTATTCCTGTTCTTATTCCTCTCTTCTAATTAGCAAAATCCTTTTTTTTTCTCAGTTCTCACTTCCTTGATCATTATATCACTAGGGAGGTTCGCAGATGAGATGTAGCTATTTTGGTGTTCTCGAAAACTTATCGTTTTCGAATTGAATTGATTCAGTTGCGATTATAGAATCATTTTTGCCTTTTGTGTCAATTTTAAGTGAAGATTAGATTTTTTCTTCATGGGGTTATTCATGTGGTTTCGCGGTGTAGAGGATTAGAAATTGGTGGACGCAGGATAGTGGATCATCAAAAAGAGTTATTGTCAAGTTGATATGATGTCTTATGGGGTTATTATAGGTACTGCTTTGTAAACGTTTCTATTGAATAAAGGACAGAATCAAATACCAATTGTCGAGACAATTCAATTCTCGATGTTCTCGAGAACCAGACCAGTGTTATCGGGAAAATAAAGTTATTAAAGTCGATTTTACCATTTTTCAAAATCTGTTTCTGATTGTAGGATAAATGTTGAAAATTTACGGTTTTCTCTAAAATCAACCTTAGAAATTTCCCTACTAATTTGAACTGAAAATGGTCGAAATTGTCCTCGAACCGGGTTGCCTATTTACTTAAGTGGGTTGTACCCGTTTGTTTCTTTGTGTCTAACTAGTAGGTACTCATTTGGACATATATTTTAGCGTGCTCGATGATATCACCAGATTCTATTTCAGCTCTAGAATAAGGCAAAATTGGCTAATAAAAAACTAGTGATAAGTGCAATCGAATATCATCTCTAGGGTTCTTTCGTTTTTTTGGAAGGAATATTGGTTGAGTTGTGATTGATGAACAAATCAATATCTGGTATTCTACGAATATCACATACATCATTTCGTTAATGCCTTTTCTGTAGAAAAGACATACATTGCATAATTAGTTCAAGTTTTTATTGTAGACATAATAGGTCTCCCTAATGACGACATTGCAATTTCACTTCGAAATCCAACATATTTTCGGAAAATTTTCTGTTTTATAATTTTTTTTCTATTTACTCTAATGTAACTTCAGGAGTATATTTATCCTCAGAAAGCAAAAATGTAGTGAAGTCAATAATTCAACTGGAATCGATTACCTACATTACCTATTTGCATCTTAATCACAACTTGATTAAATACAGCTCATTTGTTTCTTCGTAACCGGTTGTCAACACTCGCGTTAATATATTGTTCCTCGGCCTGAAAAAAACCCTTTTATTCATGCGATATAAGGAAATGATTAACTCGTAGGGTAAAGAGACGCCGATAGAATCGAATGACATGTCTTATTAGCAATTAAAATGGATTGTTGTTACAGTCGATCGACATTTACACGGTAAATAGATAGATTTTGATCACGAATATCATTCGATTTAGTTGGGTAGGTTCACTTGCGTATTGAAAATAGAGGGTTGGTCAATTGTGGGAATTGTTGGAAATCTTTTTCTTTCAGTTCATTTGTCTAATGTTTTTTTGACAATCTTGGAGTTTTTTCAAGAAATCTCATAATTTGGGAGCTTGAGGATTTTATATATAAATACAAGGGTAGATTTTTCCAAACATGTCACATTCATTACAGTCAATTCCAAGAATAACTTAATCGTTAAGGTGACTTTCAGATCAGAAAACCAGAAAATCCTTTAAATCTTGGAAATCTATAAACTAATTCTTTCAGCTCATTCCTATTAGAAATTGGCACTGTTGAAATTCAAACTAAAATTGCTCAAAAGCGAAACAAAAAACATATGGTTTTTCTCCTGTTAATTTTCTCTTATTGACCAACGTATAATATTATGATGGTAAAATCTTCGTCACTGGGTAAAAAAGGAATTTCTCACTTGAACTAGATATTTTTCTAACCTTGACTCATTAATTACAGTTATTGTATGGAATTCATCATAGATAAATGTTGATCTTTATCGTGAGGATGATTCACATATCGAAACACAATAAAATACATATAACACAATTATTTGAGCTTTGAAATCTATTACAAAATTCCTGCAACTCGTTATCACATAAAAGTTTCACACTATACAACTGGAATTTGAATCACAGATTGCTTTAAGGCGAAATAAATACCGGAAAATCAATCATTTTCTTTCCGTGCAATTTTCCTTATTAACCTACTTCTGATATTATGGTGTTGAATTCCCTACTTCAGATTACATTGAAAAAACATTAGGAATTTTCTAATTGAAATAATTTTTTTTTCTGCGAAGTTGCAGTTTTTTCATAAGCTGTAATAATGATTCATTATCTAGCTTTTATCATGTCACATTAATAACAGTTAATCAATTGAATTCCTCATCGAAAAACGTTGATCTTAATCGTGAAAGTGACTCATAGATCAGAAAACTATGGAATACAAATAACTCTATCATTTAATCTTGAAAATCTATTACAAAATGCCTGCAACTCATTACCACTAAAAGGTTTCACATGATAGATAGGTACTATTGAAATTCAAATCACAAATTGCTTTGAGGTGAAATGAATACCAAAAACCAACATTTTTCTTCATGTGCAATTTTGATCATTAACATATATCTGATTTTGTGGTGTTGTTTCAGATTTCATTGAAAAAAACATCGAAACTTTTTAAGTGAACTATGCGAAACTTTCTAATTGAACTATGCAACGCGGTTTTTTCAAAACCCATATTAATGATGTATACTAGCAATGAATTCAACTGTCATGTCACATTCATTACGGTTAATCTATAGGCTTTTTCATAGATAAACGTTTGATTTGATGTGACTCACACATCAAAAAAACAATAAAATACAAATTACTCTATCATTTGATCTTTGAAATCTATTACGAAATTTTTGCAACTCGTTATTGCTGTAAAATTTCACATGCAACCATTTCAATTAAAACCCCTAATTGTTTTAGAGCCGAATCAATACCGAAAACCACTTATATTCTTCCTATGCAATTTTTGACATAACCTACGGATGATATTGTGGTGTTGAATTATATGCTTTAGGTTCCCTTGGAAAAAGCATTGGAACTGTTTCATGAAACTAGATTTTTCTCTACGAAGTTTTATGCAGTTTTCCACTACCTCTTATAATGATTTATATTGGAAATATAACTATTTATCATGTCTAATCAATTACAATATAGTTAAATTTAAGAATTCTTTATGGATAAACATTGATCTTAATCCTGAAATGACTCATACATCAAAAACAGTAAAATACTATTAACTGTTTTATTTAGTCTCAGAAATCTATCACAAAATTCCTGCAAATCATTCCTACTGAAAAGCCGCAAGTGATACTAGTGGAATTCAAACCAAAAATTGCTTTGATGCGCAATAAATACCTAAAAAACTATCATTTTCTTTCTATGCAATTATCGTCATGAATCTACATATGATTTTGTAGTGGTTAATTGTTCACAGCAGATTCCCCAGAAGAAAACAGATTTTCTTAATGCAGTTTTTCCGATACCTATAATTATAATTTGAAGTGGCGAATGTGCCCACTTATCATGTCACAATAATGACAGTTAATCTACAGAATTAGAATTCCTCATAGGTAATAGTATATTATTCGATGAGCGGTAATGCAGGTCAAAACACACGCAGATGAATTTTGCAGTGGTGTAATTCATCAAGTGTGTTTTGAGCATTACCGCGAATTGAATACTATACTTTATCCACGACTTCTTCAGTAAAATTCGAATTAATCTGCATTTGAAAAATTTTGAACAGTTGTCAAAAGCATTGACAACATTTCGTCCAACCGTCAAACCTCTGTACTCTGTAGTCGGGAATCAAATCAGAGTCTCTAACTAATCAAATCAAGTACTTTCGCAACTTCAAAAATTTACGTTTTCCAAAAATAAATCTGGAATGAATCGCTAGAACGTTATCTTGATGGCTGAAATAGATTTCCGGATCGATCCTACTTTTTATTCATTTTTTTTGTGAACAATTTCATTGTCCTAGGTATTTTTATTAGCGGGAGTTATGGGCGGGTGTTATTATAACACTCGCTTTTCGGTTCATAGACATGTCTATGGTTGTGTTCTAGCTACTATTACACATAGAAATTAGTTTATAGGAGTGGATAAACGTACATTTCAATTGTAACAGTGACTGACACATCGGAAAACAATAAAATACAAATTACTCTACCATTTGATCTTTGAAATTTATCACGAAATTCCTGCAACTCATTTCTACTGAAAAGTCGCACATTATACTAGTGGAATTCAAACCACAATATGCTTTGCGGCGAAATAAATACCAAAAAACCAATCAATTTCTTACTATGCAGTTTTAGTCATCAAACTACGTGTAAGTTTGTGGTGTTGAATTCTCTGCTGCAGATTTCCTTGACAAAAACATGAGGAATATCAATGCAGTTTTTCCTCTATATCCAGAAAAAATTCCTACAACTCATTACCACTGAAAAGTCTCACATGATTTCATTAGAATGCAAACCACAAATTGCTTTGACGCGCAATAAATACCAAAAAACCAATAATTTTCCTCCTATACAACTTTTGTCATGAATCTACGTGTGATTTTGTGGTGTTGAATTGTTCGCAGCATATTCCCCAGAAAAAAACAACGGGAATTTTTTAATTGAACCAGATTTTCTTAATGCAGTTTTTCCAATACCTACAATTATAATTTATAGTGGCGAATGTGTCCACTTATCATGTCACACTAATAACAGTTAATCTATAGAATTAGAATTCCTCATGGATAAACGTAGATTTCAATTGTAAAAGTGACTAACACATCGAAAAACAATAAAATCCAAATAACTCTACCATTTGACTTTTTAAATTTATTACAAAATTCTTGCAACTCATTACCACTGAACGGTTTCACATGATACCATTGGAATTTAAACCACAAATTGCTTCAAGGCGAAATGAATACCGAAAACCAATAATTTTCTTAATGTACAGATTCTGTAGAAAAAAAATAGGAATTTTTTAATGGAAGTAGGTTTTTTCTACAAAGTTCAATGCAGTTTTTCCACTCACTTCAATACTCATCATGTTGGCGAATGTGTCTAGCTATCTATTATAATTCTCATTAATCATACGTTTAGATAAATCTTGACACGTGTTCTGATTCATCAGCGAAGTGCTCTTTCATAATTACTGTTTGGAAGAATTCCAAGTTTCTGCTTCGTAGGCAGACATTTCAACTGTTTCCGGATGCTCTAGATACAAGGATTATCTTCTTTTATAGGTACAAAACAAGGATTCACCTCGACATTAGCTCATCC
Source organism: Propylea japonica (assembly GCA_013421045.1). Lineage (NCBI taxonomy): Eukaryota > Metazoa > Arthropoda > Insecta > Coleoptera > Coccinellidae > Propylea > Propylea japonica. The sequence continues at coordinate 82,393,824 of CM024242.1, read as the reverse complement.
AAATTGTCAAGAATATCAATATCAATCTCAAATTTCTGAGATCCTAGTTTTTCAAAACGAAAATCACTGAAAGATATTTATTCCATTAATTTCACGGAAAGTTTTGTGACCTATAAAAATAATACTACAGGGTGTCTACTTTTAAAGTGGATAAACTTGAAGGGGGGATTATACGAGTGATTTGCAACAAAAAATGTCACATAGGGTCGAAATGTTGCCGGTTGTTCTTTAATTCAACATTTCTGGATTTCACGAAATATTTCCAGTTTTTCCTCTAAAATGATCATGATTCAGTTCTTCTTGTAGTCTCATCAAATTTGACCACATTTTCGGAAAGGCAATAAATTTTCTTCAAGATAAAAGAGTCTGTGTGCAGAAAAAACTGAAACTGAAACGAAATAACTACAGCTTCTTCATAAACTGAGATGATGAGGATTTTTTCGAGGAATCTGTCGCATCCATCTTCATACACAGTAATTCGGATTTTTCTGAAGTTAATTAACTCCAATATCACTGCAAGGCACATCAAAATGTAGTATAATCACGAAAAATGGCCCAAATATTTTGAAAATCGTAAGAATACCTACCCACTTTGGGCTAATGTTTATAAACAGCAAAAGAAGGAATTTAAACAAATAGATCTTTTCCTCATTTTACCTCTGGTTACATCTACAGGGCCTATCGATGTTCTTTATTGATCTGGGGGTCATTTGACGGTTGTGTGACCGACGCATTCGCCAATTTGCAACCAGAATAATTTGCGCGAAAATTTTATTCATCTGTCAAATTCGACAGACAACAATGTTCCGACTGATTTTTTATTGTTGTTTTAGCCAATGAGCATACAATTAGGTGATAATTTTGCATTAGTGCAAATTATCGATAATTCGCACTTGTGCAAAATTATCAGGTCCTTTAAAATAAATGCAGACGTAATTATGAACGTTTATTACTTATTAGAGTAACATGAAAACTGCAATGTGATAGCAACTTACAGTGACACAATACGATTTGATGGATTCACAAAATTTTCTTATTAAATTTAACTCTTGCAATGAAAATGAATCGATAATTTTTGACAAATCTGCTCTCATGCAAGTTAAAATGTAAAAGGCACTCGAGCGCTCCGCGCACTCGTGCTCTTTTTCAACTTAACTTGCATTCGAGCATATTTCCCAAAAATTTTCGATAATTTTCATTGCACTAGTTAAATTACAACTGATAATTTTCGATATATTTGGTAGGTATTTAAAATCATTTCCATTACTCATATTGAGAATTCAAGGTTAAACTTCTATTATCTTCATTTAGAATAACACTTGGAATACTTGTCATGTTTCCGTGATTTGTTTGAACAACTGTGAAGACTTTTAAGGTATACTCAAGAACTTGCAATGAGTCAGCATAGAGTTCTGTTATTCAATAATACATATTATGGATTCGCTGGAATGTGTCTATAATTATATTGAATAAATCTTCATTCGCTGATTAATGCTGAAGCTTTCATCCATTTTATAGTTTAGACAAACAATTAAATATTGACTAAATATTAAGTTTTGGATGATCGACATTTCCACTATGTTAAAATATTGGTTTTGTCATATGACAGCATTGAGAGTAATGTTAATTTAAACCTATCTAATAATTCACTTAAAATTTTTCCAATTAAATGTTGAAAATGAAATTTCTACACTCGTACTTTCAAACGTATTTCATGATGACGTACGAGCAAGCGTAATTAGTGGGGATGATGATTCATAACAGAGTGGCCAGTTGGCATTGTAAACTATGATTCAACATTTAACCAATGAAATTAATGCTAGTGCGTACGTCACAATCATCCGCTTATTCTGAACGATTGAATTCGCTAGCTTATTTAGGTGATTTCAATGATTTTTTTTTTCTCGAGAACCTGACTATAAAACAAAAAATGTTTTATTACTATGATTTTCTGAGGGTCCATTATTTCTAAAACGTTTTTTTCTGGAAATCACTGGAAATACCCATTGAGATTTTCTCACGATATTACTGTCTATTTAAGACATGTTTTGTCAAAAAGAATAAGACATATTTTATTTTTACGTATCTACTTTTGAATAATTATTAAAATCATCAATAGCAACTGACCTTTTCCATACAGTTTGACATTTTCGAACCGCAAAATTTTTTTATACGATGCTGGAAAATGTTGCTTTCGATACCATAATGCGTGCGCAAGAAAGTTCTGTTTCAACCTGCACTTTTCAGGGAAAAATCAAAATGGGGATATCCTAATTTGAAGACAGATTTTATTTCAGGGAGAATCGGTTTTGTTCTGTGTAGACTTTGTAACTGTGTCCTTAAGTTACCTCAGACAAAAAACTGTCAATTGCTGTCCCATCAGTGAATGGTTTGAACAATTACTTTAAAAAATATTTTTTTTCTAGACTGGATACATCAGAACATCAGACGGTATTTTCTACATCGAACCTGTAGAGTTCATCAACGGCACCCTCAACAGCTTCCTACACCGCATGAAGATGGTACCACATTCAGCAAACGAGAACAATGATGTCATGCCGGTAGTAGACAAATGCGGCACGAACGGTAAGCGATTCTCATTTGTCTTACTTCTTCCGTCTACAGACGACCACCAGGATTCTACCAGTTTAGTCATCCTGACGATTCTAATAGGTCGTTCGTCAGATTCCTCGGCTTGTCGCGGTTTTTTTATTGTCCGGTCGTCTTTCTTGATTAGGTCTCTGGGTCCCCTCGATTCGACAGATATGGCAACGATGGAAAATTATTCGCATGGCACTGTTAAGTGTGAATTTGTTACGTTTTCTTCGACTTTTACTGGGAGGTTGTTTGTGTCGTTCATTGAGGTCGATAGATTTATGGTTGTTTTTGACGTGAATTGATTTACAGAGTGTCGGTTTGTTTATTTAGGATGCAGTTTCTTGAGATGAAATAGGGAGAATACAATCAATGAACTTGTATGTATGTAAATAGAGCTTCCTGAAGATGGCTTAAGATATCTTCAATCACAATTACTTCCGAATGGAAAAACCTCGAAGCTTGTGTTGTGCCCTCCATCAAAGCTGTTTTTGCAACTGCGCTGCAGCTAATCCTCTGGTTGAAGAGCTTCAATGTACTTTATTATCTGGAAGGGAAGACATTCTTTGCAGAGGCTCGCAATGGCGAGGCATTCTGTAACAAAGTGAACAGGAGTTTCCTCCTCTACCACACAGAATCTACACTCGTCAGTTTCTGTTAAGCCTATTCCCATCAAATGTTTTCTAAAGCGGACAATGTCCTGTTGGAAGGCCAATGACTCGTTCTTACTGAGATCCAAATACTTTTTAGATCTTGTAGTTTTGAATTTTTTAACTTTTTTGAATGATCTTTTCTCGAAAGATTCCTTCAGAGTGATTCTCTTTGAGTTTTTTACTTTTTCAATTACCCTTTCTTATAGATTCATATTGCTATACCACAAAAAGTTTCTGAACCAGTAAGTGACGTGTGTACTCTATTTATGGCTAGTGTGTTTGTCTCTTCATTTCCAGCCAATGACTCGGTTTTAATGAGATCCAAATACTTTTCGGACCTTGCAGTTTTAATGTTTCCAAGTAACTTTTTGGAATGATCTTTTCTAGGAAGATTTTCTTTCAGTTTCTTGCTTATCCAAATACTCTTTCTTATAGATTCATTCTGCTATACCACAGAAAGTTTCTGAACCAGTAAGTGACGTGTGTACTCTATTTCTGGCTAGTGTGTTTGTCTCTTCATTTCCTTTCATTCCCAAGTGACTAAGAACTCCAACTGAAGATACCTTGTTGTTCTTTCTTACTTCATTGAGTTATCTTCGGCACTTTCAGATAACCTTTGAGTATACGACATAGGATTTCAGTGCTTTAACAGCAGCTCGGCTATCATACCCTTGATAGTTTCTTTCCAGGTTCCCATATATGCATCTTTCTATTGCAAGTATTTCTGCTGGAAAAGCCAGAAGGTAATGAAGCACGTCGGTCCTGTTAAGCCAATTCTCGTCATAATCTTCCCAAGACGACAATGTCCTGTTAGAAAGCCAGTAAGGAGACGAAACTCATTCTTGCCGAGCTTCAAATACTTTTCGAACCTTGCAGTCTTAAAGTATCGAAGGAACGTTTTGGAATGACTCGTTGCCGAAAGATTCCTCCAGAGTACTTCCTTCCAGTTTCTTCCTTCTTCAAAAACTCTTCCTTATAGGTGCATTTGCAGTGGCGTGTATGTACTCCCTTTCTGGCTAGTGTCTTTGTCCCACCATTTCCTTTTATACCTCAGTGACTAGGAACTCAAACTGAAGATATTTTATTGTTCTTGCCTACTTTTTTGATTTTTCTTCGGCAATCCCATGTCTCCCATATTAGCTTTGAGTCGATAACATAGGAGTTCAGCGCTTTAACAGCAGCTTGACTATCAGAATGGATCACTGTGTCACACCCTCGATAGTTTCTTTGTGAGTTGATATCTATCCAACTCTGGATTACAAGTATTTCTTCCTTAAAAAAAACTCAGCGATCAGAGAGGCTAACACACTAGCAAGAAAGGGAGCAGAATCTCAGGAATCAAACGACTAGAACGTAAAGTTGTTCAATTCAAAGTACCGATTCCTCATTGCGTTCTCCCTCTATTCCTATGAAGAACTTGCATTGACATATTTCTGCACGTGCAACAGTTTTTTTTTGTCGAAAAATGAAATTTTTCTTGAATTCAGAGTGAAATATCGTGACTTCTTTATTCCCTAATGAAAAACCTCTATTCCCACGTTCTATTCTCTCCTCATTTTTTTCAACTTCAAAGTAGAATATAACTGCTTCCTCATGAAAACACGAGCAAGAAAAAAAATTGGAACAAAATAATAACATGCTGTTTAGCGAATAAACGAATGATGACTGATTAATAGTTGTTTTTACAATACCAAGACATTTTTTCAGACCAAACTACCTCACTGTTATTCTTATAAACATAGAGTCGAACAACAACACTGATTTCATGAATATTGAACAACCTGTCCGATCGCTGATTAGTCGTATCATATCATTAAAGAACTAACCCGTAATAATTCTCGATCTATACGTCAATCAATCAAAATATCCAGTGCGCATTCAATTACGCCAGACGTAACCACGATTTTTAACGCTTTTCTCGGTCGAAAAATCGCTTTATCCGTTTTTGGAAATCAACGTTTTCGATCCACGCGTGACCAAAACGATCAAAGCGGTCGTGGAAACCCGAATGCGCATGCATATTCATTTCACCCCGTGGGTAAACGATTTCACTTGTCAACGATCGCATGCCGTGGCCTTCTTGAGTACCCGAACTGAGTCGTAGCGAGAAAAGTAATCGGCCTGCTTTTTAGGAGCATCCATAATCGCATTTAAATCGTAAACGGGCGGTGAATTTAAGCTGTTTCGTTGGTGACAGGTTCGTAGTTATTAGGTTTGTTCCAACAGCTGACTTTTGTACGGTAATTTGACGGTCACGAAACTGTTAGTAATCGATCTTATGCGCATGTCTAAACTTTGACCGTACAAGAACCGTCCAAACAGTACTTGCTCCAGACCAGGGATCGAAATGACGATCACAAAACCGTTCCACTCACGGTCCCGAAGCAGGATGGAACAAAAACGAAACCGTTCTCAAACGATACATTTTCAGTTGGAACACATTTTTATCTATTGCGCAGAATCCTGACGATCATTGTACGGTCAATTCTTGAGTTGGAACAAACCTATTGTTTGAGAGGAGAAGTTGGACAAAGCGATGATTTGGAGTCGGGAGCAACTTATGTAGTACTAGCTTTTACCCGCCACTTCGCCCGCATAAGTTTTTTTGTTTTCTCCCGGCTAAATTATGGCGCCTACCGACCCTCTTAGTTGGAAAAGTGATCCAATACTTACTTGAAGTCTTAGTAACACTCAGTTAAAAAAAAAACATCAAAATCATCATGGCGTCATGCGCTTCTTGACACGATCACGCTAGATTTCCGCAGGAATGAGGTATTTTCCCGCCGTAAAAAGTAGCCTGTGTCCGTGCCTAGGATCCTATTAACCAAGTCTTATAAAAATCCGTTCAGATGTTAAGGCGTGAATGAGGTTTAAAACAAACGATTAAAAATCACTAACTTAATTAGTTTTCTGCCTACTGCCCACGCCTCAAGTACGATAGCATGAATATTAATAGCCCATATCCTTTTCTATAGGTTACTATCTATCACCTAAGTAAATTTCATCAAAATCCGTTCAGCCGTTTAGGCATGATAGAGCAAACTCCCAGCAAAAACCAAAAAAAAATCACAAACTCAATTCAGTTTTCTGCCTACTTCCTACCCCCTAAGTACGGTGACGTGATCATTTTGATCTTATCTCCGTTTTTAGGTAACCATCTATCACCTTACTAAATTTCATCAAAATCTGTTCAGCCGTTTAGACGTGAAAGAGCAAAAGTCCCAACAAAAACGACTAAAAATCACTAACTCAATTTAGTTATCTGCCTACTGCCTACCCCCTAAGAACGATGGCGTGATTATTTATTGCCTATGACCATTTCTAGGTTAACTTCTATCACCATACCAAATTTCATCAAAATCCGTTCAGCCGTTTAGGCGTGAAAGAGTAACAGACAGACAGACAGAGTTACTTTCGCATTTATAATATTAGTATGGATTCATCTCTAATGGGTCGATTATGTACATTGAAATACTACACAAGCTGCTACTGAGCGAATTTAGTAGCTGATTGTAAATAAGCACAGTGTAATCATGTTCACAAGCCAACACTCTGATTGTAAAAAAGCTGCGACTAAAGTTGAGAGCTGGGCTACTTTACATCGCTAACTTTTTGGCTTGTTGGCATGTAAACAAGCCATGTGTAATCACAGTTGCTACCAAACAATCTGTGGGTTCTCATCTACTCGGTGGTTCCTGGTTCTTAAAGTTGAAAACGTATTTGACATTTATCTTAGATCCTTGACAACGATACAATCATAAACCTCACGTGGATCGCTAGATTGTTGACTACTCAGCGAGTAGACAGTTTTGTGAGTAATCATCACAATCTCACAAGCTTATTCACTCGCTTCTAAATTCGCTCAGTAGAAGCTTTTAAAGTATATCAATGTAATCGACCCATTAGGGAACAGGTTCTCTTCAGTCGGGGTACCTGATCACTCAGAAATCAAAGAAATCAAAAAGGTTAATGCACAGAAAAGGAGCACAAACTCCACTTACTGGCCTAGAACGCTTCTGAAGTATAGGCAAATGCACCTAAAAGGAAAAGTTTTTGAAGAAAGAAGAAACTGAAAGAGAAGTACTCTGGAGGAATCTTCCTTCAATGAATCATTTAAAAGGTTCATTCGATACTAAGACTACAAGGTCCAAAAAGTATTTGAATCTCAACAAGAATAAATTTCGTCTCCTCTCTGGCTTTCTAACAGCACCTTGTCGCCTTGGAAAGCATATGATGAGAATTGTCTCAACAGAAACTGACGTGCTTCATTATCTTCTGGCTCTTTCATATGCATATATGAAAACCTGAAAAGAAACTATCAAAGGTATGGTAGTCAAGCTGCTATTAAAGCACTGAACTCCTATGTCATCGACTCAAAGGTTATATGGAAGTGCCGAAGAAAACTCAATAAGTAGGCAAGAACAACAGGGTATCTTCACTTTGAGTCACTTGGTTACAAAAAGGAAATGAAGAGACAAACACACTTGCCAGAAATGGAGTACAAACTCACTGGTTCAGAAACTTTCTGTGGTATAGTAGAATGAATCTATAAGGAAGAGTTTTTGACAAAGAAAGAAACTGAAAAAGAATCACTCTGAAATCTTAAAACTGCAAGATCCAAAAAGTATTTGAATCTCAGCAAGAATAAGTTTCGTCTCCTCGCTGGCTTTCTAACAGGACATTGTCGCCTTGGAAAGCATATGATGAAAATTGGCCTTACAGAAACTGACGTGCTTCATTATCTTCTGGCTTCTCCGGCAGAAATACTTGCAATAGAAAGATGCATATATAAAAACCTGGAAAGAAACCATCAAGGGTATTATAGTCAAGCTGCTATTAAAGTAAAGAAATCCTATTTCATCGACTCAAAGGCTATATGTAAGTGCTGAAAAAAACTCAATGAAGTAGACTCGGGTATTAGAGGAAATGAAGAGACGAACACACTTGCCAGAAATGGAGGACACATTTACTGGTTCAGAAGAAACTTTCTGTGGTATAGCAGAATGAATCTATAAGGAAGAGTTTTTGGAAAAGTAGGAAACTGAAAGAGAATCACTCTGAAAACTTAAAACAGCAAGGTCCAAAAAGTATTTGGATCTCAATAAGAATGAGTTATTGGCATTTTATCACGACATTGTCGCCTTAGTAAGCATATGATGAGAATTGTTTAACAGAAACTGACGAAAGTAGATTTTGTGTGGAAGGGGAGGAACGTCCTATTTACTTAGTTACAGAATGCCTCGCCATTGCGAACCTCTGCAAAGAATGTCCGAAGCTTTGGAACCAGAGAACCAACTATTGTTGCCAAATCAACTCTTATAAGGGCGCAATAGAACTTAAGGTCGCAGTGGAATGACACCCCTTCAACAATCTACAACATCTTCTGAAAATTTAAAGTGTGGAAGTTGTTTCTTTCAGAAGTCATCTTGTTCAAAGATATTAGAAGCCATCTTCAGCAAGCTCTAAGTTATATTTCCAGACCATTGTTCATAGGATTTATTCTCTCAATTTCATCTCATGAAATCGATTCCTAAATATTCGAACAAACACCCTGTGTATCAATTCAAGTCATAAATAACCGTAAATCTATCGACCTCGAGAACAACAAGCTCTTCAGTCTGGGTTCCTGGTCACTCGGGAATGAAAGGAAAGGAAGAGGCTAAAACACTAGTCAGAAAAGTAGCACCAATACCACTTAATGGCCCAGAACTCTTCTGTGGTATCTGCAAATACACCTATAAGAACTTTAAATCAACAAGATCCAAAACGTATTCGGACCTGAGTAAGCATAATTTATCCTCCTCACTGGCTATCTAATAAGACATTGTCGCCTTGGGAAGCATATAATGAGAATTGGCTTAACAGAAACTGACGAGATTCTGTGGTGAAGAGGAAGAAACTCCTGTTCACTTGATTACAGAATGACCCGCCATTGAGAGCCTGGGCGAAGAATTTCTTGGAGAGTGGAATTATAGGTTCAAGTGAAATGACGTCCTGAGATATGCTAGAAACACTACCGGTCCCTTTAATTCGATAAACAATTTCCAATAGATCCAAATTCGTGATATTTCACTTTAAAACTCGAGTTTAAAGATCTACACATTACAGTGACGTTACGTATCGTAGAGTGACATTCAGTGAAAAAATATATCGGAAATAACAAGTGTCTATTTGAAGATAAGGGAAAAGACGGCGGCCTATTCAAACATGTCCGATGCAGTGAGATTCCGGCGATCCCGGTGCACAGCCATCATGAGAATAATTCAATTTCGACAAACGTCATATGGGATGTGTGAAGTGTCATCCTTCCCTTTATTCTTTCTCATCCAGAAGCAAGATCTCCAGAGCAGCCTATTCATTTCGCAAGACAATAACATTCACGTCAGTTACAAGATCCAAACTGAAAACGCGCTTAGAGCGGACCCAGAATGACAGGAAAACACTGACACGGACGGGACGGTACGTTGCTGTGTCCAAGGCCAAAACTTCATAACAAACTACACTGAAGGGAGCGCAGCACTGACAGCAATGTGGCCTTCACGTCACTGAAATGTGTGGATCTCCCTTTACTTCGAAGAAAACTCCAAAAAACATTCTGCCAAATTATAACCATATTTTTTCGATACGGACCTGCAGAATTCGGATTGAATGATACAGCCAGGGGGTCAACACCTGCCGAGGAGTACGCGGCACGCATTCTGCCATCCTCTCGACAATAAAAAAAACTTTTTACGACCTTATTGTTTCGGTTCTTGTTTCTTTATTTTTTTCGGTTCCTTGGTCGATAGCAGTGTAATCCGTCGGTATGCTTGGTCCAAGGAGTTATGTCATCTGTCTTTTCCTTATACGGAGTCGCCGAACTCTTCTGTATTCCGTCGAGGTTGTTCCGGAAATCATGGTTATGTAACAGCGGGGTCTTTTTGGTTTGGGGTTTTGACGTTCCTTCGGATATGGTAGTGTGTGTTATTGAATATTTATTCGGGATTTTGTTTTTGTTTTTTGTTAATTTTCAAGTGCCGCTTTTGGTAGCGGTACAGTTTTTGCGAAAGTTGGAATATGTATTTTGTTTTGTGCAGATGGAATTGGTATTCTATGGGGGTATGATCGTTCATTTGCAATGAAAGGACTATACGGTAAGTCGTTGAATGTCATGCAGTGACAGCTGGTGTATTGAGCCGGGTTTATGGGATATAAAACCCATAAAAATGGTATAAAGTCAAAGAATAAATAAGTAGGTAGTCGCATTCATTATTTAGGGTTTCAGCGCCAAGTCTTAGATTGTAGATTGTTAAGGGGCGCTCACTACAATGTTTCTGCCTCCTAATGAACTCCACTACCTGAGAGGACTTCAAGTAGGTTGAATCCACGTTTCTCCTATAATTCTGAATGGCAATGGTTAGGCATTCTGTTACTAAGAGAACAGGAGTTTCCTCCTTTTCATCACATAATCTTCACTCGTCAGTTTCTGTGAAGCTAATTATTGTCATATGCTTATTGAGGTGATGTCCTGTCATAAAGTCAGTGAAGAGACGTTACTGCTCCTAACTGAGATCCAAATACTATTTGGGCCCTGCATTTTTAAAGTTCTGAAGAAACTTTGGGGAATTATCCACTACTGGAAGATGCATCCAGAGTACTTTCCTCTCAGTTTCTCCCTTCTCCAAACGCTGTCTCTTCAAGGTGCATTGGCCTTCACCACAGAAAGATTCTGGGTCAATGAGTGGCGTTTCTGCACCTTTTCTGACTAGTATGTCAGCCTCTTCGTTTCCTTTAAAACAATAGTGACCAGGAACCCGGACTGAGGAAACCTTGTTGTTCTTGCCTACTTCATTGAGTTTTCTTCGGCACTCCCATATCAGCTTTGGGGTGATATAGTAGTTCAGTGCTTCAATAGCAGCTTGACTATCAGAATTAATCAACCTCACACTCTCTAAAACCCAAACAATAGTATTCTATTCGTACAGTTCAATAATTATTTTCTCTTCACTGAGATATGAAAAACGTCCAAATGACCCAAAATACATGTGTCGACTATAAATTAATGTGCTCTCTTTGAAACGAAACTATCAAACAATTTTTCAGACCCGCAGTCTCTCAATTTTGGCAAGAGCATCGATATTCCGAAAGAAAACAGATTGCGAGAGAAATTTTATGCATTCAGATTGCTGGGACAGGCGTGATCAAGGACGAAAAATTATGGAGATTCTCAAAATATAAATACATATGTCAACATAAATTATTTTTTTCTGATCGAATCAATAATGAGCAATATCGCCTTAGTTACGATATGTCATAACACACTCATATATCCCAAGGGAATATGAAACGTCAAGTCTTATTGTCCCAAGGGAAATATGAAACGTCAAGTCATATTTTACTTAAAATAGTATATAATGCAACATATACCTCAGAAAAAAAGTCATTTGGTGCTTCTATCAAAAATTTCTTGATCTGCTTTCGGGACAACACTGCTGATTTTTTGGGAACGGATCCTTTATTTTTTTTCTTAACAAATACTTCCACTTCATCGAATAATTCGACATTTGTTTCTTCCTTCAAATGTAGCATGGATCTTAACATAAATAATTTTGGCCATAACGTGTTTGGTGAATATTCCTGCAACAGGAGATCGAATAAATTAATTATACATTGAAAAGAACAAGAATCAGAGCAACATACCAAATCTTCAAAAATGCTAGCAAAATATTTTCGCTGACACCGTCCACCAAACTTTTTATTTTCCACTACTGAAAGCCTTCAAACTCTTTACGTCTTTACTATGAGCAGCGTTAGATTTGGCCGGAATCAAAAATTCACGGGCTTTTACCCCTTGAGTTTCGACGTAGTTCGACATAATAATTAAAAATTTTTATTTCTGACAAGATGTCAAAATAAAACCAGTCAACCATGATTCTCACAAACACGGCCCATAGCAACGTTAAAAATCCAATTGAATCAATAATTTACAATATAATATTGATTTTTCCATTTCAAGAACGATATTGTATCGATCAGAAAAAAACTATTGATTACAACACGGGAAATATGAATATATTTCCCACGGTTGCCTTATACATCCCTCGGGCTTCGCCCTCGGGATGTAACTAGGACAACCTCGGGAAATATACTATTCATATTTCCCTAGTTGTAATAATAGTAAGGCTCTAATAATAGCTATATACTGTCTACTATTCTATAGCTACCCAGAATGAGGTTTTTATTAGTTTCTCTGATATAATATGAAAGTCATTTGATCTGATGAGCTGGTTTTTATTTTCTTTGATAGAAACATTTGAAGGGCGTTTAGTTTCTCCAATATAGGCTCTGCCACACTCACAAGGTACCTCATATTTGCAAAGTTTGGTTTTTATTTTCGAAACTCAATATACTCACTTTCAGGGTTAATCTTACTAAAGTTAAACCTGATAATGAAAATCAACTGACCAAAAACTGGATATATGAAATACCTTGTGAGTGCGGACAGCTTATATTGGGAAAACTAAACTTTCCTTAAATGATCCAATCAAAGAACGTAAAAAACTTGCTCAACCTTAGAGGAAGAAGTGCACTTCTTTACTTCTTCCTCTGAGTGCTCAACAGTGAGATACTGGTATTGATAAGCCAACGATTGTTCAACATGATTTGAATGAAAACCATAGGATTTTATGGATTGTAGCTTCCATGATATCAAAGGAAGAAAAACCGAAACGTAGAAAATTAAAGGAAGTAGCTTTCATGTCAATTACCAAAAACCCCATCAATCAACCTTCTGTTGTCCTCAATGAATAGATGTTTTCCCGAAAGTTACAACACTTGAGTGTTTTTCTGACGACGGCTTATGATGAAACTGTGAATACAAAAAAAAAAAAACTGAAAAATTTTTTTAATACATTGTCAGGTTGTTGGAAATAAATTCTGTTGACATGAAGATGTTGGGAGAATTTTATTAGACTCGAAGAACTTTATCGTCATTTCCTTATCATTATTTAATCAGCAGTAAACTCGTGGTTCTCATACAGAAAACCTTTTTTCTTCCTAGAATTCTTCTTTAGAAGCTTCTATACTGAGCGAATTTAGTAGCTGATCGTAAAATCGCTCAGTGTATTCGTGTTCACAAGCCAACAACGGATTGTAAAAAAGCTGCGACTAAAGTTGAAAGCTGGGCTACTTTACACGCTAAATCGCTGGCGTTTTGGCTTGTTGGCATGTAAACAAACCGTGCCTAATCACAGTTGCTATCAAACAATCTGTGAGTTCTCATCTACTCGGGAGTTCTTAATTTGAAAACGTATTTGACATGTATCTTAGATCCTTGACAACGATACAAACATAAACCTCACCTGGATCGCTAGATTGTTGGCTACTCAGCGAGTAGACAGTTTTGTGTGTAATCCTCACAAGTTCTAAAACCTCTACAGGAGCTGGCGCTGGGATAAACAGGCCAAGTACCAAGTGTGCACTGTCGCTGGGCTCCTAACGAGCGTCTTTCAAGCGGAAATCTTAGCTATTGAAATGTCCAGATATAAATCTGGAAAGAAGTGCGAATAACAATACTCTCAGATAGTCAAGCGGCTATTGAAGCACTGAGCTCCTACGTCATCTATTCAAAGATGAGCTGGGAGTGCCGGTACAAACTCAATGAGGTAGGCAAAAAAATAAGGTCTTTTCAACCTGGGTTCCCGGCCATTCAGGAGTCAAAGGAACTAAGAGGCCAATACACTTGCCGAAGAGGGTACATAAATGTCTTCTGTGGTATAGGTAAATGTACCTATAAGGAGTTTCTGGAGAAGGAGAAAGCCAAGAGGGAAAAACTCTGGCGGAATCTCTCTCGGATGGATCATCCCATTAAGTTCTTTCGGAACTTTGAAACAGCAAGATACAAAAGATATCTAGATCTTGGTAAGAAATAATTACATTTCCTCACTGGTTTTCTTACAGGACACTGTTGACTTAGAAAGCACCTGTTGAGGATGGGATTGTCGGACACTGACGAGTGTAGGTTCTGTGGGGAGGAGGAAGATACCCCTACTCACCTAGTCACGGAATGCTTTGGTATTGCGAGCCCAAGGAGAGATTGCGTTGGTCGAGAAACTTGTAAGAATAGGGAACTAGCCTCGTTAAAGCCTTCACAGATACTGGATTTCATAAGATTTCTGTAGCTGTAAAAGGTGTAGTCAGAACAGCTCTGTAAGGAGGCACAATAGACCTTGAGGTAGCAATGAACTGTAACCCCTTTTTAAACTATCAACTATATCACAAGCTAATTCACTCGCTTCTAAATTTGTTCAGTAGTAGCTTATAAAGTATCTCAATGTAATCGACCCATTACCCAAACTTTACCACCAAGCTAAACCAAGGGCAAACAAGCGATATAATTACATACCAACAATCATTAAATAACTATCCACTAATTAACCAATTAGATAGTTCTTGAGCATTCTGTTACTCAACACAAATGTCAACCGTCATGACTCCAAAATATGCCGCCGTAGCATTCCTTGGTGTACTTGGCAAGGCCACCTCGGACAAGTAGTCAACCTCAAGTCGCGAATCAGACATTCTAACTTCTTTTAGACCGGCGTACTTGCGGCAAAGTAGAACAGACGCTGTCTACTAGTGGTATCTCTTAAGAACCGGTAAGTTGGCCAGCGCCATGCTGTCTGGTGATTCGAAGATCGAGGAGAGAGTGAGTTTAGGAAGATTCCTTCGTGGGCATACGGAGGTTATTGAGTGAATGGTAAAGTGAACTAGCATACTTTTTACATATCTGTTCTGAAGGTATTTCCAATAAGAGGTGTTATTTTGAATAGCCCGCTATTTCGGTACATGTCACGTTTCAAGCTGTCATTTTTTGACATTTGTCAAGTAGAAATTACGCCATTAATAAAAATGGAATGATACACGCTTCAAAAACGCATTGAAATTATTAAAATTCACTATAAAAATTGTGAAAATTTGGCAGGGACGGTTCGTAAAACTCGAACATTTTTGGGTCGTCGTGAAGCAACTTGTCGGACCGCAATAAGGAAATTGGTGGCAAAATTCGAGCTGTTGGACAATATACTGATGTGAAGAACGAAACCCGTGCACGTCGCTCAAGAACAGCCGAGAATATTGCTGATGTAGCCGAAAGTGTTGAAGAAAACCCAGGTTTGTCCATTCCTCGTCGTTCTGTGAGAATTAGGCATTCCACAAACGTCATTACATCGTATTTCGCATAAAGTTTTGGGTCTTAAGGCTTAAGTTCAGTTAGCACAAGAACTCAAGCCAGTCAATAATCAACAACATCTTTTGCAGGAAAAGTTTCCAGACGGTGTTATCTCTCAAAGAGGTGATCACAATTGGCCACCGAGATCTTGTGTTTCAACACCTTGCGACTTCTTCCTTTGGGCCACGTGAAAGAGAAGGTCTACGCCAATAGCCCAGAGTCGATTCAAGTCTTCAAAGATAGAATTCGTGAGCCTATCGAGGAATAGGGCAGCCACTTTGCGATTTGGTTATGGAAAATTGCATTAAAAGGATATGGTCCTGTAAGCGTGGTCGTGGTGGTCATTTGCCTGATGTTATTTTTCACTATTAGCGGCATAACTTCTTCTTCATAATGAAATAAATAACCGATCGTTTATTTTGAAAAATAGCATTTTTCTTTGAATATCAAAATAACAGCTCTTATTGGAAAACCCTTTACTCAAACGAGGGCTATATCGTTTTGCCCAATATCTGTGATTTTGAGCCGAAAATAGTCCCAAACGATAGGGTTCGACTCTCTGATGACGAATACGTGGTCAAAGCAGTATGCAAAGAAGTCTTTCGTAACATCGAATAAAATTTTAATAATCCGACGAAAAAACTTTCGATTGACATGAAATCGAGTTTCAGGATGTGAATTGGAGAAGTGGATGATCATGCAAATTTTCAAAAGGATTATGAAATCAAAACTATGGAATTTCGATATTTTCACAGATCGATTCCTTACATATTTAATTTTTTGAATAATTTCTAGAATATAATTCCGATCGTGCTGACATTTCGCATTCATATATTTAGTATCAATCTCACATACAAAATTTTGAGGTAATAACCTTATTCTCCAGAGCCCAATTGGAGAGAACGTACGACGCTACAAATAGTCCACTGGCCTCAATTATTGTGTCAACTTCATCTTGTACGATACTAGTGGCAACACACGCCATATGTGGTCTGAGCGATTTCTTGAAAGATTTTGCGTCACAAATTAAACGAATAATTCAAAAATAATTGTTAGTTCAAAATATCTCAGTAGCATACCTATCACTTCTTCTACACCTTTTCCAATTATAATTCAGAAAACGTCAATTGTAATTCAGAAATGCAAATTGAATTTCAGAAGGTGTAGTCAGTTTTTAAGTTAAACTTTAACAATGTTTATGATTTGAACTTCAACATTCGATATCTTGGAAACAATGCATTTCCAGACCAACATTTATGAAAACTTTTTTTCATGAAATTATCTGAGGAATATACACTACTGGAAAAAATTAAAGGATCAAAAAAAATTCCAAATTTTTCGGCAATTTTCAACATGCCGTAACTTTGAGAGGAATGGTCGTACAAGGAATTTAAAAAAAGGAAATTGTAGCTCCAAGTGTCTAGTTTTTGGATTAGAACTTCAAAAATTCATCAACACAAAATTCTCGAAATTTTACCACTTTTTTTTCTTGTCTACGAGCGTGGAAATATTATTTTTGCATAATCGTTATAATGATGTGATACTTTGTTAATTAAGCTTCAATTTATTTTTTTATTGACCTCAATACGTCCACTTCTCGCCGAGATATCGGTCTTCAAATGGAAAAGGATCCATTTGTCTTTGATTATCGATTTCTCAGCAACCAATGATCGCACAGAAAAATGAAGGAGGGTTTCGAGACCTTTAATGAACTCCCATTAATGAACAACCATTGCTTTTTCATAGAATTTTTTTTCTTTATGTCGCATCAATATAAAAATTTAACAAAAAAAGGGCTTTTGGTGGTTTCTTGGAACATCTACCGCAGAATCGAAAATGTTGGGGAAACCAATAATGTTAAGTGTGACTTTCACAGTTCAATATGTTGATAAAAACCTTACGAAGAGCCAACTCAATCCAGCGAGCCGTTTTTTTGTTTGACTCGATTGAATTTTTGAAAAAGAAATAAGAATGACGTTTTTTGCTCTGAGAAGCTCATAATCCTCAAAAAAGGCAAAAAAGATTTTTCTCGAGCTTTTTCCACATTTTAATTGCAGATAGTACATAAATTAAAAAAAAATAAAATAAACTAACAAATAAAATTTTTATTAATTAATAACGGGTATTGCCACCCCTGTTTTCAATAACGGCTCTCAACAAATGGATCCTTTTCCATTTGAAGACCGATATCTCGGCGAGAAGTGAGCGTATTGAGGTCAATAAAAAAATAAATTAAAGCTGAATTAACAAAGTATCCCTTCATTATAACGATTATGCAAAAATAAAATTTCCATGCTCGTAGACAAGAAAAAAAAGTGGTAAATTTTGAGAATTTTTTTGTTGCTGATTTTGATCCATTACTCGAAAACCAATGAAACTTAAAATTTTTGAAGTTCTAATCCAAAAACTAGACACTTGGAGCTACATTTCCTTTTTTCAAATTCCTTGTACGACCATTCCTCTCAAAGTAACAGCACGTTGAAAATTGCCGAAAAATTTGGAATTTTTTTTGATCCTTTAATTATTTCCAGTAGTGTATTTCGCATCAGGAAACCCCTGTAGAGGCAATAACCAAAAAAGTGTTTCGATCGTTCCCCAAGAATACCTACAAGGAATAAATCTTTCCAACAGCTAATTCCATAAGTGAAGTCGATTATCTCAAGCAGTTTCCTGGCATTCCAGATATCTTAATAGCCCAACCTGTGTACTTTGCAAATGAGATATCGTCTTTAATGTTCCCTACAGCCCACTGCGATCTCAGCACCCCGCCTAGTCCATTACATAGATGAAGAAATCGAGTTAAAACCATATAACGTCTACTACGCTATGATGATGAACTCATACCACTGCAGAAAACGAGGTTAACAAGTATTTATGCCCATAACGCGATCGTATGATGTTTGTATTGGCGTAGTGTCCATTAGATGAGGATTTATGACTGAGGATGGGTGCGTTGTTAGCGAAATCACGATGGTGCATTAGTGGGATTATGTAAGATTAAGTTTCTTGTTGGTGGTAATGGGATAATGGGTTCTAATTTTTAATGGGTTGATATAATTGCTACATTATCTTTTGGCTTTTCCTGCAGAAATACTTACAGTCAAGAAATGCATAATAAAAAATTAGGAAAGATACTATCGAGGATAGTCAAGCTGCTGTTTAAGCACTAAACTCCTATGTCATCGACTCAAAGCTGATATGGGAGTGTCAAAGAAAACTCAATAATTAGGCAAGAACAACAAGGTCTCTTTAGTCTAGGTTCCTGGTCACTCAGAAAATAAAGAGGCTAACACACCAGCCAGAAAGTGAGCACAAACGCCACTCAATAGCCCAGAACCCTTCTGTGTTATAGGCAAATGCACCTATATGAAAGGGTTTTGGAGAAGGAAGAAGCTAGGAGGCTAACACACTAGCCAGAAATGGAGCACAAACGCCACTTTCTAGCACAGAAACCTTCTGTGTTATAGGCAAATACATCTATAAGAAAGAGTTTTGGAGAAGGAAGAAACTGAAGGCTAACACACAAGCCAGAAAGGGAGCACAAACGCCACATACTGGCCCATAACCCTTCTGTGTTATAGGCAAATCCACTCATAAGAAAGGTTTTTTGGAGAAGCAAAAAACTTAATAGCCCAAAATGTGTACTTTGCAAATGAGATATAGTCGTTAATACTCTTTACAGCTCACTGCGGTCTTACCACCCCGCCTTGTCCATTACAACGCTGAAGAATTCGAGTTAAAACCATATAACGTCTACTACGCTATGATGATGAACTCATACCACTGCAGAAAACGAGGTTAACAAGTATTTATGCCCATAACGCGATCGTATGATGTTTGTATTGGCGTAGTGTCCATTAGATGAGGATTTATGACTGAGGATGGGTGCGTTGTTAGCGAAATCACGATGGTGCATTAGTGGGATTATGTAAGATTAAGTTTCTTGTTGGTGGTAATGGGATAATGGGTTCTAATTTTTTGGGAGCTGTTTGATGGTGTCTTGAATGGGTCATCTGTTATGATTGCTTCATTATCTTTTATCTTTTCTGGCAGAAATACTTGCAGTTTAGAGATGCATAGACAGAAACCTGGAAATAAACTATCGATGATGTAACAAAGTTATACATTTTGATAGTCAAGCTGCTGTTGGAGCATTGAACTCCTATGTCATCGACTCAAAAATAATATGGAAGTGGTGAAGAACTCAATGAAGTAGGCAAGAGCATCAAGGTGTCTTTAGTCTGGGTTCCT
Source organism: Propylea japonica (assembly GCA_013421045.1). Lineage (NCBI taxonomy): Eukaryota > Metazoa > Arthropoda > Insecta > Coleoptera > Coccinellidae > Propylea > Propylea japonica. The sequence goes on along the minus strand of CM024242.1, from coordinate 82,374,117 downwards.
GATCAATCAGGAATCAAAGGAAATGAAGATACTGACACATAAGCCAGAAAAGGAGCACTAACGCCACTTACTGGCCCAAAACCTTTGTGTGGTACAGGCAAATGCACCTTTAATAAAGATTTTCTGCAAAGATTATATAGTATACTCTATAATCTATGATTTTCTGGAGAAGGGAGGAACTTAAAGACGAGCACTCTGAATGAATCTTCCAGTTATGGATAATTCCAACTGAAAGGTCCAAAAAGTATCTCAGTTAAAATAAGTAACGCTCCCTTACTGACTTTCTAGCAGGACATCGGAGAAGAAACCCCTTTTATATGAACTAAAGTCAATATAAATTCGAGTCTTACTCAATGTTTTCGGACATGAAAACTGATGAGTACAGTGGACGCAATTTTCTTATTTCGCTCTGTCCCTAATAAGGCCAACACTTCTCTAGGGAGTTCAATTCGAATTAATTTTTCTTGGAAAGTGAGCAAATACTTTCCACCAATACAGTTTATTCGCAAAAGTCTTTGAGTATGTTCAGAAATAATTATTCATACCAAATATTTCATAATATTGAGGTAACATCGCAAAGAATCTCCATAACTCGATATTTAAATTGGGTTGCAAAATGGTGAATGCGCTGGTTCCTACTGATTGTTTTTTTATATAAGTAAAACGATTGCGAACATTGAAAATTGTTACTGCCAATTGAACTATGTTACTTCGCATGTTTTTTTATATAATTATAAACATTATATTGTTTTATAAAACTACAAGCTGAACTCTCAGATTTCGAAAATTTCTCACCTATACAATAACATTGTAGCGATACATATCTCACAGTTTCTGAACTATGGAATTTTCCAGAAAAATCTTTTTTTAATTCTTGATGCCAAGGATATTCGCAAAATTCAAACTTTTGACCAATATATCTTACTATGAAACATTCAGCCGATGAGATGAAATTTTCGAAAATGGAAATTCAATCAACGACTATATTGCTGACACCGATTAATGGTTAAGATATTGTAATATTTGGAGACCGTTTGTAGCTGGTTTAATGAATGAGTTCATTACAAGATTAATCCGGGGACCGCATTATGAATTGAGTATAAATTCTTGATTCTTATTTTGTACAAGTAGAGTTTCAGTAGGGTTGTAACATTACTGTCATTACTCGTATTGCTTCTGAATACTTTGTCTTCGGTTGCCCATGACAATTGCACATTGAAATACACTGATCAACAATTGCTAGGGATCACTTATGAACTTCTCTTCATTTGTATTTTTTTCGAGTTATCTCGAGAATATCTGTACATTATATGTTCTCTAAGGAAAAAGTAAGATGTTTTGAGTTGATTATATCAAAGTCTTCCTCACTTCATCGGCTCTTGTTCACAAAATCGATTATTATCTGTTGGCTGTTACAGGTGGAGTGAAAAGCAATATGGTATTTGTTATTAAATCTGTTTTTTCTCTAGTTCAAAAACATAAGGTGACAATAATTGAACAAATGAGAACAATATCAGCTTATCAGTCATGCCGAGAAGACGTTTGGCTCCTGTGCAACTGGACCAAATCATACGGTGGATACAGGAAGGTTTGTCCCAGCGCTTATGTTCATGGGGGAGGTCGGCAGCGCAGTACAACAGCTGCCCAAGATCGTCTTTTGATCCTCAATGCTAGGAGATATCCTTTGTCTAAGGAGATATCACACTTACCCGGCGTCACGGCTCAATATAGATCACTGAGAGTTGCAACAGGAGTTCTTATTTCGAACCAGACAGTAAGACGACAACTACATGTTCGTGGTTTGAGATCACGTAGTGCAACATCCCCGTTTGAATAGGGAACACCGGGTTCATCGACGGCAATGGGCTGAGGAGCACCGCAATTGGACACTTGAAGATTGGAGCCGATGTTTATTTACGGATGAGTCTAGCTTTCGTTTGGTCAACTCCGATGGACGTATTCTTGCTTGGAGGGTAAGAGGTCGAAGGAATTCAGAACAGTTTATGGTACCCACAACAGCTTTTGGCGGAGGTTCTATATGTGTATGGGGAGGCATTTATTCGAACCAACGCACAGAGTTGGTTGTTTTGCAGAACACCACCATGACCAGCCAGAGATATTACGATATGATTATTGAACCCATAATTGTTCCGTTTGCGGCTGCCGTGGGCGAGAATTTCATTTTAATTGACGATAATGCCCGTCCACACCGTAGTCGTCTGGTTAATGAAGCGCTAGAAACTCATGCTATTGATAGGATGGACTGGCCAGCTCGCTCTCCAGACATGAATTGCATCGAACATGTCTGGTCTGAGATGTCTAGACAATTGTCAACCTTAGAACAACCGATCAATAACCTGGAGGACCTTTCTAACGCTTTACGGAATATTTGGACGAATTTGCCCCAAAATTTTATAAATCGTTTGATCGAAAGTATGCCTCGTAGGGTAGAATGCTTGAGACGAGCTCGTGGGGGACCAACTAGGTACTAGCTTAACCGAAACTTCAGCCTTCTTGTGGTTTCATAAAAAAATTTCTTTTCTCAAGTTAACCATATTATCAACTGAAAATACTCTGATATCTGACTAAATTTATAATCTTGGAGCGAATATTGCAGAAATAAATTTAGAACAAGTAAGTGATCCCTATCAATTGTTGAGCAGTGTGGTATGAATTAAACATTAAAATATGTCATTATTGTTCAATTTCATACACGTTAAACCCACCTCTTCATTTTGAGGTCGACGAAAAAAAGCATTACAACTCGCGAACTATTTTCAATTAGAGGAACATACGTGGTAAATCAAAAATATGTTCAATGAATAAAATACTGTTATAATCATATTCAAGTAGATAACTTAGCAGATATCTATATATTCTTTACAGGAACAGAAGAAGAAGAAACCAGCAACGAGATAAATGAAGAATTTCCAATAGCTCTAAATTTGCACAATCCGATACATAACCTAGTTAAACGCAGCACTGCCACTAATTCCAGTACAGAAAAATTACGTGTTCATATAAGAAAAAAACGGGAAGAAGAAGAAGATTATATTTTGTTGAAAGGAGACGAAGAAAAAGAAGAAGTCGAACCATCGCAGTATTATGTGAAAGTTCTGGTTGTTGCAGACAGATCCATGTATGAGTATCACGGAGAAGATGGACTTAATAAATATATTTTAACGTTGATGGCACAGGTAAGAGACATTCCTCACAGTACATACTAGCAAAATTACAAAAATAAACTAGTTACAATTTAGACTACGGGCCCGTGTTGAAAAATTTATGGGTCATTTGAACCACCAGGTGACCTATCTAGAACGATATAAGAGCATAAAATAATAAGATTCAGCACTATGCCGTCACTTGTAAGCTGTCCAACTGAGTGCAGGTGAGAATTCGAAAGTACAGGTAGAGTGGGTACATTTTGGTCACATGTTTTTGTACAGCATTCATACCATCGATAGATCCGTGAAAAATTATAAGAAAACGCGTAGCGCCGTGAAAAAATGTGGAGCCACAAAGTCGAATTTTTTTTAATTTTCCGACAATTACCAGGGTAAATTTGGTCATTTGATTTTGTACGGCATCTGTGTCATACTATTTCAATACTGCTTCTAATCCATTATTCCGCAACGCCGTACAAAATTCATGCGACAAGGGGAAAATATCTAGGGTTGCAATCCCCTCTCTTTCCGTAGTCCAGTGGGTGATTTGACACAACATGAAATAAATTTATTTTGAAAGAATTTTATGCGAGGATAATATTTTTTCATATGCCGTACATTTTCGTTGGTTCAAAGGGGAAAAAAGAAAAACTCCATTTATTTGTACCAATTTTCATAGTCTTTTCTTGATTCTAGGTTCCTAGTTAGAAACTTTGTTGAATATAGGTTTGTATTCTATCCATTTATACCAAAATATACATATTGTCACTGATAATTCCAAAATACAACTTATTTTTGAGAAGTACTCATGACACTGAAGTTTGCAGTAAAAAATAATGCGACAAGGGGGTCTGCTAACTTCAGTGTCATGAGTACTTCTCAAAAATATGTTGTATTTTGGAATTATCAGTGACAATATGTCTATATTTTGGTATAAATGGATAGAATACAACCTATATTCAACAAAGTTTCTAACTAGGAACCTAGAATCAAGAAAAGACTATGAAAATTGGTACAAATAAATGGAGTTTTTCTTTTTTTCCCCTTTGAACCAACGGAAATGTACGGCATATGAAAAATATCATCTTCGCATAGAATACTTTCAAAATGAATTTATTTCATATTGTGTCAAATCACCCCCTGGACTACGGAAAGAGAGGGGATTGCAACCCTAGATTTTTTCCCCTTGTCGCATGATTTTTGTACGGCGTTGCGGAATAATGGATTAGAAGCAGTATTGAAATAGTATGACACAGATGCCGTACAAAATCAAATGACCAAATTTACCCTGGTAATTGTCGGAAAATTAAAAAAAAATCGACTTTGTGGCTCCACATTTTTTTACGGCACTACGCGTTTTCTTATTATTTTTCACGGATCTATCGATGGTAAGAATGCCGTACAAAAATATGTGACCAAAATGTACCCACTCCACCTGTACTTTCGAATTCTCACCTGCACTCAGTTGGACAGCTTACAAGTGACGGCATAGTGCTGAATCTTATTATTTTATGCTCTCATATCGTTCTATATATATAGATAGGTCACCTGGTGGTTCAAATGACCCACAATTTTTTCAACACGGGCCTGTAGTCTAATTCTTTCACACTAACAGTTTTCATTAGCAATTTGCTGAAATTTCCGAATTTCAAATAGAACTGAAGAATATAATATAATAATCGATCCATTCAAAAAATCGATAAAAATTGTTAGTTCGTAAATAGGTTATTTCAAGTCCGATTTGATTGAATTTTTTCTTAAATGAAGGTAGGTTCATACGAAATCAATCATTAGTTTTGATGTTCAAGAAAACTCGGCGTACGTAATTTTATTCAGGGTGAAATAAAATATGTTCTTTTACTCTAACTTTAAAACCACTCCTGGTGTGTTCCAGTTGTTCCACCGTGTGATTTCTTATTTCATCATCAAGACTTGAAAATTTATAACAAAGGCTCAATTTTTGTTGAAGATACAGGGTTTTCAGAGCAACATTAAATTTCAGAATTTCGCTATGGCTATAAGAGTACTTTTACAGATTTACTTTCACCTTGAATCCGAGTAAAGGAAAGTAATGAAAATAAGCTGAAAACTAAGTGAAAATACAAGAGAAGTTTTAGCGCCACATGTTGTTCCTTATGCATATCAGGGAGTATTTACAAGAGATTGATATCCTAGGTTTCAATTGGCCTGATCTAACAACTCCTAAAATTTTTCAGCACCTCATTGAGGGCATGCCACGACAAATTTCACCTGATATCCGCGCCTGGGCAGAAAACACACTATGTTTTCCACTTAGTTTTCAGTTTATTTTCATTAGGTCACAATTTTAGGTTAAATTTGTTTAAGTATGTGAAGTTTAAACTTAGTATTTTTTCAGAGTTCTCGTTTATTCAAGCACCCAAGCATAGGAAACGCGATTTCCTTGTCAGTTATCGCAATAAAATTACTGAAGAACCAAGATTTCCAATCACAAACTTCGCAAGGTAAACCTGACAATTCTTCTTTTTCTTTTTTTTCAATAATCCAAATTATTCCAGGTACTCTAGCCAAGTTTTGCAGATGGAGGGCCGCCAATACAGCCCATTCTATCCACGATGTAGCTTTATTATTGACCAGGTGAGCCAACGAAATTCTTTCGGAGCTCTCGTTCTACTCAATCGATCGTGCTATATCGTCTTTCGCAAATGTCTGTAATTTTGGAATTCGGAGACGAAAGTTGTCTCAAACGATAGGGTTCGACTTCCTGATAACGAATCCGTGGTCAAATTCAATTTTGTCCATGGGACCAAGCCGTAAACACGATAACTTTCGAAGAGATTCGGTACCCAAAATGTCGCGGTTAAGTTAGTTAACCCGCCAAATCGTACTAGGTGTTCTATAAAATATGGCCATTCAAAATTTCTGTTTCTCTTATCTCGTACAAAAGAAACCAATGGATATGAAATTCTGCGGGCAACATGCAGGATGCTCAGAATTAGCCTCATGTAAAATTTTGTGGCTACAGTGTTAACAGGACCATATAGAATTCAATTAGAACATTTAAGCCGGGTTTCATAAAACTCCGATCACGGTGATTAATGAAATGTGCAATTTTCAGTTCATTTCTGATGTAAACCATCGACTCAATTCAAAATCAACGATCTGATTGCCCAATCAAGCTTTATGAAACCCATTATTAAAAAAATCCTTATATTTCCGTAACAAGATATTCGATTTGAGTAGAATTTATTTTGTGAATGAAGACTGATATACTGAATGTTCATGCAAAATTCATACATATTTCATTTTTTGAATAATTTCCAGAATATAACTCCGATCGTACTGAGATTTTGCATTCATAAACTTAGCATGAATCCCAAATCCTATACAAAATTTCTGGAAATAAATATTGCTCATCAGGAGCGGCTTCTAAAAAATACTCCTCTCTTGTGAATACCTTCGACTTCTTTGCTACGTATCCCCTGGAATGTTGCTTCAAGAAGCCGGGTTCTGGTGAAATCTGCCGATGTCTATTTTTTCTTGCAGAGCCAACATTTTCTCAAGTTGCGAATAGTAGGACCATAAATACGACGACTCAACTTTCTTGGATTGTTCGGAAATACACGCCAAATTATTTTTTCGTTGACACCTTTGGCTTTTTTATTATTTCTCCACTCACACACATGCCGTATATTGCTTTTCGTACAATATTTTTTATTTTAATGGAATTACTGCTTCTGCTGCCTCATTTGCTTCTTGTATAATGCAATCAGGAACTACAACCTCGTCGTCACCGCTCAACATTTTTTCGAAACGAAAATTCTTCGACTGTTCTATAATTTTCATTGACACTTGCAAACAATTAGTTACATAGTGCCATAACAACCATCGATCGAAGGGAAATCTCGTTATGAATTTGAATTATATACTCCGTTCACGAAAGGTTGAGCCGTCGGTTGGCCATGGAAATTTGGCATATTCCACTGTGTATATTACAATTTTAGGTTATGATGTTTATTTTCTTGTCAGATTGATACGCAATGTTGTCAATATTGCATAGAGTTCTCTGATAACTCGCAAGCTCGTCGGACGAGGCCGAGTACATTCGGCAACGTTGACTTTATTTTATTTTATGACAGTAATACTGCCAACGGACTATTTAGTCCGTTCACGTAAGGTTGAGCGCATAGTAGGCGTTTCTTTATTTATCTGAAGTTGGCAATATTTACTGTCATAAAGTATAAAATAAAGTCAACGTTGCCGAATGTACTCGGTCTCGTCCGACGAGCTTGGGAGTTATCAGAGAACTCTATGCAATATTGACAACATTACGTATCAATCTGACAAGAAAATAAACAACATAACCTAAAATTTTAATATACACAGTGGAATATGCCAAATTTCCATGGCCAACCGACGGCTCAACCTTTCGTGAACGGAGTATACCTAATATTTCATCTAAAAAGTATTCATTATTTGAATTTTCATCAAAATGGGATAAAATTTTGTATAGGACACGTGAGTTAAAAATGTTTATTCACTTGTTGTATAAATAACTACGAGGCATGTTTTTTAAGTAAGTACCGTTTTGGAATTAAAAAAAGACGTGTAAAGATATCGCAATAATTTCATTCTCACATGAAAGCCTGTATCTTAATCTACTTTTCAACATAATTTCCGTGAATATTGACGCATTTGTCATAACGTGGCACCAGTTTTTGGATACCCTCCTCATAAAATTCTGCCGCCTGACTTGTTAACCACTGTGTCAAAAATGTTTTGACTTCATTAGCGTCTGCAGACGCTGACCGCCCAGGTGTTTCTTCAAGTGCAGGAACAAATGGTAGTCGCTTGATGCCAGATCAGGACAGTATGGAGGATGATCTGGAGTTTTCCATTTAAAAGATTTGAGGAGATCTTTGGTCCGATTAGCCACATGTGGACGGGCATTGTCATGCAGCAAAACGATACCCTTACTCAACTTGCCACGTCTTTTGTTTTGGATTGCTCGATGCAGATTGTCCAAAGTCTCACAATAAGACGCTGCACTGATTTTCTCATTACGAGGCAGAAACTCCACTAGCAATACTCCTTTTCTGTTCCAAAAAACTGTACTTCACAATCGGCGGGACTCACGATTGTCGGAGGCATTTTAAACTCTCAGTAAACAACGTATACAATGAAGAATCAGACTGTAATGGCGTCAGTGCGTAGACAAGAGATGTAGGTAACCAGCACGCATGCGCGGAACGCCGACCGTAGCGCTACGGCGGCGGAATCGCAAACGGTACTTACTTAAAAAACATGCCTCGTATTAACGAAATTTTTAGAACTGCCATCTTAGAGTTTTCAATTTTTCAGGCACGAGTGGCTGGAAGGAGTTACTGTAGGAGTTGCAAGAGTTGGTTCGATGTGTTCATCAGAAAGTTGCGCAGTTGCAGTAGACAAAGGACTACCGACAGCTTACACCATAGCACACGAGATAGGACATACCTTGAAGTGAGATATTAGTTCAGAAATATTTCTGTGTCTTCCTTCATCTTATCTCTCATTCCTATTCCTTACTTTAAATTTCCTAGAAGTTGTGTGGTTGACTTATAGCAAAATATTTGTAAATCACATGCTCTACCAGAGTAATGTGGTTGCACAGTGTGAATTCAGTTTAAGGGGTAATTATTTAGAATTAAAAGAATCGTGTTGGAGGTGTGAAAAAGAGTTTGGGTCCCAGATTACGAAAATGATAACGATAAGTCTACAATCCTCTTAGTTTTCTCAAAAAAAAATTAGGTTCGGAATTTTTAGATTATTTCATTGTTATCATGTTAGCCATGATATTATGACGGAGGGTGAACAGTTAGCTCGAAGGTTGATATGTCATTCGGGAGTACAATAAATGAGGTTTTTTTTTACTGAAAAGGAAACGTGTGCATAATTATTAAAATTTCATCGAAAAAACTATTGGAAAAATGGGACTAATTTTATCAACTTCAGAATCGTGATATTCATCTCGTTACCACGCTCGCAATAAGAGTTTTTTCTGCACACAGACTCTCTTATCTTGTAGCAAATTTATTGCCCTCTCCGAATGTGTGGTCAAATTTGATGAGGCTACAAGGAAAACCGAATAATGATCATTTAAGAGAAAAAACTCGAAATATTTCGAGAAATCAAGAAATGTTAAATTGAAAAATAACCGTCAACATTTCGACCATGTGTTATACGACATTTTTTGTTGCAAATCAATTGTATAATCACCCCTCGAAGTTTGCCCATTTCAAAAGTACACACCCTGTATACCTTAGTGATTTCCCTTTTGTTATAAACAAATGAAAAGGTTTTTCTTGTCTACTCCAAATATCAATTTATTGGTTGCTACATATGGCTAAAAATTTATACCCTAAAAATTTTGGATCATCTTCAGGCTATTTGAGACAGGAAAACAACACACAAACGTCAAATCCTGACTAATTTTCCCTTTTTGTTGTCAGCATGCCGCATGACAGCAATGACAAAGGTACTTGCAACAACCTCAATAAGGGAGAGAGTGAAAAGTACATCATGGCGCACTCGTTGGAAAAGGACATCAAACCTTGGATGTGGTCACCTTGCTCTAGATATTTCGCTACAGAATTTTTGAGGTGAGTACTGAAAGTTAGATACGTTTCCGGAGCAAAATTGCTAAAAACAAGAAATTGAAATATCACAACTGACGAATTTGACCTAGAAAAGTATTCGACATGACTATATCCCGAGAAAATTGATCAAAAAGTAATATTTATTAATTACTAGCTTTCACCCGCGACTTCGTTCAAAAGCAACCTAAGCTACATAATGGATAGCTCCGAATGTTTCCTTAGTAAATATAAAAATTAAATAATGTAAATCGGTTTTAAAATACTACTAACTACCCACCTGCCAACCCCCGATGTTAGACAGTGTGACATCCGCAACATCGTTTGCGTAGGAAGTACTAAATTATGGCGCCTACCGACCCTCTAAGTTAGAAATGTGATCAAATACTAACTTGAAGTATAAGTAACGCTCAGTTAAAAAAAAACATCGAAATCATTTCAGTAGCTATGGCGCATGCGGTATTTTCCCGCCGTAAAAAGTAGCCTTTGTCCGTGCCTGGGATCCTATCTTTATATTAACCAAGTCTCATAAAAATCCGTTCAGACGTTAAGGCGTGAATGAGGTAAACTTTTAAAACAAACGATTAAAAATCACTAACTTAATTAGTTTTCTGCCTACTGCCTACGCCTTAAGGACGATAGCATGAATATTAATAGCCTATATTCTTTTCTAGGTTACTATCTATCACCTAACTAAATTTCATTAAAATCCGTACAGCCGTTTAGGCATGATAGAGCAAAACTCCAAGCAAAAACCATAAAAAAATCACTAACTCAATTCAGTTTTCTGCCTACTTCCTACCCCCTAAGTACGATGACGTGATCATTTTGATCTTATATCCGTTTTTAGGTAACCATCTATTACTTTACTAAATGTCATCAAAATCTGTTCAGCCGTTTAGACGAGAAAGAGCAAAAGTCCCAACAAAACGACTGAAAATCACTAACTCAATTTAGTTATCTGCCTACTGCCTACCCCCTAAGAACGATGGCGTGATTATTTATAGCGTATGACCATTTCTAGGTTATCATCTATCACCTTACCAAATTTCATCAAAATCCGTTCAGCCGTTTAGGCGTGAAAGAGTAACAGACAGACAGACAGAGTTACTTTCGCATTTATAATATTAGTATGGATACGTGATGGAAACTAAATATAAACAGCTCTTTTGCTGGTAAAATTAGGTTTTGCATTGACAAACATTTATTTTCTGAGCAATCTCGAATTTTATAACTGTCGAATTTTTTTGAAACCTGAACTCCCATGTTTGAATTGCCTTGTATTTTGTAAAATTTGACGAAATTTACTTTTGATATACCTACTGGAATCGTAAGTATAAATAGAAAATATCTTCAACTTCTGGACGTTCTTTAGTCTCAATCATTCTTGGATGTAAGAACTAGAAAAAAAGACCTGCATGGTCACAGTCCCGGGAATTCTAACCCAGCTATAACTACGTCAGTTAAAATAAAATAAAAATAGCCTCTTCATTTCTTTTGATTCTGGAGTGACCAGGAACTCAGGCCAAAGGGACTTGATTGTTCAATTCATAATATTTTCGACAACAAATTGGATGGAAATGTTTTTATGGTGAATCAAGGAAAATGCACAATCTGGCAACGCTGCTGGAAAACATTTTATGACGTCATACCATTGGTTCATTCGTACAGAAGCCAGAAGAAGACTGATGTGGCCCCTCCTTTATTTACTTATCCTGCGATTGACTCATATACTCTTGTTTAGCGAAGATATATTATTGAAAATCGGCATGTGGCACATTTTACGAATAACTAGGTCGTCTGATCTCATCATCAGAAAAATGACCAAAGGTTCATAGAAGTCTCGGTTTTCTATATTAATTGAAATTGTCACGTACATATACCTGCCATATAAAGGAAAAGAACGCTGAGATGTCTGTTAAGCCAATTCTCATTATAATATGCTTCCCAACTCCAATGAACACCAGTATCTGAGAGGACTTCAAGACCCTCTCTCCTCATTTGCTGTCCAAGACCTCCTTTACGCAGGCTGGCAATGGCGAGGCATTCTGTAACTAAGTAAACAGGAGTTTCCCCCATTTCCTTATAAAATTTACAATGGTCAGTTTCTCTTAAGCCAATTTTCATCATATGCTTCTAAGACGACAACGATCTCTCAGAAAGCCTATGAAGATTCGTAACTTATTCCTTATAAGATCCAAATACTTTTTCGACCTTGCAGTTTCAAAGTTCCGGAAGAACATTTTGGAATGATACTTTATCGGAAGATTCCTCCAGAGTGCTTCTCTTTCAGTTTCTTTCTTCTCCAATAACACTGCCTTAGAGGTGCATTCGCCTATTCCTACCACAAAAAAGTTTTGAGTCAGTAAGTAGCGTTTGTGCTCCCTTTCTGACTAATGTGTTAACCTCTTCATTTTCTTCTTGGCAAGATTCTTGAGTTTTTTCGGCACTCCCATATTAGCCGATGTGTCAACTACGCCATACTAAAAACTGGATGCACAATGAAAAATATTTCTGACAGCAAATCGGAGGAAAGTGTTCTTATGGAAAAACAGGGGAAAATGCACAACCTGGCACCAAAGCTGGGAAACATTTTATGACGTCATTGTTTAGTTAGTTTAGTTTAAAAAAGGGTTACACTTCACTGTGATCTCAAGGTCTATTGTGTCCCCTTACAGAAATGTTAGGACCATTCCCTCACAGCTGGCTTTTCAGTTCCAGGGATCTGATGAAATCCAATATCTGTGAAGGCCTCACTCTTATAAGTTTCTCGCCCAGGACATTTTCTCCTTAGGCTCGCAATGCGAAAACATTCCGTGTCTAGGTGAATGGAGGTTTCTTCCTCCTTCCCACAGATCCTTTACTCGTCAGTGTCCGACAATCCCATCCCCAACAGATGCCTCCTGTGGTGAAAGTGTCCTGTAGGAAAGCCAGTAAGGAGGTGTAATTGTTTCTTACCAAGATACATTTGGATCTTGCTGTCTCAAAGTTCCGAGGGAGATTCCGCCAGACTGGTCCCCTCTCGGCTTTCTCCTCCAGAAACTCCTTTTTATAAGTAAATTTTCCTGTACCGAAGAAGGGTTCTGGGCCAATGAGTGCTATTCGTGCGCCCTCTTTGGCAATTATATTGGCCTCTTCGTTTTCTTTGATTCTCGAATGGCCCGGAACCCAGGTTAAAAAGACCTTATTTTTCCTGCCTACCTCGTTGAGTTTTTTCCAGCACTCCCAGATCATCTTTGGGTCGATGATGTAGGAGCTCAGTGCTTTAATAGCAGCTTGACTATCTGAGTGAATGGCTATATCATTAGTCATACCATAAGTTCATTCGTAAAACAGAAGCCAGAAGAATCAGTCTGATGAGACGGCATCTTTATTTACTTATCCAACAATTAACTCATATTATACCCTTTTATAGCGAAGCTATATTATTGAAAATCGTCATGTGGCACGATTCTACGCGCATTTTTCGAATAACTAGGTCATCAGATCTCCTTCGACAGATAAGATCGTCGATCTCGATCATCAGAACATGGCCATTGGTTTATGGAAGTCTCGTTTTTTTCATATTAATTGAAATTGTCACGTATATCTGCCATATAAAGGAGAATAACGCTGAGATGTCGACCGTAAAAAGAGTAAAGATTGAATAATTCATTCTTGGAAGTAAACGGGAAAAAACCAGAACGTAATGCGCTTCTGTTTCTTTTCAGCAATTTGTACTTGTCTAGGTTGAAAATGTTTATGTTTCTCGTGTTTTTAGACAGGAGGTGTTTCAGGATATTGCTGTGCCTATTAGGTTGAATAATTGTGATCAATCAATGAAATGAACATCGAATTTCTGACATTATAACGAGTCAGTCTATAACAACGACCTGGTTCTCCATAGACATTGTTATTAGGCCAGGCAGCTCTGGACGCTTCCATACCACATGTTAGAGGATTCAGAGATTTTGCCTTTTGTAACACTCGCAGATACTTTATGTTCATTGAAGCTATTTAATTTGAGCTTTGATGGGGGCACAATAGACTTTCAAGTCACAGTGAAATGTAACCCCCCTAACTTTCTACAATCTATTACAGGTAATTTATTTATTTATTCAAATGAAAGAAATGAATGAATCAGAGAGCCTAGGTCACTCGAGATCATTGGTCTTCTCTGAAAAACTTCAAGACATTGCATAGTAAAAGAGAGGAATGGGAACATACACTGACTATAACCTCAAAGAAACTACCGTATGATATACAGATGATTCTGAAACCTCTACAGGAGCTGGCGCTGGGATGTACAGGCCAAATACCAAGTGTGCACTGTCGCTAGGCTCCTGTATAAGCGTCTTTCAAGCGGAAATCTTAGCTATTGAAAGATATCTAGATATAAATCTGGAAAGAAACTATCAAAATTACGATATAGCCATTCACTCAGATAGTCAAGCTGCTATTAAAGCACTGAGCTCCTACGTCATCGACTCAAATATGATTTGGGAGTGCTGGAACAATGTCAATGAGGTAGGCAAGAAAAATAAGGTCTTTTAATCTATGTTCTCGGCCATTCGGGAATCAAAGAAAACAAAGAGGCCAATACACTTGCCAAAAAGGCCGCACGAATAGCACTCCTTGGCCCAGAACCCTTCTGTGGTATGGGAAAATGTACTTATAAGAAGGAGTTTCTGGAGAAGGAGAAAGCCGAAAGGGAAAAACTCAGGCGGAATCTCCCAGGAATGGATCATCCCACTAAGTTCCTTCGGAACTTTGAAACAGCAAAATCCAAAAGATATCTGGATCTTGGTAAGAAACAATTACACCTCCTCACTGGCTTTCTTACAAGACACTGCTGCCTCAGGAAGCACCTGTTGAGGGTGGGATTATCGGACACTGCTAAGTGTAGGTTCTGTGGAGAGGAGGAAGAAACTCCCGTTCACCTAGTCACGGAATGCTTTGCCATTACGAGCTTAAGGAAAGAATGCCTTGAGAAACTTGTAGGAGTGAGGAATTAGCCTCGTTGAAGTCGATCTGTAAAGGGTGTGGTGAGAACAGCAGAGCACATTATACCTTGATGTCCCAGTGAACTGTAACTCCTTTTATAACTATAACTGTCTACAATCTAACACATCAAATGAAAAGTTCTCAATCTAGCAAAGAAAGAATAAAATTTAAGAATGAGAGATCTTTGCTTAAATTATTCATTCGAATGATTTCCACTCTCTGTCGAAATAACTCTTTCAGAATAACTACGTGAGAATCCTCGCAGAGGATAAGGTACGAGTATATTAATGAGAGTTCTTGGTCACTGTTTATTGGTAGAATTAGGAGAAATATATAAATCATCAATCTGTTCTCATAACAGTGAACATAAAAACTTAAATTCCGAACATTTTTGTCTCACTTTAACCCGATAAAATTCAACTTGGCAATCGTTTCAGACGCGATAGAAAAACAAGGCGCTAAAATGTCCAATAACATTTCTGATCTATGTTCCTCCATTACCAGAAATTACTTACTATACCGAGCTGTGCCAAAAGAAAGTAAAAAATGTTCAGTTTCACAAAGGTCAATGTCTGTGTTTGTGCCAATCTGTGAGTGCAACACTCGCTTAGAATGCTAATTGTATGTTACGAAAGTTATTTGCATTCTAATCATTGCTATCGTGCCATTCTGCATGAGAAACTGCTAAAATCCCAAAACTACTGTATTATTCCACGAACAAGTTGTATAGATGCACGTGCTCAGAGCTGAGTTCAATATCAATTGAATATTCAGATAGTTATATGCAATATACGAGTATTATCCCGATACCTTTGATCATATTTTCTATTGGTCTAGACTTGAAGATTTCGTAGGAAAAAATACTGAATAAGAGACGTTTTTGATTCTTTTAAGATGTAAATTATACTCCGTTCACGAAAGGTTGATCACATAGTAGGCGTTTCTTTATTTATCTGAAATTGGCAGTATTTGCTGTCATAACGTAAAATAAATTCAATGTTGCCGAATGTACTCGGTCTCGTCCATAGAGATAGAATATTATAGAGTTGCTATCAATGAAATGAAAGTGGTATCGGATCCGCCATATTACTGCTTTACGTTGAATTTTGACAATCATTGAATTTTTTTCTAAAAATAGTGATTTTTGTACCTTTTTTAAGTTAAATTGAGATTTCTTGTGCTTAATAAACCATAATAAAATGGTATCGTGTGCTGTATGGCTTTCTACAAGCAGAGAAGGGACAGATAAAAAGAAAATTAGAGGAAAAACATATCACAGGTAGGGATGAGTACTGAACAGATCCGCATTCGAAATTTTTGCTAGTATTTCTTGGTAATTGATATCTTTTTATATGTGCATATTATCGCCTGAAGAAAAATTGTTTATTTGATATTCAATTGACCTTATTTGAGCAGGATTCTTAAAGACCCAACACATCGTATTTTTTGGTTAAAATTCGTAAACAGAAAAAACTGGCAACTTAATTCAACCCTGAACTTTCAGCCATATTGGTCGTATATAAGCCCCGCCCAGTGATTCCATTTTTTCTTACACAATTGTATGTCATAGCGTCTCTTCTCTATTCTATCTCTATGGTCTCGTCCGACGAGCTTGCGAGTTATCAGACAACTGTATGCAATATTGACAACATTGCTTATCAATCTGACAAGAAAATGAACATCATCACCTAAAATTTTAATATACACAGTGGAATATGTCAAATTATCATGGCCAACCGACGGCTCAACCTTTCGTGAACGGACTATAGTTATTTAATTAACTAGTTTCATAATGACAGCGATTATAGTCGGGATATTAATCAATAGTTTAAGGCCATTAATCGCGGCTAAATTAATGAACGAGTTGATTGCGAGACTTTTCCATCGACTGCACTATGTATTGAGAATAAACTCTTGAAATACATGATGAAGGTTTTTCCAAAAAGAGGTGTTATTTTGAATAGCCCGCTATTTCGGTGGATGTCACGTTTGAAGCTGTCATTTTTTGACATATGACAAGTAGAAACTACGCCATTAATAAAAATGGAACGATACACGCTTCAAGAACGCATCGAAATTATTAAAATTCACAAAAAAGTGGAAAATTTGGCAGAGACGGTTCGTAAAACTCGAACATTTTTGGGTCGTCGTGATCGCAATAAAGAAATTGGTGGAAAATTCGAGCTGTTGGGACAAGTTAGTGATGTGAAGATAAATCTCGTGCACGTCGCTCAAGAACAGCCGAGAATATTGCTACTGTAGGCGAAAGTGTTGAAGAAAACCCAGGTTTGTCCATTCCTCGTCGTTCTTTGGAATTAGGCATTTCACAAAAGTCATACTTTCAACAAGACGGTGCTACCTGCCACACAAGCAACGAAATCATTGATCTGTCGCGAGAAAAGTTTCCGGGCCGTGTTATCTCTTGCAGAGGTGATCACAATCTTGTGATTTAACACCTTGCGACTTCTTCTTTTGAGGCCACGTGAAAGAGAAGCTCTACGCCAATAGCCCAGCGTCGATTCAAGACCTCAAAGATGAAATTCGTGAGGCTAAACGAGGACATAGGGCAGCCACTTTGCGATTTGGTTATGGAAAATTTCATTAAAAGGATATGGTCTTGTAAGCGTGGTCGTGGTGGTCATTTACCTGATGTTATTTGCCACTATTAACGGCTCAGCTCCTTCTTTTTAATGAAATAAACATCCGATCATTTAAATTGAAAAATAGCATTTTTCTGTGAATATCAAAATAACACCTCTTATTGGAAAAAAATGAAAATCCTTTATTACCTACCTATTGAAAAAATAAAGGGGTGCGAGGCGTAGAGGGTGAGAAATATCGAATTCAAAAGAGCATAGGATAAATTGCTTCAGAAATTAAAAATCGATTGATTTCTTAGTATTTCTTGTTAAAAGAATTATTGGCGAGTTACGTAACTTTTTTGGCATGATGTATTTCCTTATAATGGATTGTTTTTACATCTTTTTCGACCTTATTACAGATCGAAAAGGTCAAAATGTCTGTTGAAACATCCAACAACGAATTACCTATCGACAGATTTGGCCAACGTACCGCCTGGAGAAAGATATGGAGTCAAGAAACAATGCAAATTAGCATTCGGTAGAAACTTTATGCCCTGCTTTTCGAAGGAAGACGAAGAGGTATGCAAGTTATGTATAATATTAATTTTTTTCTCGATAACAATCATGAAAATCATATGAAGATAACCTTTACATATCACCTTTTCACACTTCAGGGTATTCAACAGAAAAATAAATGTAGTTTTTGAATTCTTCGTTCAATTTGTGAAAAATGCTTTTTTCGTGTGTGGTGCCGTTTTTTTGTGAAAAAAATTGAGAAAAGCCATGAGCAGGAGCTTTTGAGCACTCGTTCTGTGGTGGGGCAATAAGACTATTACCTGAAGAATTCAATATGGGACTTGAGATCGATTTCTTATACAATATAAATGCAGAATCTCAGCACATTCGGAATTATATTCTGAAAATTATTTGGAAAATGAAATATGCAAAAAAAATAAATTAAAAAAAAATTAAATTTCATGGTTCGGATAATATGCGATCCTCTCGAAATTTTGCATGATCATTCAGTATATCAAGTTTCATTCACAAAATGACTTTCACCTGAATCGGATATTCTGTTATGGAAATATAAAGATTCTTCTTTTCAATATTCCAATTGAATATTCTATGGATCTGTTAACACTATGACCATAAAATTTTGCATGAGAATTCAGTATATCAGTTAACATTCACAAAAGAAATTTCACTCGAATCGGATATCCTGTTATGAAAATATAATGATTCTTCTTTTCAAAATTCCAATTGACTTTTCTATGGTTCTGTTTACACTATGGCCACGAAATTTTTCATGAACATTCAGTATATCGATATCCATTCACAAAATAGATTTCACTCGAATCGAATATTTTTTTATGGAAATATGAAGTTTCTTCTGTTCAATATTCCAATTGAATGTTCTATGGTTCTGTTCACATTATGGCTCCAAAATTGTGCATGAGGTTTGTTATGACCATTTCGAATTCTGCCGTAATATTTCATTTCGATTGACGTTTTTTTCTGAGATATTGAGGAACAAAAATTTACAATTGCCATATTTTATGGAACACCCTGTACGATTTGGCTGGTTAACGAACTTGGCCGAGCCATTTGGAACCCGAAGTCATCCTGAAAATTTCAAGTCTCTATGACAATCCCTTCGAAAGTTATCGTGCTAACGGACGGCCAGAGGGCCCCAAGGACAGAATTGAATTTGACCACGAATTCGTTATCAGGTAGTCTAACCCTATCCTTTGAGATCATTTTCGGCTCAAAATTCGAAAAAACATACATTTGGGCAAAACGATATAGCACTCGTTTAAGTAGAACGAGCGCTCAAAAAGGAGAGATTTTTTGTCACAAATTGAAGAAAGAATTCAATAATAATTGTTAGTTTAAAATATCTCAGTGGCGTACCACTTTTTTTAAGTCAGTTTTCAAGTAAAACTACAACATCCCCTATCTTGGAAACAATGCATTACCGAGCCTACATTTATGGGAAATATGGCATTGAAATCAATTCTTAAACACCATATATTTTTCAGAACAAAACTGTATTATTTCGTAGAAAATAAATGAACTGAAGAATATTAAAAACACACTCATCTAGAAAAATTATAGATTCAAGAGAAAATTTGATAGTTTTCATCCTACGTTTTAGCGTCCATGCTTACAACTTTGGTGTACAGAGGATGTAAACATAGGGTGCCAAACAGACCATATGCCATGGGCAGATGGAACATATTGTGGAAAGGACAGGTTAGTTATTTCACTTAAAAAAATATTAACCTTGAAACCCAACGAAAAATTTCTCATATGCTCTCTGTCACAATCTTATTCATTTAATATAATGGTCACATCATTATCCAAATGAATTTCAATTGTGAGCAACATTATACAAGATAAAAGCTTCTGAATGAGAGGTATAAGTAAGTATCATCCTATTCAATTATGTATTCACCTTTCCTGTTCAAATCAACGGCATATGAAAACAGAAACAGTTGTTGCCAAGTATATTAACTTTTTTAATTATTTCGAATTTTATTTTTCAACAGTTGGTGCCTCAACAGAGAATGTGTTCCTAGGAGGATCGATTTAAGACCGATTCATGGAGGTTGGGGATTGTGGTCAGAGTAAGTTGAATTCTTTTGTTTAGAAAAACTGTTAAAATCGTGACGTTCAATCAAAAATTTCACTGGAATTTGCACCACGTCAATACTTCTATACAAGCTTTTTTCTTTAAATTCCTTTGAGGCATAATTCAGCAAAGGAAGGACGCAATTGTTGAATAGTTAAATCCTAGTCAAGGAATAAAGTAATAATTCAATATATTTATGTAGGTGGAGCCTGTGTAGCAGGACGTGTGGAGGTGGAGTTAAGACATCTCAAAGGTTATGTAACAGTCCAGCTCCAGAAAATGGTGGTGATTATTGTATAGGTCACAGCACACGTTACGCTTCTTGTAGCACTGAACCATGCCCTGATGACAAAGATTTCAGGTGAGCCGAATAAAAAAGTCCCATAAATATTATGTAGGATTTTTATATTTCACTAGATTTTACCCGCGACTTCGTCCGCATAAGTTTTTTTTGTTTTCTCCCGGCTGTAAGTCCCCCTGCAACAATGTCCCACTATCGTGTTCCAGTCCTCAACTTCACATCAAAATTTGTTCAAAAGCAACCTAAGCTACATAATGGATAGCTCCGAATGTTTCCTTAGTGAATATAGAAAGTAAATAATGTAAATCGTTTTGAAATACTACTAACTACCTACCTACCTAACTTGAAGTCTTAGTAACACTCAGTTAAAAAAAACATCAAAATCATTTCAGTAGCTATGGCGTCATGCGCTTCTTGACACGATCACGCTAGATTTCCGCGGGAATGAGGAATTTTCCCGCCGTAAAAAGTAGCCTGTATCCGTGCCTAGGATCCTATCTTTATATTAACCAAGTCTTATAAAAATCCGTTCAGACGTTAAGGCGTAAATGAGGTAAACTTTTAAAACAAACTATTAAAAATCACTAACTTAATTAGTTTTCTGCCTTCTGCCTACGCCTTAAGTACCATAGCATGAATATTAATAGCCCATATCCTTTTCTAGGTTACTATCTATCACCTAACTGAATTTCATCAAAATACGTTCAGCCGTTCAGGCATGATAGAGCAAAACTCCCTGCAAAAACCATAAAAAAATCACTGACTAAATTAAGTTTTCTGCCTACTTCCTACCCCCTAAGTACGATGACGTGATCATTTTGATCTTATATCCGTTTTTAGGTAAACATCTAATACCATACTAAATTTCATCAAAATCTGTTCAGCCGTTTAGACGTGAAAAAGCAAAAGTCCCAACAAAAACGAAAAAAAATCACTAACTCAATTTAGTTATCTGCCTACTGCCTACCCCCTAAGAACGATGGCGTGATTATTTATAGCCCATGACCATTTCTAGGTTATCATCTATCACCATACCAAATTTCATCAAAATCCGTTCAGCCGTTTAGGCGTGAAAGAGTAACAGACAGACAGACAGAGTTACTTTCGCATTTAGAATATTAGTATGGATTTTGTCCGAATAAATATGTTGGAAAGTTTGTGAAACACTTTATTATAGTTACAGTTTATTTATACATCAACTCGAAATCATGAGTTACACATTTACTGTGTAATGTGTATTCTAGCTGCTGAACTTCTCTTAGATACTCAGAAATCTTAACGCTACTCCTCTGAGCTCTGCGGTTTTCGCACTCAGATCTTTGGAATCTAACCCTGAGCTCTGTCGTTTTCTCACTGATTCATTGTGGAAGTTCTTTTCGTCTCGTCGATTCTATCTAGGGTAGCCCATGAGGCTATACTCAGAATATCTAAGAAAGGTACAGGTAATGAGAGAATAAAGAATCAGAGGGCCTGGTCCTCTCTGAACAACCACATCTCATCTGCTAACCTCTCTACTGATGTAATGATCAAGAAAGTAAGCATTAAGAAAACTTCAGGACATTGCTAAGTAAAAGAGAGGAATGGGTATGGGAATACACCGACTATAACCTCAGTAAATACCGTTAAATGGTGAACAGATGGTTCCAGAACCTCTACAGGAGCTGGCCTTAGACTAAGTATATAGTCTAAGGAGCTGGCGCAGGGATGCACTGTAGGTAAGCTCCTGTATGAACGTCTTTCATGCGGAAATCGTAGCTATTGAAAGAGGTCTAGATATAAATCTAGAAAGAAACTATCAGAAGTGCGATATAGCCATACACTCTGATAGTCAAGCTGCTATTAAAGCATTGAGCTTCTACGTCATCGACTCAAAGATGATCTGGGAGTGCCGGAACAAACTCAATGAGGTAGGCAAGAAAAAAAGGTCTTTTTAATCTGGGTTTCCGGCCACTCGGGAATCAAAGGAAACGAAGAGGCCAATACACTTGCCAAAGAGGGCGCACGAATGTCACTCATTGGCCCAGAATCCTTCTGTGGTATATGTAAATGTACCTATAAGAAGGAGTTTCTGGAGAAGAAGAAAGCCGAGAGGGAAAAACTTTGGCGGAATCTCTCAGGGATGGATCATTCCACCGAGTTCCTTCGGAACTTTGATACAGCAATATCCAAAAGATATCTGGATCATGGTAAGAAACGAGTACACCTCCTCACTGGCTTTCCTACAGGGCACTGTCGCCTCAGGAAGCACCTGTTGAGGATGGAATTGTCGGACACTGACGAGTGTAGGTTCTGTGGGAAGGAGGAAAAAACCCCCATTTGCCTAGTCACAGAATGCTTCGGCATTGTGAGACTAAGCAGAGAATGCCTTGGGGAGAAACTTGTAAGAGTGGGGAATTAACTAGCCCCACTGAAGCCTTCACATATATTGAATTTCATCAGATCTCTGGAACTGGAAGGCGAGCTGTAAAGGGTGTGGTCAGAACAGCTATGTATAGGCCTTGAGGTCGCAATGAACTGTATCCCCTCTTTAAACTAAAAACTAACTATAACTATCCCCAAGTCGAGGGCGTACTTCCATTTTTAAATCCCATTCTGAAGTGATCTCATTGGTTCACTCTCAAAACCATATGAGTTTGGTGGTAGGAACGTACCAATGGGAATCACAGAGTGAAATATCATATCGCCAGAATTCTAAGAATTATTTTAAATTTTCATCACGTCCCTTACGAAACCCATATATCACAACTAGACTACCTTTTATTCACGTATCCAGTCCGCTTTAGTACGTAGAAAAACAGTTGCTTCGAGAACAAATTGAATTCCTATAAATACATATTTTTTTAAGACATCAACGCCACCTCAATGAATAACATCTGAACTGAACCCTCCGAAAATCCTTATCATTAGGTGTACTCGAAGATAATTTTATTGAAATCTCTTCTCTCGCAGGGCAGTCCAATGCAGCAAGAGTGACGGTAACAACTTCAACATGTCCAATATTCCAAAGGACGTAAAATGGCTTCCCAAATATGGCTTCGGTAAGAAAAATTATTTTTCTAGCATAATGTGAGTTTAATCATTGTGTATTTCAAAGAAAAAGACGAACAATGTAAGCTCTACTGCAGGCCGCAGGGTTCAAGGTCATACAGACTGATTAACCAAAAAGTTGTCGACGGGACCAAGTGTGGCTTCAAAAGTTTCGGTATATGTGTTGATGGTAAATGCAGACAAGGAGGCTGCGATAATAGGTTACATTCCAAGATGACACTTGGTGAGTTATGGCTTTTACATACTTTCAAATAACCTGAACTGAAAAATGTTCGCTGATGAATATTAATAAAGATCAAACACAGACTCCAAAGCTCATAATACACCTCACCCGAAGAACATACAAGAAAATTTTTCCATTCAGAGTAGGACCTACCTATCTGCAGCCAGATATTTCGAGCTTTTGGTTGTCGTCGATGCAGATATAGGTACAACTGTTATGGGTCGATTACATTGAGGTACTTTACAAACTGCTACTGAGCGAATTTAGAAGCGAGTGAATTAGCTTGTGAGATTGTGATGATTACTCACAAAACTGTCTACTCGCTGAGTAGTCAACAATCCAGCGATCTACATGAGATTTATGTCTGTATCGTTGTCAAAAATCTGAAATAAATGTCAAATACGTTTTCGAATTTAAGAACCAGGAACAACCGAGTGGATGAGAACTCACAGATTGTTTAGTAACAACTGTGATTAGACACGGCTTGTTTACATGCCATCAAGCCAAAACGCCAGCGATTTAGCATTTAAAGTAGCCAAGCTTTCAACTTTAGTCGCAGCTTTTTCACAATCAGATTGTTGGCTTGTGAACACGATTACACTGAGCGAATTTACAATCAGCTACCAAATTCGCTCAGTAGCAGCTTGTGAAGTATCTCAATGTAATCGACCCATCAATGACTTGAGGCACACGTAATACACCTTAGATTATATATCCCTGAAAAGATGAGTAACCAGCGCGTATTTGTTTGTAACCATCATCTTCTCCCCTCCATAACGAAGTAGGGGAAGGTAAATATTTTCGCTGGTTTGCATCCTATTGGTCGGATTTTAATAATTAATATTCGATAGCAACACGAGAAATGTCATTTCGTACGACACGCATCATTTACTGATTCATCTGATTGTGGTTTTCGCTGTTTTTTGAATTTTTTAGGCAATTTCAAGTGTTGAAGTAATACTAAGTGCTATAATGACCAATAAATGCTTAGTTTGTGGGTATAGGAGCAGAGCTGGAGAAGGTTTATCCTTTCATAGGTATGTAAACAAAATAACCACGACTTATTCCATAGGCGGCACATAGAAATTCATTGCTGATTTCAATTTGTCAATATTTTTAGATTTCCTGATAATATTCAGAGGATAAAAAATATTATTAATAATATAGCAACTCGTTTTATTCGTAATGCGTAAGTTGACTTAACATATATCTTTGATTGATATAAATCGAAGAGTTTCATTAAAGGGTTATCGAAACTTCGTAAATTAAAAAGTGACGCCGCCACTGATAACTGTTTTGGTTTGGAAGAATAAACACCCCCCACCACCATTTTGTTCGTGTTTATCTTGGGCACACTTCCCCTACTGATTTTAGTTAGGCGTTACTCATCTTTTCAGGGATATATAATCTAAGTAATACACGATTTGGAACTAAACTAATTAGTATCATAGCTTACCAGCACCCTCTCGGAGCAGCAATCCTTACTAACAATGTCAAAAATCTCGGATTGTTGCATAGAGAAGGGTAAAAAGGTTATAGGCCAAAATACTAGAATCTGTTAGGTTTGCAGTGCTACAAAATAATTACAGTTCTAATTTGTAGATGACTGCGGTGTTTGTGGAGGCGACAACAGTCAATGTGAAGAAATTTCTGGAAGCTACAACATTACCGCTTCGATGACTGGTTACATCCGTATTCAAACATTTCCAAGAGGAAGTTCAAATTTGGTCATCAAACAGAAAGACAGCTACAATTCAGAACTGAAGACTTATCTAGGTGAGACTCTGTATGAATATTCACCCTCAATCTCTTTTGTGGCCTCTTATTTAATTAAGTTTACAACGACCATAACGTGGAATATTTGACAGATATTATGCTCTCTAATAAGAATGTGTGAGGTTAAAGTACTTTCCCTGACAGAGGAGTAAGCAACGTTTGCCAATAATGAAGGGTTTTCCAATAAGAGGTGTTATTTTGATATTCAAAGAAAAATGTCATTTTTCAATATAAATGATGGGGTGTTTATTTCATTATAAAAAAGAAGCTATGCCGTTAATAGTGGAAAATAACATCAGGAAAATGATCACCACGACCACGCCACAGGACCATATCCTTTTAATGAAATTTTCCATAACCAAATCGCCCTATGTCCTTGATAGCCTCACGAAATCCATCTTTGAGGTCTCGAATCGACGCTGGGCTATTGGCGTAGACCTTCTCTTTCACGTGGCCCCAAAGGAAGAAGTTGCAAGGTGTTGAATCACAAGATCTCGGTGGCCAATTGTGATCACCTCTTCGCGAGATAACACGGTCCGGAAACTTCAGCAAAGACACGACGTTGTTGATGATCGGCTGGCTTGAGTTCTTGTGTTAACTGAACTTTATAAGCCTTAAGACCCAAATCTTTATGCAAAATACGGTGTAATGACTTTTGTGGAATGCCTAATTCCAAAGAACGACGAGTAATGGACAAACATGGGTTTTCTTCAGCACTTTCGGCTACAGCAGCA
This sequence comes from Propylea japonica, assembly GCA_013421045.1. NCBI lineage: Eukaryota > Metazoa > Arthropoda > Insecta > Coleoptera > Coccinellidae > Propylea > Propylea japonica. The sequence goes on along the minus strand of CM024242.1, from coordinate 82,348,060 downwards.
ATATTCTAGGCTGTTCTTGAGCGACGTGCACGAGTTTTATTCTTCACATCACTAACTCGCCCCAACAGCTTGAATTTTGCTTTCTTTATTGCGGTCCGACAAGGTGTTTCACGACGACCCAAAAATGTTCGAGTTTACGAACCGTCTCTGCCAAAATTTCCTCCTTTTTATAGTGAATTTCAATAATTTCAATGCGTTCTTGAAGCGTGTATCGTTCCATTTTTATTAATGGCGTAGTTTCTACTTGTCAAATGTCAAAAAATGGCAGCTTCAAACGTGACATCTACCGAAATAGCGGGCTATTCAAAATAACACCTCTTATTGGAAAACCCTTTACTTAAACGAGTGATATAATGATATTTGGTATCAATCTCAAGTCCCATATAAAATTTTGAGGCATAGTCTTATTAATCCACCAAAGAATGAGCGCTCAGAAGCTGCTGCTCGGGGCTTTTCATAAATTTTTTTATTGTTATTATGGATTTTTTGCATTTTCTGAAGAAATCCAATATTAAAAAAAAATTTCAGCATTGGTAGATGGTGATACCAACAAATACATACTAAACGGAAACAACGTGGTCACTCATCAGCAGAAAGACATTCCCTACGGTGGTTCCATCATTTCATACTCTGGATCAGACAGCACGACTGAAACTATAAGCACTGCCAAAAACGACATTCTTTCTAAGCCTCTGATCCTAGAGATTCTCACCCTCGATACCAGAAGCCCGGACGTCACTTATAGATACATCATCAACAAAGAGAATGCACCTAGGTAAGAAAAGAATTCTAGATTATTTGTGACTTGGAGAACCTGAGTTTGAAAATGTTTTCAGATATACTTTCGGAAATAACTTTTATTTAGCCTACTTGTAGGTTTACCTGATTTGTTATGATTGCTGTGGACACATTTGAGTAGAACTGGGCTCTTCAAGCTCATTTTCACTGGATGTTACTTTCGTCCAAGGTCAACAATTGAGCAGAAACGATCAAAAATCATTATTTTTGTGTGTACTAAATACAATCTTACTTTTTGAGCGCTCGTTCTACTTGAACTAGTGCTATATCGTTTTTCCCAAATGTCTGCAATTTTCGAATGTCGAGTCGAAAATTGTCTCAAATGGGTTCGACTCCCTGATGAAAAATCCGTACTCAAAATCAATTCTGTTCCTTATTTTTTTATCTCTGCTTTATGTGTCAATTGAATAAGGAAAGTTAAAGGGTTCGGAAATATCTTGGAGTGGAAGTCAGAAGTTAAATACCTAGGAATAACACTGGATAGGAAACTTCTGTGGAATAAGCATGTTGATACTGCTACTGGTAGAGCTAAAAGGGCTCTAATGGCGTGCAGACGTCTATGCGGCAAAAATTGGGGTTGTAACCCAAAAATACTGCTATGGATGTACGTCATGATTGTGAGACCTATAATCATATATGGGACAGTAGCCTGGTTTGCCAAGGCAAGTCAAGTGAGTACGAGGAAAAGCCTCGATAAAGTACAGAGGCTTGCCTGTGTGTGCATCACTGGAGCTATGAGAACGGGTCCAACTAGGCCACTTGAGGTCACACCTCTATATCTAGTGGTTTATAGGGCAGCTCATTAGGCTATCCTCAGAATATCTAAGGAAGGTACAAGTAATGAGAGAATAAAGAATCAGAGAGTCTGGTCCTCTCTGAACAACTACATCTCATCTGCGAACCTCCCTAGTAATGTTATGATCAAGAAAGTAAGCACTGAGAAAAACTGCAGTACATTGCTAAGTAAAAGAGAGGATATGAAACGGGAATACACCGACTATAACCTCAAAGAAATAACCGTTAAATGGTATATAGATGGTTCCAGAAGTACTAAGTGTGCACTGTCGCTAGGCTAGCTCCTATATGAGCGTCTTTCATGCGGAAATCTTAGCTATTGAAAGATGTCTAGATATAAATCTAGAAAGAAACTATCAGAAGTGCGATATAGCCATTCACTCAGATAGTCAAGCTGCTATTAAAGCTCCTTCGTCATCGACTCTAAAGTGATCTGGGAGTGCCGGAACAAACTCAATGAGGTAGGCAAGAAAAATAACGTCTTTTTAATCTGGGTTCCCGACCACTCGGGAATCAAAGGAAACGAAGAGGCCAATACACTTGCCAAAGAGGGCGCACGAATGTCACTCATTGGCCCCGAACCCTTCTGTGGTATATGTAAATGTACCTATAAGAAGGAGTTTCTGGTGAAGGAGAAAGCTGAGAGGGAAAAACTCTGGCGGAATCTCCCAGGGATGGATCATTCCTCTTCGGAGTGAGGAACTAGCCTCGTTGAAGCCTTCACAGATATTAGATTTCATTAGACCTCTGGAACTGGAAGGCGATCTGTGAAGGATTGGCCGGAACAGCTCTGTTAGGGGGCACAATAGACCTTAAGGTCGCAGTGAACTCTAATTCTTTTTTTTAAACTGATAACTAGAGGGTTCGAAACGACCGCTTTACTTCTGATCTCTAATTCCCAAGCATTGTGTCCAACCAATATGGAATATTTCATACCGAATTTTCTATTCGACGCTGCATCACTTTCAAACTGATGCAAAATCAGTAACGCAGCGTCCCTATTGGTCGATTCGGTCGAAGTGAAGTGATTTTTTCAGTTAATCAGTCAAATAGAAAAGTCCCCTAACCTCATAAAATTTTTGAAACTCAGGTTCTCGGATAGTCAGCCACTATAGGAAGTGTTTTCTTAGAATACTAACTTTTATCCATCTAGTTATATGCGCTACGACACACGAATAAGAACTTTGACAAAAACCACAGTGCGTCCCATTAGGTATGTATTACAGAGAGGAATCGGTCCCTATATATGTTTAATATATTGATGGTGTAACACTCCATGTAAAGTTCACTTCCGTATATAACTCCTTTTGTAGCGGCACCAAGGTAAAAGGATCACTTGAGGGTTTAAATACACTCACCGGCAAAATACTCGATCCACTTGAAAAATCGAGGAAGTTTCTGATTCTTCAATATGTTATTTCAAGTTCGATTCGATTGATTTTTTTCAATTGTAGGTATAGTCCGTTCACGAAAGTTTGAGCGCATAGTAGGCGTTGGTTTATTTATCTGAAGTTGGCAGCATTTGCTGTCATAACGTAAAATAAAGTCAATGGTGCCGAATGTACCCGGCCTCGTCCGACGAGCTTGCTAGTTATCAGAGAACTATATGCAATATTGACAACATTGCGTATCAATCTGACAAGAAAATAAACAAGATAACCTAAAATTTTAATATACACAGTGGAATATGCCAAATTTCCATGACCAACCGACGGCTCAACCTTTCGTGAAATGACATATAGCCTATTCGTTTTGAGATATTTCGTGCTCCTGAGTAACTCAAAACCTCGAAATACGGCTTGCCATTGGCTGCGCACAAGCACTGGAACAGCTCAGGAGCACGAAACTCCTCAAAACGAATACTGTATATATGTTCATCCTTAATTAATTACCAGTTTTGAATTTAAATAAAACTTGGCGTACGTCTTTTTATACAGGTGACACCAATTCTGCTTTTTTACTCTTTAGATCTGGTGTGTTCCAGTTGTTTCACCGTATGATTTCCTATCTCATCATCAAGACACATCTTCTCTTGACAATTTCATTCTTCATTTATAACAATAGCTCAATTTTCGGTAAAGATACAGGGTTTTCAGAGCAACATTAAACTCCACAATTTCGCTATGGATATGAAAGGACTTTCACAGATGTAACCTTACATCCGAACGTTATGAAAATAAACCGAAAACTGAGTGAAAACATAAAGCAAGAGAAATTTTAGCGAGACATGTTGTTCCGTATGCACCGTTTATTGGAGACCATTTCGTGCTAATGCTTTATACTGCCCGACCGCATCAACCGCATGTGGCTAGGATGGCCAGGGAGTATTTAGCAGAGGTTGATATCCAAGAATTCAACTGGCCTGCTCAAAGACCAGATTTGAACCCAATTGGGCATGTTTGGATGCTCTTGGGAGGAAAATTCGATCTTGCGTACCAACTCCTGAAAGTTGCAGCAGCTCATCAGTGATGCTCAAATTGATTCAAAACCTTAATGGGGACATGCCGATACGAATTGCACCTGTTATTTGCGTCTGGGCGCAAAACATATTATGTTTTCGATTTCGTTTTCAGTTTATTTTTATTAGGTCAGAATTTTAGCTTGAATTTGTCGAAGTACCTACTGTTGTAGCCTTAGCGAAATTTAATGTTCTACTAAAAACCCTGTATCTTCAACAAAAATTGAGCCAATGTTATAAATGAAGAATTAAATTGTCAAGAGAAGATGTGTCTTGATGATAGAATAAGAAATCACACGGTGGAACAACTGGATTACACCAGAGGTGGTTCTAAAGTTAGGGTTAAAAAACAAATTTTGTTTCACCCTGTATAAAATGAAGTACGTCGAGTTTTCACTGAATTCAAAACTGGTGTACTGGTGATTGATTAACGATGAACATAAAATTGAATAAAAAACTCATTTGAATCGGACTTGACATAACATAATTATGAATTAACACACTTCATCGATTTTTTTGAATGGATCGATTATTTTGCCGGTGAGTGTAGATAACATAATTAATTTCACAATCAACCCCGACTTCAAGTATTCTCTTATAACCCTCAGAATCCTTTCATCATGCTAGAACATGATAGCATGGCATAAATGGTTCGAAAACATCAGCTGCTGTAAAAATATCTGCTGGAGACTATTCAAGTATTATCACTTCATATATGGTGAATTTTCGATAAGTACTGGTAATTTATAAATGTCCACCAATTTATATACCAGCAGTTGTACATCAAGTCCATTGAATTCTATTGTCGCCCTATTTTCTCTTTGTTAAACAACCCATATTAACATTTTGTACTCTTCACAACCACATCATTTAATTAACATACTGTTAATTCGCCCTTAGTAAATCTATGTAGGTATTGAATATTATACTCATGCTCACAATGCTGTACACTTAATCCACAGTTTCCAATTTTAACAATATACACACCGAATAGTGTCCACTATCCATGGTATACTGTCCACACAGGCCCGTATGTTGGCTCTACGTTTTCTCGGCATCTATAACAGTGAACATTTTGTCCACTTTATCCACATTTAAAAGTTACAGAGTACAGACTCTCCGTCCATCTTTGTATTTTATATTGTATACACTTATTTTAAATAACTACTTCCACTCGGTCCACAGTGCCTACAGTTAACTATGTAGGTACATTACATAAGTTCACCTATGTCCATTGAATGTCTACACTGTGCACTGTAGGTACAATTTGTAAGCCTTATACTTGTAAGATTCTTGATATTGATCATATTTATATAACGAAAACTAGAATAGAATGGTATATAAATTTGTTTCCTTTAAATTGATGTATTCAGAAGACCTGTACTTATCGAATCAACAGCTTATATGTTTATATGGATGTATATTATTATGGTAAACACGCTTTCCTCTCTAAGTATAAAAATATCTAAATGTAAATGTAGCTCATATGCTTTGCTTTTTACACTCTAGATCTAATCTTATATCGATGTAGCTATTTCCTTGGGTACTTAAGCTTCAGTGGAACTATTTTTTCATTACTTTCATGAAAATAGTGATCGAGGTAATCAAAAACATATTTAGCAATTCGAAGCCTCTATGTAGATTCACTTCTGTAAGTGCAAAATATAGCTGATTTTTGGGGCATACATATCCTGTATTTTCGCTTTTGGTTCGTATCAAGTCCATACTATCAAATAACCCGTCCAAGACGCTTCAGAGACAAGTAAATTGAATGACCGTGATATTCAAGGTACTCCTGGAGACTCTACCAGAAGGAGTGGTCAGAATGTAGCTCCATATGCAGTGGATTTCAATCCATGAAGCCTGTCTGCATAGAGCTAGGTATTAACGAACAAATTGTGGATGATTATTATTGCGCAAACATCGACACCCATGGTATAACCCAGCAGAAAGAGTGCAACAATCACTGTCGGCTGATCTGGGTTCCTTCAAGAAAAGGAGAATGTTCGACCAAATGTGGTCCAGGGTAAGCATCAAACAAATTCTGATTAGTTTAAGTTTTTCCTGAGCTAGAAGCCCTCTGGGTATCAACATACAGGTTTGGAAAATTCACTCGGAAACATAGGATTTAGCCTAGAAATCTCCAAGACGCTCTAGTTCCAATGGAACAGTGAAAAAATCGACACATCAGTGTGATGCCGTATGGAAAACAAGGGTACTGGGTACGCTCTTAGTTGCTTAATATTTTTAGACCAATTTCCTAAATACTGATGAGTTATGTTATGTTTTTTTATTTCAGGAAAATGATGACTCATCAGTGAATAAGATATTTTTCACAATTTAACTACATATTTTCATTTTTTTCCATCGTTGTGTCACGAAAGCCATTCATTCAACATCTTCTCCTGAAAATATCTTGAGTTGTTTTCACCTCTTAACATCAATAGCTATTTCTCTTCGAAATTATAAATGCAGGAGACAATATATGAATATATTGTTTCCTGAATTGATTGGCTACCAAAATAACATTTTATTATTCGAATTGATCAGAAATGATTTTAAAATCTGATTACTTTTCAAATTGATATGCTCTCAGTCTTTCCACGTTTAGACTGATACAATTTTTTTGAATCGCGCATCGCGGACCGCCATTTCGATGCATCCCCACTACGATTCCAGCGTTCCTTCTGTATGTACTGATGTGTTTGCCATTCCATTGGAACCGGAGCGACTTGGAGATTTGTACGTTGAATCCTATGTTTCCGAGTGAATTTTGCAAACCTGTTTACTAAAGATTTTGCTACATGAATAATTATTACAGTACTAGAACGGTGGAGTACAACTGTATGAGGATAGACAACGAAAAAGAGAAGTACAGTTTCCTGAGGATAATCAATGCAGACAGCGTCGACAATGTCATTATCGACGATAGTTATTGCAATGTGTTAGAACCGCCCAAATATATTGAAACCTGCGTTGGTAGCTGTACTGGAAGATGGAACTTCGGAAGTTGGTCACAGGTAAATAGAATAAATAACCGATGACAGCTCAGCCTTCTTTTTATACTTTCGAATCCCCGAGTGTCTTAGTATAAATTCTGAAATATTTTCAATCTTAGTGCTCCCAAAGTTGTGGAGTTGGAATACAGACAAGAACAGCTGAATGCGTGGACGATCATAATGATGCACCATTAGACGACGAAGACTGCCAAGGTATAGAGAAAGTAACGAAGAGGGAGTGCAAGAACAACGATTGCCCTAGATGGTCCACCACTGATTGGAGTCAGGTATAGTAGTATCAACTATTCACTAATTACTACTTCAGCCTGATAGTTCATGGGGCAGTAGGGTAAAGAAAAAGAGAACATGGTCGCAGTTCCTGGAAGGCTAACCTATCATTCTTATAATTATAATAATTATATGTTATTTATCCTCGAAGCTAATTCCTGCTTTCCTTTATTGCCAGTGGAACATCTTTCTCTCATTGTCTTCTATTTCACCAATTAATATTCCTGGAAATTTGAACTTGAAATCTCACATATACTCCGTTCACGAAAGGTTGAGCCGTCGGTTGGCCATGACAATTTGGCATATTTCACTGTGTATATTAAAGTTTTTAGGTTATGGTGTTCATTTTCTTGTCAGATTGATACGCAATGTTGTCAATATAACATAGAGTTCTGTGATAACTCGCAGGCTAGTCGGACGAGGCCGGATGCATTCGGCAACGTTGAATTTATTTTACGTTGTGACAGCAAATACTGCCAACATCAGATAAAAAAAGAAACGCCTACTATGTGCTCAACCTTTCGTGAACGGACTATATCTTGATCATTTATTCCAGTGCTCCGTATCATGTGGGAAAGGCTACAAAACAAGGGCAGTGTTCTGTAAAGTCGAAGAAGAGCTCTACAAAGACCATTTCTGCAATCCACACACGAAACCAACGGAGAAGGTCGAATGCGAGATGAAACAGTGCGTAAAATGGTCGTCTGGAGAATGGTCTCCTTGCTCTGCCAGCTGCGGTAATGGTGTTCAGACCAGGGAGATATTCTGTGAATCCATGGAGAAAAATATGGTGCTGGACTTGGTCTACTGCTCCGAATTACCTAAACCTGATGCTACAAGAATCTGCCGAGCCGATAAATGTCTGGTGAGTGTGCTGCTTCATATACAAATGGTACAAAAATGCTCATGTTTGTCTCATACCTCTTGAATGATCTTCCAGAAACCATCACAACCCCCACTTCATAGATTCTTCTATCCAGATGACCAAGAATCTAACAAAAATTCCGTCCAAATAGAATACAAAGTAGTAGAAGACAAATGGGTCACAGGATCTTGGAGCCAGGTAATATCATTTGGTGATTTTTTGCAGAACAAGAAAACTTACATATTTGTTCGTACAGTGTTCCAAAAGTTGCGATGGGGGTTACAGTGAAAGAAGGGTCGTATGCAGAGGGGACCACGAGGGACACTCTTGCGACATCAGAAAAAAGCCTATTTCAAGAACCAGCTGTAACACCTTCAGATGTCCCCAATGGCAGCTTGGTGACTGGTCAGGGTGTGATGAAAACTGTGAGAAACATCGTCTTGTGGTGTGCAGGAACTTCAATGGTGAGTTCAGAGACAATTTCAAAACAATGGCGGTGAAGTGGAAAGTTACATATAGTTTGAAGCAAGAGGAAAAATATCCATAATGATATTTTGCAGGTTCTGAAGTTTCTGCCGACCAATGCAAATTCAAGAAACGCCCTAGTGAGTCAACCAAATGCAAATTATCTCAATGTCCTCATCTGTCGAATCATGTCCCTAGGCAATATTTCGATTCTAGTGAAGACACAAGTGGAAGATACAGATGGAAAATGGGTAGATGGAAGGAGGTAGATATTTTGTTATATTCATGTGTTATATTCAGGGCAACAGAAGGTAGAATTGATTCAAACATAGAGAATCAAAACTTCCAAGTACACTGAGTATAAATATCATTCATTTATTGAATATAAATGCTAAAAGCATCATCCACATCTCATCGCAAGCTCAAGCCTGCAAGAATATCGCGGTATGCTTGTGTAAATACGTTAAAAATGCGAATTTTAAGTTATTCAATGCCAAAATATACTAGCTTGATGAAGTATATGTAATATGTTAGTCTCGCACAGCCAAAAAACCTCAGTTATTATGTCAAAAGATCATCAGTTAAACGACATATTCTATTGAGCATGTTTCTGCTACCGTATATTTCAATTGGAGTACCACATGGTTCAATATTTGGATCCTTAATCTTCACAAAACTACCACAGCAGATTAACCAATCAACAAAATTCAATTACAATAGCAAACTTAAGTACCAAGTAATACTATTATACCCAAAAACCCACCCATTCCTCACAAGGACCTCAACCACAATGAAAAACTCATCAAATTCTGCTTCTATCGTCAGTGTTCGAGCCATTGCGGCAAGGGAATGCGCTACCGAAATGTCACATGCGAAGACACGCTCAATGACGTCATCCTGGTTGACCAGTTTTGCAAAGGTTTGGAAAAACCGAAAACCAACAAACCTTGTCAACGGTTTAACTGTCCTTTCACATGGATCGAAAGTGATTGGTCACCAGTAAGTTTGAACATTTTTATTATGGAGACGGGGTCTGAGAGATCTTGGTGAAGATCTCAATAGGTGTATGTGTTATTTTACCTGAACTCTTTCATATTTAAACTAACGAGTCTTGTACAGCTTATGTTGCAGCAGAACTTTCGCTTCTATCATCTTCACTGCATGACGCAAGCTTTCAACCATTTCACTTCTGTCTTCTCGAATCTGCATATAAATTGTTTGATATCTCTCAAATTGTCCGACTACATGAAAATCAGATAAATATATTATAAAAGAGATTGAAAGTCAGAAAATATCTTTTGACTTTACCATACGCTACAAATGATGTTTGTGCCCACAGTGCCCGGTCAGCAGTCCCATAATCACCCGAAGCTCAGCTCGTGACAACTTCATGAGCTTTCTGGTATAGGTAGGTGACATCATCACGAATTTTTCGGACCGAGTAGGCGCAGGGCTGCTTCTCCACACTCCAGAGGGTTATTCAACTCTTTTTGCTGGACCGCTGTCTTACATTGGTCTTTTCCAAGCCCGTAGAAAGACTCGGGCCCTGAAGGTGTTAACCTTGATGCACTTTCTACAAGTGCATCGGCTTTTTCAGTTCCTTCAATACCACAATGGCCTTGCACCCATAGTAGAGTCACATTATTGCCTCTTGTCAGTTGCTTTATGGTGTTACGGCACTCCCACGTCAGCAGAGATCCCTTGCAGTGCTATTCCAGGAATCTCAGCGTGGCCTAGCTGTCCGTGGTGATGCCCGACTAAATAAAGGATACTAAACTCCACTAGAACCCTTGTGTAGCTCTGGAGATTTCAGGATAAAGACGAATTACAGTAGGGTATGCAGCATATGTAAATCTTCTCAAAAGCAGTAGTGCTTCTATGGGATCTTGTATTCTGTCTGAACTTCAAATTATGTTTGCTTCCAGCCGTAGTCAACGGTGGAAATATTTGATCTAGAAAATTACCTCGACATAAATTTCCTTCAAAACTGAAAGGGAAGCTTTAGATAAGTATTGTTTGCAGCAGCTGAAGGAAAATGAGTCGATCTAGTTATCAAATCTTTTTATTGGTCCAAATGAGAAGTATCGTCATTCTTCTTGGTTCACCTTATTGCTTCTTTGCTTGAAAAACTTATAGTCTTTAATCATCACTCCAATGAATGTATAAGTATCTGGTTCGAACAATTTATGACTTCGTACAGGCTTTGGTAATCATTTTCGATTTCTTTCTAGTGTTCTGCAAAATGCGGGAATGGATTCAAAACCCGTAACGTCACTTGCCATAAAGTATATCCTGGGGGTCTTATAGATCCCAACCCAATGCCAGATTTAAGATACAATAGATTTAGAAGAAATTACTGTGATATGTATAGAAAACCTTTGGATACGATGAGTTGTAAAGAGAGCAACTGTGGAGATCATTTCGTATGGAAGACTGGACCATGGAAACAGGTAAGATATCAAACCTATAATCATACCTTAAACCTAACCTAACATAACCATACTGATACTGCCTTACGAAAATTTGTTTTCCATATTCTTTGGTTGTAACAGCGTAAGGAAAAAGTATTTATGCATCAGGGTCATGTCTTTAAGTCTCTTGGTTACAAACCAGGAACAAAAGGTTTTGTTCATGTTGATTAATAATCTCTAGACAATATATATTTTATTCAATCAATCATCCAAGAACTGGTAAGGTGATATAAACACCAGAGCGAATCTAAGAAGATCCGAAAAATTTTTTGTCCTTCAATGATGCAGCAAGCTGTGGAATCTGGAGAAACGGTGATACCTTACTGATTATTATCATTTGAACTGGGGTCATTATAGCTAGATCTTTTGTTCTCTAGCATACTCTTTTATGGAACCCCAAGGAGGTCGTTAATGACGTTGATAATATAGACAACCTCCTTAGGAGCCTTGGCCGTTAGGTATCTCTTGGGTGTCAAGGACCGGTTTCCCCATATGAATTGTAAAACCAACTAGCTCTGGACACTACCAGTGTTCAACTGTTTCTCCTTATGATCCCCACAGCCTGCAAATCTTATCTGCTGACCTTCCCATACGATACAAATATGTTTGTATGGACAGTGCCCTGTCAGCAGTCCCACCATCACCCGAAACTAGTGACAGCTTCATGGGCTTTCTGGTATAGATAGGTGAAATCATCACGAATTTCTTAGACTGAGTGAGTCCAGGGCTGTTTCTCTAGAGGGTTAATCTGTTATTCAATTCCTATTGGTGCACCGCTCTCTCATATTTATCTTTTCCAAGCTCACAGAAAGGCTCAGACCCAGCAGGTGTTAACCTTCATATAATTCTTGTAAGTTCGCCGATTTGTCGATAGTTGAGTCACTTTTTTTCATTTCCTTCAACACCCCATTGTTCTGGCACCCATAGTAAAGTAACTTTATTATCTCTTGCCAGTTGCTTTATGGTGTTACTCCTATGTCAGTAGAAACCCCTGGCAGTGTACTCGCTGCCAAATTAACCATTGTAGTATCCTAGAGTGTTGAAAAGGCTAGATATAGCATTGGGAGATAACATCGTAGCCCTTGTGTTCCTAAGAATTTATAAGTATATATCTTGTATAGCTGTTCAAAAGGGCCTAAACACAGATGGGTAAAATGTTTTTTGATTTCGTCGATGTGTATCCGAAGTATCAATGATCTTAGTGTCTCTCTAATCTGCACTGCATGAATTTTAATTGAGTATAATCGAATTGTTTCAGTGTTCACACAAGTGCGGACCTAAGGGCAAGCAGATCCGTCAAATATTCTGTTACAATGCCAGAACGGGTGCTAAGGCAGGCAAAAAGTTGTGTCCTAGAAGCTTCAGACCAAAGAGAAGGAGGAAATGCAACCAATGGAGATGTAAGTCATGTCCTTCCTAGTAATATTGGTAGTATTTTATGATCTAACGCAATATTTTCTCTGTCTCATGAATTATAGGTGCACACAAGAGCTGTGCAGATGCCAAGTATAGCCTGGGTACAAGAGAGAACAAAGATTACCTCTTAAACCTGAATGGAAAGATGGCGGTGGTGTACTGTTTCAAGATGGATACTAGAGAGCCAGAAGAGTATATAAGTTTGATGAGCGACTCCACTAACTACGCTGAGATGTACCACAAGAGGTAATCATTTATACTTGTTTTTTCTTGGTTAGCTATACCATTTTTGGTATCCATTAGTGCAAGCATACCCTTACTTAATCAATGTTTTTTTGTAGATTAAGAGACTTGAATACATGCCCTGATGTGGAGAGGAATGATTATTGCGATTGTGTTGATATCGGCCCTAGAAGATCTGGATTTACTAGATTTTACAAGGTTAGGTTGGATATAAGAACCATGAGGATAATAGGTAAATAATGAATCGTTTAAATTTAACGTTTGGTCTCATCATATGTAGAATTATATACTGTACTTGTGTCTTGTGTCTCCTACATCAGTACTTGAGGTCTACTTAGCCTGCTGGAAGTAGTAAGAATGTCCCTTAACGGGGAGCTCCGACCTGAAAACTGAGTTGGACACAAGAGGATATTGAATCAATTGAAGTCAAACCTCTTGGCAACGATGGATCAAAAAAATCAGATAGAGAGACACTGGCTGTCTACATATCTGCTCAGGAGTATCTCAGAATGAACCTCAGAAGGGCGCATGTTTACATCACCATGGGAAGCCAGACCACGATGAGATCCCTGGAATCACACTGCCAGGGGTCTCTGCTGGCCTAGGAGTGCCGTAACACAATAAAGTAACTGGCAAGAGGCCATAAAGTGACTCGACTATGGATGCCAGGACATTGTGGTGTTGAAGGAAATGAAGAATTAAGCCTATGAACTTGCAAAAAGTACATCAGTTAACGATTGCTGGACCTGAGCCCTTCTGTGAGCTTGGAAAAGATCAATATGAGGCAGCGGTCCACCAATGGGAGTTGTATAACAGAATAACCCTTTGGAGAAACAATCCTGGACATACTCAGGCCAAAAAATTCGTAATGATTTCAACAACCTATATCAGAAAGCTTCGAAGCTATCACGAGCTGAACTTCGGGTGATCCTGGTACTACCGACGGCGCACTACCAGTACAAATATCATTTGTACCCTATGAGAAAATCAGCAGATGGGATTTGCAGGCTTCATCAGAAGTAGAAACAGCTGAATACAGGATATGCAAGTGTTCAGAGCTGGCTGGCAATTTAAATCAGTAAAACCGGTCCTGTACACCCAAGAGGTAACGGCCAAGGCTCCTAAGGAGGTTGTCGGTTTTGTCAAGGCAATTGATGACCTCCTTGAGTAACCATGAACGAGTAGGGAAAAACCTACATGGTCGCCGTTTTCGGAAGGATAACCGACCATAAAACCCCCAGTTCTAATAATAATAATATGTAAAATTGAAGCATCATTTACTCAGAGAAAGAATTCCAACCAAAAACATTTTCAGGTGAAGACTTCACGTTCTCCAGTCAGGAGAGGGGGAAGAAAGTACCATATGGTACAGCCGGTGATTGTTACAGCAAAGTAGAAGGTTGCGGACAAGGAAGATTTTCGATTGATTTGACTGGTACCTCTTTCAAACTGACGAGTGATGTGGGCTGGATAGGAAATATAACAAGAATCCATATGAAGGTAAGTGGCATGGAAATTATTAGAAAATGCTATAAAATCAATGAAGTTGGAATCAACTGATATCAAATAAAGCTACTTTGCTGCTTCGAATCTTTTTTCTTTTCACTATAATGGGTACATACTCTTAACTTAACCGATTCAGACCTCAGAGGAAGAAGTTTACTTCTTCCTGAGAGATTCAGACCATACTTTAATTTGTGAGGTTAGACTTATTTATCTGTCATGTAGTAATGACATTATTTCAGTAGAGCCAACTTAACTCACTTCTTTTCAAAAACATTAATACAGAATAATAGAAACAGAGGTTTAACGCGTACATCGCCACAATTAATACAGAATATTTCCAAGGCCTTAAGTGGTAATGTTATATGCAATTATTGATAGGCCAAATCGAAGTATCACAAATATTTCCTCTTAATGTTGCTACATCTATATTCATTGTTAAATTCATGTAACAGTAAAAAAATATTTTTGATAACTTACTGCTATAATGAACTGATTTCAGGAAAAAACTGCCCATGGTTTATGTGGAGGATTCTGCGGAGAATGTATACCAGATTTAGCAACAGGTCTGCATGTTGAAGTTACGTAACAACGATCAAAATGAAGAATGGAAGTTGGCAATCTAACATACCTGCAACTTATCTGAGAAATGCAGCTAGATAAGCTATTGAACTAAACAAATATTGAAAAAACTAAACGGATGAAAATTTCCCGTATGTTAGACCAACTAGATTTACTAGATGATCACGGTTAGGTGAAGAACAAGACTCGAATATCTCTGTATTATACTACTGCCCAGTATTTTTAGTTTTAGAGAAACAATTGTATTTATATTTTAAACCAGTCGATGTTTCAAGACATCTCGCTTGGATAGTATGATTTTTTTAATTTCTACATTATTTAACAGGCACAAAACAACTTAATAGACATAAGACAAGTTTAGGAAGTTTCCGCACTTTAGTTTCAAGCAATATAAGAATTCTATATCATCTTTCAATATTCGTTTAGATTATTCACTTGCCATTCTATTATTATTAGGTATATGGTTCAAATCGAACATATTATAAAACGTGTTAAGTATTCAAGTAAGGAAAATTTTAAAACTTATCTATCTCTGTTCATGTCAAGAAAAGGGATATTTTTGTGCCTGTTACACAGTTTATCAATTTAAAATTACGAAGGTAGAGTGGAAACATATATGAAAAAAAAAATTGTTGCTGAACTCAGAATTGTTCTTAATTCCTATCAACAATCAGAAACTTATAAACTAAATCCTGATCGAAAATCTAAATTAATGTCTAATGTAGAATTCATAATTGAAATTTTTATTAACAGGTGATAAAGCACTTTCAAAAAAATCTCTCAATTCACCCAATTTGATGACCTCGCCAAACTTTTTAAATGTCAACCAATTCACTAAATGAATAAATATGCAGCATTGTTGAAATTACATATTTCAGAATTAGATATAAAGCTAATTTCACACATATTTTTCAAATGTGGTTCTTCTAAACCTTCGTAGAATATGCTGCCTTACAAACCAATATAAATCTATGATAGATCTCTACCAATAAAATAACCTGTTGAAAATATACGAATAATCCAAGGATGTGCCTTGTCCAAATTGCCTAGACTCAAAAAATTGTACATTTATTTTATGTCTGATATTCAGTTTAAACCAGGTCGCTAAAATAATTTTTCCTTTTTGAAAACTGAATAGTTCATCACCTCATATTGAGGTTTACATTGTGACAATTTATAATAATTTTGCTTTGAATGTACCATTAGTTTGTATGTATTTATATGTAGCGTTATTTAATAATTCGAAAATGTCTTTAGAATGTTGAGTAAACTTGTTCGTTTTAAATAATTTTCAGTTAGCTTAACTTATTGCTGAATGAAACGTTTTTCTAAATTCCTCAAACCAAAATTTATTATTTTATTCCTGAATAGATCAAGTTATAGTATAATAAAAACTTTAAAAAAAGTTACAGCCATTTATAAACAATGTGATAATAAATTATTACTTAATATACAAATAGAAACATTTATTATACTCTTTCATATCTAGGATTTGGCTGCTTACACAATATGAATATCTTTGACAAAACCAACTACTCGAAATTGTTGAATTATATTTGCAGAACAAGTTTATAGAATCACTGCCTTCTAAGTCATAATTATAATTCTTTCCAGAGTACAGTGAATTTTAATTTCTAAGTTATTCTTAAATTTGAATAAGACTGTCTAAAAATTAACATCAATACTCATTACCCAATAGAATATAGGAAAATGAGTTTCCAAATTCATTATTTATTTATTTCATTTGTAATTTTATAATAACAAATTGGAAAATGTTTAGCATCAAACGCTATTTGTAGGTAATGTATATATAACTTTTATAAATGTTATAGAAATAAAATATATCAAGAAAATGACGCTTTTTTGTTTTGATCCTTAGTTAACCCAAGAAATTACACCTTCTCACTGGCTTTCTTACAGGACACTGCCGCCTCAGGAAGCACCTGTTGAGGATGGGATTATCGGATACTGCCAAGTGTAGGTTATGTGAGGAGAAGGAAGATACTCCTATTCTTCTATAGTCACGGAATGCTTTGGTCTCTGGAACTGGAAGGCGAGCTGAGAAGTGTGTGGTGAGAACAGGTTCGGTATTCTTGACAAGTGATCTTTCGAAGCAAATACGAACTTCATTGCGCGGTGTGCATTTTTGCAGGTGAAAGAGGGACTCGTGCAATGAAGTTCGTATACGGTTTGAAATATCACTTGTCCAGAATACGGGGCTGGCTCTGTAAGGGGGCACAAAAGAACTTGAGGTTGCAGTGAACTGTAACCCCTTTTATAACTATATAACTAACCCAAAAAAAATAAATTAGTTTGCTGTTACTGTTTATCTGACTTTTCTATTGTACGCTGCATCACTTACAAACTGATGCAAAATCAGTAACGCAGCGTTCCTGTTGGTCGATTCGTTCGAAGTGTAGTGATTTCTTCAGTTAATCAGTCAAATAGAAAAGTCCCATTATACACCCTGTCCCAATGAAAAAGAGCAAGCCCTGATATTTCTCATAATATAATAAATAGCAAAATTTACACATGTCACAGTAAAAACAACTTTAATACTTATTGGACAAACTATCAGATCAACTTAACATTTTAGGTATTGAAATCAAAAGAACTCTTGAAGAATTGAACATGAGACAGAAATTAGAAATCGACTTTCTCGTGAGTTAACAGTTTCATTTTACGATGTGACCCCCACTTATACTTGCTTATTCCTCCAGTTTACTGATGACTCTATGACAAGGAACCAGGTAAGCCAGCTTATTCTTTTGCACTGCGGTTGCGACAGCTCTTACAGCCTTTGGATTGCCTATGGCTTTGGCAACATCTTCATAACTAGCTGTAGAACCTTCCTTTATATTTACTGAAATTCAACTAAAATTATAATTCAATCTGAATAGCCTGGTTGTACCAAAATACCTATAGCTTTCCATACAGATACTTGAAATGGCGTTCCAGTAAGTTTCAACTTCATTTCATCATCTCCGTTAAATATTTTCTTGATTATATCACCAACTTTTTCGAGGTTTTCAGAGAAGGTCGCCTTTGGCCATAATTTCTTCGCGTTAGCTAACTCTGATTGGATTTTGTTGCTTTCGGGAAAAGATGCATAATATATATTTTCATTGTCATCAAATACAAGAAATAATGTTCCAAACTCTGTATCTCCAGAGCCATGAATTAAACTGCTGCATTCTTGAGAGTCTTCAAGTATAGTATATGTTCTAGTCATGATTTCAAACTAACTAGCAACTATTCAATTTAGTGAATGCTTCATCAAATGAAAACAGATTTCCAATCTTCTCTCGTAGCAACTTGTTACAGATTATCGGTGTTTATAGGTTAGGATTTTGTTTACAACTGAATTTAAATTGAGCGGGAAATTTTCATCCAAAGAGCGCATGACAGATAATAACAGACTAAAAAACTTTTTTCAATCGAAGCAGATATCTGTGGGTAAAAATCGGTTTTGTGAAACAAATTTGTATAAACAATTAACAAAAATTAGTGATAAGCAACTGTACTGATTCAGAAGTACTCGGCCATCACTTCATCAAAACTTGGTGGTAAGTAACCTGTCCAAACATGAAATAGTTGTAGATTTCAATTGTGAAAATCGTAGGTTTGGGAAATGAAACTTTTTGTTGATAAAAAATCATATATTCAATCATTACATATTTGAATTACGTTAAATAAGTTATTCAAATGAAAATGTTGTTAATAATCCTATTATGCAAGAAGTACACAATGATCTACATATTATGTACAAGAATTTCTCCAATTCGACAAGCCAAATCTTCACATTTTCTTCAACTGAAAGAATTGTTCAAAACATTGCACAAAACTTTCAGAAAATCCTGTATCATACAAATATTAAGTGCATTAATCTCTTGCAGTATTCTTCCTCTTCCTGAAAATAACGATAATAGGTGTAATGAAAAAATATATCAATTCATACAAATTACAAAAAAAACTGGATATCATATTGGATTTCATGTTAGATTAAATATTGAAATATTACTATAATATTTTAAGAAAACATGTGAGAACATTTCATATATTGCCTACCTGGAATTCTTCCTTATTTTCAACTTTTGAAATATAATTTTCCAATATCTCCTTGAAATTATGCTCAGGGTTTCTACATTCGTTCAAAGCAGTGGCATTATCCTCCACTAAAGATAGCAGTAATGATAAAACATGTTCTGAGCTTGGCTTTCTATCTTGTGATATCAAATTTATAAGAAGTGGTATGATTTCTAAAAATATTAACCTACCTGAAAAGACAAAATGGAATAATATAACATTTTCAGGTTGACATAAGGAATAAGTTATTAAATGAATATAAGGTGCTAGAAATTGAATATTACACTCACTTTTGAAGTCTGGTTGGGATCTGCATAGATAATTCAATAGAAATGCTGTCTTTATTCGAAATTTATCATCTTCTTTCTTCAAAGTTCTTAAAAGGAGGTTTAGACCACCATATCTTACCAACTGTGATAAACCTTCAGGATTATCTCTTGCTATAGCTGAAAAATTAATTATTTCATCTATAGCAGTTCATTTTAAGATATAACGATTTCAGTGAATTTTAATAATTTACTTTTTTCAAACCAAACCTCATATGGGAAGACTTGCCAACTTACCACTTAGAGCATAAATGCATTTGATACCAACTTGGTCTTCTACATCTTTATCCAAAACATTGAGAAGAATAGGAACAAATTCATGATCGATAACAATTTTCTGGCAATAAGGATTGTTTTGACAAAGTTCCGCAATGAGTCCACAAACTGAAGATCTCACCTTGGCATTTGTACAGTTTAAGCATGGTTTCAATATCATAAAGCCTCCTATCTTGTGAAATCTGGAAAAAAGAAAACTGTTACCCAAAGTACAAGGATGGTAAAGTTAATCCAAATACCATTTGCTATGTCAATGTTGTCAATATATTCCATAATAGTCTCCAGAGCTTCCAAGTAATTCGAAACATCATCTCCGTCTTTCACAGTGTCAACTTTCATCAAAATTTCAATTTGCTTTTGTAGTACTTCTACTACATTTATGGTCATCGATTTCAAAGCTGTTTCAAGGAATTTTTTCCTCTGAAATTTCAAATGTTAATCAAAGTTGTAAAGACACCTTTATAAAACCTACTTCTTCATCCATCGGAAGGAATTTTGTTTCGGTCGATCCATTTTCAGATGCTGACATTGCATAGCGTAAGAGACCTTGCAAATTGTTTGGTTGTCTTGGCTGTTGTATCGATACATTATTGGAGTTTGAAGAATTTTGTTCAGGAGGGGCACAAATAGCTGCAACAGGCGCCTTAGCAGTTTCGTCGTCAGTTTTTTTAACACCAGGCATGATAAGTTCTTATTTTACTTGTATTATAAATAACCCCAAGTGAATATTTTATTTTAAATTTCTGTTAGCCTGAATTTCTCAACATATCACAATTCAAAAACGTGTTTTCTAGAAGAAATGATCTGTCATAACAAATCTCGGTTTTGACACTTTTGACGTTTCTTTTCTAGAATACGTACACTAGAACTACTAGGATGACAGATCGGCTTCGTTAGAACTACTGATGTTTGTTAGTTTCGCCTACTCTACAGCAACTTGACGTCACTGGGATTTTTCTTGTTTCCTAACTTTTCCATTCCAACATTTCCCTCCCCGATACAGTCCCCAACTCCGTATTTTCATCTCCAATTTGCCATCATTAAACAATCTAATCAGATTACGGTGAATTAGAACTAAGTGGGTTGTTAACTGCGAGACTTTTACGTTCGAGTATATCAGGAATGAACCCGTTATTCTAACAAGAAAAATGTATTTCCAATATGTTTTCCCAGTTTTAATTTTGTGCAATATTTGCCTATGTTTACCCACCAGAGAAAGTGATTTACAGGAAATAACACAAGAAGTTAACGAAAATTTCCTACAGAATCCCAGGTACATAGATTACGATGAGCTGACAAACCTTTTTAAAAAACTGGAGACTGAGCATTCTGATATAGCCAAATTGATATCAGTAGGAAGATCTGTGAAAAACCGTGAACTATGGGTTTTGGAGATTCATGCGAATGTAGCAAATCGAAGTCTTTTAACACCAATGTTCAAGTATGTTGCAAACATGCATGGGGATGAAACAGTTGGGAGACAGTTGATGATTTACTTGGCTCAATATTTAATTTATAATTATGGAAAAGATGAGAGAGTCACACGTATTGTAAATAGCACAGATATATATTTGATGCCTTCAATGAACCCAGATGGCTATGAAAATTCATTGGTAAGTAAAATGTTCTGATTTTCTATGCTTTATTGATATTTTTTAGACAACCCACGATAATATTTTAAAATAAGTGGTTTGTTTGTTGAATTCATTGTTTATAATAATTTGCTTTGACATTAGGGTGCCCTTATTCGACAGTGAAGTATGTGTACTTAGGACTGTCATATTAAGTGCATATGCACCTAACAGCAAACATTGTTTTGTTCTGTACCATATTTAGCCACTAATTGCAATTATTTTGTAGGAGGGTCATTGCGATTCCAGGAGTCATTATGTCGGTAGAAACAATGAAAATGGGTTTGATTTGAATCGTGATTTTCCTGATCAATTCAACAAGTCCCTTACTCGTGGAACAATTTTAGCAGGAAGACAACCTGAAACTGTTGCTATGATGACTTGGATATTATCTAGGCCGTTTGTTTTATCCGGTAATTTGCATTCAGGAGCAGTCGTTGCCAGTTATCCTTACGATGATTCGAAGTAAGTAATAATTGTATAATATTATAATAAATTATTTAAATGTAGTATCACTAATTTCTTTATTTTATCATTTACAGTTCTGGTCGCCAGTGTTGTACAGAAAGTAAATCTCCAGATGATAGTCTGTTTAAAAAACTTGCATCAGTATATGCTCAAAATCATCCAGTAATGAAATCTGGGAATGGTTGCCCTCAGGAACATTTTAAAGATGGAATCACCAATGGAGCTTTCTGGTATGAACTTCAGGGTGAGTAATTTTTGTATTCAGATCATTTTCTGTTGGATAATGAACTTATTTTTATTTTTAATATATGTAACGGTTGAGTAGATGAAGCACCGGTTGGATTTGAGTGATCCGTTTTGTCATACTAATGAATTATTGAAGAAATTTAAAAATATTTTCAATGAATCTTTATTCTGATGAACTAAAAAGTTGTATCTCAGAAACTTGGGACTGTAAAATTCTTGTTGATGTAAAATTCTTGTTGATTGATAATTCAATAGAGTATTATTTGCACTGTTTAAATAGTTTTGTTCTCTTCTTTTTGTAGTTTTGGTAAGAATTAACTAGTTATCTTTAGGGATCTTCTAGAATTTTTAAATGTATAACCAATTTTCACTCAAGATCATTCATTAATTCCACGACAACTATTTCATTGTTCTATGTTTTTTATAAATCATTAATTTATTATTATTTAAGCGCTATTGATTTCCTCATCAAATTAATGACTGTAACATTTAATCCATCAATGCATTCATAATAATAAAGTGCTTTTATCCACGACTATTGGATAATCTACCCATTACACATCTGTTTTGCTTGGCCATAATAATACCCATTAATGACAAGTGAATAAAGAGTTGTCATTTACTGCTGTCAGATGCTTCATATAGTTCGTTCACGAAAGGTTGAGCGCATAGTAGGCGTTTGTTTATTTATCTGAAGTTGGCAGTATTTACTGTCATAACGTAAAATAAAGTCAACGTTGCCGAATGTACCCGGCCTCGTCCGACGACCTTGCGAGTTATCAGACAACTCTATGCAATATTGACAACATTGTGCATCAATCTGACAAAAAATAAACAACATAACCTAAAATTTTGATATACACAGTGGAATATGCTAAATTGTCATGGCCAACCGACGGCTCAACCTTTCGTGAACGGACTGTAGATTCAGATTAAATAAAATGTTCTATAAATTGATATTTTTTTGGTATTCTAAAGTACTCCAACTAACGAATATGGGTATACCGTGTCAATCGAGGACGAAATCTACCTTTATTACACACTTCTTGTAATAGAAGATTCTTGTCACGGTCGCCAAATATTAAAATCTTCAAGAAATAATTTAAGAAGTTGTGGATAAAGTATAGTATGCTACTCGCGTATAATGGCTGTTATTCGCTCGAAGATTTAGGCCACTCGGCTACGGCTTATAGCCTAAACTTCACCTAGTGAATAATAGCTATCATTATACGCTTGTTGCATAATATACTATTATATACTAGTTTATTTAATCATTGTTTTCAATATGCTTGAAAAGAGAAATTTTATTTTCTACGCAAATTCTCATCTCTATAATAATTTGAGTTAAAATTTCCATATTTCGTTCACAAAAATATTATTTGAATATTTTATGTATTTTGTTAGTTAGAACTAGTTCAACCTAGTTGATTTCAATTTTAAAAAAAAAGTATTATTTCCAATGAATATTTATTAATTATTCTTCAGATTTCAATGAGTTTTGAAATTATCCATTGTTCGAAATATATTTTGCTGGTCTAATTTTCATCATAACTATTTTATTACTCGTTTTAGTACAGAATTCATTGAAGGAAAATTATTAGTCCACATAAAAATGTCTTGCTATTAGAAAATTGTGAATCCAAATACATAAAAACACATAAAACTGTTTTTATTAGTATTTTAACTTTTCAATTTTGTCCAACAATATAATTTTTTGCAATTATTTAAAAATGGTATTTTGTAATAAGATACCATTCTTATTAAGAATTCTTTATTGAATTTTATTTGCAATGACATTAAACATGATTATACACTGAAAAAAACTGAAAAAGGTTTCTAAATATTGAATTATGCTCTGATTTTCCATTTCCCATTCATGAGTTGTTAAAATCAGCTACAGAAGAAATTTTGAGGCCATAGTGTAAACAGAACCATAGAAAATTCAATTAGAATATTGAGAAGAAAAACTCCATATTTCCGTTTAATATATTCGAGTGAAATTTATTTTGTGTATGAAGATTGATATACTGAATGTAATGAATGCGAAAATTTTAAGAGGATCGCTTCATCAGAACCGTGGAATTTAATTTTTTTAATTGTCATATGTGGATTTACATATTTCAGTTTTTGAATAATTTCCAGAATATAATTCCGATTGTGCTGAGATTTAGCATTTATATATTTAGTATCAATCTCCAGTTCTATACAAAATTTTGAGGTAATAGCCTCATTGCTCCACCAATGAACAAGAGCTCAAAAGCACCTGCTCAGTAGTTTTCCTAAATTTTTGTATATAGAGATACAGTTTAATATTCAAAATATCTGCCGGTTTAAGAGATATGGTAGAAAATGGAAATGGAGCTCACATAATATAGCGCGTATATTTTTGAGAAAAAATATATCCTTTCTATTGAATCTTGGTCCTAAATAACGAATCCGTTATAAAAGAGTGATTTTTCCTCCTAGTTCCTTCAGAAAAAAATTCCGAAGTTTGACCACTTAAATTCAATAACTTCGTTTCTTCATTCATTTCGCACTGTTCTGTTGCAATATTATATTGATGCTTAATCCAATTTTTCGAACAAATATTGCCATTTCACAACTTAAAACTCCATGAATTGACCATAATATACATATATCCTGCTTGTTTATTTCTTTCGTTCGAAAATGACATTTACCAGAGATATTTCTATTTTTTCCTTCAGGTGGCATGCAAGATTTCAACTACGTCCATTCAAACTGTTTCGAAGTAACCTTTGAACTGACTTGTTGTAAATATCCATCGGCCAATACGTTACCTAAAGAATGGGAGCTGAACAAGGAATCCTTGTTGAGATACATGGAGTCAGTTCATTGGGGTGTTAAAGGTATTGTGTCAGACACGGAAGGTAATCCTGTCCTCGATGCCGACGTCCAAGTTGAAGGAATCCAACATAACGTTACTACCTCGAATAAGGGAGAATACTGGAGACTCCTGCTGCCTGGAACTTACGAGATTTTTGCGTCTGCTTATGGGTATGTAATACGTAATTGTTTTTGCTCATTTATAGGTTTCATTGGTAAATAAGAATTTTTTTGCTCTTTCCGTTAAAAGAATTTTTAAAATATACCAGAAAACCAACATAAAAGTTGTATTTTTCCAATTTTTGAGCTCTCGTTCTGCTTATACAAGTGTTCTATCATTCTCCTCAAATGTTTGTAATTTTCGAATTTTGATCCGAAAATGGTCTCAAACGATAGGGTTCGACTCCCTGATGAGGAATTCGTGGTCCAATTCAATTCTTTCCGTGGGGCAGTCCGGCCGTCTGTTAGCTCAATAACTTTCGAAGGGATTGTCCTAGAGACTTGAGATTTTCAGGATCAGTTCGGGTCCCAAATGGCTCGGTTAAGTTCGTTAACCAGCTAAATCGTACAGGGTGTTCCATAAAATATGGCCATTCAAAATTTTTGTTCCTCAATATCTCAGAAAATACGAAACCAATCGGAATGAAATGTTATGGCCAAATGCAAGATGCTGATAACAAGCCTCATGCAAAATTTTGTGGCCATAGTGTTAACAGAACCATAGAAAATTCAATTGGAATATTGAAAAGAAAAATCTTTATATTTCCATAACAGTATATCTGATTCGAGTCAAATTTCTTTTATGAATGAAAACTGATTACTGAATTTTCATGCAAAATTTCGTCCTGAAGACTTGAGATTTTCAGGGTGAGTTCGGTCCTCAAATGTCTCTGTTAAGTTATTTAATCAGCCAAATCGTACAGGGCGTTCCATAAAATATAGCCATTCAAAATTTTTGTTCCGGAATACCTCACACAAAACGAAATCAATAGAAATTAAATTTTGCGGGCACATGCAAGTTGCCTATAATAAGCCTCATGCAAAATTTTGTGGCCATAGTGTTAACAGAACCATAGAAAATTAAATTGGAATATTGAAAAGAAGAATCTTTATATTTTCATAACAAGATAATCGATTCGAGTGAAATTCATTTTGTTCATTCAAAATTTCAAGAGGATCGCATTATTTGAACCATAGAAAACTCAATTGGAATATTGAAAAGTAGAATCTCTTTATTTACATAACAAGATATCCGATTTAAGTGAGGTTTATTTGTCAATAATGATTGATATACTGAATGTTCATGCAAAATTTCAAAAGGATCTTATACAAATTCGAGGTAGTAGCCTTATTGCTCCACCAATGAATGAGCTCTCAAAATCACCTGCTCAGGGCTTTATTAAATTTTCTCAATTAAATATCAATTTTTCCTTTGTCTGGTTAGGTTAACACTATAGAATAGAAACAGTATTTATGTATAGTCCGTTTAAGAAAGGTTGAGCTGTCGGTTGGCCATGGAAATTTGGCATATTCCACTGTGTATATTTAAAATTTTAGGTTGTGTTTGTTATTTTCTTGTCAGATTGATACGCAATGTTGTCAATATAACATAGAGTTCTCTGATAACTCGCAAGCTCGTCGGACGAGGCCGGGTACATTCGGCAACGTTGACTTTATTTTACGTTATGACAGCAAACACTGCCAACTTCAGATAAATAAACAAACGCCTACTATGCGCTCAACCTTTCGTACTATACATAAATTGTTAGTGTCATTAGTGAGATAGATCCTCAATTATGTCAAAATGTCATTGAAAATGTTTAACAAAATGAGCTGTAAGAGGAGGCCATTTGGCAGATCTTATACATTCACTATGTCTTCAAGAATAAAATAGTGCTATAATAATTCAGATTTGCACAGTTTTCGTGGTTATATTTCATTATTATGTGTTGGTACTTGGAACTCTTCTGTCACAAATTCAGCTATAATATTTGTCAACTGAGTGATATAGGAAACTGTTATGCCAACCAACATTTTCAAATGCAAAAAACACTAAACAATAATAGTAATGAAAAGTTTTGATTAATTGCATTGAAAATTCAGTTAGTTAGAGAAATTTCTAAACGCACTTTAGAAGAATGCCAATTGTTTGAATATTATACATACCTTATTTTTTGTATTTCTACTGAATTAAAAGTAGTCAATTGAAACAAGAAACAACTTGTTTGTCCATTATTTACCAATGAATCTTCAGCTACCAGTTTGATAAAAGCGTTTTCACTAACTCTGAACGCCTTTTTTGTTTGACGTTTTTTGCTTTTTAACACTTGCTATGCGGTTTCTTGCAGATACGAACCATCTGAAACTATAAGAATTACTGTGAAAGAAGGCCAAGGAACAAGGCAGGACCTTGTGCTAAAAAGATCTGTTCCAATAGAAGGTAGAGTTTCACAAAATCATGTGCCAGAATGGGTTTGGTACTAGGGTTTTTTTTATTTGAAAACTTTTAATGATACATATCAGTCTTAACAAAATAGAGAATTGAAAAGTAGTGCCATACGAAAGGTAGTTTTCTATAGTATTGTACGAAATTTTTATAGAATATTTCATTTTACAATTGGGGATTTTTTTTGATATGTTTTAGGTGATGGTAACTTTTTTCATCGATTATTTTTTCAATAATTAGACTTCGTCTCTCTTGTTTACATTTGTTAAGTTCTTGACTGAGACTCTGAGCTGAGGCTTAGTTTACTAACCCATGTGAAAGTATAAAAATCGAATGATCTAAAATAAGGAATGAAAGAATATAGAATTAAAAGACAATAATATAATACATTCGAATATTATACATATCAATAGTTATTTTACATATGAACGAATACATATGTTTATATAATTTTATTTTATCGGAATTTTATGCTTTTTCAGTTGGAACAATTAGCTCTGCTTTATTTATTTTTATATTGTTTCAATGATTGTTTTATGATTGAACTTATTTATAGTTATTCAATAAATTAATTATATAAACATGTGTATTTTGATTTTGCCTTTTCTGCACCTTCCACTAACCATGGTCAAGGTTTTGCAACGTCTTCAGATTGAGTCTGCAAAGGTAAGTAGGGCTTTTTGATGGTTTTGTTGTTTTATGTACTGGGACGTTCAATATATAATGAACCTTCGAATAGGTGTTGAAGAGCTGGAATGGCCTATTTTGGAACTTCGACAAATCTTACTATTCAAAAGGAATCGCAATGTTGAAAAATCGTTGGACTTGGTGTGTTCAACTAGAAGGGGACTATGTTGAAGGATAAATAGTAATTTTGACGCAAATCGTTCGTTTTCTCTTTTTAGGCTCACTATATATTGAAGGTCCTAGTATGTTAAGTTTTTGTCTTGGTTTGAAGGAAAGATGCTGCATCATTAATCTTGAAAAACTACTTTTCCACTGCAGTTTCAGTTAATCATTCAAAAAAAACATCCTGTATATTATGTTGTTATGCTCATCATCTCTAACCTTTTTCATATAAATTATAGTAGGAATATAAGAAATTTTACTTTTGAAAGCACCATACATTCTTATTGGATTAAAAAGTGCCTAATACAGGTATAAAAGTAGACAGATAATAAATTATTGAAAAGCATGCGCTATTGTTGAATAATCCTATAATATTAAGCTCATATTGCATACCCCACAGGAGAATATCAAAAATTGGTTGAAGAAAAGAAAGAAGTTTACGATAAATATGGTTTCATGATATCCGATGATTCCGTTTTCAAACACCATCATTACGAAGACATGGTCAAGTTTATGAAAAAATACAACGAAAGCTATCCGAACATCACCAATATGTATTCCATAGGAAAAACTGTGCAAGGCAGAGAAATGTGGGTATTCGTAATGAGTAATACCCCGTTCAAACACGTTCCAGGTAAATATAACGATATGACTAATTTTTTCTGTCGATAGAGGTATAACATACCCTCTTCAATGTATTGGAGATAGTATTTTGCCGTTCAGTTGGACCGTGCTGTATTCGAAAGATTACGCGTTATGTTTCGCTTTCGTTTGTCGTGATAGATGGTCCAATGAACAAATAATATGGTTGTCTCTCTCAAATCGACTAACACGGGCAATCTGACTCAGTGAGATAATGCATCATACTGTGCGTAATACTTGATGCTAGAACTGCTGTTCCCCACCATACTGCTAGATTAAGCCACTCCCGCCTATAAGAGAGAGAGACCAAACTACATTTTTCCAATCGGTCCTTTATTCAGAGAGTTACGAATCACGTGAACCTTTCGATTATACCATTGTTCAACTGCACGGCAAAATTCACTCTCTGATGCATTGAATTTCGTATTTTTCCGATGTGAATTTACAAACTGGTATATGTCATTCAATAGTACTTTTTAACATACGTCTTAGGATGATGCACTGAGAAAAAACTTCAGGACATTGCTAAGTAAAAGAGAGGAATGCGAAAGGCGATACACCGACTATAACCTCAAAGAAATACAGTAAAATGGTATACAGGTGGTTCCAAAACCCAGCTGGCGCTGGGATATACGGGCCAAGTACCAAATGTGCACTGTCGCCAGGCTCCTGTATGAGCGTCTTTCAAGCGGAAATCTTAGCTATTGAAAGATGTCTACATATAAACCTAGACAGTAAACTATCAAAAGTACGATATAGCCATACACTCAGATAGTTAAGATGCTATTAAAGCACTGAGCTCCTACGTCATCGACTCAAAAATGATCTGGGAGTGCCGGAACAAACTCAATGAGGTAGGCAAGAAAAATAAGGTCGTTGTAATCTGGGTTTCCGGCCAGTCGGGAATCGGGAATCAAAGGAAACGAAGAGGTCAATACACTTGCCAAAGAGGGTGTACGAATATCACTCATTGGCCTAGAACCCTTCTGTGTTAAATGTGCCTATAAGAAGGAGTTTCTGGAGAAAGGGAAAGCCGAGAGGAAAAAACTCTGGCGAGAACTCCCAAAGATGGATCATTCCACTAAGTTCCTTCAGAACTATGAAACAGCAAGATCCAAAAGATATTTGGATCTTGGTAAGAAATAATTACACCTCCTCACTGGCTTTCTTATAGGACACTGTCGCCTTAGAAAGCACCTGTTGAGGATGAGATTATCGGACACTAACGAGTGTAGGTTTAGGTTCTATGGAGAGAAGGAAGAAAAACCCCCATTCACCTAGTCACGGAATGCTTCGGCATTGCGAGGCTAAGAAGAGAATGCCTTGGGCAAGAAACTTATAAAAGTGAGGAACTAGCCTCGTTGAAGCCTTCACAGATACTGGATTTCATCAGATCTCTGGATCTGGAGGGCGAGCTGTAAAGGATGTGGTCAGAACATTTCTGTAAGGGGGCACAATAGACCTCACAGTGACTTGTAACCCTTATTTTGAACTACATCATCACGGCGCGACATTTGAAGTATAAAAATCGCAGATTCAATATTTATCTCAAAAATGATTACTTGTTATTTTAAGCGATTAATTGCATAGGTAAATACTCACCACTGCTCTTAATGCTATCATTTCAAAAAGATCCTACATTTTCACATACTAGAAATGCCCATTACCAAAAGAATTTCATCTGCAAATCCGATGCTTTCAAAGCTAAGCTTTATCAGCTTTGTGTTAATTCACAGGACAAATTTACAGTATTTGTTTTCCTTCAGTAGATCCTTTATTATTCTCCTTTTAACCCTATTTTTCAGTTTGATTTAAACTCAAATTTTCAATTTCAAGGTAAACCCGAATTCAAGTATGTTGCCAACATGCATGGCAATGAGATAGTCGGTAGAGAACTGTTACTTTTACTGATAAAGTATCTGTGTGAACGATATGGAACTGACGATAGAATAACACAATTGTTGGACACTACCAGGATTCATCTTCTCCCCAGTATGAACCCAGATGGTTACGAAATATCTAAAGAAGGTAATTTAAGTATTTAGTTCTTCTATTTTTATTTTATTGTTAACGGTCTTCACAGGAGATTCTTCTAGTGCCAGAGGAAGAAGTAACGCACATGGTGTTGATTTGAACAGAAATTTCCCAGACCAATACATAGTCAATGAGGTGGGTACCACCAAGCATTTTCATCAGAAAGTTCATTTTATATTGTTATTTTTTCAGTTTAACAGAGTTATGGAACCAGAAACAAAGAATGTGATGGACTGGACATTTTCCGAACCTTTCGTTCTATCCGCAAACCTTCATAATGGAGCCTTAGTTGCAAATTATCCATATGATGACACACCTGACATGAAACAACATAGAAATCCCACACCAGATGACGCTGTTTTCAAACAATTGGCTTTAACCTACTCCAATGTGAGTACCTTCTATTTTACAATAAGGTCTGAGGTCGGCATTACATACATTAGGCGTTTTCGGAAACTTACTCAGGGTTACTAACTCGATCCTTTGGGTCATGTGACGGATCAATTCGGATCACGGGTCCGAGTTCTAAGTTTACGAATACATCAGGTTTAGGATTTGAAGTGACAGTCGTATCAATAACATAACCAAACATTTTATGGATTTATTCTTTCAGTCCCAGTTTATTTTCGAATTGTCTCTAGCTTTGCTTGGATTTATTGGCTTTTGTAAATATTTCTTATAATTTCTGGCGCGCCTTCCATGGTTGATGTTATTTTTGAGTACCTATGTTAAAGAAGTAGAGAATTTATTTTTTCAGTTGCAGTTTATTTACTGATTGTCTCTAGCTTTGCTTGGATTTGTTGGCTTCAGAAAAATCATTCTTATAATTTTCTGATGTTATTTAATGTATTTTCCGATGAATATTTAAACAAAGGTTAGAACTATGTCCTACTCAATCAATAAATTTAATATAAATGAAAAAATTGAAACTTAATCGAAATGGTTGATGATTTATTCAATCAATTTATGGTCCAGCACAAACCACGGGGAGATGTCTCTCGCCAAAAAACTTGAACTCTCGAAATGAAGTTAACTCAAATAAAATTCTCTCTGATTATTCCCTACTTCTGTGTTATTATCATCATTCTTCGTATTCCTCACGTTATTATTGAGAAGTGTTTGGGAAAATGGAATACTTAAAGCGAATTTAGAATGAACTTCGAATTCAAACCCCAAGTACAATGTTCTATGAATTTTGAATTGGTAAGAAAAGTCCAATCCAATGCTTTGAATAATCAGTTCATATAAAATTGATTTTTGTTCAGAACTCTTCAAATTTCAAGTTTCGTTGTCGATCAAAATCTATTCTGAAAAAGAGCACATATGAACGATAATAGAATTTAATGGGTCATTTCTTTCAATTATGGGTATCTCAAAGTAATTTAATTGTTCCATCTGCTTGTGAATGTTTATCGAACTTAATTATATCGTTGAAATCGAAATGTTTCCGCAAACAAAACTATTGTTAGAATGAAATATCCTTCAATTTTTTAGACGAATAATTACTTCTACACGATGAAATACAAAACGTTTTTACCAGGTTTCGAAGCATATGAGTTTCATTTGTAAGTTAGAGACACTTACAAAAAGACGAAAGTAGATATCCTGAAATAAATTCACTAACACCAATATCACAACACTTTCACTGTTCACAGCACTCGTACAATCACAAAAGGTTACTATAAATGCATCTATTTTTCACATTTACGACCACAATCAACACTAAAAACTTAATTATTTATCACAAGATGTTTACTAGCGCTCACGCTTGCTTCTGTAACACAGCTGTCCATAGAGACTACTTTAGAAGGCTGTGCTTGTAACAAGCCGGGAGGGTATACCTCTCTACACTGTTGCCGCTCTTGGCTAGGACCGGGCCCGGAGATTTAGAAGGCCGTGGCTTTAGCTTTAACGCAGAAAGATCTGCATACAAAGTTATGAAGAAGTTGCTTCATATTATTTTCTCGGCTCATGAAACCACACATTTAACACTGAGCCAAATTCTCTTCTTTCCATAATTTTTAGGAATAGAATATATGACATTACTAAGAAAAGATTAGAAGACTTATTCCCGCCTTTTTCAAATACAAAATTGAACTGCAGTGCACATGCGGTGACTCTACAACTCTGCTCTCCTGTAGGGTTACGATAGATCAACTTGAGTCAGTGATCGAGATAAAAGCACCGTGCTTTTCGTACACGGGTTGGATGTTCGGGTTAGGTAAATGAACGCGAAGGTTAGGGATCTAGTTAACCCGAGTAAGTATCCGAAAACGCCTATTCAAGTATGTAGTAGATGCATATACTCCGTTCACGAAAGGTTGAGCCGTCGGTTGGCCATGGAAATTTGGCATTTTCCACTGTGTATATTAAAATTTTAGGTTATGGTCTTTATCTTCTTGTCAGATTGATACGCAATGTTGTCAATATTGCATAGAGATCTCCGATAACTCGCAAGCTCGTCGGACGAGGCCGGGTACATTCGGCTACGTTGACTTTATTTTACCTTATGACAGTAACTACTGCCAACTTCAGATAAATAAAGAAACGCCTACTATGCCCTCAAACTTTCGTGAACGGACTATATATACTTTTTGGGATAGTTTGAAACTTCGTATAAATTAAAGTGTATCAACATTATCCAAAATTCACATCTTTTTGCAGACGCACAGAACAATGCATGATGGAAAACCATGTCCGATGTTCCCCAAGGAAAAATTCACGAATGGTATCACCAATGGAGCAGAGTGGTACATTGTTACAGGCGGTATGCAAGATTGGAATTATATGGTAGCCGGTTGCATGGAAATCACATTGGAATTAGGTTGCTACAAATATCCTACAGCTGATAAACTACCTCAGTATTGGTTGGACAATAAGGAAGCCCTTGTAGCTTACATTGAACAAGTATGAAAATAATTCTTCTCAATTCTACGTGATTATTCAAAGAGGTTATACTAGAGAAAAGGCCCTTAACAGTGTTACCAATTCGTTAACAACTTAACCTCAACTGCATTTATAGTTTATTAAAATCCTCACAGGCTTTCTTGACATCTAATATTTACAGGATATGCTTATTGAGTTTTAAGCTATCCAATGAAAGTTGATTTATTCCATAAAAAAGGGAAATGCTTTTCGGTGTTTTTCAAGCAGTAGGCCACTCTTTTGGTACCCCTCTATTCGTTAAAAACTTAACTTTAACCTTAACTGCAATTTTATTCAAAATGGTCCTATTTACTGTAAAAAGAACTGAAATTGTGTCCATCAACGTAATGATCTGATTTCAATTCAAAGTTACCGATTTTTTTTAAACTTTTCCAGGTTCATAAAGGACTCCATGGATTTGTTAAAAGTACCATTGGTCAGCCAATATCTCGAGCAGAGATAATAGTAGAAGGAATTTCCCATTTTGTTAAAACGGGTAAAGACGGTGACTACTGGAGAATCCTCTTACCTGGTGTTTATAACATAACCGTTACTGCAAGAGGATATGAAAGTTACACTCAGCAAGTGGTCAGTAGTTTTAACACATTGTATATTTCTCGTTTGATACTGAATATCATGAAAAATTTCTTCATTATCGTTTCGATTACAGATATTACCAAGTTCTGGTAGTTTCAGTTATAATGTGACTCTCTTGAAGAACGATGGGGCTCATTGGGCCAATGCATATGACTTCGATAACCACAAGAATCAGTACCACCCTAAATATCATTCCAACAGTGAAATATATGAAATCATGGGAGAACTAGAGAATAAGTATCCGGATTCTGCCAGTTTTGAGAGCGAGAGTGAAGTATCTATGGCTATCCATAGGCTAAAGGTTTCGAGTGAGGTAATTTGGCACTTTTTCAGAGTTATTAAATGCGTTATTCTACATTATATGTGTTCATTTCAGGTAGAATCCTCAGATGATAACAAATTCAAGATTGCAATCATAGGAAATCTGTACGCCACTCAGCCAATAGGTCGAGAAATCTCTATTTACCTAGCACGCCATCTTCTGGCAGGTCTCAAGATCGAAAACCCATCCATAAAGGATTTATTGAACGAAACTGTCATATACATTGTTCCTGTGATTGATAAAGCCTTCGAGCAAATCTGGGGAGATTATTCGAAAGAATCATCTGATACTAAAATACCTGACAACTACGTATGTAACAATATAACGGCAGATTTCAAACAGGTCGGAGATCAAATCATTAATTCTGGCAAAGGAAGAGTTAATAGCATTGCAGAGATGAAAACCATTGTTAACGCTTTCAAGAGGATGCTTATTGAAGAGAAATTCAACCTGATTTTGAACATTGAAGGAGGTGGTAGCGGTATGATGTAAGTGTAGAACAGTTAAATACACTGCGCAAAAAAAATAACGCACATTCTGAAAATCTCAATTTTTACGAAAGTTTACTCTGCATTTTTTTATGTTCTCTCGGAAACGTTTTGAACAAAACAAGACACATTAAATGAAAGAAAAATTCAGGATTTCACCGAATCTTATGTGAAAGAAGAAAAATAAACAATTCAAAATACTGAAATGCTGATAAATGATTTAATACTTGGTATTTCCACCCCTTCCGTCAATTACAGCTCAGCAACGACGGTTTATACTCAAAATGAGTGATCTTAAAATGTTCGGATCTAATTCTTCCCAGATTTCTCTGAGTTGGATTCCTAAGTCATTAAGAGTAGCTGGAAGATTTTCTGAACTTCTCAGCCTTCTATTCTATTATATAGGTTGTTCCAAACCTGCTCAATCGGATTGAGATCTGGACTTCTTGCTGGCCATTCCATTCGAGAGATTTCAATCTGATCAAGGACTCCTGAACAATGCGCGCACGATGAGGTCTGGCATTATCGTCCATAAAAATGAAATTTTCACCCACGTATGGGGCAATATTCACTACATGCTCTTCAAGAATGTTCCTTATATACCCATCAGCATTCATAGCCCCATTATCAACGACTACTAGGTCTGTGCGAGCAGTCAAAGATATTCCACCTCATACCATAATCGATCCTTCCCCGAAACCAGTAGTCTTCGGGAAATTACACTGAGCATATCTTTCCTGTGGACGTCTGTATACAAGGGAACGTCGATAACAATGTTAGAGGCAGAATCTAGACTCATCTGTAAAGAGAACTCTTTCCCAATCAGCCTTCTCCCAAAATCCAAACGCGCCCTTCTATGGGCTGGGGTAAGAGCTGGACCTCTTGCCGCGACACGAGGCCTTAAATCATATTCTCTGATGTGATTTCTTATTCTCTGAGTGCTAATTTGCACCCCATGAATTTGCTCCAACTGATTTTGAAGGAGGCGAGCGGTTGCAAACCGTTGTCTCAACGAAGAAACTCTCGAGTAACGTTCTTGAATGGCAGTTGTTACCCGTGGTCTACCCTGTCCTGGTCTTCGGACATTCATACCTGTCTTTCTGAATCGCTGCAACATTCTGGACACACTTGTATGGGAAACTCCAAACCTTTCTGCACTTCTTGTGTATGTCCACCCTTCTTTTCGCAAAACTACCGCTTGGGCACATTCCTCTTGGGTCAAATTGCGTGTTTCGCATTGCATAGCGATCGAGTGTAGAAAATCCAACGAAAGAAAAACTATTGATCACTAGAATCGATCGAGAACAACTGATTTCAGAATGGAACCTATATATTCAAAATCTGATAATCTCATTTTTTTATTCCTGCTGGGAAAAAACAACTGTATTGAAGAAAAACGTTGAAAGTGGATAACATATGCATGCATAATTCTAATAAAATAATTGTCATTGAGAACACCTTCAATTGTAGAATAAATTTGAGATTTCCATAATGTACGTTAATTTTTTTGCGCAGGGTATTTCATTTCATTAGATTTTCATTCACGAACACCTATCTACATATAGAATGATAATTTTTCAGATATCCTAAAGTGAAAGACACACTGAACATCTACAAAACATACTATGATACTTTCATCAATAATTATAAACCATCAATTTTATGCGGTAATGACTTCACAGGAACTCAAGAGGAACTTACAAACTACATAAATAATGAGTTTGAAACACCTATTATAACAGCTAAAGTGAGCTGTTGTTCCTATCCTGCCGTTGAAAATCTCCCCTATATATGGAGGGAGGTTATGTTCCCTATTATGGAAATATTGAAACAAGCTTCTACAGGTATTTAGTTTTTTTTATGAAGTATCGAAGATCATCTATGTACAGGGTTTGACAGTCCACTACGGGTCCAGAACTCTCTTTATTTATCTACTACATCTAAAGGGTTTTCCAATAAGAGGTGTTATTTTGAATAGCCCGCTATTTCGGTAGATGTCACGTTTTGAAGCTGTCATTTTTGACATTCGATAAGTAGAAACTACGCAATTAATAAAAATGGAACGATAACGCTTCAAGAACGCATTTAAATTATTAAAATTCACTATAAAAATGGTGAAAGCTTGGCAGAGACGGTTCGTAAAACATTTTTGGTTCGTCGTGAAGCACATTGTCGGAGAAATTGGTGGAAAAATTCGAGCTGTTGGGACAAGTTAGTGATGTGAAGAATAAAACCCGTGCACGTTGCTCAAGAACAGCCGAGAATATTGCTGCTGTAGCCGAAAGTGTTAAAGAAAACCCAGGTTTGTCCATTCCTTGTCGTTCTTAGGAATTATTATGCATTCCACAAACGTCATTACACCGTATTTTGCATGAAGATTTGGGTCTTAAGGCTTATAAAGTTTAGTTAACACAAAAACTCAAGCCGGCCGATCATCAACAACGTCGTGTCTTTGCTGATTGAGTCGTTGAAATGCATGAAAATGATCCGGAATTCCATCGAAAAATCATCTCGATGGCTTCGTCAACAAGCAAAATAGTCGCATCTGGGGCTCAGAAAACCCAAGAGTTATTGTTGAAAAGCTTCTCTATCCTCAACGTGTGATTGTTTGGTGCGTTTTATGGTCCTGCAGAGTCATTGGACCTTACTTTTTCGAAAATGAGGCTGGTGTAACAGTTACGGTGAATGGATTGCGCTATCAAGAGATGATTAATGATTTTTTATGGCCGAAATTGGATAGAATTGATCTGGACAACGTGCCACACAAGCAACGAAACTATTGATCTTTTGCGGGAAAATTTTCCGGACCGTGTTATCTCTCGAAGAGGTGATTTATATCGAAACATGACATTTTTCTTTGAATATCAAAATAACACCTCTTATTGGAAAACCCTTCATTTCATGAATCATGACAGAACCTTTTTAGCGTTTGACAGCTCACTACCGCTTCAGAACTCTCTTTATTTATATACTTGATGATTGACTGAACCTAGCTTTTCCGAACAGATTGATCTATATTGTTTAATTTTCCGTGAAGTTGTACATGCCTTTATTTGTCAACAGGAATACAAGGACATATCCAAGACGAAACTTCCAAACTGATGACGAATGCAACAATCAAAGTTCAAGGTCTTAACAAAACATTTGAAGTGAACAAAATCACTGCACAGTTCAAGATTATGCTACCTCCAGGAAAATATATTCTTGAAGTCAATTGTCACACCTATAAACCAACCAGTATTCATATTGAAGTAACCAAGGAAAAACTGATCTTGCCCATCACTCTATCTAAAAGTGATTTTAACGTTGGTATTGTTGAACCTGTCGTTACCAAAGTTGTAAATTTGGAGAATAAGATTCTACATGAACCTTTGTATTTGAATGGAGTCAAGAGTAATGGTTTAAGAGGTGAGACATTATTAGAGGAGTACCATAAGAATTGCCAACTGCTTAAAAAACACCGAAAATCACTTCCCTTTCTAAGCAATATATATCAACTTTTATTCGAAAGCTTGAAACTCAATAAGCATATCCTGAAAATTTTAGATTTCACAAGGGCCTGAATTCAATGAATTTTTTATTGTTATGTTTTCATCAATGTTGTCAAAGAATGTAATTTAATTAAGAATCTGGTAAACATGGCCTCGTGAAGTTAATTTAATGCCAGTAGTGAAAACATTAAAGTAATGAATTCATTGAAATCGTCAGAGGCCTTGGTATCATCTAATATTTCCAGGATTTGCTTATTTTTTAAGCTATTGAATAATACTATATTATGCAACTAGCAGACCCAACAGACGTTGTTCTGTATGCACGAAAATTCATTCAATTCGATCCAGCCGTTCCTACCCGCCTAGTGCCTACCTCGGAGACGCATTTTGGTGCGATTTCATCTTCAGCCTGCATATCTTTTGATGTATTCATCATAATTGAATGATGTAAAAGGCAATTTCGTTCTAAAATAAATACTGGGTATGAACGACGTATTTAATTGGATAAGGATCAATAGCGTATTCATAAAAAATACTCCCAAATAATGCATAATTTTGAGAAGCATTCAGATACCTTTAAAAGGTGATACCGAGTAAACCTTGAAAGATAGATATATGCTATCGCGGACTTTTTTGGTAGAACTATTAAAGAGGTACATTTCTGTCAAACATTGTTTCCATGTACGTTTTACGGTTTTTGCAGCACACCTGAAAATAGCTGATTTTGGTACTCATATTTATTATCATTGAAGTTACAGTAGGTTTCCTTAATTTTCTCGGGTGAAAAGTATAGCCTATGTTACTCAGGGATAGTGTAGCATTCTAAGGGTGAAAGAATTATTGAAATCGGTCTAGTAGGTTATGAGTTAATTCGTATCAAACATACAAATATTTCCTCTTTATGATATTAGTATAGATGAGCGTATAATGATAGCTATTATTCACGGGAGGAAGTTAACATTTTGCGATTGTGACAAGACTTTTCTATTAAAAGTGTAAAAAAATTCAAGTTGAGACATGGGAAATTTTTGGAGAACTCGTCAATCGTCATGGTATATTTTGTAATAAAAATTTCTCTAATTGGTGTAATAAAAGTAGACTTGGTCCTCCATTGACAAGGTAAACTTCTATTTGTTAGTTGGAGTACTTTAGAATACAGAAGAAACGTCAATTCAAAGAATATAATATCAATGATGGATCTATAGTAGGTTATGTTGTTTATTTTCTTGCCAGATTGATACGCAATGTTGTCAATATAACTGATAACTCGAAAGCTCGTCGGACGAGGCCGGGTACATTCGGCAACGTTGAATTTATTTCACGTTATGACAGCAAATACTTCCAACTTCAGATAAATAAACAAAAGCCTACTATCCGCTTAAACTTTCGTGAACGGACTATATGAAGAATCTGACAGCAGTGAATAACAGGTCATTATTCACTTGTGTGGTGATTAATGGGTGGGTAAAAATAGATTTATTGCATCAAAAAGAGAAGTGATTTTCGCTGTTTTTTAAGCAGTTGGCCACTCTTATTGAAATTCTCTATTGAAGTTTCTTATTGTATTACTAAACTATTCATTTCTAGGTTATGTGAGGGACACTTTCGGTCATCCTATCCCTAAAGCTGTTATTCATGTAGTTGAAAA
Organism: Propylea japonica; assembly: GCA_013421045.1. NCBI lineage: Eukaryota > Metazoa > Arthropoda > Insecta > Coleoptera > Coccinellidae > Propylea > Propylea japonica. The sequence goes on along the minus strand of CM024242.1, from coordinate 82,307,858 downwards.
TAACCTCACAGTATTATCAGATGATGAGGGAAAATATGCTTTACCTCTCGAAGTAAACAGCTACACAATAAACATATCAGCATCCGGATATCACGAATTAACGAAATATTTACATGTTGTTAATTTGAATGGTGTACCAGATGTGGTTATGTTCACTCTAACCAAAAATTCAGATGTCATGGGCTTGCCAAGAATTGTTTTTGTTCTAGTATTAGGTAAGCAAGATTTTTATTTCTTGAACAATTGTACGAATACGCTTTCCTTCAGGTTTCGGTATAGTTTTATTGACTGGATCCATAATATTCTGCTACATGTCTTGTAAGAAGAAGAATGAATATTGGTTGTTGAATACCAGTGGTTATTTCGAAGATTTCAAGGATTACGATGAGAGCAAAGGGAATGAATTGTTCAGAAGACCAGTGGAGCGTAAGTTCACTAATTATCTCACTTGTTTGATATTGAGCTAAAGGGTTTTCCAATAAGAGGTGTTATTTTGAATAGCCCGCTATTTCGGTAGATGTCACGTTTGAAGCTGTAATTTTTTGACATTTGACAAGTAGAAACTACGCCATTAATAAAAATGGAACGATACACGCTTCAAGAACGCATTGAAATTATTTAAATTTACTATAAAAATGGTGAAAATTTGGCAGAGACGGTTCGTAAAACTCGAACATTTTTGGGTCGTCGTGAAGCACCTTTTCGGACCGCAATAAAGAAATTGGTGGAAAATTTCGAGCTGTTGGGACAAGTTAGTGATGTGAAGAATAAAACCCGTGCACGTCGCTCTAGAACAGCCGAGAATATTGCTGCTGTAGCCGAAATTGTTGAAGAGAACTCAGGTTTGTCCATTCCTCTTCGTTCTTTGGAATTAGGCATTTCACAAACGTCATTACACCGTATTTTGCATAAATATTTGGTTCTTAAGGCTTATAAAGTTCAGTGCTATGCTAGCAACGAAACCATTGATCTTTTGCGGGAAAAATTTCCGGACCATGTGATCTCTCGAAGAGGTGATCACTATATGCCACCGAGATCTTGTGATTTAACACCCTGCGGCTTCTTGCTTTGGGGCCACGTGAAAGAGAAGGTCTGGACCAATGGCCAAGCGTCGATTCAAGACCTCAAAGATGGAATTCGTGAGGCTATCGAGGACATAGGGCAGCCACTTTTGCGATTTGGTTATGGAAAATTTCATTAAAAGAATATGGTCCTGTAAGTGTGGTCGTAGTGATCATTTGCCTGATGTTATTTTCCAGTATTAACGGCATAGCTTCTTCTTTATAATGAAATGAACATCTGATCATTCATATTGAAAAGTGGCATTTTTCTTTGAATATCATAATAACACTTCTTATTAGAATATCCTTTATTTCTTAATCTCTGCTTCCTATTTATTTATTTTATTTTCTGCCGATAATCACTTGAAATGTCCCTTTAGGTAAACCTGTGATAGTGAGACCTTACTTTGACGAGGATGATGATGACGAAAGAGATTATGAAAGGGTTGACCAAGACTTGCCATCATCAGATGATGAGGATGAAATTGTTCTACTTGGAAAACACTGAATGAGTTCATTACACTCATGTGATGACAGAGTTTCGAATTTATTAAGAAAAAAGAATTTTAAGTCGTAGATTTCTTGTATGGTGAGTAATATTTAGATAACCCAAGCAATATTTGGATATTTAATTTCGATACAGAATTTATTCCTATCATTGGAAAGTTTATCCAGTTTTATTTATTTTTGTTGAACTCTTACATCATTTTAATTATAACTCAAATATTTTAGAATGTGTTTGTGTGGCACCTTCAAGTGTGTATGTCACCCTTTTTAATGTATCTACTTAATCGTTCCTTCTATGTGGAATTTCATCTCTTAAGTGTGTATATCAATTTTTTTAATTTTATTCTGATTAACGAAACATTCCTTCTCTTATGGAATTTTATCTCATTTAAGATCTCTGAATAGAATTTCATCACTGATACCTAGTGCCTTGATAAAAATATGCCTTATATTTTCCTACTCGATTAATCAAATATATTTTTATACTATTTTATTGATATTTTATATAGATCAACCTAATTTAATTTAATTTTGACAATACAATTTTTTGTTTTTTATTTTTGTTTTGTTTTTATTTGAGGACAATTGGACGTTGTTAAAATCTTTTAATTGATTTTCATATATTTTCAATTAAACTATGAACAACCACCTTTCACATGTGCTTAACATCATTATTCTTTATACTTTACTGTTCACGCAATAGACACAAAAAGTGTAGTTCTTTCAAATACATGTTATGAAAATATATTTTACACAATCTATGATTCTATGTGTGTACAAAAGGCGAATTTTGGCGAGCTGTGGTTATAGCTTACCATAGTTACATAGTTACGTGAGTTGACAGAAAATATGTGTATCAACTGCCAATTACATGTAACTATGGTAAGCTGTGCTTACATCGCCAAAATTCGCGAATAGTCCGTTCACGAAAGTTTGAGCGCATAGTAGGCGTTTGTTTATTTATCTGAAGTGGGCAGTATTTGGTGGCGTAACGTAAAATAAAGTCAACGTTGCCGAAACTTGCGAGTTATCAGAGAATTCTATGCAAGATTGACAACATTGGGTATCAATCTGACAAAAAAAATAAATAACATAACCTGAAATTTCAATATACACAGTGGAATATGCCAAATTGTCATGGCCAACCGACGGCTCAACCTTTCGTGAACGGACTATAAATACTCCTTCTCATTTGTTCTCTTCGGGTTTGGCTTTGGAGGTTGAAACCACAGAATATACTGTTGTAATCATATCACTATAAAACTCTATACTGCTAACGTGAAATAAGAGTTGGAGCAATCTAGTTGCCATTTCGGATAACCCATTCAATCATTTGCGCATGTGCGAATTCGTAATTGGACAGGACGTGAAGATTTGAGGTTATGATTTGTAGTTATTTTCATTCGACAAGTCATAATTTAAACTATTCGAGGTTGTTTTTGCGCCTGCGCAGTGAATTCATTGGGCCATTGTACCACGTGATCGCTGCTTCATTTTGTAATAGAGAAGTGGATCCATGTTAAGCCTTGTTCGCACTACGCTAGTAGTTTAGTCGAGCCGCTAGAAATTTAGTAGCTATTCTCCATTTAATCGTTCGCACTTTGTTCGAGTTAAGTTCACAAGTGAGTAGCGCTTTCTACGATGAACACCTCGCAACGCATGAACTCTGACGTGATTTCTTCGGCCCAGCGAAACGACATCATCGCGGCAAATGATATTACTAATGAACTCGAATAAACTGATCGGTTCGGACCTATCTAGTCCGTGAGCGAGTGAAGAGTATCGCGTGGTGGGTTACTCTACTCGCCCGATAAAATAGAACCGAATGGATCGACTCGACTAAACTACACACTAATCTACTCGACTGAATTCTTGCTGTTCACACACGTTTAGTGACTAAATTTTTAGCTACTCGACTAAGCTACTAGCGAAGTGCGAACTAGGCTTTAGCGGTATAGAAGTTTATAAGTACATACAGATGTGGAAGAAGCGGTTGGAAACAGGGGAGTTGCAGTGTTAAATTCAAGAAGGCTCGGGTTCCAGTGGAACAGTGGAAGAATCGAAACCTCAGAGCGATGAATAAGCGGCTGGTCTGTTGGAATGGCAATCCGAAAGCTCTGATAAGGGTAAGATCGGAGCATTGGTTACAGCAAACGCTGGTTTTTCGGTGGTCAATCGCAAGACGCGACGTTGCCTGTGTCGTTGCCGACCGTAGCGTTTGCTGTAACCAATGCTCCGATCTTACCCATATCAGTGCTTTCTGAATGCCATTCCAACAGACCAGCCGCTTATTCAATATCGAACCATCCACTGTTCCACTGGAGTCCGAGCCTTCTTGAATTTAACACTGCAACTCCCCTGTTTCCATCCGTTTCTTCCACATCTGTATATGATTGTAACTGATATTGAATACGTATATATTAAATACCAATGAGGTCGACCTAGCGCTTAGAGTATGAACTCATCTATCTTTGCAGTTTAATTGTGAAGAAAGCACTACAATGTCAAAAAAATCAACTTATTTATTTCTAAAATATTACATTGAAAACATTGTTCATAAATATAAAAAACGTATAAAGTTCATGGGGGTATTTTTACATAGTGTATGGCTTATTATTAATGCTTATGAATGAATTTGAAATACAGTTTTACCAATAATTCGAATGAAACTATAATCTTATATGGCAATTACTTCTTGCAGTCTTTAAGTGTGTAGCTAAACTTGGTTCAACTGCATTTTACATACGTATATTTGGTAAATTCTTTCTTATGTTACATATTCCCACTAGTTTAAAATAAGTTAAATTATTATTTCAGCTACAAACGCTTGAGATCACAGTATTTTTCTCTGATTAACTGAAACACTTAAAATTACAATTATGTGTACACTAGAATCTTCCGACTTCTAGTGCTAGTTTTTAACTTAAATCAAATAAGTCGTTCAATAAACGTCCATAGGTGTGTGGTCCATAGGAGGAAAATGGCTTGGCCAAGCTAACTCTATAACGATCAGAGAGCCCATAGTCAATACGAACACAATAAGTGTGATCCATTTGAAGTATACTTCCCATCTGTCTTCTTCAAGATTCCTGAGTATGTCTATTCCCACACATATTCCTGTAAAAATATAGGGATCAACTTTTTAATTAGAGGATTTATAAGTAAGGGGTCCCATTTTGAAAAGGCTGGTATATGGACAGCTGTCATCTTTTGACATTTCACAAGGAAGAACAACGCCATTACTAAAAACCGAGTGTCGAGTCTTAAGCCCGGTTTTCATTGCTAGAGTTGCCCTACTAGCCTAATGTAAACAGATTATGCTAGTAACAGTAGAGTACTAAAGATAGTGCACGGTAGAGTAGAGTGGATAGCTCTACAGCCCGGTTTACATAGGTAGCATACTTTTTTATGGAAATACTCTACTCATTTCAGTTGAGTAACTGAAATCATGTTGTTAGTAATTTCAGAGGATAGTTCGATCTGAAAATTAGCCGAATCACAAAAGGGAGACTAGGTAGAAGCACTATCCTCTACTAAAACCTGGCAAGTCTCTGTTCACATTGGTATAGTCAACCAGTATACCAGTAGAGTAGAGTAAAATTGTGGAAGTGGGGATGGGATAGTAGAGTGTACTATTCCACACGTGCTATCCACTCTACTCTACCGTGCACTATCTTTAGTACTCTACTGTCACTAGCACAATCTTTTTACAATATGCTAGTAGGGGAATAGTAAGTACTCTACTAATGTAAGTCAGGCTTACTAGCTCATCCTCACTTCTACAATTTTACTCTAATTTATTGGTTTACTAGTTTTTGTGATTCCGCCAATTTTCAGTTCGAACTATCCACATTTCCGTAGAAAAGGATGCTAGTGAACTCTACTATTTACTCTGCCAATGTGAACCAGGCTTTATAGACTCGGATACTCGCTTCAACAACGCATCAATAAATATTTTGCGATTTTACACTTTTAGAATTTTTGTTTTTGGACATGCCAATCAATTCAAGACCTTAAGGATATATTTGATGAGCAGACGTGTTTTTGCAGTCTGATAAATAAATAAGTTCTCACCAAAAATAAGGCTTATATTTGTCCTCTCCTCATATTTGATGAAGTTATTCAGGGCTCTACTAAGAATAATAAACCTCAATAAAGATTCACCGACTTCGATGCCATTGAATATATTTAGGACCAACATTAATAGAAATAGACTCATAAACTATATCCAAAGCATTAATTCAATTGAGATTTATTTGGAAGGCGAGTATGTTTCGAATACTTGATTGAATGGTGATAATAATAACGAAGTGGAAATGGAACTAATTGGCATTGTTGACAATCAACACAGTGACTAGTGATGATATTTTTTTCTCTGGGAATGAACCAGAGCTATTTTGACTCTCAGCATCATCAGTTCAAAGGTGGTGTCTAAGTGGCTAGACAAGATAAATGAACTAGACGAAAACAACAGAGTATTCTTGGTTGGATTCCAGGACATTCGGGAACCAAAGGAAATGAGGAGGCTAGCAATATCGCCAAGATGGGATGTTCAACTACTTTCATAGGGCCAGAACCCTGGTAACATAGGAAAGAACACCTATAATAGAGTATTCTCCAGGAAGAAGAAATCAGAATGAAGTGGACTGGAACTGGAAGAAAGTTTTTATGCTGAGAGGTCAAGGATCATGCCGGAGCATAGCAATAGCTGAAAATTCCTATGTGGTTCTTCACAGAGTATCTTGTATATTGTGTCCTTCCATGGGCCATCTACACAAAGACTGTTAAGGTCGGGAAGTTACTGAGGTTCATAAAGACTCTTGAATTGGATTGAAAGCCATGGGGCATATCTGAAGGACGCAGTGCAGCTTGATTTTAAAGAAGAATAGGACTTACCTGCTGCTGCTCCAGCTAAATGTGCTACGACACCAATCTGCTCATTTGAAGAACTCGAAGAAATGAAACGGCTGTAAGAAGCAGCTCCTAAATCTAATGCAGTTATACCTAGGAAGAATATCATCTGATATAGTGCAAAGGCAGTTTGTTTCCAGTTCTGTAAAAAGGAGCAAGAATCAACAAAGGATCAAAATAACTGTTTGATTCCCTTACCAAAATCAGGGTAGAAATATGAGCTGTTATTATAGCATACACCCCTCCACTTGCACCGCCAAGTTTTATTTCAGGGTCTATCACAGATGTAGCTAAGGAACCTGCCAGGACTCCGGCAAGGTATATTAAAAGTACCCTCCAGCTTTTGTGTACCATTTCCAGAGGCAATCCTAGAGCTAGGAGGACTATAAGATTAACTATGAGGTGATTGTATCTGAAAAAAATATGAACCATTATGTACCGGCTTTGATAACATGAACAGTTATTTTCTGATTTCAAATTTGGTGAACACGCCTTTGTATCGATTCAGGCGAAAAGTTTTATGGAGACAAACCAACAATGATAGATCAAATAAATCACTGCCCAACAGTGGCGCAGCCAGGATTTTATTTTGGGGGGGGCTGAACTGAAAAAATTTTGATGATACAGTGAATAACGAAGTTGCAAAAAATAAAGAAGAAAGAAATAACGAAGAAGTTAATCTTTGGGGGGGGCTGCAGCCCCAAAGCCCCCCCCTGGCTGCGCCAGTGCTGCCCAATGTCTTATATTTGTATTGGTTTCAACAGCTCTTCATCTTTACGAAGAAGCTATTCCTAAAGGGCTTTCTGCCATGTCATTCAGTCTGCACGCACTATGGTACTATGATACCAACTTCTTCGAAGCGATCATACTTAAAATCATTGGCTTTGGCATATACGACACCAAATAACAGGGAATCAATGCCTCTGGGAAAACCAATAACAATGCCCCAAACTGCAAACTGAAATTATGGACATAGAAAGATGTGTCAAATCCTTCTGTCGGGCAGTACAAGGGAGCAGAATTTGCATTGCTTCTGATAGTCAGACGGCACTAAAGCAACTGATGACCGTCAATTGCAAATCAAGTAGCATTTGGAGCTATGAACAATCCCTCACAACACGGTACTTCTAGTTTGGGCATCTGCCCAGCAAAACTTTGAGATGAATTAGCTGACGCTCTTGCAAAACAGAACAGTTAACTTTCCCTTCACCGGATCTGTGCCTTCGTGTTGGATATCACCCATCATTCGGATAAGCAAGCTGCTATTAAAGCTCTGATCTCCGACGTCATCGACTCAAAGATGATTTGGAACTGCCGAAACAAACTCAATGAGATAGGCAAGAAAAATAAGGTCTTTTTAATCTGGGTTTCCGGCCATTCGGGAATCAAAGGAAACGAAGAGGCCAATGCACTTGCCAAAGAGGGCGCACAAATGCCACCCATTAGCCCAGAACCATTCTGCGGTATAGGTAAATGTTCCTATAAGAAGGGCTTTCTGGAGATGAATAAAGCCGAAAGGGAAACACTCTGGCGGAATCTCCCAGGGATGGATCATTCCACTAAGTTCCTTCGGAACTTCGAAACAGCAAGATCCAAAAGGTATCTGGATATGGTAAGAAACAATTGCACCTTCTCACTGGCTTTCTTATAGGACAGTGCCGCCTCAGGAAGCACCTGTTGAGGATGGGATAATCGGACACTGACTAGTGTAGGTTCTGTGGGGAGGAGGAAGATACCCCCATTAACTTAGTCACGGACTGCTTTGCTATTGCGAGCCCAAGGAATGAATGTCTTGGGCGAGAAACTTGTAGGACTGAGGAATTAGCCTCGTTGAAGCCTCCACAGATTCTGGACCTCTTCAGATCTCTGCAACTACCTGTTTGTTGCCCCAGCAACTAGACAAATATGATTTTGGTGCTCTTATTGCTGCCAGACTCACACTACAGATAATTGAGGTTAGAATACCCAACTTTAGTATAAATTTCTTGAAGAGACATTGTTAAACATGTATTTATCTGAAAGATAAACGATGATTTCTTACCCTATATGTACAAACATGTAAGTGAAGAACCTCCATACTTCGTATCTTCTTGAAGGATCATAGATAAGCCATCTGCCTACTCTCCCACTGGCAGACAGTGTTGAGTCTGGTTCTATGTACTCATCTATTATGAAAGGAATGATGGTGATTAGGGCCATAATGGGGAGACCAATGGGAGGTGGACAACATGAAAATTCTTGTTCGTAGGCTAAGTCTGATTGGTCCTCCTCTAAGGCCACTCGTATCCTGCCCTTTTGTCCTAGCCTTCTTGGAGGTATTAAGGTTTCTACATACCTGGAAACATATAGAGGTATTTAGATGGAGTGTTTTGGGATGTTGAATTTAAAAATACAAAAAATAAAATATATTGATGTTTTGGGTCCCCAAGTTCTTTGGATCCTATTCTTGTAGGTTTTTTTTATGGCTTTTCATTGCCTTATGCATACAGCATACCAAGAAAGTAACGTAAGGCTCAGGGAGTCGAACTCTATCGTTTGAGACAATTTTCGTCTCAAAATTCGAAAATTACAGACGATAAAGCACTCGTTTAAGGAGAACGAGCTCTAAAAACGCAATGAATAATTTGCTTTCGAAATCAAAAATCGACGGGTGCGAGGATTTTCCTCAATAATTCTTCGTACAAGAATATTGATATCATGGCCTCCAAGTTCGCCTAGAAGCAAAAAATGATGCCGCGAAGCCGGGCCTCCGACACGTGATCTACAGCTTGAATTTTGAGTGGTTTGAGCACCGTTCATTTGCAATGTGACATTCTAACGAATTCTCGAGCCTCCTTCGATAAGCGGTTTCATGCTATCCGTTACGCTGTATTGTGTGTTGCGGATAATGTATTAATATTTTAGTTCGCTGAGTAATAAACATATTATGTTCATTACTCCCGTCACGCTATTCGTTACGCTGTATTGTGTGTTGCGGATAATGTATTAATATATTAGATCGCTGAGTAATAAACATATGTTCATTACTTTGATATTTGCACAGTAGATAGAATGATGGAATAAGATAAAGAAATTTTCATTTGAACTCGAATTTAAAATTGAATAAAATGCAGTGAAACTAGGGGAGGCCCGGCCTCCTCTGAGCAGCCGCCACTGGTTATGATGTATTTTTCAATTATAACTTACTTTGTGAATGCTCCTTTGAACAGCGGCTTCAATTTGGGATGTTCAATCAAAATTTGAAATTCGTCGAACGTTAGTTCACCGTCGCCATTTTCATCAGCTAAATCTAAAATTTGATGGACTACATGATGTGCAATGTTGTGTTCTTTTCTGAGCGTTTTGTACAGTTCCTTCGCCGTAACAACTCCATCTCCGTTTCTGTCACACTGAAAAAAACATATTATATCAGTTGATGAGGATATTATACAATTTAGTTCAAATTTGTTTCTATAATTAATATGAAAGCTAATTCTCAAATTGTTCGTGTAGAATATGATGGCGTGAGTTGTGTGACACGTAGCTCCAACCTGTTGAAACCACTATCGCTGTATCTTTCAATTCAGATCAAGAGAATAGCCCCACTAGCTCAATCTGCAACTGGAGAATCAACACTATGTAAGGTAAGTGAATCTTTTTCATTGAAAATCAAAAACATATCCCTGATTGTTTTAATCAGTAGGTAATTTCCGTTATTTGTCACATATGGGTATATGATTGAAAATGAGCGGTTTATCACACTTTTTATTGGTCGTTTTAATTATTTATTTAAGGTGAGGTGCATATTTTATCATGAAGGTTTTCGTGCTAATTTTGATTCACAATTATTGCATTAGATTGAAATATTTTAGTTCCTCTCACATTCACCTTGTCTTAGCAGAATTAGTTGAGGATATTGTCGCTTTCTGGTTTTCCCAAACCGGATTACGAGTATAAATCTTAATATAAATTACTCTATTCAATTCATAACCGTGCAAGACTATTTTGAAGACTGAATGCTACCTAGTAGGTTAGATAATATCATTCCAATATTTGTTTATCCACGACTATTGGTAAATCCGTCCATTGTACGCCTCTGTGCTCGGCCATAATAATACCCATTAATCACAAGGGAATAATGAGTTATTAATCACTGCTGTCAGATGCTTCATAGGTTTAGCTTTGATGTAATATTCTTTAAATTGGATTTCTTCAGTACTCCAACTAACAAATATAGGTATACCTTGTCAATCGAGGGCCCAATCTACTTTTATTATAACGATTGAGGCATTTTTTTATTACAAAAGATACAATGACCAGTTCTCCAAAATTTCTCGTGTGTCAACTTGACTTTTTCCACGCTTGTCATAGAAGGGTCTTGTCGCGGTCGCCAAATGTTAAAATCTTCAAGAAATATATTCAGTAGTCGCGGATAAAGTATAGTATGCTACTCGCGTATAATGGCTGTTATTCACTCGGTGATTTGGGCCACTCGCCTACAGCTCGTTGCCTAAACTTCACCTCGTGAATAATAGCTATCATTATACGCTCGTTGCATAATATACTATTTTCAACGACCGGTTGGGCGTAAACACTTTAAATCGCGAAAAGAAAAAAATCTGAAATTTTAAAGGAAGGTTTAAAATTGAGACAAAAAAGTTGAATTCATGAATGAATACAATGAGATCAATAATTCTCTGAATTTTAAAAATTTTATTTATTGTTCTCGCAAGTTCTTTTCAGAGCTTTCTTTATTTTTGTGCGCTTGTACCTATACGGGACCAGCGCCAGCGTGCTATCATTTTGCCCAAATGTTAATTTTTCGAATTTTTAACTGAAAATGGTCTCAAACGATAATGTTTGGCCGTGGTCAAATTCAATTCTGTCCGTGGGGCCGTCCGACCGTGAACACGATAACCTTCGAGAGGATTGTCCTACATACTTATTTGTTAATCTGCGGAATCGTACAGGGTGTTTCATAAAATATGGGTATTAAAATTTTTTTCTCAATATCTGAGACAGAACAGAATCTATTGAAATGAAATTTTGCGGCCACATGCAAGATACTCATAAGGAGCCTCCTACCAATATGTTGTAGCCATGGTGTTAACAGTTTAAGGCTATAAAATGACGAAGTGAAATATCATACAAATTATCAAAATCATTGTGAAATCAGAACAATAGAATTCTGATATTTTTAGTTATCGATATACATACATATTTCAGTTTTTGAATAATTTCCAGAATATAATTCCGATCATGCTAAGATTTTGCATTCATATATTCAGTATCAATCTCAAGTCCTTTACAGAATTACGAGGTAATAGCCTTATTGCTTCATCAATGAACGAGCGCGCAAAAGCACCTGCTCAGGTCTTTTCTTAATTTTTTTTCTTTGGAAAATTCGATTTCGATTCGTAAATAAATCAGATATTGATTCTAAATTAGTTAGCAAAGTATATGAAAGACCTATAATCTGAGAACACCAAGGGTATTTATTAATTTTTTTTAATATAAAATCATATTATTACATTCGTTGGTTTTGGATCGGAATCTTTCAATGCCTTCAAAATTGAGGAGATAAGAGGTGATCGCTTATTCATAGCTCGTAGAAATGTCCACTTCAAAAGTTATTTATTCAAAGAATTTCGACAGCTTTAATAACACGATATTTGCCGAAAGTTATCTATTTTGTTTGCCTTATTACAGTTCCACACCTTACACCGAGTATCGTAGTTGAGATGAAAATACTCAGGTATTTCCAATTATATAGCGTAGATTTCAACGGTATCATTTGTGAATCATACCAGGTGGTTTTTTATCTATACAAAATCCGTTTAAGTAAAGAAGGTTACATTGCAGACCATCTGATTATAAATAGATGAGAAATCCAATTGGAATGTATTAGTATTGATCTAAATTAAGCATAGGTCTTTAAATGGACATTGCCATCAATGATTTAAAAAACAATCATTTCAGAATTAATGAAGCCTAAGAAAATCATAGCAATTATCCGTTTTTGAGCGCTCGTTCTGCCCAAATGTCTGTAATTTTCGAATTTTGAGCCGAAAATGGTCTCAATCGATAGGGTTCGACTCCCTGAAGACGAATTCGTGGTCAAATTCAATTCTGTCCGTGGGACCGTCCGGCCGTTAGCACAATAACTTTCGGAGGGATTGTCCTAGAGACTTGAAATTTTCAGGATGAGTTCGGGTCCCAAATGGCTCGGTTAAGTTCGTTAACCAGCCAAATCGTACAGGGTGTTCCATAAAATATGGTCATTCAAAATATTTGTTCCTCAATATCTCAGAAAATACGAAACCAATCGGAATGAAATGTTACGGTCAAATGCAAGATGCTGATAACAAGCCTCATGCGAAATTTTGTGGCCATAGTGTGAACAGAACCATAAAAAATATTGAAAAAAGAAACTTCTTATTTCCATAAAAAGTTATTCAATTCGAGTGAAATTATTGTTGTGAATGGAGATCGATATTCTGAATATTCATCCAAAATTTCGTGGCCATAGTTTCAACAGAACCATAGAAACGAACGCGTTAATAGTTCGAGACCATTAGCCGCTAGATAAATAACCGAGTTGATTACAAGATTTTTGCGACGACTTCAATATGAATTGTGTGATTGCATTTACATTCTCATTTTGCACAAGATATACATTTCGACATTTCTCATACTAGTGTTTCTGAATATGTACTTTATGTACGGTTGCCATGAGGATTTCACATTAAAATAGCATGAATAGAGCATTAATAGTTACTCAAACAACTAGGTTATTAAAGACAGCGATTAATAGTCAAGATATTTTAATGCGTGAGCGGAGCGAACGCGTTAATAGTTCGAGACCATTAGTCGCTAGATTAATAACCGTGTTTATTACAAGATTTTTCCGACGATCTCAACATCAACAGTGTATAAATTCTTGTTTGAAATACATTCTAATTTTGCACAAGACATACATTTTACATAGTGAAATTTCTATGTATCTACGTTCCAGTAGAGAGAGTTTTTCTCGTAGTGCTTCTGAATAATTTGTGAACGGTTGCCATGAAGAATGCTCATTAAAATGGTTAAAATAAAAAATTGAGCATTAAAATGGGTCATTAATACTCAATTTCGTACACATTAAATCACCTTTTATTTCGAGGTCGGCGGAAAAATGAATCATTAATAATCAATTTCGTACACATTAAAATCACCTTTTATTTTGAAACCTATAAAAAGGTTTTTTTTCGGTATTTTCTTCATGAACAATCTTCTTGATTGAAAACACATTTATCAAAATTTGTCATAGTGAATTATCATCTTCGAGTCTATAGACACAGTTCAAAGAAATGCCAGCCTGAAAATTTGCAAAATATGTACTAAACTTGCAGACCTAGAACAAGTGAGTAAACAACACTCCATTCTAAAAATAGCTTGGCATCAAATTGAATTCTATAAAAACTATTCACTCGATAAATTCATTTGAATACAATGAAAAGTTTTCGTTATACTTCCTTGGCAATATCAGTTTTTCATTTTTGGATCTTTTGTGTCAAACGAAATAAAACCTGAAATATATTTTCGGTTGAGAATTACTTTCTTCGATGACTTAAAAATGGTAAAACACACTATGTATCTTCCTTGCTTTGCAGTGAAAACTAGGTGGTTTTTCATTTGCACATATATCTGTATTTTTGAAAATTTCGTTGGAATTCGAAAAGAGAAATTTTTTATATTTCCTCATAAAAATATCATATATAGTCCGTTCACGAAAGGTTGAGCACATAGTAGGCGTTTCTTTATTTATCTGAAGTTGGCAGTATTTACTGTATTAAAGTAAATTAAAGTCAACGTTGCCGAATGTACTCGGCCTCGTCCGACAAGCTTGCGAGTTATCAGAGAACTCTATGCAATATTGACAACATTGCGCATCAATCTGACAAGAAAATAAAGAACATAACCTAACATTTTAATTTACACAGTGGAATATGTTAAATTTCCATGGCCAACCGACGGCTCAACCTTTCGTGAACGGAGTATAGTTCCACCACTGGAATATCGAATTCCAGAGATGGAATATCCTATTTAAAAAACCAAAAGTTTTAATTCTATTAATACACAATTAATTTCCATTTATATTATTCTATAATATAAAAGCATCAAAGAGAATGAATCTCATTAAAAAAATCTCCGTTGAAGAATTATTCTCTCACGGATTGTTAATTTGCAATTCTAATCAGGATGATATATTTAAAACATCTTGAATTTCGACAAGAACTTTAATGAACGTTATCATGTTTTAAGTCCGGCAAGTGAAATTTATAACTATCATAATGCATTAGTTACATTTCCACCATTAATATTGATAAGAATCGCATTCTTACTAGCTTAGTTGTTATGTAAGGTTTTTCAGACAAATATGTTAAGAATAAAACGACGTAATAATTATTTCAATAGGAAATTATGTGTTATTTCATTCAAAAGTTGAAAAATGCTTATTTACTTCTGATGATTTTCGAAAAAATTTTCTGAAGGTTGTTGTGTAAACTTTATTTTACACTAAGTTTTCTCGCAAATATAGGGTGGTAAATCGAAGGAAGTCTTACGGCCAACCCTAAAAACGATAACTTCCAATAAAAACAACTTGAAAAATTTCAATGTAGAGGCGAATTTTGGCGAAGTAACACAGCTTACCATAGTTACGTTAGTTACCGGTCGATATGGTAAGATGTAAACACACTTTGCCAAAATCGCCTTAGGTTTGAGATTTGAAGAGGATAATTGATTTCCTTAGTGGATAAAATGAAGCCAAAACGTCTTAGGATATTTAAATTTGAATCATAGTTTTTCTAACATAAACAAAACAAATTGAAAATAATTTGAATGAATTAATGTCATAGAATACATATTTTCATATTTTCAGTGGTTGAATAATTTGACTTGGAGTTGTTTCATCAACTTTGAATGCTATTTCCACTATCAATATTGATGAGAATAGCTCTCCTCACTTGAGCAGATACTTTCTGCATTACCCTTGAATATTTTCTGCAAATTCAGGTGCGTACATTTACTTCGCAGAAACTATTCAAGGATAGGGGAACAGAAACGATGTTATTCTTTATCTAAATTGTAAAATGTTTTCCAAGAAACGTTAGTCAGCACCTCCAGATAAAAAAATGTTGGAATCGTCGTTTAGATTGAGTGACCCTGTTTTACGCAGCGTGAAAAACCATTATGAAATTGAATACACTATAATTTTTTCGAGAACATTAATTAATATTTAAGAAGTATCGCAACTTTGAAACGATACATCTGGTAGTGTGAAGGTCTCATCAATATTATCTCACTGATCTGTATATTATATTTAGTTTCATAGTGTTATACTTTGCAAATGTAATTTGAAGTTTCCAATTCGAAATGAACGTTAAGAGAAACAGAAGATTTCATAAAATTAAAATAAGTGTTAACTGAAAATAAAATAAAATTTGGAGAAAGCTCTGATAAGAAGCCATTACAAGCTTTCTCGCTCTTTCTGATAATAGAAAAACGATACTCCAAATTTACCCTGAAAATTTTAAATGTTCCTTTCGGCAGTTGTCGTGTTTATGGTAGTTTCTAGTTCACGCTATGGAATATTGTCACAGAGAGCGGTCTGTCACATAATTATCACATCTGTCTGATATGTAGGATGAGAGGTTCCGTTGTTGACAGTTGACACCCTGATAGTGATTGACACTATGCACATATTCAGATGTGAATTTCCAAACCTTATACCGGTGTTATAAACTAATCTAAGGTTTTTCATCTGTCTCCACCTATTTCAGAATGTTTTATTTTTATTTGGATCAAGTTCAATTTCCTCAGGTTATCATCCTGAAAACGGCATCATTAGATGTTTGGCGTGAGATTATAATAATAATATACAGGGTGTTTCCTAAACATGCGGCAAAAATTCAGGGGGTTGTTCCTTGGACTATTTTAAGCATGTTTGTCCTTTGATGATTTTTGAAAACCTCTTTGTTTCGAAGATACAGGACGAACAACATTTTTCATATTTTTAAAATGAATAATAGTTTAAATAAAAATGCGTACCGCACTGTGTTTACTAAGTAGGTACAATTTATTTTTAAATTTGTTTAACAACATTCCAATTACTAAAAACGGCCAGTTTTTTGACTTAAAATTGATAAGTTCAGATGGTAAAGGAATACAGATTAAACACGGTTTTCATTTGAATTCGTTTTGTGATGTATTAGCAATTAACATTTTATCTTTGACTATTATGAATCGCTATACACTGGCTAGAGGTGGTCATTTTCAACAGTTTTTGTAGGTTAAGTTAAATTTTCATGTAATTTTTCATAATAAAATGTTATTATCTAAAATTTTGTTTCCCCTGCATCTTCGAAACAAAGAGGTTTTTCAAAAATCATCAAAGGACAAAATATTCTTAGAATAGTCCAAGGAACAATTCCCTGAATTTTTGCCGCATGTTTAGGAAACACCCTGTATAATAAGTGCATATGTTAGAGTTTGCTTAAGGATAGCGACTGCATACAATTGCGAATATTTTCCGATTTTTTTATGTTTCATCCCTTGAGTAAACTCTAACATATACACTTATTGATACTACTGCAAAATCTCGCGTCAAATATCTAATGATGCCGTTTTCAGAAGGATAAGCTGAGGACTCAAATAAAAATAAAACATTCTGAAATATGGGTTGATAAATGAAAAACCCCAGATAGCACCAAAAGTTTATTACATCGGTATATATGTGAAGATCACTAATACTTTTTGTTATTTCCTTGTTTATATGGAATAATATTGTCTAAACCTTCTTATTTTTCTATTATTTTTAGTATGAATGTTTCATTGACCAATATGATAGAATGTATAAGTGAGAGAAAGCAGGATGATATCATAACCAAAATTGATGCAAAAGTGAGATGGAATTATGTCTATCACTATCATATTGGGTAACAATTACTATCGAAGTATGTCAATCACTATGAAATATGTAATTTTGAGGAAATAGGTGTCTCCTCGAATATTCAATCGATATTTATTGAAAGTTTGAAGGTAATACCAAAATAGCAACATTCAACTATAGTTCCGTAATAATAACCATAGTGTCACAGTAAAATAAGGAACCGAATTCGCCTACTGAAAGTATCCATGCCCTTAAGGTGTCAATCACTATAGCTTTTACCTCTAGTTGTATTTCTGATAAAACTAATAATTCTTTAATTGCTAGTATTTAGCACATTTCGTTCGAAAGTTAGTTTATTAAGGGACAGGCGCCAAACACAATTCCGTTTTATATCAGAATCTACATCAGTGAAACCAAGCGAATCTTTTATGGTCACTCCCGACTGAAAATTCAAAATCTATAAACGTTAGGGTACACTTTTCTCCTAGGAACAAACGCACAAAAACTGCGATATATGTCTGATTTGATCTCACATACATCTATCACTATTTTATCCTATATTTTGTTTTTATCGCTGTATGATCTCACCTTAAAAATATCTTTTCCCATTGCACTTTCATTAGAAATACCACTATTTTTCGACTTCATTTTTTCGCCATATGAAAATATGTAACTATGCCCCGCATTAAAAAAAAATTAATTGGTTCTCTCGGAGCTGAACTGAAGAAGAATACCGCTTAGTCATCTCGATCGCATTATTTAACCAGCCGGCTGGTAGTACCTGGGATCCCCCTATAAAACTGAAGCAAAATAAAAAGACACTGATGATTCACAGTATCTTTTTTTCTCACGTTCATTTATGCCAGAGTAAAATTGGACAAAACCGGATTATTTAATGCACAGTGTGCGTGTTTACGTTGATAATTCCGATTTATAATTGGAACTATAGAGGCTTGACCTCGACAAACACCCAATTCATTCCACCAAAAATAAACTTCTATCATTCCAACAAAAGTCTATCTACAAGTTCAAGTTAGTGATGTGAAGAATAAAATCCGTGCACGTCGCTCAAGAACAGCCGGGAATATTGCTGCTGTAGCCTAAAGTGTTGAAGAAAACACAGGTTTATACATTCCTCGTCGTTCTTTGTAATTAGGCATTCCACAATCGTTTAAACACCGTATTTTGCATAAAGCTTTGGATCTTAAGGCTTATAAAGTTCAGTTAACACAATAACTCAGGCCGGCCGATCATCAACAACGTCGTGTGTTTGTTGATTTGGTCGTTGAAATGCATGAAAATGATCCGGAATTACATCGAAAAATCAACTTGAGTGATGAGGCCCATTTCCACCTCGGTGGCTTCGTCAACAAGCAAAATTGTCGCATCTGGGGCTCGGAAAACCCAAGAGTTATTGCTGAAAAGCCTCTCTATCCTCAACGTGTGACTATTTGCTGCGGTTTATGGTCCTGCCGAGTAATTGGACCTTACTTTTCGAAAATGAGGCTGGAGCAACAGTTACGGTGAATGGATTGCGCCATCGGGGAATGATAAATGATTTTTTATGACCGAAATTCGATAGTATTGATCTGGACAACGAATACTTCCAACAAGACGGCGCTACGTGCCACACAAGCAACGAAACCATTGATCTTTTGCGGAAAAGTTTCCGGACCGTGTTATCTCTCGAAGAGGTGATCACAATTGGCCACCGAGATCTTTTGATTTGACACCTTGCGACTTCTCCCTTTGGGGCCACGTGAAAGAGAAGGTCTACGCCAATAGCCCAGCGTCGATTCAAGACCTCAAAGATGGAATTTCGAGGACATAGGGCAGCCACTTTGAAATTTGGTTATGAAAAATTTCATTACAATGGTATGATCCTGTAAGCGTGGTCGAGGTGGTCATTTGCCTTATGTTATTTTCCACTATTAACGGCATAGCTTCTTCTTTAAGGTTGACGCTCACTTGGACGAGACGAAGCGAAGAGTTGTTTTCCGCAGGCACGATTTGCACTGAATCGAACGATTCTGATTTTCGCTTCGCGTCTCCCAAGTGAGCGTCTACCCATTTGATTCAGTGCAAATCGTGCCTGCGGAAAACAACTCTTCGCTTCGTCTCGTCCAAGTGAGCGTCAACCTTTATAATGAAATAAATCATTCATATTGAAGAATGGCATTTTCTTTGAATATCAAAATAACACCTCTTATTGGAAAACCCTTTACTTTCTCAATGATTAAAAATCCAGTCGTAACAAATACGACCAAATGCAGATTTGTCATGTCCTCACAAAACTTCCGGTATACATATAGTCCGAGGTCTTCTCGGAACTGCATTAGGAATCTGGTCGTCCTTTCTTCAGTTCGACAGGACTTCGTCGAAATCTAAAAAAATACGAAGGCAACAAATTCTCGGATATTTCGATATTATGTAGGTCGACGTAGTTTTATAATCGTCCCAGTGAGTTGAGTAAGAAGGTTAAGGTCATCGTCGGCAGTGCTATTGAACTCCTGCAAGCCTTTAGTTGAGGGAATTCCCGTACTAAATTATATGTTGAGCCAGTCATCGTTCTTGAAGTACCGTCTGGTAGATTGCTTTCTTTTTATTTTTTTTCCTGTTGGTGACGCAGTTCATTGAGGTAATGTTGAAATGATTGTAAATCCGTACGCTGGATTATCTTCTTTCGCGGCATAATCATGCATTTCGACTCATGAAATTGAATAATATACGAGGGCAAATAACGGGTGTTTTTTTAGAAGGTTTGTTTTTCCGATAGATGCCGTTTTATTTTATGACAGTTGTTTTGACAGCTCAAAGTGGCATTTCTACTCAGTATTGTTTGGCAAATCATTATGAATAGGTTAACTCCAGAACAACGTTTTCAAATCGTGGTAATTTATTTTCAAAATCAGTGTTCAATTAAAAATGTTTATAGAGCACTTCGTTATGGTGCACATAATCGTTCGTCAGAGACCACCATAAAGAACGTAATTACCAAATTTCGGTCTACATTCACTCTTTTGGATGCCAAGCCACCGACAAGAAGGAGAAGAGTTCGTACAGAAGAAAATATTGCTGTCGTTGAGGCCAGTGTCGAAGAAAACGACAAACGTGAATGGAAATCGATACAGAACCATGATCAATGAGTTTTTGTTGCCAAATCTTGAAGATATGGATATGGATGAAATGTGGTTTCAACAAGATGGTGCCATTTGCCATACAGCACTTGAAACAATCGACTTATTGAAAGAAACTTTCAACGACAACATTATTTCGAGAAATGGTCCGGTGAATTGGCCTCCGCGTTCGTGCGATTTGACGCCACTCGATTACTTTTTGTGGGGATACTTGAAGTCATTAGTTTATGTGGATAACCCTCAATCGATTGACGCTTTGGAAACCAATATTCAACGTGTCATTGCTGACGTACGCCCTCAAATGCTTGAAAAAGTGGTCGAAAATTGGACCTCCAGAATGACATTTGTGAAAAATAGTCGTTGTGGCCATATGCCACAAATTGTGTTTAAATGTTAAATGCCAAAAGATTATCTACCAAATAAAAAAAAATTTTGTCATTTCATAATTTTATATGTGTTTTATTCAAAATAAAATCGGCAACCTTTTAAAAAGACACCCGTTATAAACGAGACTTTTCGATTTTCAGGCACAATAGTGGGGGGAGAACATTCCTGATTTTTTTGTTGTTGGGTAGGTTTGTCAGGAGTGAAGGAAGCACGTCAGATTGCCTCATCGGCCCTCTCGGTGTCCACTGTGACGATGTTTGAGCAAGAGGGTCTTCCGTCAATTGCGCAACTTGGTGTAATCAAGTTTCTCGCCGCAGAAGGCGTAAAAATGGCCAAAATCTTGATGAGATTGACCGCCGATGTTTGGAGAAGAGACACTGTCGCGAGCCAGAGTGTTTGCATGGCATAAACAGTTCGTGGAGGGTCGTGATTGTGTTGAAAATGAGAGCCATGACCGCAGCGAACAACATCAGTAGTGTTCAACAGCTTATTGAAGACGACAAACGTCGTACCACATCTGAAATTGCAAATTAGGTCGGGATAAGTTATGGGAGTACCTACTCCATACTCATAGAGGAGCAAGTGTACCGTAAGGGTTGCGCCAGGTGGTTTCCTCGCCTTCTCACAGCTGACCAGAAATTGATCGTTTTCAGGTGTGTGGGCGTCTTATTGAATTATCTCAGGAAAAAGGAGACCAATTTCTTACTCACATTATCACCTGTGATGAAACATGGGTACATCACTACACCCCAGTGTCTAAACAAGCGAGTGAAGAGTGGAGAGAACAATACGTTGCGCAATTGACGGAGAAACCTCTTGCTCAAACATCGTCACAGTGGACACCGAGAGGGTCGATGAGGCAATCCGACGTGCTTCCCTTATTCCTGACAAACCTACCCAACAACAAAAAATCAGGAATGTTCTCCCCCACTATTGTGCCTGGGAATCGAAAAGTCTCGTTCATATTTGAACTGCCTTCGTATTTCATGTCTTTTTGTTGAAAGAAAACGATGATGTTGAATTGCAATTTCACTCAATTCCTTTCATATCGTTTATCTTCTTAAAAAACTGATATCCTGCCGAATTTCTGCGACATAGTTGTTTGAAGAAGTATTCAATATGCTTCAGCACATTAAGGGATGACATTACAATACTTCAATCTTTCTTCTGTACATTCGTTTCGTAATAACATTAATGTAGGCATTATTATAAGGCTTTAAAAAAAGCAACTATAACAGCCCGCCATATCTCAACTTTTACCGAGATTTCGCAATGAATGTTTCCAATATGTCCATGGTCAAATTCAATTCTGTCCGTTTGGCCGTCCGTCCGTTAGCACAATTACAAGCCTTTAGTTGAGGGAATTCCCGTACTGAATAATATGTTGAGCCAGTCATCGTTCTTGAAGTACCGTCTGGTAGATTGCTTTCTTTTTCTTTTTTTTCCTGTTGGTGACGCAGTTCATTGAGGTAATGTTGAAATGATTATTATTCCGTACGCTTGATTATCTCCTTTCACGGCATAATCATGCATTTCGGCTCATGAAATTGAAAAGTATATTTCATGTCTTTTTGTTGAAAGAAAATGATGATGTTGAATTGCAATTTCACGCAACTTCCTGTCGTATCATTTATCTTCTTAAAAAACTGATATCCTGCCGAATTTCTGCAGCGTGGTTGTTTGAACAAGTATTCAATATGCTTCAGCACATTAGGAGATGACAATTCTATTACATCGTGATAATACAATACTTCAATCTTTCTTCTGTACATTCGTTTCGTAATAATATGAATGTAGGCATTATTATAAAGCTGTTTTTAAAAAAAGCATCGATAATAGCCCGCCATATACTTATACCGAGATTTCGCAATATGTTGAAATTTGAGGTTTTTGAGCGCTCGTTCTACTTAAACGAGTGCTATATCGTTTTGCCCAAATGTCTGTAATTTTCGTATTTTGATCCGAAAATGGTCTCAATCGATAGGGTTCGACTCCGGCCATTAGCACAATAACTTTCTGAGGGATTGTCCTAGAGAAATTTTCAGGGTGAGTTCGGTTTCCAAATGCCTCGGTTAAGTTCGTTAACCAGCCAAATCGTACAGGGTGTTCAATAAAATATGGACATTCAAAATTTTTGTTCCTCAATATCTCGGACAAAACGAAACCCATCGAAATGAAATGTTGCGACCAGATGCAAGATGCTCATAATAAGTCTCATGCAAAATTTCGTGGCCACAGTGTGAAGAGGACCAGAGAAAATTGAAATGGAATATTGAAAAGAAGAATCTATATATTTCCATAACAGGATAACCGATTCTCTTGAAATTTATTTTGTGAATTAATGCTAAAATACTGAGAGAGTATCGCATCATCAGAATCATAGAATTTAATTTTTTCGATTATTTAATTTTACATATTTTATTTTTTGAATAATTCCCAGAATATAATTCCGATTGTCCTGAGATTCTGCATTTATATATTTGGTTTTAATCTCAAGTGCCATATAAAATTTTGAGGTATCTAATAGTCTTATTGCTTCACCAAAGAACGAGCGCTCAAAAGCTCCTGCTCAAGGCTTTTCTTATATTTTTTCATGTGACACCATAAGGAATAATGTAAAATGTATACTTATTCAATTCAAACAACGCGCCATAATGACGCACGAGCAAGCCACAGGGTGGCCAGTTTGCATCGTTACAAACTGATTTAACATTCGACCATAAAATGAATGCTAACGCATACGTCACACTCAACCGCCAATTCTGATCGTTTTAATTCGCCAGCTTATTTCGGTAATTTCAAAAGTTTTTCCCGAAAACCTTACTACGAAACAAAAAACGGATAATCGCTATGATTTTCTGAGGATTCATTGCCGAAATAATTTTTTTCAGAAAGCGCTTGAAAACCCATTTTGTCAACTTCACATTTGCCAATATAAATACTATTGACGAATTTATATTGACAACATGATCTTCGATACGCGTGCGATCAGCTATAAATCAATATTATTTCAATTAATGATTTATTCACCTCACACAATTCATATTCCTGACAATATAATGACACATCGTGTATTGTGTTAATTAGTTTTTTCTTGATAATGAAGAAAACATAGAATTTCAAAAATTTTTCTCTAGCTTATTTATCTTCGATAAATCAAATCGGCATTTTATGACAACGTGTAAATACATTTATTTTATCTGATTTCACATATTTGTGTTATTTTCCTCCACATGGAAATTAGAATTTTGCGCACATCTTCGTTCTTCTGTTATAAATAAAAGTTATATAACATTAAGGGACCCCGCAGACTGCAGACTTTTAATCGGCCGATAGTTTAGTCAGGTTGGGCTGAAAATGCGCATACCGAGCCAACTTAACAAGTTTGCTCGGTGTGCGCACTTTCAGCCCAACCTAACTATACTATCGGCCGATAAAAAGTCTGCAGTCTGCGGTGTCTCTAAATCAATTAACAATAATAAATAGTTCATAACGTTTGCTTATTGGATATCATTATGCAATTATCATTGAATCTTGAAAATAGATTTTCTCATGCTGAATTTGAAATATGGAAGCTTGTTGTATAGAAATTTTTTGTTGAATCAAGGACAAACTGCATTCTCAATAATTGTTGTAAACCATTCGTAGGTACACAACTATACGAATCATCTTTCTTGAAAAATTGTTCCATTGCTTTACATCTTTAATTTTTCTCAAAATGAACAATGCTGAGGTATTATGTTGATGAGGAGTCGCTACCTTCCAAGATTAAGTCAAAAGTATACCTGTCAAATAAGAAAATAGTTTCCATCGTTCAGGGCAATCTTTGATTAAAGAATTCGTAAATTACAGACTCTCGTCTAATTCAATTTTAGATCTCTTATCAAATGGACTTTTTATCAAATTATTTCAACTATAACGTCCGGTATACCGCATTCTAATAACTAACATCTTCAAACAATCTATAAACATCTCCAGTTGAATACTTATCTCACACAACCCATTCAAAAAATTATAAACAACAATAATAAACTTATTATGGTACTTTATCTTTCATTCCACTCATTTTCACTTCAAAGGATTACATAAAATAAACGACAAGCTTGACTACAAGCAGAAACTCATTATATTATATTATTGCGTGCGCAAAATAATATTTTTCGCACGCGTTAGTTTTGCCTTTTGTGCATGGCGTGCGGAAAAGTGTATATCACCTCTAAATTTCGACGGATGCCAAAATTAATGTCCGTTTTGCTCAAAGTCGGTGTTTTTCGATCCACTTTTTGAATGATGTCAGAATCAGCAAATATTATAAGCAAATAATTGTCCTTTTGTTAAGAATTAAAGTATTATCATTTTCGATGTTGTTCTTTGCTGTTCAATATAAAGGGCTTTCCAATAAGAGGTGTTATTTTGAATAGCCCGCTATTTCGGTAGATGTCACGTTTGAAGCTGTCAATTTTTAACATTTGACAAGTAGAATGCATTGAAATTATTAAAATTCACTATAAAATGGTGAAAATTTGGCAGAGACGGTTTGTAAAACTCGAACATTTTTGGGTCGTCGTGAAGCACCTTGTCGGACCACAATAAAGAAATTGGTGGAAAAATTCGAGCTATTGGGAGAAGTGAATGATGTGAAGGATAAAACCTGTGCACGTCGCTCAAGAACAAACGAGAATATTGCTGCTGTAGCTGAAAGTGTTAAAGAAAATCCTAGTTTGTCCATTCCTTCGGAATTAGGCATTCCACAAAAGTCATTACACAGTATTTTGCATAAAGATTTCGGTCTTAAGGCCCATAGCTCAGTTAACA
Source organism: Propylea japonica (assembly GCA_013421045.1). Taxonomy (NCBI): domain Eukaryota; kingdom Metazoa; phylum Arthropoda; class Insecta; order Coleoptera; family Coccinellidae; genus Propylea; species Propylea japonica. The sequence goes on along the minus strand of CM024242.1, from coordinate 82,282,125 downwards.
CAAGAACTCAAGCCGGCCGATCATCAACAACGTCGTGTCTTGATCTTTTGCGGGAAAAGTTTCCGGACCGTGTTATCTCTCGAAGAGGTGATCCCAATTGGCCACCGATATCTTGTGATTTAACACCTTGCGACTTCTTCCTTTGGGGCCACGTAAAAGAGAAGGTCGATTCAAGACCTCAAATTCGTGAGGATATCGAGGATATAGGGCAGCCACTTTGCGATTTGGTTATGGAAAATGTCATTTAAAGGATATGGTCCTGTAAGCGTGGTCGTGGTGGTCATTTGCCTGATGTTAGTTTCCACTATTAACGGCATAGCTTCTTCTTTATAATGGAATAAACATCCGATCATTCATATTGAAAAATGGCATTTTTCTTTGAATATCAAAATAACACCTCTTATTGGAAAACCCTTTAACTTGTTCTTTCTTACACGTGCGTAAAGTGGCTTTTACGCACGCAATAAGTGTGATTCGTGCTAAAAATTACCATTTTTCTAGTAGAATTATATTAAATGGCAAAGAACAATATAATAATAGTCATAAAAACACTTATCAACTAATTATGTTTGTTAACTCTGACATGATTCAAATTATGTATATAATTTTGCGCACGCAATCACAGGTAAAGGGGAATAAATCCTTGCTGGTAATAAAGCCACTTTATGCTCGAATTGACAAGACTTCGTTTTCAAATTATCATTTCGCGCACTCATCAAAAACCAACTATTCGCCAAAACAACACTCACCTCGTCAAATATCCTCCTGTACCTTTGCATCCTCCTAACCCTTTCGCTCTCCGTACTCATCCTGCTGAACGTGCTAAAGGTCCTTAAGTAATTGGGCTTCGTCAGGGGGTTAGTCGTGGGTGTAGTGGGCGCACTCCTCGTTTTCCTACTGTCAAACTCCATATCTATATCGCTTAAAATCACCTAGCCAAAGCTGAATCACACCATTGATTTATCTCGGAGTTAATTTTACACACTCAAAACTGAACACGTTTTATCTTTTATCGCGTTCGTTTGCGATATGAGCGCACCGGTTTTGTTGGTAGGTGAGACACCTTGCGTAAACGAGGTTTAAGCGATGAATGAATGAGTTCTGTTCCGCGAGTACACTCTCCAAATTGTAATTTGTAAATAAACGATTTGGAGGGCTATTTGAGATGATCTTGAGCCTCGTGGTTCAGTGGCGTACTACTGATATAGCTGGGGGCCTGGGCGGCTATAATAGAAGAGTACCACAAGAGTGACAAACTGCTTAAAATACACCGATAACCTTTTTTATGCCAAAAATCCACTTTTATCCATATTGTAAAATCCGTCCATTGTACGTCTCTGTGCTCGGCCATAATAATACCCATTAATCACAAGGGATAATGAGATATTAATCACTGCTGTCGGATGCTTCATATATTTAGCTTTGATATTATAATATTCTTTAAATTGGTATTTCTTCAGTATTCTAAAGTACTCCACTGGGTACTGGTTATACCTTGTCAATCGAAGGCCAAATCTACTTTAATTATATCAATTAAAGCATTTTTTACGAAATATACTTGACTTTTTCCACGCTTGTCATAGAAGGGTCTCGTCGCAGTCGCAAAATGTTAAAATCTTCAAGAAATATATTCAGTGGTCGTGGATAAAGTATAGTATATGCTTATTGCTCATAATGGCTGTTATTCACTTGATGATATGGGCCATTTGCCTACGATTCGTGGCCCAATCTTCACCTCTTTCATGTTTATGCGCTCGTTGCATAATATACTATTTTCAAATCACAAGGCGAATTTTGGCGAGGTGTGGTTACAGCTTACCATGGTTACATAGTTACGTGAGTTGACAGTCAACTGTCATCTACGTAACTATGGTAAGCTGTGGTTACATCGCCAAAATTCGACTATAGTAGGCATATACTGAAATGATTAGATGCCACGCAGGCCTGTGAAGATTTCAATGAATTAATTATTTTATTCTGATGTTTTCACCAATGACTAAAATCGCCCCCAAAGAGGTCGTGTTCAGCAAGTTCTAACATAAATTCCTTTCTTTGGCAATATTGGTGAAAACATAAGAATAAAGAATTCATTTAAATTATTACAGGTCTAAATGAATTCTCATATTTTCAGGATGTGATAACGTTTCAAGGTGTCTAATAAAAATTTAAGAAAAGACCCGAGCAGGTGCTTTTAAGCGCTCGTTCATTGGTAGAGCAATAAAGCTGTTACCTCAAGGTTTTGTATAGCAGTGCGGAATCTCAGCACAGTCGGAATCATATTCTGGAAATTATTCAAAATATGAAATATAAAGCAAAAATGAAGAAAAAACTAAATTCTTTGGTTCTGATTATTCGATCCACTTGAAATTTTGCATGAAGATTCAGTATATTATCAATCTTCATTCACAAAATAAATTTCATTCGAATCGGATATTTTGTTATGGAAATATAGAGATTATTCTTTTCAATATTCCAATTGAGTTTTTTATGTTTCTTATATGGTTTTTATGGCCTCAATATTTTGTATGAGGCTTATCATGAGCATCTTGTATGTGACCGGAAAATTTCACTTTGATTGGTTTCGTTTTGTCTGAGATACTGAGGAAAAAAAATTTGAATCACCATATTTTATGGAACACCTCGTACGATTTGGGTAGTTTACGAACTTAACCGCGGTATTTGGGATCCGAACTCACCCTAAAAATCTCAAGTCTCTAGAACAACCCCTTCGAAAGTTATCGTGCTAACGGCCTGTCGGGCGGCCGGCCCCATAAACAGAATTGAATTTGACCACGGATTCGTCATCAGGAAGTCTAACCCTATCGTTTGAGATCAATTTCGGCTCAAACTTCGAAAATTACAGACATTTGGGCAGAACGATATAGCACTTGAACTCGAACAAAAATAATGAACGGTACAAAGCAGCACAAACCCAGCACAACTCAGTATAACATTTTTTTTTTCGAGAATCCAAAAGTGCTACTATGTTATCTATGAGTGCTGGGCCAACTTCACTCACGCCCTCGCCTTCGCACGCCACTGTCGTTGCGGTCTCTGATTATATTACATTGCTCTTTATATGGTTTTATAGATTTATATCAGTCGCAATTCTCTTTATTTGATGTTATATGGTGTTATCAAGGAGTACCGCGAAGTCAGTTTTGGGTAATTCTAATTATACTCTTCGCACAGTGAAGAATTCGTTGAAATGTTGCTTAATCGCTGTCGTAGAATTCGTTAATACGTTGAAGGATCTTTACCGGCCTAGAAGTTTTCCAGTATTGTAAAATAAACATAAAAGGTATTTTATGTGATATTATTAAAAAATGATGTTTTAACATACTGAAAATGCCGATTCCACTTAAACGCGTACGTCACACTCGACCGCCAATTCTGATTGTTTTAATTCGCTAACTCATTTAGGAGATTTTAATAATTTTTTCCTCTAAAACCTGACTACGGAGCCAAAAACGGACGATCGCGATGATTTTCTGAGGGAAATGCACTTTATCGTTTTCTCAACATGAACAAGAAAATATCTATTCCAATTTTCAGTTCGTACAGATAATTTTTTATTATTTCATATAATTATTCAATTCAATTTTTAAAATGGTTCAATTTTAATGAATAAAACGAAATCATAAGAATTTTTGGGTACACTTCTGGACATCTATAATTTTATGCCTGAACTATTGCCACTTAGAATCCTTTCAGAGGAAGAAATCTACTGCAGTAACCTGCTTTTTCAATAACTGGACCATAGAAAACTGTATCTCCTGATTGGAAATAGGTCTCTGTAAAACCCATTAACAGACATCGCCATCTATAATTTTATGCTAGAACTATTGCCATTTAGAACCCTTCAGAGGAAGAAATCTATTTCAATAACTTGTTCTTTCGATAGCTAGACGATAGATGGCGGTATCTCCTGATTGGAAATAGGTCTCTGTAAAAGCAATAAACGGACAGCGCCATCTATCGATGAGCTATTTGAATAGCAAGTCACTGCAGTAGGTTTCTTCCTCTGACAGGATTCCAAATTGTAATAGTTCGCTCATAAAATTATAGATGTCCAAAACTGTACACAAAAAATCACATAATTTCGCTCTATTATCAATTTTCATAAAGAACTGATATGAAAAATGCAATTTAGTCAGTTGAAACAATAATAGTTATATCGAATCGACAAAAAATTTAAAGAATTTCATTGCTAAATCAAATTATTCGATATGTTGTCTAAAATGCATGAACTAGATTTTCCGAGAACCTGTCAACAGACTGACAGGATGAAAATAAGGGAACAGTGTTCTCCCAATGCCGAAGAATGAAAGAGGAATTTTTTATCATGTTTATATTCAAATAAATTCACAATACAAAATAGACAGCATAAAAATAGAAACCTTGTTCGTTCACAAACACTTCAAAAGGCAGATGTGGTGAAAATCGAAACAAATACTGTAGTTGCATAGACGAAAATGAAAAATACTTTTTACCAAAATACTACAAAGAAATCATTATGAAAAGTTCTACAGACAGAAATATAGATATAAATAATTCATCTCCTATTCATTCTTCTTTCAAACAATACTCCTTAAACTTCTATAAATATTCAAAAAATATAAATATAATATAGTACGATACAATAAAATCGCTAATACTACTGTAGGAAAACAAACTGGATAAAACATTCTATGAATCAGATCTATAATAATATGGTCAGGTAGCCACTGCTCAGACTTATAAAATATTAAAAAAATGCAGCTGCCACTCCAAAAAATACTAATGCCCGATTGCACCGTTCGTCTAAGCAACGTTTAAGTCCTGAAATGACGTTTCATCAATGGAATAAACGTCACTTAAAGGCTTAATCTCTGCTTAGACGAACGGTGCAATCGGGCATAAGGGTTGTGCGTTCAGTTATAACTAAACTTGTTTGGATTACTTCCGTAATTTTGATTGCCGTTCACAATATACGGTTCATAAGGGGACCAGTAACTGGGCCATGCAAGATTCCATATAATTGCTGTGCCCATCAGTGCGAAAAATATGATGAAAGAAGCCCACCAAATCATTCTTTCTCTGTGGGTAACCTCCAAATTTCTCAGTACATTAAGACCAACTAAAAGGCCTGCGATAGCACCTGCAAGATGAGCAACATAACCTATATGTTGCCCAACGTCCAGCACATATCTATTGTAGATGGCAGTGCCTACATCAGCTGCTATCACTATTAGATACACGAACAACTGAAGACCAGGGAAGGTCATCTCTTTCCAGTTCTGCAACAGAAACAATTATATAATTTATCAATATAACATGATGCCAAAGTTTTGTGAAATTATTACAAATACAACTAAAAAGATATACCAAACCTATCAAAGAAATAAACCGATAGCTTACCATAACTATTGTTGCAATGTGCGCAGTTATCAAAGAGTAAACTCCTCCACTAGCACCAGCCAATCTCACTGTGGGATCGGTGATAGAAGTAGCCAAAGAACCAGCTAAAACTCCTGCGGAATATACTAAAAGCACCCTCCACCATTTGTGGACCATTTCCAGAGGAATACCCAGTAGAATTTGCACCAATAAGTTGATCACAAGGTGGAAAGCCCTTCAAAAAATTAAAATTGTCAGATATTAACTTAAAAATATGAACCACTACAAACAAGGATTAAGTTATGTTAGTCTTTAGTCAAATTAATTTTGATTTGATCGGATGTCATATACAGGTTTGGAAATTCACATCGGAAAGATACGATATACAATGCATCAGACAGAGAATTTTTCTGTCCAGTTGGACAGATGAAAAGTCGAGAGATTCACGTGCTGTATTTGATTGAATCCTGTTGTCCGATTGCAATAATGTAGTGTTGTCTCTCTCTTATTGTTGGGAGTGTCTTAATTCATGCAGTATAGTAGGGAACCACAAGTACTTGAATCGAGTATCAAAAGCAGCCTACTGCAGGTACCCTACCATATTGCCACTCCCAATGTTAAGAAAGAGACAACACTAGATTCAACCAATTACAGCATGTGAATCTCACGACAGTTCATCTGTTCAACTGGATGGAAAAATTCTCTGTTTGATGAATTTTTTTGTCCCTCCCCTAGCCTGAAGGCTGGGGACGCCCTTGATTATTTCATTCTGAAAGATATTCGATTATAAAATGAGGACAGTAAGAATTTTTTGGTACATTTTAGCTTACCCCACATGAACAAACATGTAAGTGATGAATCTCCAAGCTTCATTTCTCAAATAAGGGTCGTAAATGAATATATTCGCTATGGGGCCTGATGTGGTTTTAGTAGAATTTCTTTCGGTTGCTTCGTCCACACAAAAAAATATAATTTCTATCAAAGAAATAATTATCATTCCTACTGCTGGTGGATAACATGTATATTCTTCTTCGTATATACCGTCTGTCACAGTTTCTGTTGTCGTTCTTCTTGGTGGTATTGTCATTTGTATGAACCTAAGGGAAATTTCTTTTTAGTTTTTTGTGTACTACATTATTTCGTATTCGATGAAGAACTTGATTTTCGGATTGTAAGAGCTTACCTGTTCATATACCTTCCGAAGGCAAATTCAAATTATGGATTATTCAACATGTTAACGAATTCGTCAAAGTCTATTTTCCTATTGTTATCAATATCAGAACTAGATTTTTGGATTGTAAGAGCTTACCTGTTCATATACCTTCCAAAGGCAAATTCAAATTCTGGATTATTCAACATGCTAACGAATTCGTCAAAGTCTATTTTTCTACTGTTATCAATATCAGCCAATTTATGAATTTGTTTGATAACATGAGATGGTATATCGTTCTCATATTCACCGCTTTCAATCAAGTCTCGTAGTTCACATACATTTATGGACCCATCCCTATCTTTGTCATACTAAAAGAAAATTATTGTGAATGATAAAGTCCTCAGAATTTTAACCATTCGTGGATATAACAATTTTCTCACTCACCTTATCGAATATAGTCCTGTAATAGCTATTCTGTTGTTGAGATATGGGTATCTCAATTTGTTGGTCCCCTGCTCCAGACATTTTACTCAAATCAGGATACATAACAATACCTAAAAAATTTCTACATTTGGGTGACTCACAATAATCATCTGTAACACAATTATCACAAAAAAACCGGTATGTTACACGTAAAGAAAAACTGTAAATATAAATTCTAACCTATAATTTTCGTTGTTTGGTTTATGACTTTTCAAATTACTAAATGATTGTCGCAATAATTGTGAGTATTATCATTATTTTAATTCGCTATTGAAGTTATAAATGGTTGAAATGATGGAAAATAAATGTAAACATTATTCGAAAATGAGGATTAAAAAGGTAGGTCAGTAATGTCATGTGACAAGGTCAATTTTCTGGGGTTTTTGTTTTTGAGGGAGCCAAAAATTATATCTAATCTTTGACCTAGAAGCCCAGAAAAAAGCTCCGCATGCTCATCAACAATATCTGGATTTTTTTATATTACAATGAAAATTTCTGATCAGTCGTTTAAAAACATGTTTTCTAATAAAATATCGAATCAGAATGAGCATAGATAACATGATAACATGAGAATGAGTCATCTAGTTTTTTTTCAGTCCTGAAGTTGGTGCATCGTACCTTTGTTTTGATTGAAAAAGCGGTAACTACGAAATTTACATTGTTGTGATTGACAAGATCATTATTATTCTATCTATTTTGTTGGTTTTATGACAATATTATAATACATATTCACATTATCGGAAAGCGATTAGGATAATGCATCAGTTCCATCGAAAGTTGAATAAATATACTGGCATTTATAGGTGTTCTGATAATATCAACAATTTCAAAATTAGGTAAGCAACCAAATTATCAATTCCATACGTTTAATTTGAAGGTAATAATGTAGTTTATTCACGAATTAACTCATTCCTATTCTAAGAAAAGTATTACGGGTCATCAAAGTTGCTGGAAAAATAGAAAACTTGTTTGTTATTATTAAGTTCGTTCGGTTCATATCTAAGAGATGGCGCTACCGTGACAAAATTAAAATTCAATTTTCTTGCGGTTTCCAATTTTTGTATTTTTCAAATGATAAAATAATGGTTTTACATGAACTGAAATAATGGAATTCATGTATGTTCCAAACCTCTGTTGTAAAAACGTTGAGAGAAGAGCACAAATTACCGTTTTCCTCCAAATTTTCTAATCATAACAAATTATGGCCGCAAAACATCTATTTACCTCTTTTACATTGCAGAGTCAAGATTAAAGAAATACCAGACGTAACACTGGCAACTGAGTCTGACTTGAAAGAAAATTGGGAAATAAAGGAATTCAAATGGCAGCAGAAAGTTTTCAACAACTTTGAAAGGCAGTTTTATTCAGATGATAAAAATTGTTTAACCGATGTAGAAAAACAGTACAATTCAATACTGAAGAATTCAGTTACTTCCCCTGATGATAAAATCTTGTTCAGCTATGTTGATAACGACGATTTCAAATATATCACAGAGGTAAGCTTCAATTTCTCAAAGGCAGCATTCAATTTTAGGTTTTTGTGTTGCAAGTACAGTGGAACTTCCCTATAACGAGCGTCTGTATAACGATTTTTTCTGTATAATAAATTTCGTTGAAGACATTGCACTTTGAATCCAAATTCCATGTTGAAAACACCCTCTAAAACGAAGTAAATTCTCTCTATAACGAAATATTCAAAGAACATCTCTCTTTGAATGGGTATTCGTAGGAAGGTATAAGGACAAGATTTTTCCAAAAATTTTCCGGACGTACGTAATAAATACCGACTTTAAACTAAATCATTACGGCGGGCAGAGAGATCCTTCTGAAACAGTTTTAAATACACCCCTGGCTGTTTTTTTCAATCAAACCATTACGCTCGTATGAAAATTGTGCGAAAATTTCTAAAAAGATGTGCTTAAGTTCGAATGATAAACTTAAATTTATCAGTGAAGTCGACCGCGTCATTGCCAACTAATGAAACAAATTTTCTGTATAACGAAATTTCTTTGTAACGAATGTTTTTTTGCTGATTTTGCGCTTTCGTGATAAGGAAGTTCCACTGTATTCAAAATTATATGACCTAAAAATGTTCATATTATTCAATGTCCTTTTTTTAGGATGCGGCTTTAATGAAAGAAAACTTAGATGTGAATAAAGAGTCGGGTGATAATGTTCTCGAAGAGGTTGTACGTGTTGAACCCGATTTTAATTATGAGTCATACTTGCAGAAAAGTATGGAGAATGTTGGAATATCTGATGATACTGTGAGCATGTATATTATGGCAGATATGGGGTAAGTAGCGTGAAAGCCTACTATGTTAGCTTCAAACTTTTTTAATTCATCACATTCACAGTATATATCTTATAAGTACATATACTCCGTTCACATATTATTGAGCGCAAAGTAGGCGTTTGTTTATTTATCTGAAGTTGGCAGTATTTGCTGTCATAACGTAAAATAAAGTCAACGTTGCCGAATGTACCCAGCCTCGTCTGACGAGCCTGCGAGTTATCAGAGAACTCTATGCAATATTGACAACATTGCGTATAAATCTGACAAGAAAACAAACATTATAACCTTAAATTTTAATATACACAGTGGAATATGCCTAATTGTCATGGCCAATCGAAGGCTCAAACTTTCGTGAACGGACTGTATGGGTTGCATATCATAGACAATAAACACAAATGACAGAGGTCCTAGAACATACCAAACTTTACATTAAAGATAGCTGTTTTGTTATCTATGTTCACAGATCAATGTTGCCAATATGATTAATACCATTTCCTGAGAAAATAATAAAGTACATAATTTCTGTAAGTTACATAATTAGAAAGTAACTGCTGTTCGACAGGACCCTCATGAAAATTGATAAAATAAAATAAAGCTCAGTACTGCACAATCGATAATTTTTGATGATCAAGCAAATAAATTAATCATTAAAATTGCTCAAAATGGCCGACTCTGTTTTGTAGATAGGCAGTGGCCCTCATGGCGACCTGTAGCAACAAAAAAAAGTTAGGGGCGTTCGCTTATTAGATTAGTAGTCATGTTCGAACAGCAATAACTCTCAAATTATGTAACTTACAGAAATGATGTAGGTGTAGTTTTGTAGCTAATATCCTTGCTTGTTAAATCATTGAAAAAAATTAAACTTCAATGTGCTAATTCTTGTACTATTGCGGATTTACTAGGAAAATTTTTCACTGAAATTTTTTATGGCATTTTCAAGTTAAATGTTTTCATATTGTTCTACTTTAATGAAAGGTTGTAGTATCATCTTTCAAAAAACATTTTTTTCACATCTGTAGGACCTTTATATCCAAAGAAATCGATATTATTTGGAAGGGTCAACGAAAATAAAAAAGTAAATTTAAAATGGGGGCTACTTCAAAACTAAGGGGGTAAACTTCCCAATGTGGGTGTTTTTGTCGATAAAATTAGGTATATATTTGATGCCCTTAAATTATCGCTAAGTCATGACCAAACACACTGTATACTCAATACTTGTAATTTCAGGGAATACTTCCAAGAAAATTGGATAAAGTACGAACATGTCATATGCGCTCTCAAATACAATAAGGAGAGCAATGTCCTAAGTGTACATCCGGATTTTTCAAAAAACACACCGTATCATCTCCGAGTAGACAGGGAGACATCAAAGAACTACTATTTCTTTATCGAAAACGTACCTGGAGATGTTCCTGAAGACTTATCACAAATAGAGGACCAAATTTTCAAAAAGGTTAGTCAATATCTGCATCTTGCATGGACTATAAATATAAATATATACTCTGTTCACATATTATTGAGCGCAAAGTAAGCGTTTGTTTATTTTTCCGAGATTGGCAGTATTTGCTGTCATAAGTTCGATGAATAAAGTCAACATTGCCGAATGTACTTCGTCCGACAAGCTTGCTAGGTATCTGAGAACTCTATGCAATACTGACAACATTCGTATCAATCTGACAAGAAAATAAACAACATAATCTAAAATTTCAATATACCCAGGGGAAAATGCCAAATTTCCATGGCCAACCGACAGCTCAAAGTTTCGTGAACGGACTATACCTTTCCTAGTTTTCTATTTGCCAGAATAATTTCCGAAATCACTACAGTTGGAAGTGAAGTGATTTTGACAACATAATTTTCGCATGACAATGAACGAAACGAAAAGGTTTGAAATCAGAATACCAAATGAAGAATATCGACGATAGTTGGCCAGTTGGGGAGCAAATTCTAAAAGTATTATGAGTTACTAGCGACCCGCCCCGGCTTCGCACGGTACGACATCACATTATCCAAAATCCATCCAAATTACAACAACTAGAACGCGCATCAACTGATTTTGCATCAGTTTGGAAGTGAGATGCAGCGTCAAATAGAAAGGGCCTAATGTAAAAAATGAAAATCCAATATGGCCGCGGATGGCATAATTTATTGTTAATTTTTTGGGGTTTTTGGTGAATTAATGTAAAATTATTCAATGTTGTTTTGAATGGAGTGGACTAATTACTTCGATTTGAACTTTTACCATGTGTAAGAGAAAGGAACTGAAGAACAGCATTTTCAGATCGCCGATTATAGGAAGTCGTTGAGGAATTTTCCCCTTAGAACCGAATTCGAGCTTCCGGCAAAAAACAAACTTGAAGTGCACATTTTCTTCGAGATAACATCGGGAAGAGGCTTCGAATATAACGACATCTATGTCAGGTATTTCGTCGAGTTGCCGGAAAAATGGTCTTGTAGCAGTCCCGAATTGCTCGAAGGTTCGACTCAAACATGTCGTGCGATGGGGGAGGAAAAAGATCTTATTTTCGGGCACGTTTTCGACATCGTCCTGGATTACGATATACAGGATTTTTCAGGAGTTGGTAAATATTATGTTTTTGTCTCATGAGTTTTTGTTTATGATGCAGTTAATGCAATTCTACTAGATATATCCACTACTTTTTTTAAAATTCGTCTGTGGACCTTGGTACATTGTTTTACAAAACTTTTGTGAGTTAAAATGAGGGTGATTGTTAAGAAAACGGAGAAAAAATATTGTCCTCGCCAATTATTGGTCCTAGATCATGAAACTGTTGTTAAAAACAACTTTTTTCCTCTACACCTTTTCCAATTATAAAGGGTTTTCCAATAGGAGGTGTTTTTTGAATAGCTCGCTATTTCGGTAGATGTCACGTTTGAAGCCGTCATTTTTGAAATTTGATAAAAAGAAACAACGCCATCAATAAAAATGGAACGATACACGCTTCAAGAACGAATTGAAATTATTAATATTCACTATAAAAATGGTGAAAATTTGGCAGAGACGGTTCGTAAAACTTGAACATTTTTGAGTCATCGTGAAACACCTTGTCGGACCGCAATGAAGAAATTGGTGGAAAAATTCGAGCTGTTCGGACAAGTTAGTGATGTGTTGAATAAAACCCGTGCACGTCGCCCAAGAACAGCTGAGAATATTGCTGCTGTTGCCGAAAGTGTTTGAAGAAAACCCAGGTTTGTCCATTCCTCGTCGTTCTTTGGAATTAGGCATTACACAAACGTCATTACATTACTGGACAACGTTTACATTCAACAAGACGGCGCTGCGTTCCACACGAACCATTGATCTTTTGCGGGAAAAGTTTCCGGACTGTGGTATCTCTCGAAGAAGTGATCACAATTGGCCACCGAGATCTTTTGATTCAACACCTCTGGGTCACGTGAAAGAGAAGGTCTACGCCAATAGCCCAGCGTCGATTCAAGACCTCAAAGATGGAAATCGTGAGGCTATCGAGGACATAGATCAGCCACTTTGCGATTCGGTTATGAAAAATTTCATTAAAAGAATATGGTCCTGTAAGCGTGGTCGTGGTGGTTATTTGCCTGATGTTATTTTCCACTATTAGCGGCATAGCTTCTTTTTTATAATGAAATAAACGTCTGATCATTTATATTGAAAAATGGCATTTTTCTATGAATATCAAAATAACACCCTCTTATTGGAGAACCCTTCAATTCAGAAAGCTTAAAATGTAATTCAGAAAAGCAAATTTAATATCAGAAGATGGAAATTCTGATTTAGAATAGGGAATTTGAATTTCAGAACAACTACTTTATTTTGAGAAACGGTAATTTGAATTTCAGAAAAGTAATATGTAATTCAGAAATAGGAATTTGTAATTCGGGAAAAGAAAATTGTAGGGGAAGTGTGCCCATGTTGGCATCCTTAACGAATTATTTACATATTTCATCAAAGAAATATTTTTGTATGTCATCGAATGGACAGATTTACTGCTACTCCTATGTAGTATGCATTCTTATACATAGTTTCTATATAGATTTTTAACAATTTGAATTATAGCACTTTTTAAAATTTGGCCTCGGGTGCCATCATAAGATCACGTATGTCCTTTGATGGCATATAACTTAAAATAGCAGTTCTATTCCATGAAAATGGAAATATAAGTGTAAATAAACTGAATTACATTCTTTGGCATCGTCAAAATACAAAAATATAATTTTTATACGCACAATTCACATACGAATATGATTTGCACTAGCACACTCGGCATGGCACCAGCTGGCGCATTTCTGGCAACGCAACCAATTCTCCCTTGGTCGAGACATGGACAACAGCTTATAACAATGAAAACAAGCGGCATCTGAATCATCGTCATAATGTCTTTCTTCATTTTCCTTATTTTTCTTCTACGAACTTAATCTGTCTTTTGACCTTTCTAGCTAGCTTCTTTCTCTCTTTCTTTGTCTTCTCCTCTTCTTCCAACTTCTTTTCTTTTGTAAGGGGTTGTATTGAGGATTCCAACTTTTCCTCGTTTTCTTTCTCTGTTCACTGTTGATTCTGCAACGGCTGTTGGCAGTGGTGAGAGTTTTTGTATGATTTTCAATGATCTCGATACTTCACTTGAAACCATTTTCATTATTTTCGGATACCTCTAATATTTCTTGCGAAGTACCAGGCTTTGGAGGAATCGTCTCTTGGTCTTGATTCTTTTTCCAATGATGGCACCCTATGCTATCATAGGAACACTCTGGCTATGCCATCATACGCATAAGTAACATATATTTTTCAACAAAGCGAAAAAGATACTAAAAAGACGAAAAAACCTGAAACTTTTACACTTAAAGCATTGTTATACAGTGATTAAAGGAAAGTATAATCATTTTTTACACAGATTTTTTGAATATTCAAATAAAACGAAAAAGAATGAAATAACTATTATACATCAACACTTACCGAAATGATTGAACTCTCATAACAGTCCTAATTGCCATGTATTCAAGGTGTAATTACGTATATCAAGCGTAAATGCTATTTGGCGTACAAAATCAGTAAATATAAGTTTGTTCAGTTGATGTTAACAGACTTCTTTCAAGTGTGCCATCATAAGCAGGATGCCATCATAGGCATACTTCCCCTAATTCAAAAATAGGATTCATAGATTTGTCCCCTGCTTACTACCTTTATAATATATTTCCTGAAATTGAATTGATCAGTTCTAAATTACAATTCTCTGATATTCAATTTGCTGTTTCTGAATTAGATTTAGATAAAACTTTGTTTCTCTGAATTCCAAAACTTCCTGATCTGAATTTCAATTTCGTTCTTCTGAAATCAAATATACTATTCTGAATTTCAATTTCTGCTTTCTGAATAACATATTACTATTCTGAAATACAAGTTCTCTTTTCTGAGAACTTGAATAACAGCTGTAAAAGGTATAGTTTTTCAGATCATCATCCTAAATAACAGCTCTTTAACTTCACCAATTATTATGACAAAGAAGAATGTGTCAAACTTATAAGACGGATTTTATGAAAATAAATAGAATATTAGAATACCCCTTCGTACTATCCTTAAGATATCATAAAACGTTTTTTTGTAGGTTTTCCAGAATACCCCTTCATATACTTCGAAATTATATCTAGGGGTACATGGGATCGCTACAGGTGTGAAGGTCTCACATATCACTGCTTACCAATAGCCAAAGCTGGAACTTACAAATATACTTTACCGTGTTTTCGACTTTCTGATGGGGTGAGAGGTGAATTGAGACGTTTTTTTATTGGAGACTGCTCAAACTACAACGACATCAGTTGGATCGGTCTTCCGAAATCTATCGAGGTAAGGTCTGGCAGAAATTACAAACGTAAATTTTCTTCTGGAGTGGCGTTGATGGCATTTTTCATGTTTTCCATATTCCATTCTTTTAAAACACAGTCCTTTTTGATGCATTTCAAATAAAAAAAAATAGAAATTAACACAGAGTTACAAAATTTGGGTATCCAATTATGAGCTACCTTCCCTATCCAACTTTCATGTTTTAGGTGCTGTGGTTAATTTAGAATAGATTCTTGGCATAAATGTTTCAATCAAATGGTTGAGCTCATTGAAGAAAAATTTAACGTGTGCTATGCCAAATTTCAATATTTCATATTCACTACTTATCTATTTTTCATAGTTTATAGTTGGAGCAATAAAACACTAGGTACCACGTGCAAACGTTAAATTTTAAATTGCTATAGTGATGACAAATTGGACTACATATGGTTCACGAAAGTTTGAGCGCATAGTATGCGTTTGTTTATTTATCTGAAGGTGGCAGTATTTGCTGTCATGACGTAAAATAGTCAACGTTGCTGAATGTACCCGGCTTCGTCCGACGAGCTTGCGAGTTATCAAAGAACTCTATAGGCGTTTTCGGAAACTTACTCAGGCTTACTAACTCGATCCATCGAGTCACGTGACGGATCTACTCGGGTCTCGGACCCGGGTTCAGTGTTTACGAACACATCAGGTTTAGGATTTGAAGTGACAGTCGTATCAATAACATAACCAAACAAATTAATGAATTTATTTTTTCGATCCCAGTCGGATAGTCTCTAGATATGCTTGCATTTATGAGTTTCTGTTGATATTTCTTATAATTTCTCGTGTGCCCTTCCATGTTTAATTATATTTTTGACTACCTATGCTTGAGAAGTAGAGAATTTATTTTTTCAGTTCCAATTTATTCACTTATTTCCTTTAGCTTTGCAGGATTTATTGGTTTCTGTAAAATATTTCTTATAATTTCTGGTGTGCCCTCACTTGTTCAATGTTATCTTCGAGTACCTACCTATATTAAAGAAGTAAATAAGGCTTCAGCTTTTACGCAGAAAGATCTGCATACAAAGTTATGAAAAAAGTTGATGCACATTATTTTCTCGGCTCAAGGAACCACTCATTTTACAATGAGCCAAATTCTCTTCTCTTTCCATAATTTTTGGGAATAGAATATATGAAATTATTTAGAAAGTGTAATATATGATATGCGCATGATTAAAATATCGACTAGTTATTAGGTTCAAACATATGTATATTCATATAGTCTTGAGATGGTATTCGAAATTAAATGTATTCGGGAGCAATAAGAATTAAAAACGAATTAATTTGGATAATTAAATCTGTACATAAGTTCATGTTGTTTTACTATGGACATGACAATAATCTGGCGACGAGGATTATGGTAAAATTAGTTGGATTGCTTATTTCGGCTTATGAATATTTGAAAGAGTATGTCGAACGCAGATGGTGCTGCAAGTTACAGAGGAAAAAGTCCATTCAGTGAAGTGAGAGTGAGTTGGGTGTACGAGCTTAATAAACAAGAATTAATTGAAAAACTAAAAACGTATAACGTCACTGTGAGTGAAACTGATAGTGTTGATAACTTACGAAAAACGCTAGTCAAAAAACTTCGTGGAAAAACGAAACTTTCACAAAGAAAGAACGATATCGGTACGACATGTCTGACTTCAATAAAGTAAGTTTTACCCTAAACAAAGATAATTGGGAAGTTTTTGTCGAAAGACTAGAATTAGTTTTCGAGTGTCAGTGTATTCCGCCGGAAAGACAAAGTGCAGAACTATTAACAAGAGTTTGTCAAGAGACTTTCATGTTGTTTCGCAATTTAACGTCACCAAAAAAGGCCAAAGATCTTTCCTACTCTGAATTAATTAATATCATGAACTCTCATCTTCATCCAAAGCATTCAGAAATTTCCGAAAGGAATAAATTCTACGCTACGAAACAATTACCTTCGGAATCGATACACGCATTCCTTACAAAATTGAAAGAAAGATCTTTTTATTGTAATTTCAAGGACCTTGATATTGCTCTTCGTGATCAATTTGTATTTGGACTTATAAATCACGAAACAAAAGTGGAATTATTTCGTCAAGAAAATTTAACATTTCAAAGTGCGGTGAAGATAGCGGAGGATCGAGAAGCAGCTATAAAAAATTCCTTATCAATGAAGCCCGCAGATGCTGTGTCTGAAGATACAATTTTTTACATGAATAATAATAGTAAGGCTGGTTCAAAATATTCCAATCATCAACAATACAGAGGAAGGGGAAGCGGAAAAGCAGAAGGAAAATTCAAATATTCGCAACCAAACTACGCAGCCGCGGCTTCCACTTCCAGAGACCAGAGCCAGAAACTCATCAGCGACAATAGACAAAGACAACACGATAACAAGAGCAGTAACTACGGACGAGAAGACAGAAACGGAAGACGAAGGTCGAATGTGTCAAACACTCAGGTACATATAACCTCAAAAACGCGTAATAATAATAAATGTTTTTGTTGTGGTGGATTTAATCATTTCGCAAGAGACTGTAAATTTAGGTGGAAAACTTGTAATTATTGTAGTGTAAAAGGTCATATTGATAGAGCATGTCTGAAAAAACAAAACGGAATTAATTTAGTCAATGACAACTTATTAGAAAATGAAGATTTGGATAGTTCTGATTTAGATTTTTATTATATGCAGCAAAACGATTTTACTGAATTTCAGGTAAACAATATTGTGGTAGAACCTCACAGTTTGAAATTAATTATTGATAATAATCAGGTAGAATTGGAAGTTGATACAGGTTCACATGTAACTGTGTTTTCAGAAAAAACTGTAGCTAATTATTTTGCAGCTAAGAAAGTCCACAAGGCAGATATTTCATTGTCCAGCTATGACAGAACAAAGTTAAATGTAATGGGTATGTTGACCGATCTTAAGGTGCATTTCGAAGGGGTTGAAGCAAAATTGAATGCTTATGTTTTGGCAGGTAATGGAAAAATTTAATAGGAAGGCAATGGCTTCAAGCCTTGGGTATGTGGCCGATAACTTTTAAACCTCAGTTTGCGTTGAATTGCTTGATGGATCATAACAGTATTATTTCACATTTTAAATCAAAATATCCCCAATTGTTCGACAACAGTCCAGGTAAATATAAAGGTAAATCTATTAAACTAACTTTCAAAAAAGATTATCAACCAATTCAATGTAAACCTTATCATGTCCCTTTCGCTTTAAAAGACAAAGTAGATGCTGAGATCAATCGCTTAGTAAGAATAGGTAATTTGGAACAAGTTGAGGTGAGTGAATGGGCTACTCCAGTAGTTCCTGTGGTGAAAGGAGAAGGAGTTCGTTTATGCGGAAATTTTAAATTAACAGTGAATCCTCAAATAATTGTTAAAAGATATCCATTACCCTTAAAAGAAAAAGTGTTTCAGACGTTACAGGTTGGAAACAAATGGTCCCAAATTGATTTAAAACATGCATTTATGCAATTTGAAGTTGCTGAAGATTGTAGAGATCCATTGACAATAATCACACAAAAAGGTTTATTCAGGTACAAAAAATTGCCAGAGGGTTTAGCCTCTAGCCCAGCAGAATGTCAAGATATTGTTACTGATATTTTGAAAGGTATTCCGAATATTGAAATTTACATAGAAAATGTGAATTTTTCAGGTCTGAAATAGAGATATTAGGATTCAAATTGGACAAAAAAGGTATATCACCATCTCCTAGTAGAATTCATTCAATTGTGAATATGCCTTCTCCAAAAACTAAAAAAGAACTTCAAGCATTTTTAGGGTTAGTAAATTTTTACGAGTCATTTTTGTATAAGCGAGCTGATGAACTAAAGGTGTTGTACGATGTTTTGAAAGCAAGCAAATTTTATTGGAATTCTAATTGTGATGAAGCAGTAAATTGGGTAAAGAAAGAATTAGCATTGTATAAAGTTTTGGTTCCATATCAGCAAGATATTACTTTAGTATTGGCTACAGACGCGAGTTATTCAGGGTTGTCAGCTATTTTGTCTCACAGATTTTCAGACGGTACAGAGAGACCAATTGCTTTTGCTTCTAAATTAATACCTCATAATGAATTGCATAGGTCTATTCTAGATAAAGAGGCAGCAGCTATAATTTTCGGGTTTAGAAAATTTTATCATTATATTGTTGGTAATGAAATTATTCTTAAAACTGATAATCAACCTTTGAAGTATATATTTGGCAATTCGAAAAAATTGAATGTTACAGTTCAGAATAGGTTATTAAGATGGATATATTTTTATCGGGTTTCAAATACAAAATTGAATTGATTTCATCATCTAAAAACGGTAATTGTGATGCACTTTCCAGGTTAGCAGTACGGGATAAGATGGCTGTGTTTGATTCTGAATTAAATGTTTTGAACTTTATTGGAAATGAAAGTAATTTGATTGATCTAAATTTGATTAAGCAAGAAACAAAAAAAGATAAGGTTTTATGTGATGTAAAAAGAAAATTAATGTTTGGATGGGTAGAAAATTCGAATGATATTTCTTTGGAAGAGAAAATGTATTTTGATGAGAAAACAGAATTAAGTATTGAGAATGAATGTCTTGTTCGAGGTTCTAGATTGATAATACCAAAAGTATTACGAAAAACTTTATTGAAATCACTTCACCAGTCTCATTTTGGTATTGTTAGAATGAAACAAGTAGCTCGTTCGTTTTTTTGGTGGCCGGGTTTGGACGATGATATAGAAAAATTAGCAAATAGTTGTGAGTTATGTGTGAAAAATAGAAAACAAAATAACAAAATTAGTATTTTTCAATGGCCATTTCCATCTAACCCATGGTCCAGGTTACACACTGATTTTTTAGGACCTATTCAAGGAAATATGTTTTTAGTCATAGTTGATGCACATAGTAAATGGCCTGAAGCTATAAATATGAAAAATAACACCTCAGCTAGTAAATTGATTGAAGTTTTTGATTCTATTTTTTCGAGGTTTGGATTATGTGATCATTTAGTATCAGACAATGGTCCACAATTTGCAAGTGAAGAGTTTAATGAATTTTTGAAATCGTTAGGTATACGGCACACATATTCTCCACCCTATCACCCAGCAACTAATGGAGCAGCAGAAAATTTTGTGGGTACATTTAAAAATAAGGTTTTGAAAATTACAGGAGAGGGTAAGTCATTAAATTTCGCAGTGAATTCATTTTTGTTTGATTATCGTACAACGGGAAAGTCACCATCAGATATTATTTTCAAAAGAGAGATTAGGTTTCATCTTTTGAGAGAAAATTTGGTCAGTGAAACATCTTTTTTCAAAATGTCAGATAGAAGTAAAATAAGTAAAATTGATTTCAAGTTGGGAGACGTGGTTTTAGTAGATGTTTACAATAATAATAAGAGGTACCGAGTTCAAGCAAAAATCGTTGAAAAATTATCACCAGTTACATTTAACTTGTTGTGTGATGGAGGACGAATTATAAAAAGACATGTTAATCAAATGTTGAAATTTTTAAATAATGACAATGATAAAAATAAAGATTTGAAAGATGATATAAGTATAAGGAGATCTGAACGTTTGAAAAATTTAAATAAATGTAATTAAGATCCAGAATTTCTGTTTATATGTATATTGTAATTAATTCTATATTGCATTATAATTGTATAGTAATGATTGATTATATATTGTATAATAAAAATAATTCTATTAATTAATTAATTCTTTTATGTTACATAATATGTAATAAAATTTATGATTGTAAATTATTATATAGAAATCATATTGTTAAATTTATTTTGATCGTGTGATATTTTTGGGAAAAATAACAGAAAAACAAAAAATGTAAAAAATTTGAAAAATTTAAATATTTGAATTCTTAGATTAGGATATTATTGTAATTTTTGATTGAATCAAATTGTACTTATTTAAATGGGGGAGATTGTAATATATGATATGCGCATGATTAAAATATCGACTAGTTATTAGGTTCAAACATATGTATATTCATATAGTCTTGAGATGGTATTCGAAATTAAATGTATTCGGGAGCAATAAGAATTAAAAACGAATTAATTTGGATAATTAAATCTGTACATAAGTTCATGTTGTTTTACTATGGACATGACAGAAAGGAGTAGAAGACTTATTCCCGCTTTTTCAAATACAAAATTGAACTGCAGTGCGCATGCGGTGCCTCCAGAACCCTACTCTCGAGTAGGGTTACGATAATCAACCTGGGTCAGTGATCGAGTTAATAACCCCGTATTTTCCGAACACGAGTTGGATGTTCGGGGTAGGTAAACGAACGCCAAGGTTAGGGATCGAGTTAACCCGAGTAAGTATCCGAAAACGCCTTATGACAACGTTGGGTATCAATCTGACAAGAAAATAGTCTACATAACCTAAAATTTTAGTATACACAGTGGAATATGCCAAAATGTCATGGCCAACCGACGGCTCAGACTTTCGTGAACGGACTCTTGTTTGCAGTGGATGAATTTAGATCTAAAACAAATAGTTTTCCGCATTCAATGCCAGAAAACTTCACTTCCCTTTCTATTCAATAAATCAATTTTTAATCGAAAGTTTTAAACTCAATAAGAATATGCTGAAAATATGTCATGAAGATTTCAATGAATGTTTTATTCATATGTTTTCACCAATGACCTTTTGAAGTGGGTTTTATGCCAGTGGTGAAAACATAAGAATAAAAAATGTATTGAAATCCCCACATACCTTCGTGCCATCTAATATTTTCACGATATGCTAATAGAGTTGTTGAACTATCGTATTAAAATTGATTTTCCGCCGACCTCGAAATAAAAGGCGATTTTAATGCTCAATTTTTTTGCTATTTTAATGTGCAATCCTCAAGGAAACCGTACACAAAGTATTCAGAAGCACTACGAGAAATGTCAAAACTCTACCGGAACAGAGAAACATAGTAATTCCATGATGTCGAATGTATAGTCCGTTCACGAAAGTTTGAGCGCATAGTAGGCGTTTGTTCATTTATCTGAAGTTGGTAGTATTTGGTGTCTTAACGATGAACAAAGTCAACGTTGCCAAATGTAACCGGCCTCGTCCGACGAGCTTGCGAGTTATTAGAGAACTCTATGCAATATTGACAACATTGCGTATCAATCTGACAAGAAAACAAACAACATAACCTAAAATTTTAATATACACAGTGGAATATGCCAAATTTCCATGGCTAACCGACGGCTCAAACTTTCGTGACCGGACTATAAATCTTGTGCAGACTCAGAATGTATTTCAATCAAGGATTTATAGACAATTAATGTTGATATCGTCAGAAAAGTCTTGTAATCAACTCGGTTATTAATCGAGCGACTAATGGTCTCGAACTATTAACGCGTGAGCGGAGCTAAGTTAAAATATCTCGACCATTAGTCGATCTTTTTAATAACCTAGTTGATTAAATAGGTAACTATTATTATATAGAAAAGGAAGTGATTTTTCGGTGTTTTTTGAGCAGTTGGCCACTCTTGGCAGTCTTATAGCATTCCTCTATTAATTTCGCAGTGTTATCATTTTAGGGAACAACATTCAACAAATACGGTGTCCACACAGTATCTACTGGCAGCCTTGATATCAGGATGAATATAATCCACCAATCGCAAGCATTCTTGACAAAATACAACGAAACAGACATAATGAAGAGTAAGGAAAAATTCATATTCGAAAAGTTGAACTCCTCGTCATTAGTAAAAAGCGTGGAACAGGTCTTGGCAGCTTTCAGAAAAGCAAGAAAGAATATGATCGAAGCAAGAAAGATGTGAGGTGGATAAAAGCGAGACAGAATATACCAGGAGAGATGATTAAAACAGGTTATTGTCCATTTTTAATAATTCCCGATCAATAAATGACGTTGATTGAACTGTGTCCTTTAGTTTCAATGACTAATGAATTCTTCAGCTGGACGAAAATAGCAATGATTCATATTTGAATAGATTCGTTTCGTTCCGTTATCCGAAGCGCAAAAATTTCAATGTTACCAACTGAGGATAGTAAGTGAGGTATGGCGGATTTATCTGAATCGTTCTATTTATGTTTTTGTTTTGATATCGCGTAGAAGAATGAGGATACAATCATGAGATTAATGACACTACGATTACGAGGGGGCTATTAGGGAAGACTGGCAACGTCGCAGGGAATTTGTCGAGGTTCTACAAGATCGATAGTTGGAATGTCGGGTAATGTTAAGAGCGGACTTTGTCGGGTATCATCGGCTATTGTCGGGAAAAACGAAAACTGCGTTTGTTTCTTGAGATTAAGGAGTTTTTATATCACCTATAGTCCATTCACGAAAGATTGAGCGGTCGGTTGGTCATGGAAATTTGGCATATTCCACTGTATATATTAAAATTTTAGGTTATGTTGTTTATTTTCTTGTCAGATGTTGTCAATATTACATAGAGTTCTCTGATAACTCGCAAGCTTGTCGGACGAGACCGGGTACATTCGGCAACGTTGACTTCACTTTATGTTATGACAGCAAATACTGCCAACTTCAGATAAATAAACAAACGCCTATATAGAGTCCGTTCACGAAAGGTTGAACGCATAGTAGGCGTTTCTTTATTTATCTGAAGTTGGCAGTATTTACTGTCATAAAGTAAAATAAAGTCAACGTTGCCGAATGTACTCGGCCTCGTCCGACGAGCTTACGAATTATCAGAGAACTCTATGCAATATTGACAACATTGCGTATCAATCTGACCAGAAAATAAAGAACATAACCTAAAATTTTAATATACACAGTGGAATATGCCAAATTTCCATGGCCAACCGACGGCTCAACCTTTCGTGAACGGAGTATATATGATAGGGCAGTTCAACGATCTGTCTATCTGTCATGATTAGCTTTTCAACATGGCTGCTGGTTAAGAGTAAACAAACTGATTTCATTCTTGAATTTGGAAGTAATTTATCATTTCATTCGTTATATTTTCACTATTTTCGATTCAAGTATGCCTTTGTATTGTTGCTTGATCAATTGAGGAGATAGTAGACCATAAAAAAAACGTGACTGATTGTTTATGGTAACTCCCAGCAGCCATCTCGAAAAATGGCTATGTTTTGCTGGGCTATCGTTTATTGGTATAATAATGAATAATAAGATGTTTTGATTTACATATTTCCACAATCATAGTTTTGACAATCTATCGAAAAGTATGATTGTTGTTTTATTAGTGACATTAATCTGTGAAATGTTTTTTTATTGGTGAACATTAATTACATTGGTAACCAATATTTTTAATTTTTGTTTGAATGAGGTGTAGATGAAGGAACAATAGAACATTATGTTATTGGTTGTTCTACTTTTCAATTTAAAGATAATTTTCAGGGTATTCATTCAATGCCAAATTCTTTATTGAGATGGATACGTAAATTCAAAATTATTTAATGAATATTATGGTTTTAATTGTCCCCTACTATTTTTTTAATTTTCATTTCCAGATGATTTCGCAAGATATTTTGTTGACGTACTTGCTAGAAAAGAAGTATGAATATTTGTGTGAGTTATGAAGAAGCCCTTCAATGTGAATATATCAGTTTATTCTTCGAATCCTGCGTAGAGATGGGTGGTGTCGAATCTACATTTTTTCCTGCAAATACTGAAAAATGCAAAAGCTTTGATGTTTGATATAAAAAAGGTAAGATTTTTACACTAAAGAATATAGATGAATATTTAAAATCAATTTTCGCGTCGGTATGTTTGTTTGACATTCGGAAATTATTCGTTTTATATTTTTAAATTTAATATTTGGTCTCTTGAATTCATTCCAATAATGGCGTTTTCGGATCTTCAGAACTTCAAGTCGTCGAAAGAAAGTTTGAAATTCAAGGGAGGTAATAAGTGAATTTAATTAATCAATTAAATAAAATAAAATAAGGAAGTCGATTAGTAATTTTCGGATCTTCAGCTCTTACCAAAACGGTTTTATCTGGTGCGAAATTCGATATTTCAGATAATTAGAAAGATTCAAGCTACACCTGAGTAAACTTAAATTGACACGCAGTATATAGCATGCCAGAAAAAAAACTGAACTTGTCCATAATTCTTCAATGGGCAATCGTTGAGAAAAATCCTCGCACTTTTCAATCTTTAATTTGAATAGCAATTTATTCTATTCTTTTTCGAATTCGATAGTAGAATTTGTTATGCCGTTTCTTATTGAAAGATTAGGAAATGATTTACCCTTTTTGATCGGAAATAACTGTAATCAGACCATTATTTTTCAACTAAATACAGTGAAACTTCCCTATAACGAACGTCTGTATAACGAATTTTGTACAAGACATTGCACCTTGAATTAAAATTCCATGTTAAAAACACACTCTGAAACGAACTAAATTCTCTCTATAACGAGATATTCAAAGAATATTACTCTTTGAATGGGTATTGGTAAGAAAGTATAAGGGTGGGTTTTTTCCGAAATTTTTCCTGGCGCACGTAATAAATCCCTACCTTAAACTATATCATTACGGCAGGCAGGGAGATCCTTCTGAAACAGTTTTAAATACACCCCCTGGCTGTTTGATTTCAATCTAACCATTATGCTAGTGTGAAAAGTTGTGCAAAAATGTCTAAAAGCAAGTGATTAAGTTTGAATGATAAACTTGAATTTATCAGTGGTGTCGACCGCTACATTGCCGACTATAGAAACAAATTTTATGTTAAACGCTTTTGTTATAGGAAGTTCCACTGTATTATTAACGGAAATCCACGAACCCATGGATTCATAATTTCATTTCTCCCATACTTTCTTGATTTTGAAATCTCTCACCCCCTGCGTCCCACACCCGTCGACTTTTTTTTTCAAATAGGAAAATATGCTGTATATATTTTCATATTAATCCTGTATCATCACATTATTTTCCATAGATAAATTAATATGGCCAACATTCTACAACTGAGAAATTGTCCTATAAAACATAACAGCTGCTCTAATCTTAACATGTCCTGCCGAACGACCTCGAACCCAGATACGTGCGACGTTGCCACACGTTTCGTCATTTTAAACAAGTCATCCAGCTTAACACGGTTTTATACGCCCGATTTGGCAACGTTCGCATTGCAACAATGTACGAGAAATTGTGTACCAGTGTGGTTTCTCGTTTATTTCTTCTTTTTTCGGGCTTCAAACGAATTACGAAAACGAACAACGGTAGAAAGAAACGAAGAACGCGAACTTGGGGTTTCTGCTTCATTGAATCAGTTTACGTAGATGTATACTGTATACTGTGCCTGAGAAACTTGTCGAGTTGGCAGGTAGAAATTTCGGGGTTCCTTTTATTGAGGATCCCTTTGTAGGGGGCAATTCTTGGAACTAGGACATTTTTTGCAATGTACCGGGTGTCCTAAATTCTCAGAAACCTTAGCTAGAACGAAATGTAGTAAAGAAAATTTAATTACTTCAATGAATTCTACTGAAAAAAGTGCATGTATAATGTTTTAGTTTCATGTTTATAACTTCAGTAATAAAGAAGTTTATCCACGACTATTGTAAAATCCGTCCATTGTACGTTTCTGCTCGGCCTTAATAATACCCATTAATCACAAGGGAATAATGAGATTATAATTCACTGCTGTCAGATGCTTCATAGATTTAGCTTTGATATAATATTCTTTAAATTGGCATTTCTTCAGTATTCTAAAGTACTCCAACTAACAAATATAGGTATACCTTGTCAATCGAGGGCCAAATCTACTTTCATTATATCAATTAAAGCATTTTTTATTACAAAATATACAATGACCAGTTCTCCAAAAATTTCTCATGTGTCAACTTGACTTTTTCCACGCTTGTCATAGAAGGGTCTTGTCGCGGTCGCCAAATGTTAAAATCTTCAAGAAATATATTCAGTAGTCGTGGAGTAAGTAAATTATGCTACTCGCGTATAATGGCTGTTATCCACTCGGTGATTTGGGCTACTCGCCTACGCCTACTCGTGGCCTAAACTTCACCTCGCGAATAATAGCTATCATTATACGCTCGTTTCATAATATACTATATGAGAACTTTTTATTTGACGCCATTTTCCAATTTTCTCAAATAGCTCGAAAACGGTTTGACTTAGAAAGTTGGCGTTTTCACCAAATTAATTCTCTTAAAAATCAAGCCTAAAAAAGTGCCACTCATTTTGTTCTAGCTCTTCGGTTTTCCAGGATATACTTATTGATTTTTGAGCGTTCGCATAAAAGTTGATTAATTGCATAAAAAGAGAAGTGATTTTCATTGTTCTTTCAGCAATTTACTGTTTAACATTCGTGTAGAAAACCAATTCTAATACTCTTTCGATAATAATTTCAACATTGCTTTGTATTTGTGATTCTTATCTCGATTGACATTATCAAAAATTAAATGGTAAACAATGAGTTGTGAGTTATTATCATTTAGCAGACTAATCTTTCTGCTTTTAACATTTGTATTCATTCTCAATCGTGTATAATCAGGTGAATTCTGTTGGTTATTTCTGAAGTGTCATTGATTTCATCGGAAAAGCTCGGAATTGAAGTAATTCCTTCCGGAAGTTATAGTATTTACGGCTGAATCGGTTTTAGTTTTGAATAGAAAAGTTGAATTCATGAATGGATAGCTCTATGAGAGTCAGACATGAAACAAATTCATTGGTGTAGGATCAGCTTCCAAAACATATTCGTAAAGATTTCATTACAATGTTGCCAGCAGTTTCGGCAAAATCCTAAGAAAAAATCCTCAACGCACTTCATCTTGAAAACGGATGGCGTTACGAAAATTTTTTACTAAACAATCCCCAATTATTTTCCAGTTTCTAGAGACGGCATCACTTTTTTTGAAACACCACGTATATCTTCCTACCTACAATTAGGAGAATTATCCGAAATTCTACCTGAAAGTCATAAAATGGCATATAATCCTACACGATTCTTCATTGGATGACTTTAGATTTATATCCGTACTTTAAATCTAGTCACCCATCATCAACTTTTATTTCGGCCATAAAATTCGAATTCAATAAATAATAATACATAATACTTTTTCACTTTGATTTTGCTTGTGCGTTTCTAACAATAATAGTAAAAATTTGGTATACAGGGTTTTCCTTTTAAGTTGGCCTATTAGACGTTTTTGGAGAACTGGTGGATATTTCGTTCTGAAAATGAGGGAACCCTTCGCCTAAAATATTTTCTAGTCGATAGTGTTGCCATGTCTATCTTAAACGCATATCTACTTTCTTATTTCAAATGGAACAACCTATAAATTTATTTATGTATCGATTCAATACCAAATTCGCAGTATAACCTAGTAAAAAGTTCTCTACCATGCACTGTTGCCAAGTTATTCACAAATTCTTCAAATTTTTGACATCTGCATTGCCAGTTTAGAAATGCAATATCTCGATTATTATCTATGCGAACGGAACCAAACTCAGCAGTCCATGCATTCATGTGGTACATTCAGTTTTCTGATACATAGTATGGTTCTTCGAAGATTTTGCTCCGAAAATGCGGAACTCAAAATTGAAATATTTCGAGATTTTCAAATGGTAACCCCATATTTATTTTACAGCATTCGATTCTAAATAATAGAAAATGAATGGCAGTCTCCTTTTACACTAATTATTTATTTTGGATAGTTTTCGAATGAGATGAATACCGAAATACCGAATTTCTTCAGTAAAAATACTGAAATTCTTCAGTATTTATAGTCATGATCTATGGACATAATGCTGTGTGATTATGAAGTGAATTATCGGAATGAATTCTATGGTTGAGGTCATGAACATTGGGGCAGGATTAGGATTACCGAAAGCTAAAACAGTTTTCGGAATTGCTTTCCAGTCATTCTTGCTTCATGTAAATAACGATTGTTCAAGGTCTTACAGGTCCTTTCAATTATTTTTTGGCATTCTCCGTAAATTTTGAAACAACCTGAATCGTGTTTGAGTAACATGGGTAACCCTTTTTCTATGACATCCATGATCGATTTTTTTAAGTAGGTTGTTCTGCGAATTTGGCATTGAATCGATACATAAATAAAAATATTTGTTGTTCCATTTGAAATAAGAAAGTAGATGTGCATTTGGGGCAAACGTTGCAACACTGTCGACTTGAAAATATTTTAGGCGAAGAGTTCCTTCACCCATAAGGCTAAACTTTCAGAACGAAATATTCACTAGTTCTGCAAAAACGTCTAATAGGCCAACGTAAAAGGAAAACCCTTTATATTTATTGTGACCTCGAGATGAAAGGTTACATTTTATTTATTTCGACTCAAAAGGTATTTCCAGAAATAAATATGTAATGGGCCCTCAGAAAATCACACATGTTCAACCCTATATTTTAACATACTGCAAATGGCGTTATATTCATCATCATCAGTGAATTCAAAACAAGTGACTGAAACTAAGTTCCTCTCAAAATTTCGCAGTTACAAATATTTGGGCGATATTATAGCATCCTTGTTCTCTGAAGCATTATACACCATTGAAATAAAATTTCTGAAATATACCACGACCCTCTCAGCCAGTAATAAAACTAAAACCTCTTAAATTCGCAGGTAATTGATAGATCTATAAATCAGTTACCCGGCACGCAAAATTTGAATCGATCCATGCGATTTCGAAAATTCAAATGAAATAATTAAACTCGGCAACACTACGAAACGAAAATAAATACCCGTAACACGAAATACCTCGTAATAAATCACAAAGTTCAAGACAAATAAAAATTTATCACGCGTAGTAAGACATACTTGACCTCCATTTCAGATAAGTTATTTTGAACGTCTCTTATCGTTCACTTTGGTAATTTTCGAGTGTATCAGTTTTCTTCTCGTAGCTGTTCCTTGAAACTCGTTAAAAAATCGCGCGAAATGGAAAAAAATCTATGGGTTCACCAGGGAATAATAAAAATGGTTTTCCGATAAGGACTCGACAATAAAAATATTCCTTGGGAAGCTCCTTTCTAAAAACAGGTTGAACACATGAGTTTATTGAATCAATTAGTGGATTAAAACCTCTTGGCAAAACCATCTGATGTTATGCGAACCATCTTCGACTTCGAATCAACTTTGAAACGGTTATACATAAAGGGCTTTCCAATAAGAGGTGTTATTTTTGTCATTCAAAGAAAAATGCCATTTTTAATATAAATGATTGGATGTTTATTTCATTATAAAGAAGAAGCTATGCCGTGCGGCGTTCCCACAAGGCGTTTTTCACGACAGTGAACCACGCTTTCGTGAAATACACTTCTGTGTGAACGCATTCCTCACGAAAGCAAGTTTAAAAACTATGCGTTCACACAGAAGTGTATTTCACGAAAGCGTGGTTCACTGTCGTGAATAACGCCTCGTGGGAACGCCGTTTAATGCGGCGTTCCCATGAGGCGTTAATCACGACAGTTAACCACGCTAGTCAACTTTCGTTCGTGACACTCACGAAAGTGTGAATGTATAAAAACGTTCACACGGTTGGTGGGTTCGTGGCGTTCACGCCTCGCGTTTCGACTTAGTCACCATCGAAACATCGATCATGAATGATCTAGTTGTTGAAAGTTGTGCTGTTTTAAGTTCGTTTTTTGCTACTATCTTAGCAAAAAAGCTGGAGTTCTTACAGGACACAATTACAAAAAAACGAAAAAAAAGACGTTTTTGGGTCAGAGAATGGATACAGCGAAGAAATATGTTAGGAGCGTCATCAAACTTGGTTAATAAGGAACTAAAAAGCAATTTTCCAGAAGGTTTTAGAAACCTACTGCGAATGACTGAATTTCAGTTTGAATACCTCTTATTGCGTGTTACAAATAAATTTTCAAAATCTAACACTAACATGAGACAAGCAATTAGTGCAACAACAAAATTAGAGGTGACGTTACGGTATTTAGCTACAGGTGATTCCTTCAAAAGTTTGGAATTTTTGTTCCGTGTTCCAAAAAACACAATAAGTAAATTTATTCCAGAAACCTGTGAAGCAATATACAATGAACTAGCAGAATTCATACGAGTAAGTAGCTGCGGCGGTTCGTAAATCTCTATCACGGTATACCTCCAAACTTGGATCATATAACACCCTTTCCATCGAATACAACTCCAAAAAACGCGTACCTAGTTTCACTGTCGTTAAACTTAATAATTCCCCGTTGCTGTGACGACATCTTAGCTTCACGAACGGTATCTCACGCCTGAAAATCAAACAGGTTTGATCCATCCACGCTTGAGTCGTGCGCCGTTCCTCACGAAAGCAAGTTTAACGACTATGCGTTCACACAGAAGTCTATTTCACGAAAGCGTGGTTCACTGTCGTGATTAACGCCTCATGGGAACGCCGCATAATAGTGGAAAATAACATCAGGCAAATGACCACCACGACCACGCTTACAGGACCATATCCTTTTAATGAAATTTTCCATAACCAAATCGCAAAGTGGCTGCCCCATGTCCTCGATAGCCTCGCGAATTCCAGTTTTGAGGTCTTGAATCGACGCTGGGATATTGGCGTAGACCTTGTCTTTCACGTGGCCCCTATGGAAGGAGTCGCAAGGTGTTAAATCACAAGATCTTGGTGGCCAACTGTGATCACCTTTTCGAGAGATAACACGGTCTGGAAACTTTTCCCGCAAAAGATCAATGGTTTCGTTGCTTGTGTGGCACGTAGCGCCGTCTTGTTGAAAGTAAACGTTGTCCAGATAATACTATCCAATTTCGGCCATAAAAAATCATTACTCATCTCTCGATAGCGCAATCCATTCAACGTAATTGTTGCTCCAGCCTCATTTTCGAAAAAGTAAAGGTGCGTACAGATATAGAACAAAACATCGTATCGTAACTCCGTCGCGTAACAAATGTTTATTACGCATCGAAATACGGCGCTTATCAATACATCGTTTCGTATCTTATTAGCGGAGCATGCTGCCGTTCCATCTTCACAACAGAAAGAGTTTTCTTGGTTGCAATGGAGGTTGCTTATATATACATGCATTATTTAGTAAAGAAAAATAAAAAATGCGTGCAGAAAGAAGGTGGTGGCAGATCAATTTGTATTCTAGTAGAAGAGTGTACGGCGGAAATCATTTACTCCTAGATTTAAAATTTCAGGCTATTAGTGGCCTTTACAAAAATTTCACCAGAATGTCCCCAACAGACTTCGAATACTTGATCAATTTAATTGGACACAAAATAGCACGAAAATATACTAGATGGAGAAAGGCAATTTCTGTTCAAGAAAGATTGGCAGTAACTATTCGTTTTCTGGCTACTGGTGATTCTTTTACTAGTCTACAATACCTTTTTAAAATTTCTAAACAATCGATAAGTGTTATAGCTCCTGAAGTGTGCGAAGCCATCATAGAGGGATTAAAACAAAATATACAGGTGAGAAACTCATAAATGTTTTAATGAAAAAGAAAAATAATCACACAGAAAAAAGGTTCATCCCGTAAAGGCCACAAAAACAATACAATCGATGAATGGACTAGTAGAAATCTAAATCAATAAGTGAACTGAATGGACCGTGCCATCATCGAACGAAAGAGTAGCAGGTGGACCGGTTTCGGTAATTACATATTCACTATTTGCCACCATCGGATAATTTTGATGAAAATTCAGTACTCACTAATTTTGGGGTGTAGATTACGAACCCTAAGTCGAAATCCCGTGCAAATGCCTAGTTTTTGAGAAAAAAATTCTTGAATGTCACTTCAATCACTCCACTAGATTTCGTTATTACGCCAATGAAATATGTTCTCCCTTGATTTGAGCCTATGTTATCGGAGGGAAAATTCATTTTTCATCATAATTCATGAAAATCAATGAATTTTCCCTCCGATAAAATAGGCTCAAATCAAGGGAGAACAGATTTCATTGGCGCAATAACGCTAATAATAATAACTAGTGGAGTGATTGTAGTGACATTCATAAATTTTTTTCTCAAAAACTAGGCATTTGCACGGGATTTCGACTTCGGATTCGTAATCTACACCCCAAAATTAGTGAGTACTGAATTTTTCATCAAAATTATCCGATGGTGGCAAATAGTAAATAATTACCCCGGTTTCTAGCTCATTAGCTTTCATCAGCACCGCATAACTCAATCGCCGATGACCAAAATGAACTGCAGAACTTATATTTTTTTTTTTTGTTGTGTGTATTTGGAAGGGTTAAGTTGAGCAGCTTATGCTAGACTTCGCCCTTGTTCTGTGAAAGGATGTATTTTTTTTAACATTCAAATAAAGGCACTATTATTATTATTATTATTATATTACATGCGAGAAGATACGACTGTGTGCAATGCAGACAGTCGTGACATCTGGCGGGGAAATGTCTACAATTCTTTCCAATAGTTCCTTCAAAATGCTGATGAAGGCTAATGAGCTAGAAACCCGTCCACCTGCTACTCTTTCGTTGGATGATGGCACGTTCTATTCAGTTCACTTCTTGATTTAGATTTCTACTTGTCCATTCATCGATTGAATAATCACACATTGAAAACAAAAAAATTCATAAATTCTCAAATTTAATCTCGGGCGAATCCACTTCTTCATGTGCAGAATAATTGAAATTTTGGCTATCCTGGTTGTGTTCAAGTTGGGACTGCATAGAATTCGGATAGAATGATTGTTGTAGATGGATCCTGTCTGCTTTGAACAAAATATCCATAATATCTTTTTGTACACTACTTTGCAATTCAGGGCAATATTTGGCTAGTTTTTTAGCCACAAGATTCCCAAATATCTGACATTCGGTTTGCTCCTGATTAGGTTTTGCCGATGCTTCTGAAAGTATTTTAAAAGCTCCGTCTAATTTTTCCGAATCTTCATTCCTCTTTTGTCTTTTCCTACAAGGTGTCGTTTCAATTACGTTTCTTCTCGGCACAGTTTCTATACTTTCTCGATTCTCTTGTGAAGCAGAACTTGTATTGTCACCTGATATTTCTCTTTCATTATTACCTTCTTCTTCTTCTTTTACAATCTGAAATTAAATATAATTTGATATAAGTATTTAGTAACAAGTTTATTAAAAAAAATAAAATATATCTCAGTTTGTGAACGCTGTATACAGGGTCCTGCAACAATGCGTTACGCTTCCATAGCTGACAAACCAGACGTTTTAGAAATTTCGTTGAAGAGCATGCCCTTTGTACTTTCAACTTTGCATCTCAGGATATTATTTTCTAATATACAGGATGTTCAACCGATAGATTTTTCGTTAGTGTAAATTATGAAGAGAAAAATACTTGTTGGGTTAGGGAACGTAAGTGAAATGGGATTGCCAATTTATATTAGCATCATCAGGGCTCTAGAAAAACCACTATAAGTAAAAAGATTACATCACAACCAAACAAATTGAAACAACTTTCAACCAACAGAATCTTGGTTTCTTGTTGGTTATTGAATCATTTAAAACAGAAATATAAACACGGACAACACATATAAAATGGATTTTCCTTCGAATGACATAAATTTAAATAGAATAAATATAAAAAATTTATTTTTTCCAAAATACTCACATTCATAGTTGTCCTTTCTTCGGTCGATTAGAATATCACAGTCAAAAATAAAATAGTGAAATAATATAATAGGTACTATAAAACTCCAATAGAATATCCGGATAGCAGATATCCAAGAGAGTTGAATAATTCGAACAATGATCAGTCATATGTATCAGTCTACAAAAAAACAACAACAAAAGGAGTGGCTTCACAGTCGCCAAAAATATTGGGTGTTTCCATCACTCGGAGAAACTTGCATTGAGGCCCTGATGTAGGGCCACTGCTAACATCTCAAAGAGTGAAGAGGAAGTAATCAGTGCTTTCAGCATGCGATCTGTGATGATTGAACTTCTCATTTGACACTACTCACTACTAGATGTCACCATCTGTTAGTTGCTACTCGATAGCTTCTTACAATTAGTGTTAAATGTAGAAGTTTTTCAATAGGATGTTGTCTGTGAGGGATATGGGACACTGACGAGGCCTAATGAGGCCGAAACCGGTCTGTCCCTTCCCTCATTGACAACATCTTGAATAATCATCCCAGTCCGCCTGAAGAAGGTTCTGTGAGCCTATGAATTGAAGATTGTATTCATTTCGATGATTACTATTTTCAATTTATCAATGTTTCAAAAAAAGAGTGACAACATGTTTGAAAACAATAATTCAGGTGTTCATTCCTCCTAACAAATTAAAATATGAGGAACTAAGTTCATCAATGTCAGATCTTTTGTTGACAGAATTAGCTTCTTTTTAATACAAATCATCTCCTGTAATAATCTTTTTTTATAATTGGATTGTAATGCTAAAATTTTAACTTCATCAAAATTAAGATCATGTCCAGTATCTTTTTCGACCAAAGCAGTTGAATTTTTTAATTAAAAAGTTTTTACAGTCATTAGAATGTTCATAAATTCTCTGTTTCGAATATCTACCTGTCTGAGCTATATAACATGTTTTAGAACAACCTATACAACGTATTTGATATACCACATTTTAAATCAGATCTTTTTCTGTTTTTGATTTCAAACGAGAAAAGAAGAGGCTTCGAAGTGTATTCTCACTTTTCTGTGCAACTCTCATATTATCGAATTTTCTCTCGATCACAAGTGAATGTGAGTATTTTGAGAAAAATCTATTTTTTATATTTATTCTATTTACATTTATGTTAGGTATTCATATTTATATCATTCAAAGGAAAATCCATTTTACCTATAGGTATGTGTTGTCCGTGTTATATTTATATTTTAAATGACTGTAGGTACTTCTCTTGGTTTCCTGTTGGTTGAAAGTTGTTTTAATTTGTTTGGTTGTGATGTAATTTTCTATGGCCCTGATGATGCAAAAATAAATTAACGATACGTTGGCCATCACATAAAGTGGTTTCTTTCGCTTACGTTCCCTAACCCAACAAGTATTTTCCTCTTGATACAGGATGTTCCCAAATAAAACTATTCAACAAATGAGTGGTTTTTTGGATGGATCACCCCTTATATTTTCGCAACTGTGAGGTATTCAATTGTCTACAATCTACATCATCATGGAAAAAATACAGTGTGTTGAATTTGGAAAGATTGAGAAATAACAATTTGCAGTTCTTCATATTTGTACATTAATAACGGACACCCTGTATATGACAGGTTGATCATTGAGGAACGGTGGGAAGGAAAATTCTTCAGTAAAAAAAATTCTTAAAAATTCATGTCAAAATCGCTTTTGGGAATCGGTAGAGGAGTATTACCGAACCAATTTTTCCACAACTTCTTGCAGTTTCCTCTGAATAAAATCTGTATTGTTGGAAAAATATCTCTAACATTTTGGGTTATGACCATTAAAATATGCGAAAATATAAAAATATAAATATAATATATACAGAAGAGCAAACGAAACTGCAAGACGAATTAGAGACGAATTGTCATCGTATTTTCAAAATGAAAATCGACTTTTTTGGCAGGATAATTACGACTAACTTTTTACTTACGGTGCTAAGTGTTTCCCGAACGTTGTCTTTGTCCCACAGGAATACCAAACTTTTGAAAGCATACCAGCTACTTTCGTAGATGTCTGAAAGTCCTGTAATTAATAAAAATGAAATTAATTATTGAAGAGTACCTGTATAAAGATGTATAAAGAAACTGAAATTCAATTATTCGAACTTACCTTTACCCGTTCCGCGGCTCTTTTTGACTTTGGCTTTCTCTCTTCTAAGTGCTGAGAGGAGGCTATTGAATTTCTTTTTGCACTCTTCTACTGTTCTTCCATATTCTTCGGCAATTTCTGCCCAGGCATCATGTTTCTTGATTTTGTTATAATAACAGGGATGTTTTGTGTCCCATAAAATTTCTCTTCTGCGGTAACTATTGATAAAATTAATAGTTGTCTCTTCCGTCCACCCCATGACATTCATTCCTTCCTCTTCAACTGAATAAAAGAAAAACGAATCGCAAATGTGTACCCATCCCGTGCACACGTGGTAGGAAGTGGTGCAACGTCAGTGCGCGTGTGAAAACCGACAAGCAGCGGAACGCGCTGTTACGCAGTGCCGTCCAGACTTGTTACTCGACGGAGTTACGATACGATGTTTTGTTCTATATCTGTACGCACCTTAAAGGGGCCCACTCACTAGGAAGGAACTAAGGAAGAATGCGCATTTAAAGGTTTGTTCCAACTCAAGAATTGACCGTACAATGATCGTCAGGATTCTGCGCAATAGATAAAAATGTGTTCCAACTGAAAATGTATCGTTTGAGAACGGTTTCGTTTTTGTTCCATCCTGCTTCGGGACCGTGAGTGGAACGGTTTTGTGATCGTCATTTCGATCCCTGGTCTGGAGCAAGTACTGTTTGGACGGTTCTTGTACGGTCAAAGTTTAGACATGCGCATAAGATCGATTACTAACAGTTTCGTGACCGTCAAATTACCGTAAAACGTTTGTTGGAACAAACCTTAAGTCTCTGCACGTTAGCTGTAAAGTAAACGTGTACATTCATATTTCCCACACGCAGACAGAGCCGGAACTAGGATTCTAGCGCCTGTGGCAAACTTTCAAAATGCGCGCTTGAAGAAATTCATTTTCCGATAAATAAATTTTTTATCATAATTGACATTTATTGATTATATTTTGAAGAACTTTTTCATCCACAATAATCTTAATCCAGTCCATTTGTACTCTGGGCTGAAAAGTTTAGGTGTAGAATTGATTTCTTTCATTTTTTATGTTTTTGGGGTGCTGAATCCGAATTTGAGGTTTGCTGACCAAATTTTATTGCTCATTACTCGGAAACTATCAACTGTTCGTGAAAAACCTTTCCATACAAAATGAAAGTATATAAAATTCCCTACAAATTGTACTACCACAGCTTGTTTTGCGACAACCCGTTGAAAATGAGGTATTTTCTATTCTATTCTATGAAAAAAAATTGAATTGTATCTATGGTTCAGATGATGTGATCCTCTTGAAATAATGCATGAACATTCAGTATATCAGTCTCGATTCACAAAAAAATATCATTCGAATTGGATATTCTGTTATGGAAATGTAAAGATTCTTCTTTTCAATATTCCAATTGAACTTTTTATGGTTCTGTTCATACTATGGGCAACAATTTTGTGTAAGGCTTATTATGAGATCTTGCATTTGGCCGCAACATTTTAGTTCGATTGGTCTGAGATTGAGGAATAATTCAATTCAATTGAAATATTGAAGAGAAGAATCTTTATATTTCCACAACAAGATATCCGATTCGGTGAGTCAAGTCTGATATACTGAATGTTCATGCAAAATTTCGAGAGGATCGCATCATTGGAACCATAGAATTTATTTTTTTTTCATTTGTTGAGCCACAGAAAATACCTCATTTTCAACTATAATTTGAGCCAGAACAGGTTGTCGCAGAATCAAGTACAATTTGTAGGAATTTTATGTTCCTTCATTTGTTTGGAGAAGTTTCTCACGAAAAGTTGATAGTTTCCCAGTAATAAGCAAACAACTGACCAAGAATGGGATTTTTCATTTTTTTTGTTTTTTCTATGTTCCGTCACGAAACCTCAGATTCGGATTCAGCACCCAAAAAAACATAAAAAATGGAAGATATCGAAACTACCCCAAAACTTTCCTGCTAGGGGTTCTTTTAAGCACAAATATACTGAACCTCCCATATTTCTTAAAAGGTAATGAACAAAAGCTCAATCAAGAAAAAGAATTGAAACGATAAAAAAAACTGTTATTTCACATTTTGCGCCCCTAGCTCGTTTGCGCCCGTGGCAAATGCCTCCTTCGCCACGCCCACGGTCCGGCTCTGCACGCAGACACTTTTGCTTGTTGAGTGAGGATGTGCGACAAGCGTGAGATGACGTCGAATGTTAATGGCAGTGGCGTGTGTTGCTATTAAGGAAAAAATGTCCAATGTATAAATAGCGAACCCGACACTGTATTTCTAAAAATATGAAAAGTGCACAGACTTGTTGCCCATACACGGTCGTTCTTGGTCATTCTTCCACGTACGATGAGCAATGCACGGAGATGATTGCGCATTCCAAATTTCGAACGGCGGAAAGCCATACACATACTGTTTTCACTGTACCCCGTACCACGCGCATTCAAGTCTTCGCGCTTCCCTCTGCTTAGTCTGAAAATATGATCTGCGGAGCGAGCAAGATTATCTGTGACGTCATGACATTTGTTGTAGAGTGAAAATAATACAAGAACGCTCAGGAGCAAAGGCTTGTCAAGTCAAAGAAGTCGTAACCTCAAAATTATTATTTGCTGTCTTTCGCTCTGAAACGGTGTCTCTGCTTTCGCGGTACCACATATTGTAACAACAAAATTAGTTTCATCTTTCGTTAAAACATTCAGACAGTGGCGTAAATAACACCCCCGCAGCCCCGCCGTGCGGGTGGGCGCCGGAGGGCGCGAAGCGCCCTCCGCTGTACGGGTTGTCAATCATCGGCAATCGGCCCGGCCGATCAGCTGGCGGGGGGGCGCTCCATGGCTTAGTTACGCCACTGCATCCAGAACATAAATAACTAACCTAAACTGTCCTAAACTAACTTTTAGGTTAGAAATAAATGACATTTGGAAGAGCTCTCGCTTTTGAGCGGGAGCGAATATATCTGATCTTCTTGCTCGCTCTGATAATAAAAGATCACGATGCAGAGTGAAGTGAGCGAAGAGAGCTTAATAAAAGACCAGCTGAGAGCAAGAAGTGCACGCCGAGCAGAATATTCAGACTAAGCATTAGTGAGTGGGCCCTTTAAGGTCCAATGACTCCGCCGGACCATAAACTGCACCAAACAATCACACGTTGAGGATAGAGAGGCTTTTCAACAATAACTCTTGGCGATAATTTTGCTTGTTGACGAAGCCACAGAGGTGGAAATGGACCTCATCACTCAAGATGGAATTCCGGATCATTTTCATGCATTTCAACGTTTCAATCAGCAAACGAACGACGTTGTTGATGATCGGCCGGCTTGAGTTTTTGTGTTAACAGAACTTATATAAACCTCAAGACCCAAATATTTATGCAAAATACGCTGTTATGACATTTGTGGATTGCCTTATTCCAAAGAACGACGGGGAATGGATAAACTTGGGTTTTCTTCAACACTTTCGGCTGCAGCAGCAATATTCTTGAGCGACGTGCACGAGTTCTATTCTTCACATCACAAACTTGTCTCAACAGCTTGAATTTTTCCACCAACAAGGTGCTTCACGACGACCCAAAAAAGTTCGAGTTTTACGAACTATCTGCCAAATTTTCACCATTTTATAGTGAATTTTAATAATTTCAATGCGTTCTTGAAGCGTGTATCGTTCCCTTTTTATTAATTGCGTAGTTTCTACTTGCCAAATGTCAAAAAAATTACAGCTTTCAACGTGACAAATAGCGGGCTATTCAAAATAACACCTCTTATTGGAAAACCCATTAGTAATCATCTTCAAGTTCATACATGCATTGACACTTCCTCCAGTACTAAGCTTCAATATGCAGTACATACAGCGCATGTCTATTCGTAAAGCCTGTCGTAAAATCATGCGCAGTTTCGAGTCAATATCCCTTCTGAGGAGTATGTTAATTTCAACGTAATATTACCAAAACAATGGAAAATTAAAGCAGAAATCACGTTGAAATCGTTCCTACGACTAGAACACCTCCAAAATCGGAAGTTATAATAAACCCACCTTTGAATTTTGCAGCGTTTTCATTCGATCCAATTTTATCGCGAATAATAAAGCGGAATCGATGCGATACGAACTGGATTTCGGCTGGAAGATATCCAAGGAGAACCCGTAAATTTCAGACATCGACTGCTGGAAATCCGAACTGAAAACATTCGCTTCTGAGAGGAAAATTGATGTTAGGGTATGATCGAACGCATTCCCGGACGATATCTTTGGGAACGAACACCTAGACATAAATTCTGGAAGATATTTTGACGTTTTCGATGAATAATATGGCGAGTATGAAGTTCAAGGCTGAGATGAAGGCTCTTGGGACGGAGGTTTTAATGGAATCGAACGTGTGAACAACATTTGCATAATTTCTATCCCATTTGGTATTTATCAGTGCATGAATTTCACTTCCCCATATTTTCTGAATCTTCGAAATGGAAAATTTCAGTTGATTAATGTAGGTATTGTTTGTTTTCGAGCGAGATTTTGAATTTCGGTAATTCTAGGACCATCTATATTCTGATCTGGACTGAACAACCCGGTATAAATCATGAGCAGGCGCCATCTAGGATAATTCCTACGAAGCACCGCCCTTTTTGTATTCTTATTATTTTATCGTGTGATGTATGATAATGGTATTCGGGTCAAGAACAGGATATTCTGATTCTTAAGGTTCTTACGTAAGCGTTTGGCTCAAGTTTCGAGCATTTGTAGCGCCCAAAAAACACCAAAAAAGAAATAGTTTCCTAGGGTTCTTATTCTACATTATAGATAGCGCAACTTTTATACATCACCCATAACGTTCCATCACAGTTTAATAATAAGGGGAGGTTGCACAGTCGAACTTCACTCGTCTTATTACGTATGGAATGGAATGAACAAGTCTAGACTTTCTAGTCCTCAAAAAGGTATTGTTACTTGTGTCTTTCTATCGAGTATACTTCCGAAAACCGAAGTATCAAGAAAATTGGCCGGTCTCGAAAACATTCGAGAACATTAAGTTGAGACTCTCTAGTCTTCAAGTATCGTGACTTTCCATCGAGTAATACGCTCGAGAACCCAATTCTCGAGAAAATTTGCAGGGTTCTCGAAAATATTCGAGAATATGAAGTTGAGACTTTCTAGTATTCAAGTATTGTGACTTTCTGTCGAGTAATACGTTGAGAACCGAATTCTCGAGAACATAGGCCGGGTTCTCGAATGTTTCCAAGAAGATTAAGTTGAGACTTTATAGTCTTCGAGTATCGTGATTTTCTATCGAGTACCGAATTCTCGAGAACATTAGAACATTGGCCGTGTTATCGAAAATATCTTAGAACATAAAGTCGAGACTTTCTAGTCTTCAAGTATCGTGACTTTCCATCGAGTAATACGCTATTGAACCCAATTCTCGAGAAAATTAGCCGGGTTCTCGAAAATATTCGAGAATATAAAGTTGAGACTTTCTAGTATTCAAGTATCGTGACTTTCTGTCGAGTAATACGTTCGAGAACCGAATTCTCGAGAACATTGGCCGGGTTCTCGAAAATATTCGAGAATATTAAGTTGAGACTTTCTAGTATTCAAGTATCGTGACTTTATGTCAAGTAATACGTTCAAGAACCGATTTCTCGAGAACATTGACCGGGTTCTCGAATGTTTCCATGAACATAAAGACTTTATAGTCTTCGAGTATCGTGACTTTCTATCGAGTAATAATTTCTAGAACCGAATTCTCGAGAACATTAGAATATTGTCCGGATTATCGAAAATGTTTTAGAACATAAAGTTGAGACTTTCTAGTCTTCAAGTATCGTGACGTTCCATCGAGTAATACGCTATTGAACCCAATTCTCGAGAAAATTAGCCGGTTTCTCGAAAATTCGAGACTATAAAGTCGAGACTTTCTAGTATTCAAGTATTGTGACTTTCTGTCTAGTAATACGTTCGAGAACCGATTTCTCGAGAACATTAGCCGAGTTCTCGAATGTTTTCGAGAACATTAAATTGAGTATTCGAGAACATAAGGATGAGATTTTCTAATAGTCTTCCAGCATTGACTACTTACTCTCTATATCGAATAATACGTCCGAGAAACGGATTCTCGAGAACATTTGTCGATTTCTCAAAAACTCTCGAGAATACATTTCTAACGAGTAAACCGAATTCTCGAGAACATTGGTCGGGTTCTCGAAAGACATATGATAATCCTAGGTACTCGAGAACTGGTATTCGATCATAGTCGTCAGAATTAAGAACCACATAAATAAAAATTTTCCAAATTTTCGAGAACATACTGAGTTCTCGAAAACATTCGAGAACATATGATAATCCTGAGTACTCGAGAACTGTCATTCGATTATAGTCGTCAAAATTGAAGAACGCAAAACATGAATCAGAATTTTCCGAAATCTGTAGAACATTGGTTGAGTTCTCGAAAACATTCGAGAACATCTTATGATAATCCTAAGATTGCCGAGTACTCGAGAACTGGTATTCGATTATAGTCAACAAAATTAAGGACGCAACACATGAATCAGAATTTTCCGCACTCCGATCAACGAACCGTCACGTGACTAAGTAATCGGATCCATTTTCATTCACGTGAAAGCGGGAAAATCGATACCAGACCGTAAAGAACGGGAAAA
The DNA here is from genome assembly GCA_013421045.1 of Propylea japonica. Taxonomy (NCBI): domain Eukaryota; kingdom Metazoa; phylum Arthropoda; class Insecta; order Coleoptera; family Coccinellidae; genus Propylea; species Propylea japonica. The sequence goes on along the minus strand of CM024242.1, from coordinate 82,238,687 downwards.
ACGGGGCAAAAAATAAACATTGTTATTCTTTCTCGTAGGATAACGAGGGGAGGAGGGGTGGTTTTATTTTTTCGATTGGCTGAAGGGGGAGGTTTCGGAATAACGATTTTATAATTTAAAATTAATTGTCCGATTCCCGTTGTCGGTATCGATTATTTGGTGTCTGTCGCACAGCGATGGATGATTTAAGAGGCCGGACTCGCTATGTGATACATCGATTTCGAAAATTGGTACATTGACGTTGTTTTGTTGTTGGAAAAAGGATATGAGGAGGTTTACAGGGTGGTTTTCAAGTGAATATTTCGAAAATTTACACAATAACCACCCTGAAAATAAAATGAATAACTTAAGGGTTCTCCAATAAGAGGTGTTATTTCGAATAGCCCGCTATTTCGGTAGATGTCACATTTGAAGCTGTCATTTTTTGACATTTCACAAGTAGAAACTACGCCATTAATAAAAATGGAACGATACACGCTTCAAAAACGCATTGAAATTGTTAAAATTGATTATAAAAATGGTGAAAATTTGGCAGAGACGGTTCGTAAAACTCGAACATTTTTGGGTCGTCGTGAAGCACCTTGTCGGACCGCAATAAAGAAATTGGTGGAAAAATTCGAGCTGTTGGGACAAGTTAGTGCGCGCACGTCACTCAAAAACTGCTGAGAATATTGCTTCTGTAGCAGAAAGTGTTGAAGAAAACCCAGGTTTGTCCATTCCTCGTCGTTCTTTGGAATTAGACATTCCACAAACGTCATTAGACCGTATTTTGCATAAAGATTTGGGTCTTAAGATTCATAAAGTTCAGTTAACACAAGAACTCAAGCCGGTCGATGATCTTTTGCGGGAAAACGTTTGCGGACTGTGTTATTTCTCGAAGAGGTGATCACAGCTGGCCATCTGAGTTCTTGTGATTTAACACCTTGCGACTTCTTCCTTTGGGGCCACGTGAAAGAGAAGTTCTACGTCAATAGCCCAGCGTCGATTTAAGACCTCAAAGATGGTTATAGTGAGGCTATCGAGGACATAGGGCAGCCACTTAGCGATTTGGTTATGGAAAATTTCATTAAAAGGATATGGTCCTAGGTCCTATATGCGAGGTCCTGGTGGTCATTTGCTATTTGTATTTTCCACTATTAACGGCATAGTTTCTTACTTATAATGAAATAAACATCCGATCATTTATATTGAAAAATGGCATTTTTCTTTGAATACCAAAATAACATCTCTTATTGGAAAACCCTTCACAATGAATAGCTACAAGATTTGAAGTTTGAACAACGTTAGCTACACATCTTCTTCGGAGCATTTCCAATATTTTAAAATATAGGGGTTTTCTCATATGTCCGGTTCACTTTGGTAGAGTTTGGTGGTATAGAGTACTTACTATTACCCTACGAGCATAATGTAAACAAGTAGTGCTAGTGACAGTAGAGTACTAAAGATAGTGCACGGTAGAGTGAATAGTACATGTGGAATAGTATAAGTATACACTCTACTTTCGCAATTTTACTCTACTCTACTGGTTTTTTAGTACGCAAAAAATATCTTTTGCATCTTCTTGACAACAAATTTTATCCATGGCTTTCTCTATATTTCAAAAAAATTGTAATCATCATCTTTATTCACAAAATACTACAGTTAGGAATGGATATACAGTGGAACTTCCCTATAACGAACGTCTGTATAACGAATATCACTGTATAACGAATTTCGTACAAGACATTGCACCTAGAATCCAAATTTCATGTTGAAAACAGCCTCTAAAACGAAGTGAATTCTGTCTATAACGAAATATTCAAAGATAATCACACTTTGAATGGGTATTGTTAAGAAGGTATAAGGGTGGGTTTTTTCCGAAATTTTTACGGGCGTACGGAATAAATCCCGACCTCAAACTAAATCATCACGGCGGACCAAGAGATCCTTCTGAAACAGTTTTAAATACACCCCTGGCTGTTTGGTTTAAATCAAACCATTACGCTAGTGTGAAAAGTTGTGCGAAAATGTCTAAAAGCAAGTGCTTAAGTTTGAATGATAAACTTGAATTTATCAGTGAAGTCGACCGCGACATTGGCGACTAAAGAAACAAATTTTCTGTATAACGAAATTTCTTTATAACGATTTTTTTTTGGCGGATTTAGCGCTTTCGTTATAGGGAAGTTGCACGGTATTTAAGCTGACCATTACAACTTAGTTGATTTATAGTTTATGTCCAACAAATAAATGAATAATAAATGACATTTGCATTGCATATTTTTCTATTATACATAAAAATGCAACTACTTATTAGCAATTCATTATTTTTGTTGAAACATATCTCGATTTTAACGTTTCATTCTAACGATATTCGACTATAAATCAATCAAAATCAAACAAAATTTTTAGGATATTATTTGCGTAGGTTCTCTGGTAATATGTATAACCAAACCATCGTTGAATCCAACCAAGATAACTCTGAAGATCCCTACCGTAAATGTTGACGAAACGTTGAGTGGACATCTTCTCCAAGGTAAGTAATTTTTCAGTTTATACCGCGTTTCTCCAAGTAGAACGAACATTTTCAGTCCGTTTTTCAATTGAAATATAATATCACCAATATAGTCCGTTAAATGAAGTCCTTGAACTCCACAGATCGAAATTTATGGATTGTGTACACCCATTATAATTATAATGATCTGTCCGAGTCCAACATTGCATTTTGCGATAACATAAACATATTGACTCCGAATGTTGATCGTTTAAACAGCAGGTGTAAGTCATTGACTCCCGTGGAAAATATTATCTGATTTATGCTAGCATTTGTAACAGAAACAAAGAGCCTTGTATTGATGATGGGTTTGTTGCTTGTTTCCCCGGTTCCCACAAAAAATACATCGAAGATAAATCAGGAGGGTGCGCAGAGCCGTAGCGAATCAGTTTTGGTCTGGGAATCTTTCTCCAACTTATCACTTGACTTAATTCACTTTTATCACTACCAAATCAAAATCATCGAAGCTGCGTAGTATTATTTTCCATTAGAATTAATTTACAAAATATTTATAAGAAAGCCCTGAGCAGGAGCTTTTGAGAGCTCGTTCTTTGGTGTAGCAATAAGATTATTACCTTTGAATTTTATATGGGGTTTGAGATTGATATTTGAATGCAGAATCTCAGCACAATCGGAATTATATTCTGGAAATTATTCAAAAAATTAAATAAGGTGAAAAATAAATAATTACAAAAATTAAATTCTATCGTTCTGATGATGCGATACTCTTGAGATTTTGCATGAATCATTCAGTATATCAGTTTTGATTCACAAAATGAATTTCATTTGTATCGGTTATCCTGTTATGGAAATATAGAGATTCTTCTGTTCAATATTAAAATTGAATTTTCCATGGTTTTGTTGACACTATGGCCACAAAATTTTGCAAAAGATTCAATGTATCAATTTTTAATCATAAAATAAATTTCATTTGAGTCGAATATCTTTTATGGAAATATGGAGTTTTTTATTTTCAATATTCCAATTGAATTTTTTATGGTTCTGTGTACACATGGCCACGATATTTTGCATGAGGCTTATTATGAACATTTTGCATGTGCCTGCAACATTTCATTTCGATTGGTTACGTTTTGTCTGAGATATTGGGGAACAAATATTGTGAATGCCCATATTTTATGGAACACCTTCACGATTTGGCTGGTTAACGAACTTAACCGAGCCATTTGGGACCCGAACTCATCCTGAAAATTTCAAGTCTCTAGGACAATTCCTTCGAAAATTATTGTGCTAACGGCCTGCCAGCCCTACGAATAGAATCGATTTTGACCACGAATTCGCCATCAGAGAATGGAGCCCTATCGTTTAAGATCATTTTCGGCTCAAAATTCGAAAATTACAGACATTGGTAGGGCAATAGTGCTATCACCTCAAAATTTTGTATAGGACAAAATAATAATTCTAACTCGAATCGGATATTTTGCTATGGAAATATAGAGATTATTCTTTTCAATATTTCAATTGGATTTTCTATGGTTCTGTTAATACTATGGCCACAAAATTTCGCATAACGCTTATTATGAACATTTTGCATGTGACCGCAAAATATTATTTCGATTGGTTTCGTTTTGTCTGAGATATCAAGGAAAAAATTTTGAATGGCCATATTTATGGAACATTCTGTATGATCTGACTGGTTATCGAAAATTCTAATTTGTCAGAACCAAAGATTATATAGTATAAAAATCGGAAACGACACGACTACAGTGTATGAGCGCCATCTCTGGGTCAAATGTGAACTAATGTCACTATAGAATGGTTAAATTCTGGTTCTATGATTATAAGTTTCGAAATCAATATACATGGGAAATGTCATTGATATAAAAAAGTGCCAATCAATTCGTTTGCACAAATATTATTTCACTTCGAACGGCTTGTGCCGTTAGTGTCGTCTCGAAAAAAGTGGAAAAAAGATGAGTTTGTACCCTTCAGTAATGCAGATTACGAACGAGATAGTGAAACTGGATGATCAACTGGTGTTTTATGGATGTATGCAGGTAAAGCTATATCTTGGCTTGATCAACGTCAAACATCTGTTGCTATTTCCACGATAGAGGCAGAAATAGTGGCTGATAGTGAAGCTGCACGGAAAATGAAATGGTTAAAGTGACTATTCAGGAAAAGTTTTCCGTCAATTCAAACAGTGATGGTGGACAACGAAGCTGCAGTTGAACTGCGCCAGAAACTGGAATTCCACAAAAGCACTAAGTATATTCATATTCAATCCTTGTATAAATCTTACAATAATACCCTAATACTATTTCTGTAATATCTTCTATAAATGCATAATAAAAATATTACACATGAAATACTGAATTTTATTGAAAATTATGGATTTAAAATATAAAAATGAAACATCCTGAAGGGAATACGAATTTCGCATCAATTCTTATTACAGTTTTCTTTATATAATTTCTAATCAAAATTACAGATTTTATATAAAAATTGATCTTCAGTGCCATCTCTGGGTCAAATGTGAACTAAAAAATGTAGTCGTTTTTTAGTACTACGAATGCAGGGCCGTTTCCTATCTTTCTATACTCTATAATCTATGGTCAGAACGATATAGCAATCAAAAAGCGCTCGAAAATGAGTGAATGACAGAAAAAATACTCATACACATTAATGCCTGCATGGAATATAAAGAGTTTTCGTTGAAATTGTTGTCGATGAATTTCATAATTCTGTGCGTCAAGATCATACAATTTATTGTTAAGAAAATATGCAAAAGACCAATGAAAAGGTTACTTTCCACCTCCATTTTTAGTGTCAACTCTATGTTTCCTACTCTTCCCTAGCAATTAATCAATATCTTCATTATTTGGACAACTATCACACGCACGATATTTAATTTAATGGTTTTTGATTTTCGGGTTTTTATCTTATCTATATAATGAAATAACGTTCAATTACTGTACACACCTACCCAACAAAAGTCATTCCTTATCTTCCTTTGTTCAAAGGTAGCTAACGATCAGAAAAATTGGAATTTTACAGAAAATAACATATTCGACCGAAGGTATTCATGAGATACGAGATGTAGCCCAGCAATTAAGTAGAAAAACATCAGAATTCTAAATGAATGAAAAATACATCCATATTAATATTTTTACCGTTTCACCGACACGTTTATACTTTATTTTCTTGAGAATCAGCATACATCTTCCGTCCTTTTCCAATCCACTCGGATGTTACTTGAAAACAGTCAGACATATGTGTATTAAATCACGTTAAATATAGCAGGAAAACGGACCGAAATTGAATATAGATTTAACATGAGGCAGTATGACACCAAAAAGATATGAAACTGAAAAAAAAATAGTATGGGTCTGTGTTTATTTACAAAATACAGGGCAGCAAACGCTATCGAACACTGAAAAGAGACGAGACTAGCGATTAGAGAGAGAGACGAGATTACGTGGCACAGAAGCGAGCGAGTAGAACTTTTTCATCTCCGTTGTACCATGCTTCCTCCCCTTCCAACTAAAAATGGACTGTTCCAGACCTGTTTTCGTTCTGCTTCTACAACCGAGCTAACCAAGATGTCGGCAATGCTATAGCCAACTACGATATTATAGAAATTCTACTTTGACTGTGAAAAATCCCCTAACAAAAACAGAAAGTTTATAGTTTAGCACGGAAAATTTGACAGATTATGGAATATGGTGAATTTGTGTTTGTGTGGTTGCCGTACGACGTGTGTGAGTTAAAAGTTGCAAAATAACCACGTTCCACGACTAAAAACACGTCCAGCACGCGAAATTCTGTGATATTCGTAAATTTAAAATGTGCTAGTTTTAGTTCTCGAACGTTGCACGATTTTCGTCCGTTATTGCTTTTGGGAAAATGTTTTCTATATTTCCTTGAAAACGGTTCGTATGGTGCTTTCGTGCAGTTTTCGATATCGGGATTAGGTAAAAGTGAGGCCGTTTTCGCTGCATACATTCTGGAAATGATAGGCGAATGATTGAAAAAGTGCGTAAATGTCTATGCTATGGAAATACACTCAATGAGAATTGAACATGCAGTTCAAAATAATGCTATGTCATACGCTCAAAGACAACAGCAGAACCATAGGTAAGTTTGTTGACATTCTTTATTATTGAATTCTGTAGTTAAATCCGAAGATTATGCTCTATGTGTAATTTCTATTGTTCTATGCGACGCTGAAAATACGTTTAGGCATATTTCAGAGAGCTACAGACATTTATACGCATATTTCAAAATAATTCCTGATACCTAGATTTGTTTTGTACGATAGAAAATCATACTTATTTAGGAGAGTTAATACACAATCGATTTCTGAGATGGAAACATTCACAATTCGTCGTTTTTTTCCCAACACTCCTTCCCAAATAAGGATTGCTTCAATTTTGGACGATTTCTTGAATCATGGGGTAACTGCAATATTTTGATGAAAAAACAGTTTTCCTCGCATTCTTTTTAACAACTGTACAATTTGGCTCTTAAGGTTTATCCCAATATTTCCTGTAACCATTTGTCTTATTTTATACGGACTTTGTGCGTCCCATTTTCAGTTATTCAACGAGAGAACGGTACTTGTATCAAATTCCTAAAACTTCTGATGTCTGAAATTGATATCTAATATGGAAGTTTCATTCAATGTTTAGTGCAATAGTTCAAATTGAATGTTTATAAAGATAATTCTGATAACTCTTTTTTTGATAAAGCTGGACATTGTTTTGAAATTGTTTGTGAAAATTTACTTTGAAATACACTTAAGTACTTATCAAGAGAGGCAACTCGATTTCCTACTATTTTGTTTTTTATTCGTTCAAAAGTAGTACCTAAGCAACAAGATTTTCAATTCAGGGCAAGAATTAAGTAATTTAAATATTTTTTTCGAATCTGAGCCTCTTGATTCATTGAACAAATCTGTAAAATTCTCGAGATTATAATTTTTGGAAGTGATTGAAATATCTTTTGAATTTGTTCTTCTCAAATTTGAGTAGAAATCATAAACAATATCGATAAATATAGGACAGAAAAATTGTGTAAATATTTTGCTTCTACTTTCAAATGACGAATACAACAGATGTTAGAATAATGGTTCTTATCATGTCTGAAATATGGTTCAAAGTTTTTTGCTAGATATTGTTCCTATTACCTTTTCATGAGATATCGTTAAAATAATTCAAATATTTCCAATTGTGCAATTCTGAGTTCTTCTATAAATTCATTTTCAGTTGAACATAACCAACAACAATCGAAAAATATATAAATTTTTTTTTGAACATGTAGAATCTCTATCGAAAAAATTGCAAAGGTTTTTATTATTGTTCGAACGAAAATTCCACTTTATTTGCAGAAGAAGCATTACGTATGTTTAGTTCTGGATTTCGAAAATGAGTTTGAGTAAACTGTATGTTAATTGTTTTAGTAATCGTTCGAATTTTGCATTGTTATTAAAATATTGTTACTCACTAACGATGATTGCATTGAAATTAAGCTGTAGGTTTCCATGTCGACTTTTGAACTATACGAAAAAATGCTGTCCATCATTTATAATGGAAAATATTCGGACCTATCGAATAAAACGACCAGAAATGAAAATGTTTCGTGATCGTTAGAACTCTGGAGTCATTTATCGATGTAACATTGTTAATTTTGCTTGGTTGTTGTATTTGCATATCTCTGCCGATGGAAGAGTGCTGAAATTTCGATGAAATGTCTGTTATTATAGATTTTATTCAAAAATTCATATGATAAACGTATAGGTTACTTTTATTACGATGAGAATGATATCAATAGACGACGAACTGAATTATAAAATGAGTTTGAAAGTTCTGACAAAAATCCAACCGAATATAAAATATTACAGGTCATTGCTCAGGTCATTCACACTTAGTTTTGAGTTATTGATGTTGAGTTTTTTCTTCTGAAAAATATTGTTTCCACATGGATGTCTTGAAAACTTATGTTTTCCTGTTAGTTGTACCGTTAAGAAAAGGAAGTTGAGGTCGTAAATGAACAGAAAGAGTCCAGTCCATCTGGTTCAGAAAAAATATTCGCGTCATTTAGTTCGTAAATGCTACGTTGAAATAAAATTCAAGAAAAGTCCTGAGTAGGAGCTTTTGACCGCTTGTTCTTTGGTGGAGCAATAAGACTATAACCTCGAATTTTATATGGGATTTGAAATTGATACCAAATATATAAATGTAGAATCTCAGCACAATCGGAATTTTATTCTGGAAATTTTCCGAAAAATGAAATATGTAAAAAATTAATCGTCAAAAGAATGAAATTAAATGGTTCTGATGATGCGATCTTGATTTACAAAATGAATTTCACTTGATTCGGTTATCCTATTATGAAAATATTAAGATTCTTCTTTTCAATATTCCAATTGAATTTTCTATGGCCAATTATAAGCATCTTGCATACGGCCGCAACATTCATTTCGATGGGTTTTGTTTTGTCTAAGATATTGAGGAACAAAAATTTGGCCATATTTTATGGAACACCCTGTACGATTTGGCTGGTTAACGAAATTAACAGAGCAATTTGGGAACCGAACTTATCTTTAAAATTTCAAGTCTCTTGGACAATCCCTTCGAAAGTTATTGTGCTAACGGCCGGACGGGTCCACGGACAGAATCGAATTTGACCACGAATTCGTCATAAGGCAGTAGAATCCTATCGTTTGAGACCATTTTCTGCTCAGAATTCGAAAATTAAATACATTTGGGCAAAACGATATAGCAATCGTTCAAGGAAAACGAGCGCTCAAAAAAATGAATGTTTTATTATGACATAGTTTTCGTTCTTCTTTGCTTTCAAGGCTTGTGACCATTCTAAAAAAAATTCAATATTTCCGTATAATTATTAGTTTTCCACGAATATTATCAAAATCGCTCGAACATTTACATTTACGTGACAATTCGATTGATTCAAATTCCACATGAAAATATTGTATGACGTTTATGTCACTGACATAATTCAAATCAATTTGTAAATGTTGTGAATATCATACTATTGAATGGTTATTTCGAGGGTTATTATATTCCGATCCTAACAGACTGATGCTGAAATATTTGAAAGTGGTAAAAATAGAAAAAACTTATAGTGTCAGTTGCAGGAACGTCCATTAAAATTTAAAGGTCCATTAAACTCTTAATCCTCCATTATTACAAGGAACTAATGGAGGATTAAGGGTTTAATGGACCTTTTAAATTTTAATAGACGTTCCTGCAACTGAGCAATAGTGTAATAAATCCGAGAATAAATCCCATTGGAAAATGCAGAGAATATAACGAAAATGAAAGGAATAATACCTATTATTTTTTTGACTAAGAATATCAATATTTTCATCTTATATTGACTTAAATTCGAAAAAAGCACCCGTATTTTCAATCGTCAGCGTTTTTGAGAAAGTCGGTGGAATTCTGGTTTATTAAAATCTCTTATCTATCATAGTATGAAAATAGTTTTTCAGTCAACTAGTTTATTAATGACAGCGATTAATGATAAAGATTCTTCAAAGCGTGAGGGGATAATATAAATTTCTATGTTCTATGTATTGCTTCTGAATACTTTGTGTCCGGTTGCCCATGACAATTGCACATTAAAATAGTTGAAATTGAGCAATAACAAAGGATATTATTGATCAATTTTGTCTACGTTAAACTGAGCTTTCATTTGTTAATTTGAAACCATGTTTTCGACAGCCAACTTTCAGAATGTTACATCCAGTTTCACAGCTACAATAAAGTTCTTTGCATTTCCCCCGAACGTTTATCATTTTTTATAATGGATAATAAAATATAACGAACATAAATTCCACACTTTTCAAGAACTCTGATATTTTCACGAGGGCATTTTCGTTTGAAAATAAGGCTGCTTTTCCGATTTTTGAAAATATAAGCTGAAAAAATTAACGTGGTAGATTAAACCTTCTAAGTTATTTTTGTTTATTTTTTCCGATTTGCAACCAACAAATATCCTTGATTTAAATCAATCAATTTTATAAATGTTTATAGAATTAATAACAAACGTAAAATAAGATCATACCCACATATATTAATATAATCGAGAGAAAGTGTAACATTTTATACGGCCTTCCGTTAACACGATAACTCAAGGGAAAAACAACTTGAGAACATTCATGCGGAACAATAGCACGTTATTCCTTTAGGAACAAGCACCAACAATTATTCAACAACGACTCCTGGTTCAAAAACTCCTGATGGCCAAAAATTGGTACAATCCCCAGGATAACTGGACACGGGCATACCTGTAAGAATCGTCCTCGATAAATTTCATCCGGTTCGTCGTCCTCAGCAGGAAAAGTTGAAAAACCTCCTCGCATGTTCTTGGAAGTGGAAGAGAAGAGCTTGCGAGACGAATTTTTATCGATTTCGTAATGCTGCCCGCATACGAAACAGGTATTTCCCAGATATCTCTGGTACACACGCAGTTTGTGTTGGAGGTCTTCCTAGAAATGAGGAATTTGGGGAGTTTCTGGGAAATGTACTAAAAATGGGACAGATCATTGGTTATTCCTCATTTTGCTATGGCTAAATGCCAACATACAATAGTTTTTCTGCCGTTTATTCTTGTAGATGAAGTTCCAATCTGCCCCAAACAGAATAACTTCTGTCTCGAACAGAAACAATTCTGTAGTCGTTAAGTTATTTTGGGCGTTCGTTCTTCTTAAACGAGTGCTATAGGGTTTGCCCGAATGCCTGTAATTTTCGAATTTTGAGCCGAAAATGGTCTCAAACGATAGGGTTAGACTCCCTGATGGCGAATTCGTGGACAAATTCAATTCTGTTCGTGGGGTCGTCCGTAAGCACGATAACTTTCGAAGGAATTATACTAGAGACTTGAGATTTTCGAGGTGAGTTCGGCTACCAAATGGCTCATTTAAGTTCGTTAACCAGCCAAATCATATAGGGTGGTGTTCCATTAAATATGATCATTAAAATTTTTCGTTCCTCAATATCTCAGACAAAACTAAATCAATCGGAATGAAATACGAGTGGCTCATAATAAGACTCATGGAATGGAACATTTTGTGGCCATAGTGTACACATAACTATAAAAAATTCAATTGGAATATTGAAAATAAGGAACTTCATTGTTCCATAAAAGATATCCGATTCCGGTGAAACTATTTTGTGAATGGAGATAAATATTCTGAATGTTCATCCAGAATTTCGTGGCCAGTATATTAACAGAACCATAGAAAATTCAATTGGAATATCGAAAAGAAGAATTTTTATATTTCCATAACAGGATATCCGATTGGAGTGAAATTTCTGATGTGAATAAAGATTGATTAAATGAATCTTCATGCAAAATTTTCTCGCCATAGTGCTAACTGAACCATAGCAAATTCAATTGGAATATTGAAAGAAGAATCTTTATTTTTCCATAACAGAATATCCGATTTGAGTGAAATTTATTTTGAAAATGAAAACTAATATACTGAATGTTCATACAAAATTTGAAGAGGATCGCATCATCAGAACTATAGAATATAATTTTTTTAATTGTTTATTTTTCACATATTTCATTTTGAATAATTTTCAGAAGATAATTCCGATTGTAACGAGATTCTGCATTTATACAGGGTGTCCGGTAAACCTTGTACAATATTGAAACTGGTGATAGACCAGGTCATGACTGTTCAGAATATCAGAATTTCACCTCAGTAAAAATATCACCATTTTCGAGATAATGGGCATTTTCTAAATATCTTGAAAATCACTACCTCACCTCCGTTTTTTGAGTGCTATGTCTACAAATGGAGACCAATTCAAATATCTTTGTTGCTGAAGATTAATGATGTGTGATGCTTTCAGACGCACAAAACAGTTTTTCAGAACTTGATACATTTTTCAAGAAATCGAGGTAAAATGCCAGATTTGATTGATATTCTAGATATTTAGAAAATGCTCATTATCTCGAAAATGCTGATATTTTTACTGAGGTGAAATTATGATATTTTGAACAGTCATGACCTGGTCTATCACCAGTTTCAATATTGTACAAGGTTTACCGGACATCCTGTATATTTGGAATCAATCTCAAATACCATATAAAATTTCGAGGTAATGGTCCTATTGCTCAACCAATGAAGGAGCGCTCAAAATCTCCTGCTCAGGGCTTTTCTTAAATTTTTTGGAATGATTCAGAACTTGTCAATTCGATCGAGCTGAAATTTTGCAGTAAAATGTTCAATACCAATTCAAAGCAGTAAGCAAGCATTTGTGAGAGTTGCGTTAATACAACCGTAGAAAGTCTATCGTAATATCGCAGAAAATTTTTGTATTTAAATCATAAACCTTTTTATTAAAATGAAATCGAGTTTGACGAAGTAAATTGGCGAAGTGTATGCAAATTTACAAAAGAATTGTTAAATCGGAAGCATATAATTTTTATATTTTTAGACTTAAGTTATCGATTTTTTACATGTTCCATTTTTTTGAATAATTTCCAGAATATAATTTCGATCGTGCTGAGATTTTGCATTCATATACAAGGAACTTCCCTATAACGAAAGCGCTAAATCCGCACAAAAAATTCATTATGAAGAAATTTCGTTATACAGAAAAAAGTTTCTATAGTCGGCAATGTCGCGGTTGACTTCACTAATAAATATAAGTTTATCATTCAAACTTAAGCACTTGCTTTTAGACATTTTAGCACAACTTTTCACACTAGCGTGATGGTAAGATTGCAACCAAACAGCCAGGGGTGTATTTAAAACTGTTTCAGAAGGATCTCTCAGCCCTCCGTAATGATTGAGTTTAAGGTCGGGATTTATTACGTACGTCCGGTAATTTTTCGGAAAAAAACCTACTCTTATACCTTCTTACCAATACCCATTCAAATAGTGATGTTCTTCGAATATTTCGTTATAGGGAGAATTTATTTCATTTTAGAGGATGTTTTTAACATGGGATTTGTATTCAAGGTGCGATGTCTTGAACGAAATTCGTTATACAGAGAAATACTTAATAAAGACGTTCGTTATAGGGAAGTCCCACTGTACTTAGCATGAATCTCGAGTCCTATACAAAATTTTGAGGTAAAAGATTCATTGCTCCAAAGCACTTTAGTGCTTTTCTCATTGTTTTCATAGTAATCAGAAATCTTTGCTTTACGTTGTTAGCAGAAAAAACTCGAAAACCGAAGAAATCCGAAAGTTGAGAAAGGATTTTCGCACGTCCTTGCGTCCTGTTGTAAATTCCTGGAAGGAACTAGGTGTTTCAATGGGCTTATCAATCGTACACGAGTACGGCGATAACAGAGACAGATAACTTCGAATTTTCCTAGACAATGGCAGCGTTGTGTGGGAGTGACGTCACAGTTTGCTTAGACGGTACGCCAAACAAGAAATATACAACCTTCAATATCATCTAGTCGGCGATTTGAGCCTGGGAATGCTGATTTTGCGCTCGTCTGCAGAAAAATGTGAAATTCTGCGTTTTTTGTGTTTGAAGAGAGAATAGACTATATGAGATGACTATTTATTATGTGAAACATATTTTTCCTCAAATATAGGAGATTTTATGTTTTATGCAATTAATACAAAATTCGATTTGCAAATATAAATTATTATGCTTCAAGTTCAACTCCATGCATCCCAAAATTTCAATGTTTGAAACGTGGATTCAATGTAACGATGAACATAAATGCTTTTCAGAATGTTCCGCTTGACAAAAAAAGTTTTTTTGTTCTGACAGAAATGATTCGAAGAGAAAATATTGCAGAAATATATACAAGAGGACACTATCTAATAGATTCAAATTCACATGTATTGATATCGCTGTTGTTTTTGGCACGTTCCAGTAAACTTTGCTATTAATAAAACTTTTTTTGGAAACAAAAAAACAAATTCATATTTTTTCTAACAGTCGAGAGCTATAATTGTAACACAAAGCTTTTCCCATTATCAGCAATCTTTGAGAACTTCGGACAATTCTATTTCAAATAATATGAACAAGTCTGAAGCTTTTGGATGCGTACCGAACCTTACTTAGAGATTTCAATAGATAAGTTCAATTCCTAAATGAATTAAACTAATACGATAATTGAAATTGTTGAAATAGTTTTCTCAATATAAATCGTAACGTGGCCACGCTCACGAATATCTTTTTCAAGTATGCTTCCTGCTTCGTCATTCAACAACTTTTTTGAAATTTTCCGCGTACAACCCTACTTTTCTAGTAACCTGAAGTTCAACCCAGATCTTGAGTCTGGTCATTCGCGGTTCAAATCAATGACGTCGAAGGGCTAATTCATGACGCCATTACTGTGAACCAAAAATAACCAAAACCGCTCGAATCCTATTGGTTAACCAAAATGATAACCGGTTATCCGCTTGAAATTGATTATAGTCGAAGAGAAAGGGTTTGGAGTAATCCAGGCAGACTAGAGCAGCTCAATTTCGCCCGGAGAGCTGTGTGAATTTCAAAAAATTCCAGTGATCTGAACTGGCTTTCATTTCGATGATTCATTTTTTTTGTCGTTGAATTAGTCTAACCATCACTATAGCTTTTTTTTCAAGGCTTTTTTGAACTACATGACCTTTCAAATCAACTCATTGAAGCAAAAGTTACTGGCTATAAACTAGAATAATTTTCAGTCCATCAAATTTTTATGGATATCAACTATTGTAGCATGAGAAATGTCGTCTGCAATTCATTTGAAATTACAATAATTGAATCTTGACCTCGATTATATAATAATGTTCTTCATGTGGTGCTTCCTTGATGAGTTTGTTGACTTTCTGTTTAGCTAATTATTATTTTCATTTATTCGTATTCGAATTCACAATTATTGTTCGTGCTAACTTTGGAATAAAAATATTGTTACATAGACTCATTCAAATCGTTTGAAATATTCTCGGAAATATTTTCATATTAAAATTCTTGTTATCACAATAGCTTCCGTTCAATTCCATTGATATTTTTCCAGGAGTTCAAAAGTCGATTTTGTTAGAGTATTTTGTCTGATTCACTGAATTTTCATTGAAATAATAGAATATTTCCATAAATTTGCTAGTTTAGCTTTGAGAAATGTTGGTTTGCACAACTGAATTGACAGATAAGTGAAAAATGTAAACAATATAAAAATTCTATGGTTATAAAGGGTTCTCCAATAGGAGGCGTTATTTTGAATAGCCCGCTATTTCGGTAGATGTCAAGTTTGAAGCTCTTATTTTTTGACATTGGACAAGTAGAAAATACGCCATTAATAAAAATGGAACGATACACGTTTCAAGAATGCATTGAATTTATTGAAATTCACTATAAAAATGGTAAAAATTTGGCAGAGACGGTTTGTAGAACTCGAACATTTTTGTCGGACCGCAATAAAGAAATTGGTGGAAAAATTCGAGCTGTTGGGACAAGTTAGTGATATGAAGAATAAAACTCGTGCACGTCGCTCAAGAAGAGCAGAGAATATTGCTGCTGTAGCCGAAAGTGTTGAAGAAAACCCAGGTTTGTCCATTCCTCGTCGTTCTTTGGAATTAGGCATTACACAAACGTCATTACACTGTATTTTGCATAAAGATTTGGGTCTTAAAGTTCAGTTAAAACAAGAAGTCAAGCCGGCCGATCATCGACAACGTCGTGTCTTTGCTGATTGGGTCTTTGAATTGCATGGGAATGATCCGGAATTCTATCGAAAAATCATGCATCTTGAGTGATATGAGGCCCATTTCCACCTCGGTGGCTTCGTCAACAAGCAAAATTTTCGCATCAGGGGCTCGGAAATCCCAAGAGTAATTGTTGAAAAGCCTCTCTATCCCCAACGTGTGACTGTTTGGGGCGGTTTATGGCCCGACAGAGTCATTGGACCTTACTTTTTCGAAAATTAGGCTGGAGCAACAGTTACGGTGAATGTATTGCGCTATCGAGAGATGATTAATGATTTTTTATGGCTGAAATTGGATAGTATTGATCTGGACAACGTTTACTCTCAATAAGACTGCGCTACGTGCCAGACAAGCAGAAGATGGAATTCGTGAGGCTATCGAGGACATAGGGCAGCCACTTTGCGATTTGGTTATGGAAAATTTCATTAAAAGGATCTGGTTCTCTGTAAGCGTGGTCGTGGTGGTCATTTTCCTGATGTTACTTTCCTTTTTTAACGGCATAGCTAAACCAGGAGGGTTCATCAAACCTGGTCTGGATCTCCAAGTGTTGATTTTTCAGAACCTCAGATGTTCAAAGAACTGTCTACTGACCCATAATATCGGGTAATCATCTCCTAAATATCTAGTTCTATACCGGAAAAACGATAAAAAATTTGTAATAAACTTATGTCCAACCCTCGTAACTAAATCTACACATCGAAGTACACATTGTCGAACCAATGGCGACCTTGAAATACTTTTTGTCGCAACACTTTGCATGTCGTGTCGAACTTATCCAATTCGAGATCGTTTTTCACCACTTTTTATGGCGGAATTCTTGAAATTTCGATTCACGAACGCGTGTTCCACCACAGGGGGGTGGCATGGCGGCTTCCATCGTTCTATTTTCGGAACGTAGCCAGTTTCCGTGAAAATGTGGAGTAACGGTTGCAGTCACGTTCGTGTTGTGCAGTCCGAAGATGACCCGATCGGATAATTCCGGCCGGCCGTTGCTGGATGTCGTGGTTTTTAATTTAATCGTCCTATGGCCGGCACGCAAGCCGGATTCGACATCGTTTGAGAATTTTTTAATATCTGATTGGGCGGAGGTTTCGTGCGCTTGGTTTCACGGTGGGTATTATTTCAATTACGTGTGGCGTGTTGGAATTGATGTGGTTAATTTTTTTCTCTTTTTTTTCTCGCGATTAGAGTGTTTGGAAAGAAATTCGATGGAGGAAATTGGGGTTGATGATGGTGCGGTGTTATTTCCGGTGAACGGTTCGAAGATTTCCTGAAATTATGGTTAATTTGAAGGGATGATCTGAAGGGTGTTCAGAATTGAATGAAGAAAAAACATTTGCATTCATTTCTAGTAACTTTTTATTGGTAAAGGAAGTATCAGTTATTACCGAGGTTATTACATTTATGTATGAAAAATAATATCTGACAAGTAATAGCCTCCTCTGGCACTCTTTTTGAACGCTCGTTCTATTTAAACGAGAGCAATATCGTTTTGCCCAAATGTCTGTAATTTCCGAACGATAGGGTTAGACTCCCTGATGACTAATTCGTGGTCAAATTTGTTTTGTCCGTGGGGCCGTCCGTTAGCTCAATAACTTTCGAAGGGATTGTCCTAGAGACTTGACATTTTCAGGATGAGTTCGGGTCCCAAATGGCTCGTTTAAGTTCGTTAACCAGTCGAATCATACAGGGTATTCGATGATGAAAACAAGCCTCATGCAAAATTTTGTGGCCATAGTATGAACAGAACCATATAAAATTCAATTGGAATATTGATGAGAAAAATCTCTATATTTCCATAAAAGGGTATCCGATTCGAGTGAAATTTTTACTGTGAATGAATATTGATATACTGAATCTTCATGAAAAATTTTGTTGTCATAAGTGTCATAGTTACTGTGTTATTTGAACCATATATGCGTACAAAGTTAAATCTTTGTGTAAAATACATTTGGAATGATATTTTTTATGAATTTGTTGAAGTAACAACTAATAAGCGTTAAGATGTATTATTTTTCACATGAAAATGACGCCCCATATAAAAAATAGGCAGGTTTTTCGTCACCAATTGAACGAATTATTCCGAAATGATTTTTGTATGAAATATCTCAGTGGCGTAACTGTAACACCCCGTATCTCAGGAAGAAAAGCATTTCCAGACAAAAGCATAAATGACATTATTTTTCATGTGAAATACCTCCTGAAGATTGTAGCACTCATTCACAAACACCCTGTGTTATGAATGAAATGTACTCAATAATGAATCAGGAAACTGAGCGATGAAATCGAAGTTTTCCACTGCAATATCTTTAAAAATAGAAAGATATTCTTCGATCGAGTACACGACCTTCACAACTATTTCAAAGCACCTTATCGATTTGCTGCAAGCATATGGGAATTCGTTATTTATATTACAACAGGAGGAGATTTGACAACGCAGAGCTCAAAGGAAACCGACTTCCCTTGTGAGACTCTTAAAACAACCCCCCTTGGTATAATATCTCCGAGGAGTCAAGTATTGCTCGAAATATAGCAATAAAATGATGGTTTTTGTTCTCAAACTGAGGAATAGATGTAATAAAGGGTTTTCCAATAAGGGGTGTTATCTTAATATTCAAGGAAAAATACCATTTTTCAATATAAATGAGGCAAATCACCACCACGACCACGCTTACAGGACCATATCCTTTTAATGAAATTTTCCATAACCAAATCGCAAAGTGGATGCCCTAAGTCCTCGATAGCCTCACGATTTCCATCTTTGAGGTCTTGAATCTACGCTGGGCTATTGGCGCAGACCTTCTATTTCACGTGGCCCCAAAGAAAGAAGTCGCAAGGTGTTAAATCACAAGATCTCCGTGGCTAATTGTGATCACCCCTTCGAGAGATAACACGGTCCGCAAACTTTTCCCGCAAAAGACGACCCAATCAGCAAAGACACGACGTTGTTGATGATCGGCTGGCTTGAGTTCCTGTGTTAACTGAGCTTTATTAGCCTTAAGATCCAAATCTTTATGCAAAATACTTTTGTGGAATGCCTAATTCGAAAGAACGACGAGGAATGGACAAACCTGGGTTTTTTTAACACTTTCGGCTACAGCAGCAACATTATCGGCTGTTCTTGATCGACGTGCACGGATTTTATTCTTCACATCACTAACTTGTCCCATCAGCTCGAGTTTTTCCACCAATTTCTTTATTGCGGTCCGACAAGGTGCTTCACGACAACCCAAAAATGTTTTACGAACCGTCTCTACCAATTTTTCAGAATTTTTATAGCGAATTTTAATAATTTCAATGCGTTCTTGAAGCATGTATCGTTCCATTTTTATTAATGGCGTAGTTTCTACTTGTTGAATGTCGCAAAATGACATTATCGAAATAGCAGGCTATTCAAAATGACACCTCTTACTGAAAAACTGATAAATAACCAGAAAAAAAATTCGAAAATAAATGCAAGTCATGTGTTAATTGAATTTTTCGTAAAAAAAACTACCCTATCTGAAACACCCTTCAGAAAAAAAAACAAGCAAATTTGAAAGAATAATAATGTTTTTCCCCCATCTGACTGATCCAATTTTTTCTTTGACATCCTCTAAGATATAAATTGAAAAATGAACCTTTTGCTTCGTCTCCGTGATACGTTCGACATTTTCGATCGAAAACCATAGAAAAAAGTGCAGAGCCCGTCTGGCCTCAGCCCTATCGACCTGAACCAGTGAAAGGACGTTACCCTATCGATTTTCAGGGGCTGTAGAGAGCCGACCGTCGACGGAAAAGGGGATGTTTATCCTGCACAACGTCGGAAAATGATGGGAGGGCGAGGAAAGCGCGGAGAATATGCTCGAGTTTTCCACCGAATGAAAATTTTCTTGATAAAATCGAGATGTTATTTTTAAAATTTGAAATTGAGTTATAGCCTCCCAAAAACGATGAAAAACGTGGAAAGTTGCGTATATAGAATTTTTAATAAACATTTGTATTTTTTCTGAATGAAAACGTGTATTGAATATAAATATCGAAGTAAAAAGTAAAAAGCTTTCGAGATATTATTATGTGACCTTGTAAGTTGTCAGGTCATTGTACTAGAAAGAGGTAAAGAATTCTTAATTGATAAATTAGCACGAATGGAGCAATCAATTGTGAACATGAATGATATATTGCAATTTTCAATTAAAACAGAAACCTATACCATACCTAATTACACAGATAAAGTTGCAAATCGGTACCATCCTCTTTGAACTAACTACAGTGGAATTTTCCTATAACGAAAGCGCTTGATCCGCAAAAAATATTCGTTATGAAGAAATTTCGTTAAACAGAAAATTTGTTTCTATAGTCGGCAATGTCGCGGTCGACTTCACTAATAAATTTAAGTTTTTCATTCAAACTTAAGCACTTCCTTTCAGACATTTTCACACAACTTTTCAGACAAGCGTAATGGTTAGATTGAAACCAAACAACCAGGGATGTATTCAAAACTGTTTCAGAGGGATTTATCTGTCTGCCGTGATGATTTAGTTTAAAGTCGGGATTTATTACGTACGCCCGGAAAAATTTCGGGAAAAAACCTTCTTACCAATACCCATTCAAAGAGTGATGTTCTTTGAATATTTCGTTATAGAGAGAATTTACTTCGTTTTATAGGGTGTTTTTAACATGGAATTTGGATTCAAGGTGCAATGTCTTGTACAAAATTCGTTATACAGAGAAATTCGTTATATAGACGTTCGTTATAGGGAAGTTCCACTGTATTTGGTAAAAGTGAAACAAAAATTGACCTGTTCCAGAATTTTGTTGCCAAATATTTATCTTCTGAGAAAATGAATTTGTTCCACAATTTTAACGCGCACTGTATATTTTACATGTTGTCTACTCAACATAGAGTAAGTACCTAATAATTACTTTCAGTTGTGGTATTATATGATATGAATCATCAAATCTTTCGGAATTAAAAGTATGATACAAATGAACAGAATTAATATCAACATTTTTCTAGCACATGAGATGGTATACCTAATAATGACAAGTCCCCAAATGAATAGACTGATTTCAATCAGAAAAACTTCCATTGCTCATACCTTTACATTTTATGTCGATTGACATCTGCTTGATGTCCTGTTCTTGTATTGATGTCATTTTAACGACTTATTAATGTGTTTTTCCTGTTATTGATGGGGTATATCACGATGAAGAAATCAGAATATAGAATATTGATTACGAATCATTTTCTTTGTTTATGTATCTCTTTATTTACTCGGACTTTGTTTGTCGTGTGGTGGATAATATATCATGTAAAGAAAGTTTTTTCAACTCTTTAGAAATCAGTTCATTCTGAAACAATACCTCATTTACTGAAATTGTATGTTTGCATTGCTCAAATTTAAGGGCGCTCCGCTCACGCGTTAAAATTTCTTGACCATTAGTCGCTGTCTTTAATAACCTAGTTGCTCAAATAACTATTAATCGTCAAGTTTTTACATATTCGAGTTTTTGAATAATCTCCAGACAAGACATTGCACATTGAATCCAAATTACATGCTAAAAACACCCTCTAAAACGAAGTGATATCTCTCTATAACGAAATATTCAAAGAATATTACTCTTTGAATTGGTATTTGTGAGAAGGTATAAGGGTGGGTTTTTTTCCCAATTTTTTTCTGGCGTACGTAATAAATCCCTACCTTAAACTAAATCATTACGGAGGGCTGAGAGACCCTTCTGAAACAGTTTTAAATAGACCACTGGCTGTTTGGTTTCAATCTAACCATTACGCTAGTGTGAAAGTTGTGCGAAAATGTCTAAAAGGACGTGCTTAAGTTTGAATGATAAACATAAATTTATCAGTGAAGTCGACCGCGACATTGCCGACTATAGAAACAAATTTTCTGTATAACGCAATTTCTTCATAACGATTTTTTTTGCGGATTTAGCGCTTGCGTTATAAGGAATTTCCACTGTATTCAAAATCAATCTCAAGTCCTCCACAAAATTTCGAGGTAATAGCAATAGCTTCATTGCTCCACCAAGAACGATTTCTCAAAAAAAAAAAACACTCAGGGCTTCCTAAAAATATTCCTATTCTGTCTCATCTTTTATCAAGCAAGAAAATAAAGATTTTCAATCAAATGAATTGTAGTTGAAATATGGGAATATATTTATCTCATTTCCAGAACATAGATTGTACATTTCTTGGGAAACATAGGGACCCAATATTTTTGATGATGTGTGTATACTATTGCTACCGATTTCCACTCTGAACTATGTCACCTCATATTAGGTCAATACATGCTGAATCCGGCTGTAATTAAGGCCACTTACAGATTCAACTTCAATTTGTTTTCATCATTTCCCTTCATAGCAGACACAGTCGACTCGGAAAAATACGTAGACTTTTCCAATTTTACTTGCAACTTCACGAGCAAGAATAATTATCCTCCAAGACATCTATACCTTCATACAACCTGTCTCGCGAACGATCCAAGGGAACAATGACTGAGGCCACATTCTCTTTCTCTCTGAAAACGGCACAGAACAAAGCCGATAGCTGTTCTATGGGTTCAAAGTCGACTCCATTATGTAGTTGTATAATTCTTTGCTTCCTACGCCTACTGTAGCTTCGTGAAACGACGTCTTAGATGAGATGACATCAGTTTGTTGGATCTAAGATTGCTCGAAGTGGAGGGATACTGTTTTCTCAATCGTTTCAAGCACTATCATAACTGTTTACCTTTATTCGATCGAATGTGTGAAATTATGTTGGAGTGGATAAACAAATTATTTCTATTCTTGATGTTAATGTGATGTTTGAAGCGTATTGTATAGGGTTTCCAATGAGAGGTGTTATTTTGATATTCGAAGAAAAATGCCATTTTTCAATATGAATGATCGGATGTTGTATTTCATTATAAAGAAGAAACTATGCCGTTAATAGTGGAAAATAAGATCAGGCAAATGACCACCACGACCACGCTTACAGGACCGTATCCTTTTTTCCATAACCAAATCGCAAAGTGGCGGCCCTATGTCCTCGATAGCCTCACGAATTCCATCTTTGAGGTCTTGAATCGACGCAGGGCTATTGGCTTAGACCTTCTCTTTAACTTGGCCCTAAAGGAAGAAGTCGCAAGGTGTTAAATCACAAGATCTCGGTCGCCAATTGTGGTCACCTCAGATAACACGGTCCGGAAACTTTTCCCTCAAAAGACCAATGGTTTCGTTGTCCAGATCAATACTATCCAATTTCGGCCTAAAAAAATCATTAATCATCTCTCGATAGCGCAATCCATTCAATGTAACTGTTGCTCCAGCCTCATTTTCGAGAAAGTAAGGTCCACTGACTCCGCCGGATCATAAACCGCACCAAAAAGTCACACTTCGAGGATAGATAGGCTTTTCAACAATAACTCTTGGGTTTTCCGAGCCCCAGATGCGACAATTTTGTTTGTTGACGAAGCCACCGAGGTGAAAATGGGCTTCATCGCTTAAGATGATTTTTCGATGGAATTCCGGATCATTTTCATGCATTTCAACGACCCAATCAGCAAAGACACGACGTTGTTGATGATCGGCCGGCTTGAGTTCTTGTGTTAACTGAACTTCATAAGCCTTTAGACCGTAATCTTTATGCAAAATACGGCGTAATGACGTTTGTGGAATCCTCAATTCCGAAAAACAATGAGGAATGGACAAATCTGGGTTCTCTTCAACACTTTCGGCTACAGCAGCAATACTCTCGGCTGTTCTTGTGCGACGTTCGCTGGTTTTATTCTTCACATTACTAACTTGTCCCAACAGCTCGAATTTTTCCACCAATTTCTTCATTGCGATCCGACAAGTTGCTTCACGACGACCCAAAAATGTTCGAGTTTTACGAACCGTCTCTGCCAAATTTTCACCATTTTTATAGTGAATTTTAATAATTTCAATGCGTTCTTGAAGCGTATATCGTTCCATTTTTATTGATGGCGTACTTTCTACTGATCAAATGTCAAAAAATTACAGCTTCAAACGTGATATCTACCTAAATAGCGGTTTATTCGAAATAACACCTCTTTTTGGAAAACCCTTTAAACTGTCCTTTAAGGATGTCATCCATAACGTCCACTCCGAATATTGAGCTCTGAGATGGAATAGCAAAAAAAAGCTCAGACAGGTCAAATTTTGTTGAAAGGGGGACAGATAGGGGTGTTCAAATGAGTTGAATATCACTACCCCTCTAGCTGCAACCCCTAACAGCTCTCATTTTTGAATAGAGAAAGGGGTCGAGCAGCACCTTGTTGAAAAGACAATTCAATTTCTTGCATGAGTCTATTTTTTTTTCATCGCTTTATTTGCAAGGTGACTCAGTGTTCTATCAATAACTTTCACACGCCGAATTTGGATCTTTGAGATGAAAAAACACTCGAACGAGTCAGATTTTATTTACAGGAGGGCATGTTAGTGTGTTGAAATGAATTCTATATCACTAACCCTCTAGCCGCTACCGTAACAGCAATTATTTCAATTTAAACGAAAGCGCACGATTTACTTTGTTAAAAAATATACTCATGCAGGAATTGGAATTGCCTTCCCAACAAGGTGCTGATCGACCCTTTCTCACTATTACAGAATGAGTGCTGTAAGGGGTTGCGGCTAGAGGGGTAGTGATATCAAACTCATTTGAACACCCTCATTTGTCCCCCTTTCAACAAAATTTGGCCTGTCCAAGCGTTTTTTCGTTGTTCCATCTCAAAGCTCAAAATTCGGGGTGAAAAGTCATGGATGACCCATCCTGTACGTGGAAAAGTTTCTGTAAACCTAAAAATATTCCAAGTTTATCAAGCTCCGCAAAGTAAACATCGACCACATCGCTCTCAGTCTAAAAATAACCACCGAGCTGGCAACGT
Source organism: Propylea japonica (assembly GCA_013421045.1). NCBI lineage: Eukaryota > Metazoa > Arthropoda > Insecta > Coleoptera > Coccinellidae > Propylea > Propylea japonica. The sequence continues at coordinate 82,213,618 of CM024242.1, read as the reverse complement.
TGCAACTTGAAATTATCATCGATTTCCCGTCAATTTAGAACAGCAGATTCGAACATTTCCTTCAACAAGCGGGTTTGGCGCTCCTCTATCAATCAAAGTGACATTCGCAATTAAAACAACGCTCGGTCTCATCAATTATATACATTTTAACGCGTCCGCCATCCAGTTGTTGACGATTTGGTATAAGCGCCGAAGTGGTCTAGAATTGAAATTGCCAGCGAAGATAACGTTAGGAATTGGTTTAATCTGGAATATCATGTTTACCAATCTGATAACGAGATGGAAAAGGATCAGCGTGAATTCGTCAACGGGATAAAAATATCGAATCGCTGCTAATATGGGAGGCTAGTTCCTCTCTTACAAGTATCTCACCCAAGGCACGCTCTCCTTATGCTCGCAATGCCGAAGCATTCCGTGATTAGGCGAATGGGGGTTTCTTCCTTCTCCCCACAGAACTTACACTCATCAGTGTCCGACAATCCCATCCTCAACAGGTGCTTCCTAAAGCGACAGTGTCCTGTAAGAAAGCTAGTGAAGAAGTGTAATTGTTTCTTACCTAGATCCAGATATCTTTAGGATCTTGCTGTTTCTGGAATGATCCATCCCTGGGAGATTCCGCCAGAGTTTTTCCTTCTCGGCTTTCTCCTTCTCCAGAAACTCCTTCTTATAGGTACATTTACCTATACCACAGAAGGCTTCTGGGTCAATGAGTGACATTCGTACGCCCTCTTCGCCAAGTGTATTGGCCTCTTCGTTTCCTTTGATTCCCTAATGACCCAGGTTAAAAAGACCTTATTTTTTTGCCTACCTCATCACGTTTGTTCCGGCACTCCCAGATCATCTTTGAATCGATGACGTAGGAGCTCAGTGCTTTAATAGCAGCTTGACTATCTGAGTGTATTGCTATATCGCACTTCTGAAAGTTTCTTTCCAGATTTATTAATAGACATCTTTCAGTAGCTGAGATTTCTGCTTGAAAGACGCTCATACAGGAGCTTAGCGACAGTGCACCGTTGGTACTTGGGCACTTGGCCCGTATATCTCAGTTCCTGTAGAGCTTTTGGAACCATCTGTATACCATTTTACGGTATTTTCTTTGATGTTATAGTCGGTATATTCCCGTTCCCATTCCTCTCTTTTGATTAGCAATGTCCCGAAGTTTTTCACAGTGCTTACTTTCTTGATCATTACATCACTAGGGAGGTTTGCATATGAGATGTAGTTGTTCAGAGAGGACCTGGGCCCGTATTCTCGACAAGTGATGTTCGAAAACGTATACGAACTTCATTACGCGAGTCCCTGTTTTACCTGCAAACATGCACACCGCGCAATGAAGTTCGTATACGTTTTCGAATATCACTTGTCGAGAATACGGCACCAGACTCTCTGATTATTTAAGGTTGACGCTCACTTGGACGAGACGAAGCGAAGAGTTGTTTTCCGCAGGCACGATTTGCACTGAATCAAATGGGTAGACGCTCACTTGGGAGGCGCGAAGAGAAGATCAGAATCGTTTGATTCAGTGCAAATCGTGCCTGCGGATAACAACTCTTCGCTTCGTCTCGTCTCGTCCAAGTGAGCGTCAACCTTTTTACTCTCATTACCTGTACCTTCTTCAGATATTCTGAGGATAGCCCCATGGGCTATCCTTTAAATCACTAGATGTAGAAGTGTGAGATCCGTAATCAAGTTCCTTAGTAGGACACGTTCTCATAGCTCCAGTGATGCACACACAGGCAAGCCTCTGTACTTTATCTAGCCTTTTCCTCGTATTTACCTGACTTGCCTTGGCAAACCAGGCTACTGCCCCATATGTGATTATAGGTCCCACAATCATGCCGTACATCCATCGCAGTATTTTTGGGTTACAAGCCCTTTCAGCTCTGCGAGTAGCAGTATCAACATGCTTATTCCACAGAAGTTAACTATTCAGTGTTATTCCTAGATATGTGTATGATAAGAATTAGCTTAGCAGGAACTGACGAGTGTAGAGTTAGTAAGCGACACTTTTGCCGTTTTCCTGTGCTCAGTTCATCATTAATATTCTCACTTCCCTACTATCATTTTTCACTTTTGAATTTCAGAATTGTCAATCACGTAGTATGAAAATTCAAAGCGAATCTCGAGGTTTCAAAGCATCCAACATAAATTTCCATCAAGTTCATATATTGATACAAGTTCTCGAAGATCAACAATCAGAAACCTGTTTGATCACCCATCCAAACCTACGCATTTATACCTGGCCATTTTTCCCGTACATCATCCATCTTAAAACCGTTTATTCATCGGCCCAACGTCGGCCCGATTCCAAACGCCTCAGCAGAAATCCGGCAACAATGACAAATTAGAATATCTGATCAAACTGCCCCATTTGGCTACTTCGCACGACAACCGTTAGCCAATAAACGGTAGCTGATGGCATAGAATGGAAACGTTGCACCGTGAATCATCACGCGTTAATCTCTATGTCGGCGCTGCTACTCTATGATCCGGAATTGAGGTTATGGGCCTGTTTCGAAACGATCGGATGCAGAAAAAGAAAACGGCTTGGAAAATAACTGTGTATATGTGTGTGTGTTTGGTAGATGGACGCGAGAAGAACAGATGTACCAGTATATCGACGACTTAATTGAAAACATCCAGTTCTCGGAAGGTTACTTAATGGACTTTGTTTCTTTTTTCTTCTGTTGACCGATAGGTCGGGTGAACGCATGTGACTGCTACCTGTTTTATTGGTCTGCTTTTGACGTATAACGTTATTATTTCAACGTGGGGTCTAAGTTTAGAGGAAATTTCTGTGGTCGTAGTTTAGATTGTTCTATGATCGATTTTTGTCGATGCTCTACGATTTCAGCTGCATGGAGAGCTACGAGGATTGTTTTCTATGGTTTGATAGTTGAGATTGTCAAACTTCTTCTATAGTCCGTTCACGAAAGTTTGAGCGCATAGTAGGCGTTTGTTTATCTGAAGTTGGCAGCTGTCATAACGTAAAATAAAGTCAACGTTGTCGAATGTACCCGGTTTCGTCCGACGAGCTTGCGAGTTATCAGACAACCCTATGCAATATTGATAACATTGTGTATCAATCTGACAAGAAAATAAACTACATAACCTAAAATTCTAATATACACAGTGGAATATGCCAAATTGTCATGGCCAACCAACAGCCAAACTTTCCTGAACGGACTATATGTCGCTCCGCTCACGCGTTAAAATATCTTGACCATTAGTCGCTGTCTTTAATAATCTTGTTGATTAAACTATTTCCGTCGACCCCAAAATAGAAGGTGGGTTGAAACTATACGAAATTGATCAATAATGACCCATTTTAATGTTTAATTTATGCTGTTTTAATGTGCTATTGTCATGGGTAACCCGACACAAAGTATTCAGAAGCAATATGAGTCATGCCAATACTTCACGACCTCAATATGAATAGAGTATAAAATCTTTGAAAGACATTCTCCTTTTGCACAAGACATACATTTGACATAATCAAATTTCTATGTATCTATAGTCCGTTCACGAAAGTTTGAGCACATAGTGGCCGTTTGTTTATTTATCTGAAGTTGGCAGTATTTGATTTGCTGTCATAACGTAAAATAAAGTCAACGTTGCCGAATGTACCCGGTCTCGTCCGACGAGCTTGCGAATTATCAGAGAACTCTATGTAATATTGAAAACATTGCGTATCAATCTTACAAGAAAATAAACAACATAACCTAAAATTTCAATATACACAGTGGAATATGCCAAATTACCATGGCCAACGGTCTAGGTTAATAACCGAGTTGATTACCAGATTTTTCCGACGATCTCAACATGAATTGTGTGAATAAATTCTTGATTGAAATACGTTCTCATTTTGCACAAGACATACATTTGACATTATGGAATTTTTATGTTCCAGAAGAATTTTGACATTTCTCGTAGTGCTAATACGGTTGCCATGAGGATTGCACAATAGAATACCATAAATTGAGCATTAAAATGTGTCATTAACGTTCAATTTCGTATACATTGAAGCTATCTTCTATTTGAGGTCGACGGAAAAGTAAATTCGTTGAGTAATTCAATAAGAGTTCATAGAATATAACGACTCGTCCAATTTCGTCTTCTATATTCCGTATCTCGCAACGAAAACGTCAAACCGAGACAGGAACACGAACAACCACTTTTCTATGGTTACAGTTTGACAGGACTCAGTTGTCAGTCCATCAAATGTGCGGTTCGGGTGTTTGTGTCGTCCCTCCACCTTATCGAAAGCATGACGTCCCGTCATTCGGGAGAAACTACATCATGAGGTTAGTGAACCCCGAAAAACTTTCAGAAGGTTGTGGAAGCGCGATAGAATCCCATTAAAAGTAGCGTATTCAGGTCATTCACGGAATGGTAGCGTGTGGCTAGGAGTATTCGAAACGTAGACTGGTTGTTGTTCGATTTTTGGTGGTGTTCGATTCTGAGAATTGTTCAGTGGATTCTTTATTAGGGAAAGGGCCACCGTATATTGGAATATTATTCGGCTATTTGTTTGACTTTTGCTTCTGTTCTTCTTTTGATATTATGGAAGCTTTACCCCATGGAATCCTATGGTCTTCATTCAAAGCGTGTTGGACAAGCTTTGACTTATCTTCCCGTTGAGCTAGTTTTTTCTGTTCATTTTAAGTACGTTCGGTTCCTTCAGTATAGGTTCTAACACACTCACAAGGTACTTCATATACCTATGCAATTTATGGCTATAGTTGATTTTCATTATCAGGTTTGTCTTCAGTTAGATTAGTCCTAATAGTTTCTCGAGTCTTGAATGCTGTTATCACATTGTACCTATTCCCAATTCTTCTAATCTTTTCAGATGACTCTTCAACATATGGTATTGCATTGGTCATCGTGTGTGCTGGTTCACTTTGATTTGTTGTAGGTTGTGGTTTTATCCTATACAGGTTTGGAAATTCACATCTGAAACATACGATATACAATGCATCAGACAGATAATTCTTCCGTCCAGTTGCACAGATGAATAGTCGAGACAATTACGTGCTCTAACACACTGAATTCCGTTGTCTTATTGCAATATTCTAGTCTTGTCTCTCTCTTATCGTTTACAGGAGCGTAATTCTTTAGTATGGTAGGCAACAGAAAATACTTGAATGGAGTATTACGGACAGCCTGACAAATTAAATAATTCTATACGTGTACTGCAGGTTCCCTACCATACTGCGATAAGAGAGATACAAGAGTAGGTTATTGCAATTAATAAGTCAACGGAATTCATTCAGTTACATCACGTGATTATCTCGACTATTCATCTGTGCAACTAGACGGAAGAATTCTCTGTCTGATGCATTGTATATTGTATGTTTCATATGTGAATTTCCAAACCTGTATGTCCAATTGCTTCGGCCTTTTTCACAATTTTTTGCTATAGCCTTTTTTTCATATGTAATACCACTAGAGATGAAATTTTGCCGGCAAAATTTATGGATTGTGATATGAAAGTTTGTTGATTTATTGGGCAATTTCATGAATGACATTTGTATTAAAATTTGGGGAAAATGTAATTAGCGAAATTGCCAACAAACTTGAATGTTACAAGAGAGAAATTTAACCAGCTTAAAGGGTATAGCCGGGTTTCAATGGTAAATCTGCCCCCACGGCCTTTTCGATTCATATTGAGGGGATCGATTAGGCATTGAATGAAAATAATTCAGCCAACTTTTCAGCTTTTTATCTCTAGCCATTTTTGAGATTTCTGTGAAAAACACTTTTTTCGATTTTATTTTTTTTCTCTTGTGATATCCAAAATTTTCGAATGGTGATTTTTTCTGTCGATTCTTTGCTATTGAAGGAATAGACGTATAATTTTTTTATGAATTTCAGCTGCAAAATCTATTTTTAAGAAAAAAAATGAAGTTTTTGTCATTTGTTTTTCGGTGTTCTTAAAAAGTGTCCACCGCCATTTTTTGACATAAAGTGTCTTCTTTGGCCCTTTATACCCTGAAATTTTTTCACATTTTTAAAATTGGTGGAACATTTTGAAAAAAAATTAAAACTGTTTGAATTTTAGGATTCAACAGATATCCATCAAATTTTGGTACCGTTGTATTCATATTGGCTTCCTGGACAATATTAGTGAAAAAAACAATTGGCGATCTGTTTTAGTTTGGAAGATATGGGCCTCCAAAGTCCGAAAAATATTTCACCTGAAAGTCACTTTTCTCTCTACAGAAACACTGAATTACCGCTTTATTGAGTTTAAAGCCTCTCTGAACATTTTAACATGAAGATTTGATTCATTTTATTTCAGATATATCCAATAATTGTTGCATCGAAAAAATTCTACGGAAAGCCCGCCGTTCCTTATGGTAAGTTTGGCACTACCGCGAAATATTTCGCGCGAATATGACACGATGCATACCGGTAAATCCCGCTATCATTTCCTAATGGCACTTGCTGAAAGACGCGGTAGTGCCAAACTTACCATTAGGAACGGCGGGCTTTCCGTAGAATTTTTTCGATGTTTTTGCAACAATTATTGGATATATCTGAAATAAAATGAATCAAATCTTCATGTTAAAATGTTCAGAGAGGCTTTAAACTCAATAAAACGGTAATTCAATGTTTTTGTAGGGAGAAAAGTGATTTTCAGGTAAAATATTTTTCGGACTTTGCAGGCCCAGATCTTCCAAACTAAGACAGATCGCCAATTGTTTTTTCCTCCAATATTGTTCAGGGAGCCAATATGAATACGAATACAACGTTACCAAAATTCGATGGATGTCTGCTGAATCCCAAAATTCAAACAGTTTTAATTTTTTTTCAAAATGTTCCACCAATTTTAAAAATGTGAAAAAATTTCAGGGTATAAAGGGCCAAAGAAGACACTTTATGTCAAAAAATGGCGGTGGACACTTTTTAAGAACACCGAAAAACAAATGACAAAAACTTCATTTTTTTTCTTAAAAATAGATTTTGCAGCTGAAATTCATAAAAAAATTATAGGTCTATTCCTTCAATAGCAAAGAATCGACAGAAAAAATCACCATTCGAAAATTTTGGATATCACAAGAGAAAAAAAATAAAATCGAAAAAAGTGTTTTTCACAGAAATCTCAAAAATGGCTAGAGATAAAAAGCTGAAAAGTTGGCTGAATTATTTTCATTCAATGCCTAATCGATCCCCGCAATATGAATCGAAAAGGCCGCGGGGGCAGATTTACCATTGAAACCCGGCTATACCCTTTCATCTCGAGTTGTATTCGGCATGACTATTTCACGAGAAAATATGTCTAACAGCATGGCACGTATTGCGCTATTTGACAAATAATAATTTCCCAAGCTATCTATAAATGTGAGAATGGCTGAAATACTAACTCACTAATTGCTATGGTTTTCTAAAATTATTTTTTTGTTTTGTATTTTCAAATATAAAAACTCTAACTCTCATTTAATTTCCTTTGACAATTTCCAGACGAATCTTTGCTCTTTTAATATATATGTTTATAATAATAATAATAATAATGTGACTACATTGTCAGGCTTTCTGATGTCCTGTATGTGTGGGGTCTTGATTTTTTAATATTCCTTCGTTGCATATCTAACTTCTCATCAAATGCGAATTAAATGAGAAACTGCATCACGTATACTCGGTATTTTTTTCCTTCATTTTGAATGCAGCACATCGTATCATCCGTTTTAACGAGCTCATTGCATGCAGATTTCTATCAGAATACACATCAATAGGTTCATATCGTATACATACGTTAGTAATAAAGTAATCCATTTCTCATATTTAAATGAATGTGGATGATTCTTTGAAGTAATGTTTGATTACTCCGAAAGCTAATTGTTCTATTGAATCGAGGTTTGAATGATAAATTATGGAGATTATAAGTGAAAATGAATGAAACCATAATGAAAGGCTTAAATCCTCAATCCTCGGAAAAAAGCTAAAATCTGACAACGTCGAAAGAATTTTCCACGGCAGAATTTTCTAATTTTTCGGATAAAACTCTGGCAACGTCGAAACAACTTTTTTAGCAGAATTTCTGCAAATTCTCGGAAAGAAGAGTGTTTCCAATTGCGCAAATAAAACACATAATTTGCATCCATTCAAAAAAAAATTATTGATGGTTGAAGTATCAGTTTATCATTTATGTACGATGTTCACTACTTTGTTGAAATTTTCAATGACATTTGGAACATACATAATTGAGTCTCTATCTCACAAATGACACGAATAATTTCATCCTTCAGTTCGGGAATCGATTGTGGATTATTCTTATAGACCTGGAATATCACTAACCCTAGAGAAAATAGTCCAACGGTGTCAAATCACATTTTCTTGGTGGCCAATTGACATCACCGTTTCTGGAGATAATTCGTCCAGGAAGTCTTGGCTTCTGTTCCTGTGTTATTTGAACCTTAAGGTGTTATTCCATTGCGCAAAATTGACTCACGCTAGTTTTTCCAACGCAATCTAGCACTTTAGAAAACCTTTTCCCAAACTCTAGGAAAAAGCCCCAATCTGACAACGTCGAGAAAATGTCCCCCAGCAAAATTCCCCCAATCCTCGGAAAATTCGCGAAGATATGGCAACGTCGAAAGCGAGGTGGTACCACTCGGAATCGATTCGGACCACGTTGGTACCCCGATGACAAACGTTCCTCGTAGAATAGAAAAGTAGGTAATTCCAGATAACGACCGCGTTTAACTCGCTGACTCATGCTAAGATATTTTAATTGCATTTTGTACCTGTGCATGCGCGCGGGATCTCCTGTTCGAGATCGTTCGGCTGAACTCTTATACTCATTGTTTTTTTTTGTTGCAGGTAAGCCGGATTTCCAAGTTTTCGGAGTTGCCGAGAAATTACGTAAGTGATAAAAAGCGACTTCGTCAGAGGTTGGCACAAGGAAAACCGCCGATTCAAGTAGGCTGTGATGGAATTCCGGGGAAAATATGGTTTCGATTGTTTCATTTAACCGCATGATTAGGTGTTGTCGCGTTGTGCAACTTTTTCTTTCAACTGAGATTGCGGTAAATTGTTTCGGACAAGATTAGGTCCACTTGCGGCTAGTTGTAGAATTGACTCATGAAAGATAAGCAAATTGCCTATTTAAAAATTGATCGTTTCGGTTTTGTCCAGTTTTAATGAATTTAACGTGGAAAAGAGTTGGAATGGACATTCTAGAAAAACATCGACGAGTCAAAAACTTGAGACAGTGAACATGACAACTTCAAAACTAGTAATTTTCACGATACCTATAAGATTTAAAGATAAAGTTGTATTAATGAATGATCAGAATGAGTCTCCAGATATAAGAAGTATGTATAATCATCGTTTTTCCAATAAGGACAAACATGCAAAATCTTTTGACTGAAACGTCTGAAAATTTCGCACGCTTGAAATGTTGTCAAAACGGTTATTTAAATTTGAAAATTCTGTCAGCTATTATTAATTATTCTCATTTTGTTATTTATGGTTTTCTCTTCTGATTTGAAAGAAGAACTGACTACTAGCATAATGTAATCAAATTGTGCCAGGGACAGTAGAGTATACTGAAGATTGTGCATGGTAGAGTAGAGTGGACAGCACGTTTTGAATAGTACACTCTACTATTCCATCCTCACTTCCACGATTTTACTCAAGTTTACTGGTTTACTGTTTGACTATATTTTACCAATGTGAACAGACCCTTGGACGGTTTTAGTAGAGGGTATTGTTTCTCCCTAGTCTCTATTCCAGTTCGAACTAACCCCTCGAATTACTAGCAGTGTGGCGGCTGCTCAAAGAATTACGGGCCTCCCGTATTTCACTGCATTTTAATCAATTTTAAATTCAAGTTCGAATGAAAAATAATCACATTTCTATATCTATATTATTTCCATCATTCTATCTACTATCCGAATCTCAAAGTAATGAATATATGTTCATTACTGAGCGATATAAAACATTCATACATTATCCGCAACACACAATACAGCGTAACGGATAGCAGGCAAACCGCTTAGAGAAGGAGGCTCGCCTCCACTAGTCGAGATGCATTAAAATGTAACATTTCAAACTTCCTCAAATGTACATTGCGGGAATCACTCAAAATCCAAGCTGCAGATCACGCGTCGGAGGCCCGGCTCCGCGGCATTATTTCCGCTTCTAGGCCAACGAGCTTACCCGAAACTGAACGTCCGATCGGCCCGAATCAACCCCGGCGATCGTGGATGGAGATCAGCTGTTGTTTTGATTCCTTCCTTTAACGAAGTATTAATCCTCTCAGCGTGCGGTTTGTGGTTTTGTGACATTTTTCGGAAAAGTTTGTATAGACCGTTCACGAAAGTTTGAGCCGTCGATTGGCCATGACAATTTGGCATATTACGCAATGTTGTCAATATAACACAGAGTTCTCTGATTACTCGAAATCTCATCGAATGAGGCCGGTTACATTCGGCAACGTTGACTTCATTTAACGTTATTTCAGAAAAATACTGCCAATTGCAGATGAATAAACAAACGCCTACTATGCACTCAAACTTTCGTGAACGGACTATGGGTAGGATTTTAATATTTCAACAAGAAAGATGAAAACAGAAACAAGAAGTGAGAATTATAATGCAAGTTCCGAACTAAAAGAAACGCAAGATTCTGTAGATTTTATTTTGAATAATAAATTCAGTAAAATGTCTTACGATGATAAAATTTTCATAACTCAAGTAATTAAGACACCTCTACAGGCTAAGCCAAATTTAATTATTCATTCGGCTCAGTTGAGTGGTTGATGAATTGACAACCTTGTATTCTTTAAACCAATAAGAATACGACGAAACTGCTTGCCTCATTTTTCGCCCGTAAAAATAAGAATACGTTTTGCACTCCTAGTATTTTTCTCTTTTCAATAAAATGAGGTGAAAATGATGCAGCTCTTTGAAGTTCGCACATTTTTAATTTTCTTATAGCAATCGTCGGAAAAGCCACTAAGAATGAAGAGAGTATTTTCTCAGATGCCCGCCATCACACTTTTCTTTTTCACAGAAAATTAACATTCTAATATTTTGTACATGCACGTGTTGAATATTCATTCACAAAGTGACCGAACCCTGCCGCGGGTCACGTCGAATGATCGGTCGCGCGACTCGTACGAATAGCGAACCCAGCGCGACGTTGCCAAATTTCGGAGGTCGCCACTCGTTGTTGCCGCGTCTACGGGCGACCGTGACAAGGGCAGATGACCGGGGAGCAGCGGATTCTGGCACGTTGTGCCGTCGGCGCGGGACGCGAGGGGGAGGGGAGGCGGTACTGTTCGCCGAAGGGGGGGCAGAGGGGGAAGAACCGGGAACTGCGTCCGAACTCTCGCGGGGTCTGGCAGAGCTCTGGCGATTCCGATAACGATTCGGAACGCGTTTATCTGCGAGGATGAACCGTGTTTTCGTAGTATTTTTAATTTTATAGCGGTGCGACGTTGCACGGTGTTGATGAAGTTTCGCGGATTTCAGAATTTCATGTAGCTACAATGGGCGTTTTTGGATACTTACTCGGGTTAACTCGATCCCTTACTTTCGCGTTCGTTTACCTAACCCGAACATCCAACCCGTGTTCAGAAAGTACGGTGCTATTATAGTAGGAGAGCTGGCACGAATTTCAGGGCAGGTATTTGAGGCAAGCTGAAAACTTGTCAGATACCTCTCCTATTATATCCCAACTCGGGATTGCAGATCTGGCTGGTAAGTAGCGGGGCTAAATCAACCCCTACATTTTTAATGGCCTGGCAGGTAGAAAGCCCTACCGAAATGATCTGTCTTTTTGGGAATCTTATTTTTTAGTTATAAGTAACACTCCATTAAAATTTCAAGCTGCCTCAAAAACATTTTTTATAATTTTTTGCAAAATATTTCTGCACGCGTCTGGCAATGTTAAAACCCCGATTAAATTATTTGGCAGCTTGAAATTTTAATGGAGTGTTACTTATAACTAAAAAATAAGATTTCCAAAAAGACAGATCATTTCGGTAGGGCTTTCTACCTGCCAGGCCATTAAAAATGTAGGGGTTGATTTAGCCCCGCTAGTCACCAGCCAGGTCTGCAATCCCGAGTTGGGATATAATAGGAGAGGTATCTGACAAGTTTTCAGCTTGCCTCAAATACCTACCCTAAAATTCGTGCCAGCTCTCGGACTATTAACTCGATCACTGACTCAGGTTGATATATCGTAACCGTATACGAGAGCAGGGTTGTAGAGTCACCGCATGGGCACTGCAGTTCAATTTTGTATTTGAAAAAGGCGGGAATAAGTCCTTTACTCTATTCTTAGTAACTTCATATATTCCATTCCTGAAATTTATGGAAAGAGAAGAGTTGGCTCAGTGTAAAATGTGTGGTTCAATGAGCCCAGAAAATAATGTAAAACAACTTCTTCATAACATTTTATGCAGATCTTCCTGCGTCAAAGCTAAAGCGTTCTCTACTTCTTCAACATAGGTACTTAAAGATAACATTGAACATGCGAGGGCACACTAGAAATTATAAGAAAGATTTTACAGAAGCCAATGAATCCAAGCAAAGCTAGAGACAATCAGTAAATAAACTGGAAGTGAAAAAATAAATTCTCTACTTCTTAAACATAGGTACTCAAAAATAACATTAAACTTGGAAGGGCACACCAGAAATTATAAGATTTATTAACAAAAGCCAATCAATAAAAGCAAAAGTAGAGACAATCCGAAAATACACTGGCACTGAAATAATAAATTCATAAATTATTTATTTGGTTATGTTATTGATACGTCCGTCACTTCCAATCCAAAACCTGATGTCTTCGTGAACTTAGAACCCGGCTCCGTGATCCGAGTAGAGCCGTCACGTGACCCAATGGATCGAGTTGAAAACCCTTGAGTAAGTTTCCGAAAACGCCTTATGTCATCGACTCAAAGCTGATAATGGAGTGCCGAAGAAAATTCAATGAAGTAGGCAAGAATAACAAGGTTTCTTTAGTCTGGTTTCCTGAACGCTTAAGCTTAAAAGAAACGAAGTGGCCAGAAAAGTAGCACAAACGCCACCTACTGAGCCAGAACCCTTTTGGTATTAGCAAATGCACCTATAAAAAAGTTGTCGGAGATAAAAGAAACTAAAAGAGAAGCACTCTGGAGGTATCATCAGGGAATGGATAGGATAATTCCAAAAAAATCTTCAGAACATCAAAACTGCAAGGTCAAAAAACTGTTTTGATCTCAGTAAGATTGAGTTACGCCTCGTCAGTGGCATTCTAACAGAACATTGTCGCCTTAGGAAGCATATGATGAGAATTGGCGTAACAGAAACTGACAAGTGTAGATTCTGTGGATGAGAAAAGGAAACTCCTGTTCACTTAGTTACAGAAAGCCTCGCCATTGTGATCCTGCCTGAAGAATGCCTTGGACAGGAGACTTTTAGGAGATCTAGCCTCTTTGAAGCCTATTCTACTTTTATCTTCTGGGTGTCAACAAATACAACCTGTCCAATCAATCCTGCATTATAATATTGAGAGAGACAAGTTCGAAAAGACGCATGCGCGTTAAAACCCTTCTCCAGTTTGGGTATCGAGAAGTGAATTGCACAGTTTCCCTTATTTATGCAACATTCAAACGAAGAGGAAGAGTGCTCTTTCGGTAAAATATCGTCGACAACCTAAAAGAGGCCGTAGCTCAAGGGAATTCGCAGTAATCCCTATGGCCCCGAACGGGCCGAAATTTACAGCATCCCGTTTTCAATTCCCGCCGCCACGTTCTGGACTTGGAGAGGTGCCAGTCGGTTTATTATTGAGGTAGACGTAAATTCATATTTAGACTATCCAGCGCGCCGGCGTTCCAATCGTTTTTTATTTTTTTTTCGGCTTCTTTTTCTTTGTTTTGGCGGGTCTTACGACCGCGTCTTTCATGTCGTTTGTTCCAGGGCCTACCGAACGTGACAGCCGTCATTTTGGATAGGTTATTTCGGTACGGCGTAAGGCCAGATGTATGTTGTTTCGAGCTGAGTTTGGCCACGGAAAAAACAGATGAGAAACTCCTTGTTGTTTGGTAATCTCGCAATTGGATCTACTATTCAAAGTAACTTTCAAGAATACGCATACGACGAAAACTTAATCCATCTAGACCCTTCGACACAGAGTTTCGTGTCTTTTCATCTCGATTTCACGTCTTTGGAACGATCAGGTGGTTTCACCAATCGATTCTTCAGTACTTGAGTGGTTTCAACAATTGATTGTTCAGTACTCCGAAAGTTTCAACAATCGATTGTTCAGTACTGGAGTGGTTTCAACAATCTATTGTTCAGTACCAGAGTGGTTTGAACAATCGATTTCTCAGTACTCGAGTGATTTCAGAAAAATAATTTTTAGTACTCGAGTAGTTTCAAGAATCGATTTTTCAGTACTGGGGTGATTTAAACTATCGATTACTCAGTACTCGGATGGTTCCAAAATTCGATTGTTGGGTATTGGAGTGGTTTCAACAATCGATTTTTTGAAATTTGATCACAAACGTAGCCATTATCCAGATTCATTTTAATTGAAAGAAAAAAGAAGTTCGTACTCACTGGATTTTTATTTTACAATCTACTCAACTAGTTCCTGATAATGCCTAGCAGGCGAAACTAGTTGAGTAGATTGTAGAATAAAAATCCAGTGAGTAGGAACTTCTTTTTTCTTTCAATGAATCGATTTTTTGCTACTGAAGTGGTCTCAAGAATCTATTGTTCAGTACCAGAGTAGTTTGAACAATCGATCGTTCTACTCAAGTGGTTTCAAGAATCGATTGTTCAGTACCAGAATGGTTTGAACAATCGATTGCTCAGTACTAGAATTATTTCAAAAATAGATTTTTTAGTACTCGAGTGGTTTCAAGAATCGATTGTTCAGTACTAGGGTGGTTTCAACATTAGATTGTTTGTATTGGAGTGGTTTCAACAATCGATTGTTCAGTACCAGAGCAGTTTTAACAATCGATTGTTCAGTACTCGAGTGGTCTCGAGGAGCGATTATTCGGTATTCAATTAGTTTCAACAGTTGAATATTAAGTATGTGAAAAGTTTTACTAATCGGGGTGATCACTCGAAAGGTCCACTTCACCTGTGTTCTCGAGAATCAGTATCAGGATTCTGTAATGGTATCGATTAAGATTGAAGGCTTCTCGAAATGCTCTTCGGATAGTACTGTTCTCGAGACATTCTATCGAAACTCAATCCACTTTCATTCGTTCTAGAACAGTGGCTTTCAGCACATATTCAGATTTATCTATCTAAATGAGTCTTACGTCTAAGATTGCAAGTTCTGGGGAACATTGACCTGGGTTTCAGGTTCTCTTTGAATAAGGAAATGAAAAACACAAAACCTCATAAGCTTTAGGGTAGATTGAATAACTAAATGATTGTCCTGGTCTCACATGGTCTCTGAATTTGGAATTACAGAAAACATCCTAATCCCAGTTTTCTCACTCGCTGTTTTTTTTCGCCTGCTCCTTCGAAGCAGACGGAAAATAACTTTTCCAGATTGCAGTCCACCATCCATCTTCCGACCAGAAGTTTTCAGATCGACTTCTAGGAACTTCCATAACGATTCATTACTGTCGTGCATGATTTATCTGGACGCTCTAACTTCGGGCGCGATCGTGAAGAACGACTCCGGCCCTAATGAGCCTCGAGTTGGACGCGAAATTTATTCGTCAAAAATTCGCGGCGACGCGAAAAAGTTACACGCGATAACTTTCAAACACCTGGGCGTGAGACGGCGATAGAAGAAAATTGCGACATTCTGGTCGAACGGGTCTAGTAGAAACATGGAAAGATTCTGATGATTTTGTCGTTCGAGGTCTGTGAGATACGAGCTCAGTAGAGAATTCTTGGCATGAATAAACAATTTCCAGTGCGATCCATTTCACGCTTTTGTCTGGATGAGTCTGAATAGTTCTGTAAAACCGATTTGAATAAAATATTAGGTACAATCGAGTGGTTTCAACAGTCGATTGTTCAGTACTCGAATAGTTTCAACAATCGATTGTTCAGTATTCGACTGGGTGCAATAATAGATTATATTAGCATTCTTGTGGTTTCCACAATCGATTGTCCAGTACCTGAGGTGTTGGAAAATCAATCGATAACAACACGAAGGGTTGCATCAATTTACTGATCAGTACTCGAGAGGTTAAAAAAAATAGACACATTAGTACCCTTGTGGTTTATCATTCGATTGTTTTGTAATTGGCAGTTTTCAACAGTCGATTGTTCAGTATTCGAATAGTTTCAACAATCGATTGTTCAGTGTTCGACTGGGTGCAATAATAGATTTTTAGCATTCGTGTGGTTTCCACAATCGATTGTTCAGTACCTGAGGGGTTGAAAAATCGATTGATAAGTAAACGAAGGGTTGCAACTATCTATTGTTCAGTACTCGAGAGGTTTAAATAATAGACTCATTAGTACCCGAGTGGTTTTAACATTCAATTGTTCTGTAATCGACAAATTTCAACAATCGATTGTTCGGTACTTGAGTCGATTGTTCAGTATTCGAGTTGTTTCAACAATCGATTGTTCAGTGACTGAGTAGTTTCACCAATTTATTGTGCAATAGTTTTGAGGCTGTAACAATCGATGTTCAGTGCCTGAGTTGTTTCAACAATCTATTGTGCAATAGCCTAGAGGCTCTTACAATCGATTGTTCAGTACTCGAGTGGTTGCCACAATCGAGCTTCAGTATCTAAACAGTTCAAAAACTGATTGTGAAGTATTTTAAAGGTTGCAGCGATTGTTCAGTACTCGAAAGGTTTCAATAATAGACTCACTAGTACTCCAGCTGTTTTAACGATCGATTGTTCAGTACCTGAGTGGATTCAATAATCGATCATTCAATACTCTAGTGGCTCTAACAATAGATTGTTCAGTACTCGAGTGATTCCAACAATCGAGTAGTTTCAACAATCGATTGTTCAGTATTAAACTGGTCGCAATATTTGATTTTCAACACAAATGTGGTTTCATCAATCAATTGTGCAGTACTCGATTGGTTTACTAATAGAGTTTCAATAAACGATTGGTTTAAACAATCAATTGCTCAGTTTTAAAATGGCTGTAATAATAGATTTTCAACACATGTGGTTTTACAATCGATTGTGTAGTACTCGATTGGTTTAATAATAGAGTTATGCTACACGAATGGTTTGAACAATCGATTGTTCAGTACCTAAGCGGGAGAGTGGGAAATTTGAACAATTGAGTGATTCCTCGAGAGGTCTCTTTCATGTGATTTAGCTTTTTCTCGATCCTCATCATAGTCGAATGGTTTCAACAATCCTCATAGGGTTTTTCACGGGTCAGTGCAGATTCTATGAAGAAGAGGAAGAAACATAGTGTCTGGCCATCAGTTCCCAATGAAGGAAATGCCTGGGCCAGTACCGTATAGACAGCTTAAGACATGGGAAGGCACAAAAGACTATTAGGTCGCAGTGCACAGGCAACCCCTTCAATTGAATTTTGAATAAGCATTAAGAAAACCTCTTTGTGAAGTTTTACGCTTCAGACGAGACTTTGAAATACGAGTACAATATTCGCTATTTTAATCGATGACTATTTTTCTTCACTAGAACATTTCGTAAGCTCAATTAACAAACACAATACCGCAAGTTATTCATGCCTTATATCCTGGGACACCACATGATAGCTCCACGCACAGGACAAAGTCTCCATTCGCTATAGAACGTCCGTCGTTTTGTTGTTGTTGTGCCCTGCCGTTTTCGTAGATCGCAGGCACATAAATCCTCTTTCCCTTCGTGCAATACGCGAAAGAGAAACGACCAAAACCGGCCGAACGAAAAGGAAGGAAATATGGCCGCTCTCGCTCTATCGACGCCGTTTCCAATCCCACTAGACGTTCGCGACGTTGCCGCATCTCCTCGGCGTTTGTTTTGATCGCCCAATCCGGCAACGTCGGTTACGCAGCTCGGGATCGTTTTTTAGGAATTTTCAGCGAACCAAGGGAAGTATGTCGAGGACGTTGCAAGGGGGAATGCTGTCGGTATTCGGTTACGTGGATTCGGATGAGGAATCGAATCGTTGGTTATGTTTATGTCGATTCCTATTATTAAAACTAGATGGTTACGCTTAATTTTTGCCTTTTAATGGGCTTTGAGTCCGTAATCATAAGAGTTAATTGAAGAAGTCACTGGAGCTCTGAAACTTTTAATTGCTCAATATTCGGGTGTTATTCGTTTTAATTGCTTCTTTCTTGAAGGACGCTCGTCAATTTAATCATGGGGTATGTTTATGGTGATGAATTGAAGCAATTAACAGCTGATGTTGTTTATGGAAATATGAACATAGTGGTTGAAGCACTAGATATTATGTAGTCGAATACTTCTGAAAAAGATTCATGGTGACTTTCCCCTATGAAGTGGAGGCTATAGACGACATTACTCGTGAATTATTTCTGAAAAGGCCTGATTGCGTAAGGGTTAGGGGGAAACGCATGGGGTTCCTTCAGGAACCGTTTTGGACCCCGTTTTCTTCTTGGACTATAGTAATCACATAGTGGTTGAAACACATGATACTATGTATCGAATATTTCTAAAAAGATTTATATTATTGCTTAAAAGATCTGACGCCGTAAGGGTTAGGAGTGAACGCATGGGGTTCCTTCAGGGAACGATGTTGGGTCCAATTTTCTTCTTGGTATGTGTTAAACCCTTAATGGGCGCTGTGTCTGTAATGATGAGAGTTAATTTAAGAAGTTACTGAAGTCCTGCATGCGTCTGGATCAAAATTAAGTATTCGAATGTAACAAAATACTCAAGTTTCCTTAACAAATGTAAGTGCTGATTCACAATGGACGTAACCATAACGAACACGTAAACGTACTTTGTCCGTGAACGTAATGGTGTTCAGAATGAACTTTGGGCGCAGTAGCAAATTATAGACTTTTTTGAACCTTTATAATAAGTGTTCTATGAATTTTTTGACAATTGATTATAGTGAAGTGTTGTCATTAATTAAAAATGTATGAAGTATTGAGTCTGTTTTTATTGAGACGATGTTTGAAAAAAAGAAAAGAAATTGAAGAGCAAAATTCTAAAAGAAGAAAAAAACGACGTTGGTGGGTTAGAACAAATTTCTATAATTAAACGTTAGAATTACGGACTACCATAAGCTCAACGTAAACGTCAAAATTACAGAGCCTATTGTGAACAGTTCCATATAATTTGCATTGGTTCAACTTTGCGTTTTTCGTTTACGTTTCGGGAGTTTTATGGTTACGTCCATTGTGAATCCAGCATTATTGATTGAATCAGTAAGATTGTTTTTCCTCTTTTCGAAGAAAAACAGAAACACCTTGTCAGATAGCTCATGAAATAAGATACTAATCAAGACCAATTGTCGGCATTTTATATTCTGTGAATATTAATTATTCGGATTTCCTATATGACTTCTTCGTATTAAAAGATGCCCTGTATATTTAATTCCTTGCGAGGAGAATAAAAATCGATGATATAACATGAAAAAGGATCTGAGTCGGAGGGGTCCACGAAATGAAAAGAAAACGAACAAATTCTTCTATCTCGAGGACCCTCCTTGGCCCCATCCACATAAAAACCTTCAAAGAAATCCATTTCCTGGCGACAAGTCTATCCCTGATAACTTTATTTCTTGAAGCGGCCTTCTGAAGGTTTTTATTGCCCATCTAGAGAAATAGGGTACCTACCATAAACACAAGTGTAGACAGTTCGATTGTAAGATATGAAACTCACCATCTTTGATATACTGGAACGAAGAATTATTGCAAGCAGACTGGTACCATGTATGTTTGAATGAGAACTTCATCTTCACTTTAGTCGTTTTTGATTGATTTTGGTTTCATCTAGAAGTTAACTTACATGACAATTTGTTTCATTCGATGCAAGATAATCAAGTGACATTAATAATTCATTATTAATCCGAATCTAGTTGTTTTCTATTGGCATTCTCAAGAATCCTGGCTTCTCCATGTGGTTTTCCCCAAGCAGACAATGTGAAATCAATGTCTAGCGTTTATTTAAATCAACAATTTCTTTATACTCTTCCAATCATACGATATCCACGAAATTCACCACAAGCATACTCGTCATTATTTTATTTCTGAACACTAATTCGACGAACGAAAAGAAAAAATTCGTTCATCAGTATAACGCATGTATCTGAATGAGCCTTAACCATATTGTTCAGTAAGTGATTGCTTTCAACAATTCGAATGGTTTCAACAATCGATTGTTCAGTACTCTGTTGATTGCAACAATCGATTGTTCAGTACTCGGGTAGTTTCAACAATCTATTGTTCAGTACCAGAGTGGTTTGAACAAAGTTTCAATAATCGAGTGATTTCAGTAATGAATCTTTAGTACTTGAGAGTCAGCAATCGATTGTTCAGTACTTTGATGGTACTCGAGTTGTTTCAACAATAGACTGTTCAATACTCGAGTGCAGACAGATCGTAAACAAAAAGAAAACATTTATTCATAAGTAGAAAGCATGTATCTGACGGATATTGTTCAGTACCTAAGTGCTCTCAACAATCGATTGTTCAGTGCTCGAGTGTTTTCAATAATAGATCTTTAGTACTTGAGAGTAAACAATCGATGGTTGAGTACCTTAATTGTTTGAACAATCGGTGGTTCAGTACTCGATTGGTTACAACAATAGACTGTTCAATAGTCGATTGCAGAAAATATATCGTAGACAAAAAGAAAACATTAGTACGATCGAAACCAATTCGAAATTTCAACCTTTCGACATTTGTCAACGAAAAAACGAGCCGAAAACCGCAGATATTCGAGCAAAACAAAAGCCAGACGAGCCAGAAACACCCTCGAAAACGCCGCAAATTCTCGATTGGAACGCGGGCGTTGGTTGCGTCCACCGGTCCCCGGACGAAACGACCTGGGAGACTGTAACCTCTATGCACCTGCTTCGCCAAGGGTGGCGGAATGTAAAGGTGACGGTTCTTTCGAGCCTCACGACCATCTGGGCCAAGGACCCCAAGCCGGTGTACCTCGTCGAAACGGTCTCACAAGTTTTCGAGGCGATATTTTTATCACTCGTTAGGAGATTTTTACTACGATTATGGAGTTTTCGTCACTAACAATTCATATTTCGTTAATAAATGGGAAAATATAGAGCAAAATCTACTTAGAAGCGATAGCAACGCTGTACAATCGATTGTTCAGTACTCTAGTGCTTTCAAATATGGTTTTCAGTACTCAAGTGGTTTGAACAATGGATTGTTCAGTACTCGGGTGGTTTCATCGATCTATTGTTCAGTACCTGGATGGTTTGAACCATCGATTGTTGGCGAGATTAGCTCCGAAGTATGAATTTGGTATTGATTGATTTTAATCGATCAATATTATTCCCTCCATCCTGGTCTTACCTTAATGTAAAAAATTGATAAACCCCTCAGGTATGATGATATCGAATATCCTGAACACGTTATTGAGCTCATGTTCATGATTATATTAGCCTGAGGATAGCACATCAGAAACTCGTGTAAATTGCAACAAACTCTCTCTGATATTTGGGTCAATTCAATATATTCGCCGTTTCTATAAGCTAAACTTCCAGAGGATGTTCAATATGCATATGCAAATGAAACGGGTTATCTTAGCGTGAACTGAATAACTTTTGGAACATCAGAGATATGAAAGAAACTATTTCGAAGGATGATTTGGGGAATTTATAACAGATAATGATATACAGGTTATAAATATTCTTAAGAAAACTTCGTAGACTTGTAGACTAATCAATAATCTAATAATAATTGAACGTTTGTACTGAAATAATCGATTGTTCAGAACTCAGGTGGTTTCATCAATCTATTGTTCAGTATCTGAATGGTTCAAAGCAGCAGTAGTAGAGTAGTTTTAACAATGGTTGTTCAGTACTCGAATGGTTTGAACAATCGATTGTTCAGAAATAGATAGATTTCTAAAATCGATTGTTCAGATATCGAGTGATATCGAAAAGCGATTGTTCAGAACTTGAGTAGTTTCAACAAATTCAATATCAATTACGTGGAAGTACTTCGTGGTTCACTTTTCTGTCCTCAGGAAGCAGGTTCTTGTTCTGTAATGCTCGAGATGGTCTCACAAAATTTAGAACCTATATTTCTATCCCTCGTTAAGGGATTTTTTCGTGTGGCGTTTTTTACTACAATTAGGACGTTTTTATCGTCCACAAACGGTGAATTTACGTTTTTCCCTCCCAGTATCGCATCTGAAATTCAGATTTCGGTAATAAATGGAAAAATCTGAAGCGAAAATCTAGTTTGAAGCGGTCGGAACGCTGTAATGTAATAACACTTTTATTAATTTGCGTTTTTATAAGTTTCGTCCACGCCAAGAATCATAATCATCTCTTATTTGAGTTTCAAATTCTCATAGTTTGTTCTTTTCCAAACGTTACTAAGTTATTATACGATTTCAGCGCGTTTGAACAAACTTTAATTCCGAGTTTTTGTTGAATGACTAATCATAAATCAGTTATACAGTGCAACCTTAATATAACGAACCTCAATATAACGACTTTCTCGATTTAACGAATTTTTCATAATCCCCTTGAATCGTCCATAAGAGTCAATGTAAAACATACCTCTACATTACGAAAACTTTTTACGAACAACCTCTTTATAACGAATTTTCAACTACCAAAAAGAGTGCGAATACCTCTACTTAACGAATTTCGTCAACTCAAAACCTCTATATAACGTTTTCACCAATAACCAGGTATGTGATTCAGCCGCGACAGGTTTCGACGCGTATTACGTAAAATACGAAGTTAGATGGAAAGTAATCAGTGTTGCTCCTCACTTTTTTGAAATGGCTCAGAAACGTAAAAGGTGTTCCTTATCTGTCGCAGAAAAGCGAAGCATCATTAATTATAATTATGTTGACAAAAATCCTTGTACAAAAAAATTAGACATAGCTAATAAGTTCTTTAAAATCTAAAGATAAGTTTTCCGACGAAATTGGTTTGCCTTCAAACATATCAGAAGATTGAAACCGTGGAAACAAACTACAATTTATGACTTTTTTTTCCAATCAAGATGAATAAAATTAGATTTAGGCTTTTATACCAATTTGTTGATTTTTCACCTCTTTATATTTTGTTCTGCGAATTTTTGAAAAGAAAAAAACCTACCTACTCACTTTATTGTTTTGAAAAAGAAAATATAAAATAAATGGGTAATTTGATAAAATGAGTTTTCATTTATATGAGCAAAATTAGTTCGCTATAACAAGATGAGTACGTAATGTCGAGGTGAATAAAACCTCGGTATAACAAATTTTGGACCAACCTCACCTCAATATAACAAACCTCAGTTTTAAGAATTACTTGATATAACGAATATTTTCTGGTTCCCTTCCGATTTGTTATATCGAGGTTCCACTGTATTTAGTCATTCTTCCTAAACAGGCATTGGTACAAGTGGTTGGCGACCTTGTCTTAGACATTCATTTACTATTGTTGTCTATCCTGATCGCCTGCCATCTGAACCTCAACGACCTGTTTGTATGTATAAATTTTTGTTAATAAATCTTTCACGACTTTTTTTATACGAAATATAATCTTATTATTTGAATTCAAGGTTTTCTCGTAGGTGTTTCTCATGATGTAGAATTTTAGATAATTCATTTGTTCTTGGAATCCTGTGAGAAGCAAATTTGGGAAGAAAATTCCAATTAAGGACTTCAATTCCTTCCCCTAAGTATCACCAAACACCCTCTGAAGAACCATCTTCTGGTTCTTCGGCAATAGAAGTTCTCATCTGCATTGACATCGGACAAACTATTGATGATAGCTTCTTTTGTCGTCGAACCTCCTCGGTTATAAAAGAATTCGTCAGTGACAGGGCTTGACGTTCCGTAACAATCGACAAAGACAAACCATGAACAAAGGAAACAATGACTTCTGAGATGCCTCCTGTTCTGTATTTCCTCCCTAATGAACTTTTACGTCGCTGGAAAAGTCCATGACATTTTCCGTGACTGAGAAAAATGTCACCGTCTTTGGTGTTCGATGGTGATATTTCACCATCGAACTATTGCCTCTAAATTTTATATAGGACTTGAGATTGATACCAAATATATAAATGCAAAATCTCTGCATAATCAGAATTATATTCTGGATGTGATTTAGAAAACGAAATATGTAAAAAATATAAATTGAAAAAAAAATTGTAAGGTTCTGATGATGATCGTATCATCTTGAAATTTTGCATGAGCATTCAGTAGATCACTTTCCAATCACAAAATAAATTTCACTCTAATAGAATATTCTGTAATGGAAATATAAAGATTCTTCTTTCAATATTCCAAATGAATTTACTATAGTTCTGTTGAAACTATGGCAACAAAATTTTATATGAAAATTCAGTATATCAGTGTTCATTCACAAAAGAAATTTCACTCGAATCGGATATCCTGTTATGGAAATATGAAGATTCTTATTTTCAATAATCCAATTGAATTTTCTATGGTTCCGTCAATACTATAGCCACGAAATTTTGGAAGAACATTCAGTATTGGGATAAATAATTACCGACGCGGCGCTGCAATCGCCGCATCAGCTGTTCCCGAAACGAGTATTGTTTCGTGCACGTCAAAGCAAAACAAGAGAGATTCTGGTGTTTCTTAAGTGTTTCAGTTGATTTATTTAGTCTTTTGACTGAACAATCGTGAAAATGGAACTATGAAATGATTTATTAAGTTCATATCATATACATCGAGGACGATATGTAGAAAAATATCAGTTTTGGGCATTCACCCTTGTCAACTGCAGAAGGAAGATATTTAACCATCTAACTTGGCTCATTTCAAAAATAAAATGTATCCTGATATGATTAGTTATTTAGTAGAAACAAGGAATCCTGCTGCAGTGAATCAAATTATATTTATAATATTTATTCTTCAATATATAGAAAGAAAAAATGACAATATTTCGTCGGCTTAATATGCAAATCACATAAGTCCACTTTTGGACGAATTTGAAAATTTGAGTTATGTCAAGGAGCTTCGTGCGCACCTGTGCAGAAATTCACACAACACCACAAAATCTTATAGCTGACGAAGCCCGGAACGACGTTATCTAAGAATTTAAAAAAAATCACTTCCGCACTTCCACAGATTCACAGTTTATTTTCCTCTCCTCTAAACTTTGGGTTTTGGACTTATGTGATTTGCATATTAAGGCGACGATTTGTTATTGAAATGAAAGCCGTTGAATTCCATGATGATGATTTTATTACAGAAATGAAAGACTTTATGAAAATAAACAACTTAATTTCAATTATTCACAACATCAAAAACTATTTTTATTGAATACAGATCAGAAAAATTCATTAATATTTTGTCGTAAGTGAAGCATTTATCATTCAATACAAACCAACAAATTTTATTCCCTGGTATAAACAAAAACTTAATTATCTAATAAGAAATGATAATTCATTTTACAATACAGAGTTAAAGTAATTATGTGTATGCTATTTTTTATAAAATAGTGAATATAGCAGTTACCTTCTACTTGTCTCATATAAAAAACAAAAGATATACTGCAACTTGAAGGAACATCCAGATAAGTTTTAGCCAAGTGATATGATTTCAGGGCATATATTCATAAAAACTTAAGTTATCACAACAATTTTGTCAATTAACGAGTAATCTTCATCTGTTTTCTTTAACGAGTGAATTGGAAATACATCCAATAATGTACTATATTTCCTCCTTTAAGTCCAAATATGAATCCTGAAACTGGCTAATCTCTTTGTTTTCTTGATTTTGACTGCACTAAACGTCTGAAATGCTTTCTCTAGTGCAAACTGGTGATCAACTGATAAAATATTATTTTTTTATAACAACAATCCTATAAAATAGTGACCTGTGAAAGAACTCTTTGGAGCTTCATCCATATACACAGCAACAATTAGTGTTCTTCACTGTATTTTCTTTAGTCATCTTCAAATCAGATTAAAAACCAACTAACTAGACAAATATTATAATGAACACACAATACAAATCTCATTTCTTAGGCACAAACAATCGAGTGTCATATATCCCGTCCCTCGTTTTGGAATACTCGTTTCGGGATAGTTCTACGTAACGCCGCTAGGGTCGCATAGAGTTGTATTTTGCTCAATATCGATCTCCTATCACAAAATAATTTATACCCGAATCGGATATCTTTTGATGAAAATATGAAGTTTCTTTTTTTCAATATTCCGATCGAATTTTCTATGGTTCTGTTCACACCATGACCACAAAATTTTGCATGAGGCTTATTATGAGCATCTTGCATTTGACCGCCACATTTCATTTCGATTGGTTTCGTTTTGTCTGAGATATTAGGTAGCAAAAATTTTGAAAGGCCATATTCTCTAGAAACCCCTGTTCGATTTGGGTGGTTAACGAACTCAACCGAGGCATTTAGTAACCGAACTCACCCTGAAAATTTCAAATCTTTAGGACAATTTCTTGGAAAGTTATCGTGCTAATGGCCGGCCCCTCGGATAGAATTGAATTTGACCACGGAATTTTCATCAGGGATTAGAACCCTATCGTTTGAGACTATTTTCGGCTCAAAATTCTTAAACTACAGACATTTGGGCAAAACGATATAGCTCATTCAAGTAGAACAAGCGCTCAAAAAGTTGGAATCATAATCGACTAATTTCTTAATTCAGAAATGGACTGCTGAAGATTTCTATCGAAGGATTATTCGTGCTCTTCACTTTGCACTTTGCTTTTCACATTGCACTTTTCAATTTTTAATGCGTTTTGTGCAACGTAATTCATTTGAAAAGTGAAAAGTTCAAAGTGAAAAGTTGCAAAGTAGTTGGTGCAATAGGCCCCTGGTCTCAAGAGTTTCCTTAAAAACAATAAGTGTCCTGTATATTGAGTATCAATCTTTATAACTTCCTCCAATTCACCTTCTAAATAGTTTCCTACATGTCTCTGATGTTCGAAAAGTTGTTTAATTCACGTTAAGATAACCCGTTCCATTTGGTGCAAAGTGCTATATGCATATTCAAGATCTTCTGAAAGTTTGGCTTGCAGAAACGGCGAATCGATTGACTTGACCCAAATAGAGGGAAAGTTTGTTGCAATTTGCACGAGTTTCTGATGTGCTTTCCTCCGGCTAACATGATCTGGAACATGAGCTTAACAACGTGTTTAGGATATTCGATATCATCACTCCCGAGGGGTTTATCAATTTTTTACGTTTAGTTAAGACCAGAATGGTGAAACACGGCCCCATGTTGTGATGAATATTCGTTCACTAGAGGTAAAGAGTTTTCCAATAAGGGGTGTTATTTTTTAAAAAGCCCGCTATTTCGGTAGATGTCACGTTTGGAGCTGTCATTTTTTGACATTTGACCAGTGAAACTACGCCATTAATATAAATGGAACGACACACGCTTCAAGAACGAATTGAGATTATTAAAATTCACTATAAAAATGGTGAAAATTTGGCAGAGAATGTTAGTAAAACTCGAACATTTTTGGGTCGTCGTGAAGCACCTTGTTGGGCAGCAGTGAAGAAATTTGGTGGAAAAATTCTAGTCTTGGGACAAGTTAGTGATGTAAGAATAAAACCTGTGTACGTCGCTCAAGAGCAGCCGAGAATATTGCTGCTGTAACCGAAAGTGTTTAAGAAAACCCAGGTTTGTTCATTCTTCGTCGTTCTTCGGAATTAGGCATTCCACAAACGTCATTACACCGTATTCTGCATAAAGATTTGGGTCTTAAGGCTTATAAAGTTCAGTTAACAAAAGAACTCAAGCCGGCCGATCATCAACAACGAAACCATTGATCTTTTGCGGGAAAAGTTTCCGGACCGTGTTATCTCTCGACGAGGTAATCACAATTGGCCACCGAGATCTTGTGATTTAACACCTTGCGACTTCTTCCTTTGGGGTCTCGTGAAAGAGAAGGTCTACGCCAATAGCCCAGCGTCTACTCGGGACCTCAAAAATGGAATTCGTGAGGTTATCGAGGACATAGGGCAGCCGCTTTTCGATTTGGTTATGGAAATTTTCATTAGAAGGATATGGTCCTGTAAGCGTGGTCGTGGTGGTCATTTGACTGATATTATTTTCCACTATTGACGGCATAGCTTCTTCTTCATAATGAAATAAACATCCGATCATTATATTGAAAATGGCATTTTTCTTTGAATATCGAAATAACACCTCTTATTGGAAAACCCTTTAGTTTCTAAAGATAATAGCTAAAGTTTGATATTTGTTTTGAGTAAATATATTTTATATGTCCAGTTTTTTACTTTCATAGCTCGTTGAAGTTACTATTATACAATAAAAGCATCTATATTCTGTATCTATATTTCATTAGTCTTGACAAAAACCATCAATTTGAATTGCGCTTTACTCTAAAAGGATTGACGCGTATAACGTAAGTGAGAATATCAACAGGAAAGAAGAGAACAATATTAATCGATTGAAATCAACCAATACCTAATTGTGAAGATACAAAGAGAAAGACGATGACAATGAAAAAGCATCTACTTCGTCCTAGGCTCATGCGCTGGAGGAAAGTTATTCGTAGATACCCTCAAAGATGGCGTTCTTTTCGGTGTTCGTCCAAAAATTACCCGGAACAGTATGCCTTATCCAAGTAGGGTTCTAGAAGGTCTTTATCATAGATTATAGAGTATAGAAAGATAGGAAACGGCCCTACATTCGTAGTACTAAAAAACGACTACATTTTTTAGTTCACATTTGACCCAGAGATGGCGCTCATACACTGTAGTCGTGTCGTTTCCGATCTTTATACTATATAATCTTTGGTCTTTATCTTTCAGAGCTATTCTCCATATTGTTGAGTCCCGATAGGGCGAAATAGCTATCTATGAATGCTCTGGATGGTATAACCTCCTGGTATGTTCTTTGAAAATTGGCGAGTTAAACTCTGAAGTATGAGTTTGATATTGGTCGATTGTAATCGATTAATATCACTCTCTGCTTTCTCGTTATTTATTATAGTACGTTCAAAGAAAAGATGACATGACGTTATTGACCTCCTTAGCATCAGTTTCAGACTGTGCTTTTTCTCCTATTTTTATCATAAGAGTTATTACCAATACAAGGACAAACTCATAACAAGATACAAATAATACAATAGTCACCTCTGAAACAATAGTATTTCAGTGTGTCATTTTTTTGGCATAGTAAAATCTTTCCAAATATTTATTCATCAAAGGCTAAGATCAAAGGTTCAACGAAAAAAATTCACTCGTGCATTCCGGTCGGCGGTCACCTGGCTTGGGTTTCGTGAAAATTTGGCAAGGTTCTCGACTTCCACGTATATCGGGCGCCGTTCTATTTAAACCGTTGCATCCTTTCCTCGCTCCGATCGTAACGACGATTGTACTTCGCCTCGCGAAATCTTCGTTTCCTGTTTATCCGAAACGGCACGGCCTCCTACGACGATTATGCCCCGTCTAGCTGCGCGGCGTTGCCGGTTCTCGAACGCGAAAATCCTGGAAATTTTTGACTGTAGGCTGAGAGGCTCAGTTGTTAACACCCTGATAGTGATAAACACTGTGCATTTACAGATTTGGAAATTCACATCTGAAACATACGATATACAATGCATCAGACAGATAATTTTCCGTTCAGTTGCACAGATGAATAGTCGAGACAATCACGTGTTGTCTTATTGCAATATGTTTGTCTTGTCACTCTCTTATCGTTGGGAAGAGAGCATAATTCATTTAGTATGGTAGCCAAAAGTGGATACTTGAATCGAGTATTACGGGCAGCCTGACAAATTAAATAATTGTATACGTGTACTGCAGGTTCCCTACCATACTGCGATAAGAGAGAGACAAGACTAGGTTATTGCAATAAGTCAACGGAATTCATTCAGTTACAGCTCGTGATTATCTCGACTGTTCATCTGTGCAACTGGACGGAAGAATTCTCTGTCTGATGCATTGTATATCGTATGTTTCAGTTGTGAATTCCCAAACCTGTACACCGATGTAATAAACTACAGGTGCTATCAAAGGTTTTTTCATCTGTCTCTACCTATTTCATAATGTTTCATTTCTATTTGGGTCAAGTTCAATTTCTTCAGGTTATCATCCTGAAAACGGCATAATTAGATATTTGCCGTGATATTTTGCAGTAGTATCAATAAGGCTCTGAAAAGGGGAGTATACCAGACAGCCATGCTGGGTCCAACCACAGACTCGAAAATTACAGAACAATTCGAATGAAATGAAATCTGTAATCGAATAAATGCTTATGCTTACCTGTCTAGTCTCCAACTTTATTGTTTTGAATAAAAAATCAATACTTTCTATTAACTTTCCTTCAAAAAAAGCACGCAACTAACAATAGAGCATAATAACTGAGAAATTGACATTACCATCTGTAATTTTCGAGTCTATGGTTGGACCCAGTCAGCCTGTCTGGCATACCTATCTTTCTAGTGCTCTAATATTAAGTTCAAACTATATGTCAATAACTGTGTCAATATGTTACATCGAACAGTAACTGACACAGGCTTTAACCTTAATATATTTAATAATTTGAGGGTTTACTTACATCAACTAAATATTCCTTGCAACCTTTCAACCAATAGGAAACTTCTAACGAATATGAAACACAACAAAGTCGAAAAATATACGCAATTATGTGCATCCGTAAGTGAAAATATACACCTATGGACACTATTGCAAAAAACTCGCGCCAATTATCTATTGATACCGTTTTCAGAATGATAACCTGAGCACCTAAGTAAATCAATTACCAATTAAAAGTTTTTGAAAATGAGTGCGAATTATGATTCTTCATTATCAAAATCGTATTACTTTAAATCAATGTAAATCACCAATGTATTTCATCACAAAATCCTTTTTTCTTCCCATCGAAAGCTCTATTGTGAATAATCATCCCATTATCCCGACATCTAGGAACTTCCGCCAAAACCGGCAACGCTGCTCTCGAAAAAAAGAGAATCGCGAAAAAGAAAAGGAAGACGAATCGTCGGCGGGCGTGAGGCGGGTTCGACCTTTCCCCCCGTACGCACGACGTTGACCTTCAATTTCGAAATAGTTTCGTGAGAGTTTCTTCCCCCTCCCTTATCTTCGTGCCTCTCTCTCTCTCCTCTCCTACGAGCTCTCGTCTATGTCCCTTTCGACACAGAATACGAGACAGGCTGGGATCGCGGACCATCGAGATGTGTCACGATTTGACAGGAGAAACGTCACTGACAGTGACGGACGTTTGACGAGGGTTGTGTGGGGTGCTTTGTTGAGTCCCTGTGGTGTAGGGGTGTTTTGGGGTAGAAGGTTTCTAGTTCTAGAAGCTGAATTTCAAAGGAGTTACTTGGTGGTGACGACGGCTTTCTTTAAGCACCTGTGGGGATATCTTGTCTGAGAGATCACTTTGTATCAATTTTAGTTACTTGAGGTTTTCTGGTACCGTGAGATGATGGTTGACAGTTGTTAATTTACATTCGACAGATTGAAGTACTACTCCTCTGCCACAAGAATTCAAACCGATACTATAAACAGTCAGTATCTACTTAATGCTGCCAATCTCAATATAGTTATAGTTCAAAAAAGAGTTACAGTTCACTGCGACCTCAAGGTCTATTGTGCCGCCTTACAGAGAGTTCTGACCACACTCTTTACAGCTCGCCTTTCAGTTTCAGAGATCTGATGAAATCCAATATCTGTGAAGGCTTCAACGAGGCAAGTTCCTCACTCCTATAAGTTTATCGCCCAAGGCATTCTCTCCTTAGGCTCTACATGCCAAAGCATTCCGTGACTAGGTGAATGGGGGTTCCTCCTTCTTCCCCACAGAACCTACACTAGTCAGTGTTCGATAATCCCATCCTCAACAGGTGCTTCCTGAGGCGATAGTGTCCTGTAAGAAAGCCAGTGAGGAGGTGTAATTGTTTCTTACCAAGATCCAGATATCCTTAGGAGTTTTTCTATCTCGGCTTTTTCCTTCTCCAGAAACTTCTTCTTATAGATACATTAACCTTAACCACAGAAGGGTTCTGGGCCAATGTGTGACATTCTTGCGCCCTCTTTGGAATTTCAATATAGATTTCCCCGACCTTGCTACCTATAGTTGAAGCATACAATCATTTTCAAATAGTGCTGTAGTCATTTTGCAATGGGTTTTGAGTTTTCACTCGGTTAGATTCAGATTAGAAACTGGTAGACGACTATAATATGCTGAGCAGCCATTCATTTGAAACCAGACATTTATCTCATCTGTTAGACAGGTGCATTTCATCCAATAGGTCTATCACGTTGCTTTGAATAAGGGTACGTTCAGATGATGAGCGCTCAACGCGCGTTTTGCTAACGCGCGTTTACAACTACATGTATTTTGAACGCCCATCATCTGAACGTACCCTAAACAAAATACATGTAATTGTAAACGCGCGTTAGCAAAACGCGCGTTGAGCGCTCATCATCTAAACGTACCCTTAATCTAATGAATACTTCAGATGATCGGTGAGTATAATTGGTCCGAAAACTTCATCCCTTATGACTGCCAACCTCACGTTGAGACCTAACAAATGTTGGAAAAGTGAAACAATAGTCGCATGACGGTTTATCACTGCCATACATGGCTATTTCTTGAATTAATCAACCTGATTTCGTGAAGTTGCCTTATCAGTCCACAATCAATATGTTATATGACATTTTTTGTTACAAATCACTCGCCTTGAAGTTTGTCTACTTTAAAAGTAGACCCCCTGTTTAGAAAATTGGTATAAATTGGAACAAACTTCCATGACAATGCATGGAATATTCAATGCCGACATATGAAAAACTGTTGACACTTTCATATTGATCCTTCTGTCATTACGTTGCAGAAACTTTATGTGGATAGAATTTGATGGAACGATACGCTTCCAGTAAGTTCTTTCAGCCTTAACATCCTGCGTGACATGCGGGTCCGAAGATGATTCGCAACTTTGTCGTCATTAAATAAATTGATCATTACAGTGTTGCCGCAAAACAAGTCAGATACGTTCCGTAACATCAATTTTAATCGCAACCGAGACCGAAGAAGAGCAGGCGGTGGAAGAAAAAAACGATGACGAAGTCGTATCGGGGATCAACAGTCAATTATAATATACAGGGTGTCTGTAAATAAATGCGAGGGACTTTGGGAGATGATTCCTCGATGAGAATAAGCAGGGGTAGTTCATATAATTTTTTTCGAAATCGACCCCCTTTCCAAGATACGGCTTTTGGAAGACGATGACGAGTTGACAGTTCTTAATTTTTTTACGGCTTCTTAAGAACACTGAATCGTAAAACTATACAAAATATGAAGCACTT
The DNA here is from genome assembly GCA_013421045.1 of Propylea japonica. Classification (NCBI taxonomy): domain Eukaryota; kingdom Metazoa; phylum Arthropoda; class Insecta; order Coleoptera; family Coccinellidae; genus Propylea; species Propylea japonica. The sequence continues at coordinate 82,180,256 of CM024242.1, read as the reverse complement.
AGTAGATGTTATTCACACAATTTTTTTTGTATCTCATAACTTTATTATTTGGGGTTGAATATAATAACCCGCTATGATTTTCGTTCAAAACTTGTTTTCGTGGGATATATTTTCGAGAAAAGAATTCTCTTATGGTTTTCCATTCAATTCTGGAGAAAAATTTCGATACAGTCGATACTTTTCTCGGAAAAAATAAAAACTTACAAGTAGTTATCATCACTGTTCATTCCATTTCATCGTATAAGGGTACGTTCAGATGATGAGCGCTCAACGCGCGTTTTGCTAACGCGCGTTTACAACTACATGTATTTTGAACGCCCATTATCTGAACGTCCCTAAACAAGATATATGTAGTCAGCAAAACGCGCGTTTACAACTACATGTATTTTGAACGCCCATCATCTGAACGTTCAGATCTGAACGTACCCTTAGTGTTTCATAGAAAGAATATTGTATGGCTCTGACAGAAAATAAAGATCTATAAATCTTTCTGAAGGTTTAATCACTAATTTGCGGAAGAAAATTATATCCGTAATATCTTAATTTCACAAATAGAACATTCTTTCGATAAATGAGCATAAAATTGTGAGGAACATCTACTGAATGATAAATGATTTTATATATTATATTTATAGTTTTATGACTCATTTTGAAGACTCCTAGAAAAAATTAAAAACTGTCAACTAGTCATCGCCTTCCAAAGGCTGTATCTTGGAAGGAAGGTCGATTTCGAAAAAAAATCATATAAACTACCCCTGCTTATTTTCATCGAGGAATCATCTCCCAAAGTATCTCGCATCTGTTTATAGATTATGTTGTTGAGAACCAGAAAAATGATTCGATATTTCCGACATCTAGAAAATAATGAGCGCATATGCGTAACAATCAAGGAGATATTTGTCAGACGAAAGCGTGGCGGCAACTGTTGAGCAGGATGAAAATAGATTGTTTAGACGTTTTCTAACGTGATCAGTGTTGCCAACTTTGAAAATTCGGTTTCGCCGGATTCGATATGAAGACTGACAACTATTTATTTTCTGGAGATTCTACAATAATAGCATTTTTCGTTTTGTTGAGTGGAATCAGATAAACACATGGTAAGCAAGTGTCTTCTGCTGGCTGGCCTAAAAACAATTCATATGGGAAACCGGTCCTGAACATCAAAGAGATAACGGGCAAGGCTTCTAAGGAACTTATTGGGTTTATTAACGCCATTGAGGATTAATGACATTACTTTGATATACAGGATTGGAAATTCACATCTGAAACATACGATGTACAATGCATCAGACAGAGAATTCTTCCGCCCAGTTGCACAGATGAATAGTCGAGATAATGACGTGCTGTAGCACACTGAATTTCGTTGTCTCATTGCAATATTTTAGTCTTGTCTCTCTCTTATCGTTGAGCGGAGCATAATTCATTCAGTATGGTAGGCAACAGTAGATACTTGAATCGAGTATTACGGGCAGCCTGACAAATTGAATAACTCTATACGTGTACTGCAGGTCCCTTACCATACCGCGATAAGAGAGAGACAAGACTAGGTTATTGCAATAAGTCAACGGAATTCATTCTGTTACAGCACGTGATTATCTCGACTATTCATCTGTGCAACTAGACGGAAGAATTCTCTCTCTGATGCATAGTATTTCGTATGTTTCAGATGTGAATTTCCAAACCTGTATACTCGACAAAAGCGCTTTACACCTCGTCACTCAAATATTGTTGTACCAACAAAAGTCGGTAGTTCTACTGACAAATCGTTGATTTGGCATCACTGGTTGAGCTGTTGGAACTAAAAGAAAATGAGTAATGGCGCGGCTTGTACAGACTACATTAAATGGAGCGGATTTTGAACCAATCAGAGAGCAGTAGGGATTTTCAAATTTGACAGACGAAATCTGTTTACATTTTCGTCAGATGTCAGCTTGACTTTTGAAAACATTACGGTTTTTACCTATTTTAAACGTTATTTAGAGCTTGAAATAATGGGATTCTCAATTAAAACTCAAGAAAGAGGAGATTGTTGTACGCATTTCCGTTAGATGAAATTATTTCATTTTCGATGTTGATATGAAAATGGGCAATGACTTTGCTACTTAGAGGTAAACTCGATCCCCAATTTTCATTATTGAGAATCCCTTTGACTATTGATATTATTTCAGGTTTTATCTTATTCAGCAAGCCAGGGAAAACGTGCCATCAATTAAGAGCCTGAACAATGACTCTCAAGATGAAAAGAACATGCACACGAATCAATTGATATTTTCTAACGGTCTACATAACATAGACTTCATTCAGCATCTATTATTATAATCGTTTTAATTTTATCTTGCATTTTTCAGTTAGTTTAAAAAAAATCAAGATCAAATGAAGTTTCTCTACGACAGAACTACTTATTATACCAGCAAAATATTATGCCATGAATTGTGATCCATATTTCCTCCTGTTTTATTATGATTCCAACAATAATTACTAGTTTTGTCCTATATCAGTTTAACCTGTTTTATTTTCTATTTGTTTCAGTGAAGTCCTTCAGCATTTGTGCAATAGTACCTTTGATCATATTCAGAAATTTTTTACTGATTAAACATATATTGTACTTCCCAACATTAATATTTTCAATAATCGAGAGCACTAAAAGATTATACCATACAAAGAATTATTGTTTACAATTGAATTATACAAAAATCAAGTTTGACTAATGAAAGCATGGTTAGTATCGAACTGAAGTTTCATGTTAAACGCAGACTCAGAATCAGGTTTAAACAATTTACACTTTTCTGAAACAATTATGCTCAACTTATTTGCTGTGGGTTGAAATGAAAATATTGTTATCGATTTCAATCCTCTTTCTGAAAAGAACATCAAAATATCTAGTACCTGTTCATCAAGATCCCAGGCCAAAATTAATAAAAGCATTGATCAGGCACTAAAGGTAATCATTCATCAAATCTTTCAATATGAATAATTGATTTCCAATATTCCTGTTCAGTTGTGAGAGTGCACATAATTGAAATACCTACATATAAGTAAAGGACAAGAAAGTGAATTTGAAAAGTGATACGGTTCTTTCTTTTTGAATAAATATTAGATAGTGGTTCAAATAATGTGTTTTATTCTTTGTTTAGATACATCAGTTTTCTCGTTCATTCACTTCAATTAAGCCTGATAGAAATTTTATGCAGTAACACCTTCAATCGTTCACTTATTTATGAAAATAGAACTTTATGTGCTTAATTACATTCATAGTCTCTGCTAACATTATACCCAATTCAGTAAAAATTAACCACAAACAAATCCATCATCGAAACTTATTCATTTATCTTGTAAGATCAGCACATGATTAGATATATCACAAGTTAACTACTAACCAAATACTTGTATTCTGGGCAAAGAGTAAGAATCAAGTTAATTCAATTTCCACTAGATTATACTTTTACACATACTGAAAACAAACTTGACATATCAAATGCTTCTTATAATAACACAACGATTTATTCACATCCAACTTGAATAATGATAAGATTGACCGAGTCAAATGACCATTGACCGAAGTTCTTCAGCCCTCATCGAACTATTTTCTCTATTTGTGAATCATGTAGATATAAGTCCATCAATTGAATTTTGTCTTGATACATTGATTTCTCTCCTTCTTTATTGATAATTGAAATATAAGAATACATTTTCAAACCAATTTGATGGCTCAAACACGTTTCAAAGTACATCATTCCATTATATTCGTATTGATGGCACATTTTTCCTGGCATACTGGACAAATAAGATGAAATCTGAAAATCAAATGAATACTTGAAAATATTATCAATAATGGATATTAGGGATAAAGTTACCTTCGAACAGTAAAGTCATCATTGCCCATTTTCATACCATCATCGAAAATGAAATAATTCCAGCTAACACAAATGCGTACAACAATCTCCTCTTACTTGAGTTATAATTGAGAATCCCATAAATTCAAGCTCCAAAATCCAAATAACGTTTAAAATAAGTAAAATCCGGAATGTTGTCAAATGTCAAGATGCCATCTGACGAAAATGTAAACAGATTTCGTCTGTCAAATTTGAAAATCCCTACTGCTCTCTGATTGGTTCAAAATCCGCTCCTTTTAATGTAGTCTGGCTTGTACAAGCCAGTGTTTGAAGTTGGAAAAATACGTAAACGGTGCGGCATGTTGTTTGTTTACAGAAGGTCTTATCGCTTGCTCCTCCTGGTAAGTCAACAATCCATGTCTTCAGGACTGACAGGAAGATTAGGGATAATTCCCGAAGTTCCGTTGTTTTGTATCTATTATTGTTCTAGGCGCTCTGATGGTTTTGTTGTCGAAGCGCTGTAATCTTTCCCAAGTTCAATCCGAGAAGAAGTAAAAACAATTTTGTAGAATTTTGTCCAATTCTTCACCAAAATCTTCTTTATTTCTTTTGTACCGGGTGTCCTAAATTCGTTGTCTAGTGAGGGGTTCACAGAAACCCGATGGGCTAGAACAAAATGTAATAAAGATAGATTAATTACTCCAATGAATTCTACCGAAAAAAGTACCTGTGTAATGTTTTAATTTCATGTTTGTAACTTCAGTAATATAATAATAATAAAGAAGTTATGAGAACTTTTCCATTTGACGCCATTTTCCAATTTTCTGTAATAGCTCGAAAACGGTTTGACTTTGACACTTGCGGTTTCCACCAAATGAATTCTCTCAAAAATCACTCATGTTTTTCTAGCTCTCATCAGGTTTCTGAGATCCCCTCACTAGACAACGAATTTAGAACATAGCGCCAAGATTCAAATTCTCTCCCCAGACAAAATTTAACAATTGAACATTTGGAACAATATTCGATAGTAAACGTTCACAAAAACATTGAGTTAAATTTTAATACCATAGTGTTAGGAGTTATTGATAATACGAGGTCTGTCAATTTAATTCCCGGAAAGTGGCAACACTGCTGGCTCTCGTTATGCTACGGCGTTCGCGTTGGTGTCATTCGAAAGAGGATTTATTTTTGCGTCAGTCTGTGCAAGTTTCGTCTCAATCGGTTGTTCAGTTCGTGTTTTAAAGTACTTTGATCATCAGCATGTTTGGACCCCTTGTCGCGAAAATGTGTGATAAAAAAAAACTGAGCAAAGAGTAGTGGTCAAATTTTTGGTCAAACGTGGTGTAAGATCCGCGGAAATTATGGAACAGTTAACCGACGTGTACAAGGATGATTGCCTGAAAAAAACAGCTGGGCTAAGTGGTTCAGGGAAGGCAGGGAGTCGCTGGAGGACGATCCACGTGAGGGAGCTCCCTCCACCTCTCGAACGGCACAAAACGTCGATCGCCTGCGCGTGCGTGTGCTCGGAGACCGTCGGGTAAGCCTCAGAATGTTGGAAGACGAGTTGGGTATCAACAAGGAAACCATTCGACAGATCCTACACGAAGATTTAGGGATGCGCAAGTTGTGCGCGAAAATGGTTCCCAAAATGCTCACAGTTGAGCAGAAAGAGCTTCGATTTTTTGACCCCAAACGGCATTCTAACGCTTCCGCACCCCCCTACAGCCCGGACCTGGCCCCCTGCGACTTTAATCTCTTTCCACAATTGAAGTCCTACCTCAAGGGCAACCGATACGACGGCGTAGAGGAGGTGCAAAGTGTCACGACACGGGTGCTAAGGGACCTATCTTCGGGGGGCTTCAGGGGGTGCTTCCAATCGTGGATCCAACGGTGGCGACGGTGCATCCAGTTAGAGGGAGACTACTGCGAAGAATTATAACTTAATTTTAAGAATTTATGTATATTCCTGACCGTCCGAGCACTTTTCCGGGAATATAATTGACAGACCTCGTATATGTTGATTTAAATATAAATTGTTTTCCTATTTTTTGAGTTCCCAAATTTCATTATTCAATTGCATAGTTTCGTGCATATTTTGCCTATTTTCTTGCATATTTCAAGCATTTTGCATGCATAACAACGTTTTCATGTTGCATATAATCCGATCTCTACTTGTTATATTCCTTCGAAATGTGATCTTAATGTCAGACTTACGCCAAGAATACGGTAACGGTACGTCAGTTTTGGTGTTCGCGAATAAATTTACCTCCGGCAGCTTCAGGATGTGGGCGGGATCCTCCGAAGAACAGATGGGCTCTCATCTTTAATGTAATCCTCCAGCGAAATGAGCAATTCCCATGAGAATGCCTCTGTTAAGCGGACCGCTTCTGTATATTAATTTTTTTCATCCCATTCTTCTCGTTCGGTTTCGTACAGGTTTTCCGCGATGGGCGTGTTTGAAGGATTTCCTTGGATTCTACCATATCGTTAAGCATCTGGCAACGTTGAGGTTGAGGTCTAGCAAGTGTTAAAATTGATACACTTTTTGCAAGTTCGAAGGATTTTCCTTTTCCTTCAACACCACAATGTCCTGGCACTCATAGAAGAGTCACTGTATTGCTTCGTGTCAGTTGCTTCATGTTGTTACGGCCTTACAATAGCAAACGACCCAGCATACCTACTAATGGGTCGAATACATTGAGATACAAGCTGCTACTGAGCGAATTTAGTAGCTGATTGTAAATTCACACCGTGTAATCGTTTTCAAAAGCCAACAATCTGATTTGTAAAAAACCTGCGACTAAAGTTTAAAGCTGGGCTACTTTACACGCTAAATCGCTGCTGTTTTGGCTTGTTGGTATGTAAAGAAGCTGTGTGTAATCATAGTTGCTACTAAACAATCTACGAGTTCTCTTCTACTCGGTGGTTCCTGGTTTTTAAATTTGAAAACGTATTTGATATTTATCTGAGATCCTTGACAACGATACAAACATAAACCTCACGTAGATCGCTAAATTGTTGGCTACTCGGCGAGTAGACAGTTTTGTGTGTAATCATCTAGAAGCTAATTCACTCGCTTCTAAATACGCTCAGTAGCAGCTTGTAAAGTAACTCAATGTGATCGACCCATAAGTAACTGAATGTAACTTTGTTAGTGACTTTTGCGACCAGCCTGAGTTTGTTAAAATATGATTTGATGAAGTATATCCTAAGTTAGTGTGCTTGGTCCTTTCTTACAAGTAGAATCGAAGGGTAGTTACAGTCAAAAATTCACTTACAAAAGGTTTTTCCGAATACAATCTTGGCAACTGAAGAGTGATCCTGGAAATAAAATAAAATAAATTCTTATCCGTTCTAACAAAAAAATTAGATTCCTCCTGTGGTGCCTGTAAATGATTCATGGTAGGAGGTTTCGTGGATAGTCGAAGGGGTTAAAGTATGTATTAAAAACGACAACGTCCAAGCGTTCACGGTCCATCGGGCCGGCCGTCATCGACATCAAGGTTGGCCTGGTCGGTGCAGCGCATCAGCCGTAGGGCGGAAGGAACGATTCGCGATAGCGATTCGAAACGCAGCGGAAATACGCTGCTGGACCAGCAGATAGGACGAATTGACGATCCGTGAAAATCAACGTTCGTTTGTTTTTTCCTGAAGTGTTTTATTTTTATTGCACGATACTACCAGACGAAACTCTTCTTGTGGCTTAAACTCGGGAAAGCCATAGTGAAAATCAAATAAAATACAGGGTGTTACATAATAGTATGTCACAACTTAAGGGGATGAATCTACGTATAATTCAAAGAAAAATGTCTATATAAATATGGGTCCGCAAAAGCTTCGTTACGGAGCAGAAGGGTGTTGAAATTTCCAAAAAAAATTTTTTTTCTTCACAACTCCCGCAGTTTTTGAAATATTCAATAAAAATTTGGAATGCGAGCTATTTTCAACTGTCTCCATCATTGCACGTCGTGAATCTTAACTAGAATCTACAGGGCAACCATGTCTCCTTTTTCCCTCTCAAACTTTTTTGCGGTACACCACCGATCAGCGTAAAATCAATTTTTGGATATCTTCGTTCAATATAGAAACTTTTTTGACTTCTGTGATTTTTCCGTATCTCTAACCGTTTTCGAGTAAACAATTATTGAAAGATTGTATGCTGTCCTCTAAATAAAAAAAATAATACAAATACATACTCGAAAAGTATGCCCGAAATTTACTTTTGATTTGATAGCTCGTAATCTGAGACTAAACTTGAGCTTATTCAATATCAACATACAATCGTTCAATAATTTTTTACTCGAAAATGCCCAAAAAGAAGTGCGTTTGAATGATAAACTTAAATTTATCAATGAAGTCGACCGCGACATTGCCAACTATAAAACAAATTTTCTGTATAACGAATTTTTTGCGGATTTAGCTCTTTCGTAATTGAAAAAAATTAAATTTTATGGTTTTATTTTCGGATTGTCTCTGGCTTTGCTTGCGTTTAATGTCTTTTGTAAAATATTTCTTATAATTTCTGGTGTACCCTTACATGTTTAATGTTATTTTTGAGTACCTATGTTGAAGAAATAGGGAATTTATTTTTTCAGTTACAGTTTATTTACTGATTGTATCCAGCATTGCTTGGTTTCATAGACTTCTATAAAATCTTTTTTATAATTTCTGGTTTGCCCTCGCATGTTCAATGTTATCTTTGAGTACCTATGTTAACGCATAAAGATCGGCATACAAAGTTATGAAGAAGTTTTTTTCCATCATTTTTTCGGTATGTACATGGAACAACACATTTTACACTGAGCCAAATTCAAATTAAAAAACCGCAGCGCGCATGCGGTGACTCTACGACCCTGCCATCGTGTAGGGTTACGATAGATCAACCTGAGTTAGTGATCGTACTTTCCGAACCAGGTTGGATGTTTGGGTTAGGTAAACGAACGCGAAGGTTAGAGATCGAGTTAACCCGAGTAAGTATCCGAAAACGCCTGAAGATATCTTCGGTTCAACAGTTTTGCATGCCATATGCCGTATACATTGTTGCGTAGATACATTCAAACAGCACTCAAGCTCCAGCACCGGTTGTCAGAATTACAATTACGTATCCCTCATAAACCCACCCCCGAAGCACCTGCAGCCAACAAAAGTGCTGCACCCTCGCCGAAGCGCCTTTCGCAAAACCCAGCGTTGAAATTTCTTCTGCACCCTCCTCGTCCACAAGGGCGGCCTTGCCAGAGAGGAAGGAAAGGAAGGGCGGGTGTCCCCTTTTATTCGGGTATTACCCCAGCCGCAGCGTTGCCGCGTCGGTCGCGTAGCAGCGTTGCCGTTTGCGTAAGTGTTTTCCTTCTTTTATTGCGAGGGAAAAGGGAAAGCCTCCCTGAAAATGCGTTTCGGTAATGGCGAAACGTAGTTGGAGTGTTTCTTAACGGTATCGAAGTTGGAGTGTTCGGGGCAGATGGGAACTCTTTAATCAAGCCCTGTTGTCTTTTCGTTGGGTATGAAGGATCTTTTAGGGAATTTATGAACGGTCGATGGGACCGTTGGGATTTGGATTTATCCTGAGTAGGAAATAAGATCAAATGGAACCAGTTGGAGCCTTTGACGTTTACAGGAGAAGATGGGTATGGCGACGTTGCCGAATCTCGAATCAAGAATAGAGATTTTGGTTTTTGTTATTGATTTTGTATTATAGATAATTGTTTCTACACAAAATAGTATATTATATTATAAGGATTGAAAGTGCATATTTTTTTTACGAGCAATATTTGCAGTTGCGAGGCGCAGCCGAGCGAATGCAGGATTGCCAGTTAAAATAGGCACTTTTAATCCGAATAATATATACTATTTTTTCTCCAACCAAGTCAAATTACAATAAAATTGGTTTTAGTGAAAAATCGTTCATAATTTGGTTATGAATTTGAACACAGAATCATGACAGTGATTGTCAAGTAGACTTCAAATGCATTTACTTTTAATCCAAGGATTAAAGTAGCGTTTTTTAATCCTAGGATTAAAAGTGTTGCTAAGCAACGAGCAAATTTTTGTACGGTAAGAGAATTTATGACTTTTGCACCTGAAAATAGTACAAAAAAGTCAACATTTTTTGATGGTTGGAGAAAAAAATTATTAGTGTACAGTAGAACTTCCCTATAACGAAAGCGCTAAATCCGCAAGAAAATTCGTTATATAGAAAATTTGTTTCTATAGTCGGCAATGTTGCGGTCGACTTCACTGATAACTTTAAGTTTATCATTCAAACTTAAGCACTTCCTTTTGGACATTTTCGCACAACTTTGACACAAGCGTAATGGTTAGATTGAAACCAAACAGCCAGGGATGTATTTGAAACTTTTTCAGAAGGATCTCTCTGCCCGCAGTAATGATTCAGTTTAAAGTCGGGATTCATTCATTCATTCATATTCTCTTTTAATGGGCTAAGCTCAACTAACGGCTATGTACCCAATCTCAATATTTTTATCTTAGTCGTTCAACATTGACTTTCATTCACATCTTACATACCACTCTATACAATTTTTATTTATGACGTACCAGGACATACACAAACATCCATACCCGCACCAGGATTCGAACCCGGACCTCCAGCTTCGTATGAACTTGTAGGCACACGCCATGTCCCTACAGCCACCGGAGGCGGTAAGTCGGGATTTATTACGTACGTTCGGAAAAATTTCGAAAAAAAAACCACCCTCATACCTTCTTACAATTACCCATTCAAAAAGTGTTGTTATTTGAATATTTCGTTATAGATATAATTCACTTCGTTTTTGAGGGTGCTTTGAACATGGAATTTGGATTCAAGGAGCAATGTCTTGTACGAAATTCGTTATACAGACGTTCGTTATAGGAAAGTTTCACTGTATTTATTTTTTTTTACATGTTTAATGAATATAATTCCGATTGTGCTGAGATTCTGCATTTATTTATAAAGTATCAATCTGAAGTCTCATATTGAGGTAATAGTCTTATTGCTCCACCAAGAACAAGCGCTAAAAAGCACCTGCTCAGGGTTTTATAAAAAAAAATTCAATTGAATTGAAAAAATCAAATATCTGTCATTTCTGAAAGTTTCGTTTGAGAGACATCACGCTGTTGCCGTGGCACCAGGAGTGCCTTCCTTTCCATGCCCATCCGAACCAACCTTCAAGGGTAGTTTCCTGAAAAAAAAGGGAAATCTTTATCGCGAGTTCGCGCGGAGCCCTAGGCCGGATATTCCATGCACCGGCAGGCGCCTGAAGAAAGCGATAAACGAAACGTTATTTATTTCCGCCGGAAGGCCGGGCGGGCGGATCGATGAAGGGCGTTAGTTAGGGCGCGGAGTTAACCCTCGCGACGTTGAAACAGGTCAACGTCGAGTTTGGGTTCGAACCCCGGGTTACGGACGCGTGACCTTGATGTTATGTTCAGGGAGGGAATAGTCTAAAGGTCGAATTGCACCTGTGATGTTTTTTTATTCGGTTTACAGGCTGGGTCAGATGTGACGTTGATAGATAATTCGAGGGAGGTTCTGAGGTACCTCTTAAGCCTAAATTACACTCAGCCCCTGCTACTGCTGCTCGCGTTGTCGGCAATAATTCCCGAAATACTTCTGCGGCAGTATCGAAGGCAGTGAGCATTCACACTCTGCCGCAGCATTGCTCTCGCGACCACCAATCGGCAATAACGGACGAAGAAATTGCAGCCTCAGCGCTTTGTCTCGTTGATTTATACAGGATGTCCAGGAGATTGACGTCAATAATTTTTTTTTAGATTCCTCAGACCGGTGGCTATCCAAAAATACCCCATGTATATTATGCGATTTTTTTGGAGTTCTCGAGTTATGAATCTTTGAGTGTTTTTTAAATGTATTTTGCAGTTTTTATCTTTTTAACATGATCGTCCTGAATTTTGATTCAATAATAAAAAATATTCAGCTTCCTGAAGTATCTGCAAGTTACCCAAAAAAAGTTTAAAAGCTAGAAATTCAGTTTTTAGTAGGATGTTCTCAAACATTCATTCCGGTTTACAAATACAAAAGGTGACTTTTAGCTTTGGCTACATTTGAAAACTTCGCGGAGTCCTGAGCTACAAAAGTCATTGGAAAAAAGGTACTTTACTTACTTTTTTGTTCTAATCGGCCTTGGAAGGCGGATGAGCTAATAATCTTGAATCTCAATAAAAGTTATTTTACTCATTTTAATCACTTTTATGTTTGAAATGGTATTTTAAATTGATTTTAATTGAAATTTTTGTGAAATAACTAGTTCGTGTTATTATTGCAATAATTCTGGTCTCACTACTGATGGAAAATGTACACATTCGTCAGAATTGTTTGTTGTAAAATTGTCTGTTTTGGTACATAATACTGAGAAATTATTTTCAAAATAGAAATTTCACTTCACTTCGTCGTGGTCATTTTCTCGACAATAATGATAACAAATATTTCGAAAATTTTATGAATTTCGTAAGAGCGTTCGGCGATTCTGTTGCAACCTAGCTGAATATAATCACTCATTGCCACTCGTACTGCTGGTCCTCTGACTTCCGTCCGTAAAACCGCCAATTTAGGGAGCATGAGGCAGCACGAGGAGCAGCGGAAGGCAGCAGGGAAGTGTAGTGATTACATTTTCGCGCTGCCCACTACCTTTCTTCCTGCCGTGGAAGTGAGCTGAGTGTAATCGGGGTGTTATAGTGGAAACATTAGGATAAACTCGGAAAAGTAACAAGATATTGAAAAACAATCAATACCATACCAAGGTTCGACCCCATGAGCCCATACGATATCGACCAATTAACCAACTCGGCCACAAGCGTTATCAAATTCTGGTTTTATTTCCCGTTTAATAGCTTCTGTTTTAACATTGTGAATACAATGTTTAAGGAAATTAAATCTTGAATTATCAAAATGTACGAATATGTAGTTAATATTCATTATGATATGGTTTCAGACCAGCAGTACAGACCAGAATTTTTATGTTTTTTGAAATCTTCTAATGATACAATTTTGACAGAATTTAGGACTAATATGCAAGTGGTTGCTTCAGTTCCAAATATCAAGTATGATATCGATCGAATTCGTAATTTCTCTAATATGAGACGAAGTTAAGTGAGAGTAACTCCGAAACCAATAGTTCGATTTCATTCAAATATATTTGCGAATACCAGAAAACATGCCATATATCTTTTTGTTCCAACACATACAGAAATATACAGACTGTCTCATTGAAAAGTGTCAATCCAATTCCAATTTCCAGAATATAATTCCGATTGTGCTGAGATTCTTCACTTATACGTTCGGTATCAATCTCAAGTCCCATATGGAATTTTGAGGTAATAATCTTATTGCTCCACCAATGAACGGGCGCTCAAAAGCTCCTGCTCAAGGCTTTTCTTAAATTTTTATTCAAATACCTGATGAGGTTGCAATTGCAACCCTTTCCAGGGGTTGCTAGTATAGACACAAGCTTTGTATCCCGGATCATATCTCTCTGTCATTAAAAATCTACCTGTCTGAGTATTTTCAAAAATTTTGATTCGTTGATCTTCTGACAACCTGTATTTATATTATAGTTACTCGAAATTCTAAGTTTGTTTCTGAAACGAATACTTTAGGAAAATGCACGAATTAGTGATGCTCAAATGTGATAGTTCTGCTATGTAATGATTTTGCTCCTGAGTTCATTTCAATTTTTTTTATCTGTATATTAAAATTTTCAGTCAAAGCAGAATAATCTTATTAATTAATTTATTTACCATGTGAAATAGATGGAGTGCAATGATAATGTTGTTCTATATACAATATGAACCTATTCTTTTATCACATAGTGAATAAAAACAATTGAATAGAATAACCGGATAATAAAAGGATAGAATGGCTTGTTCCTACATGAAACAATGGAACAAAAGAATGCGGTCACAGCGAGATACGAATAGTTTACATTCATTTTCATTTCACTCCAGTAACGAAAAGTACATTTCGAACGAACAAATGAAGAAAAACTCTGGAAAAGCCCTGAGCAGGAACTTTTGAGCTCTCGTTCTTTCGTGGAGCGATAAGACTATTGCCTCAAAATTTTATATGGGACTTGAGATTGCTACCAAAAATATAAATGAAGAATCTCAGCACAATCAAAATAATATTCAGGAAATTATTCAAAAAATAAAATATGTTAAAATGAAAAATTGAAAAATTCAGAATCAGTCTTGTTTCACAAAATAAATTCCACTTGAATCGGTTATGGAAATATAGAGATTCTCCTTTTTAATTTTTGAATTTTCTATGGTTCTGTTAACACTATGGTCACAAAATTTTGCATGAAGATTCAGTGTATCAATCTTCATTCATTAAAGTAATTTCATTCTTTTCAAAAAAATATGTTTCTTCTTTTCAATATTCCAATTTATTTTTTTATGGTTCTGTTTACACCATGGCTACAAAATTTTGCATGAAGCTTATTATAAGCTTCTTGCATGTGACCACAACATTTCTTTTCAATGTGTTTCGTTTTGTCTGAGATATTGAGGAATATAAATTTTGAATAGACATATTCTATGGAACACCCTGTACGATTTGGCTGGTTAACGATCTTAACCTAGCCATATGGAAACCGAACTCACCCTGAAAATTTCAAGTCTCTAGGAGAATCCCTTCGAAAATTATCGTGCTAACGGACGGCGGCCCCACGGACAGAATTGAATTTGACCACGGATTTATCACCAGGGAGTCGAACCCTATCGTTTGAGACCATTTTCGACTCATAATTCGAAAATCACAGACATTTGGGCAAAACGATAAAGCATTCGTTTAAGTAGAACTTAACACTCAAAAATTGTCAATTCGAAGAGGAAATCGGCTTTCGAAAATGGAATCCTTCGTTTACGGCGTTGCCAATTTCAGGAAATAATCCACAGATGCCCTGAAAACAATGCCTAAACTTCAAAGGTTTTTTCATTTTCTCTTCAAATATCTTCATTATGTATGTATAGGTATTCATTATCGATATCAGAAGGTCACCAAAAGACCCGCACATTTTGTATGAGAATTGGCTCCCGGTGGATTTGGCTGAAAATTTGATATGATGTTCCACTAATCCTTCTGATCAAATGTCTGTCACGAAGCTGAAAAATGCATACTTCTAGGAGTTTTTAGTGATTTTTTGTATCCATTATGGCTTACGTATTTAGGGAATTGGCTCCCGGTGGATTTGGCTGAAAATTTGATATAATCCTTCTGATCAAATGTCTTAACAGTCACGAAGCTGAAAAATGCATACTTCTAGGAGTTTTTAGCGATTTTTTGTATCCATTATGGCTTACGTATTACCGTTCACACAGAAATGTTTGAAAATATTTCGAATTGACAGAATCTGCTTTCAATAATCACGAAATATTCTCAAACATAATGGATACAAAAAATCGCTAAAAACTCCTAGAAGTATGCATTTTTCAGCTTCGTGACTGTAGTGACATTTGATCAGAAGGATTAGTAGAACATCATATCAAATTTTCAGCCAAATCCACCGGGAGCCAATTCTCATACAAAATGTGCGGGGTCCTTTATGCGTTTTTTCCATAGTACTAGTACAATGTTGCAAGATCTCGAATTTTCCTTGAAGTAGGAGATTTTCTCGGATGTATTTTTTCGTGGGAAAAATAATTATCTTGGGAATGTAAACGTTTAAGTTACCCTGTCATGTTTTGTATGGGCGAAACAGAGCATGAAGACGTGAAGTAGTTTGTATTCTGTTGGTGCTCGGCCCAAGCCGTCAAGTCAAGTTTATGAGGAATTTCGTTAGAGTCCTTGGGACCGACCACCGGCAAAATTAAGTTGGGAATAACGGAAGTAACCATAAGGAAATAGAGTTTTATGTCTCTTCGTGAGGTTGAACTTGTATAGGGTCCGTAAAAATCTCGTTTAGTTAGTGGGTTTCGTACGAGTTTTTAACGGAAAACGTTTTGTGGGGATGTAAAAAATCTATCCAGAATGAACCATTTTCAAAATTGTACATGCACTCACTGGCAAAAAACTTGGCCTTCAAAAATTTCGATGAAGTTGTTGGTCCAAGAACTTGCGTATTTTTTCATCGATTTCAGTTATTTTTACGTCAAATTGTAGTTGAATTACTCGGTATTAAAACAATATCCAGAAAACTTTCTAAATATGTTTATAGCTCAGATATGAATAGTGAACAAAACATGTATTTATTTTACAGTCCAATTTCTCAACACCCTGTGGACCAGTTCGGAAGATTTAAGTTTGCGCTTAGTTTATTACAAATATCATCATTCTCGCTATACTTTAGTTTTTTCATTTTGATATCTTCTGAGGATACAACAACCTGAGTTAGGCCAGCCTCAACCCTGTAGCAATCCTATAGCCCTATTAGCCTCAGCGACGAAACATTTTTCGAAACATTCTGCAAATCACTTATCTAGATGTTGTGTTTTGTCTCATCATATCGACCTTATTTCAATCTATAACAATCTGTGGAATCGTCAGTAGAAATATCTAGATCATCTTCATTTCAATTCAATTATGAAGAACAAACTATTCGATCTCAAAAGAGCGGAACAATTTTCATCATCGATTAGTCTAAAACAAACAGCCATCCTAAATTTCGCCATTTCAGAAATTTATAAAGAAATATCGTCGATAATATCGAGCATATTTCCATCACAAATGTCGAAACATTCTGCAAAATCACTAATCTAGATGTTGTGTTTTTTGTCTCATCATATCGACCTTATTTCGATCTATAACAATCTGTGGAGTCATCTGTAGGAACATCTAAATTATCGTCAGATGAATGGTTTCGTTGTCCAGATCAATACTATCCAATTTCGGCCATAAAAAATCATTAATCATCTCTCGATAGCGCAATCTATTCACTGTAACTGTTGCTCCAGCCTCATTTTCGAAAAAGTAAGGTCCAATGACTCCGCCGGACCATAAACCGCACCAAACAGTCACACGTTGCGGATAGAGAGGCTTTTCAACAATAACTCTTGGGTTTTCCGAGCCCCAGATGCGACAATTTTGCTTGTTGACGAAGCCACCGAGGTGGAAATGGGCCTCATCACTCAAGATGATTTTGAGATGGAATTTCGGATCATTTTCATGCATTTCAACGACCCAATCAGCAAAGACACGACGTTGTTGATGATCAGACGGCTTGAGTTCTTGTGTTAAGCCTTAAGACCCAAATCTTTATGCAAAATACGGACTTGCATGGGTTTTATTCTTCACTAACTTGTCCCAACAGCTCGAATTTTTACACCAATTTCTTTCTTGTGGTCCGACAAGGTGCTTCACGACGACCTAAAAATGTTCCAGTTTTACGAAATGTCTCTGCCAAATTTTCACCATTTTTTTATAGTGAATTTTAATAATTTCAATTTGTTCTTGAAGCGTGTATCGTTCCATTTTTATTAATGGTTTAGTTTCTTCTTGTCAAATGTAAAAAAATGACAGCTTCAAATGTGACATCTACCGAAATAGCAGGCTATTCAAAATAACACCTCTTATTGGAAAACCCTTACATACATGTCTAAGAGCTTCGTAAACTTTTTGCTGACCTCAAAAAAATTGTTTTTATCAACAAACAATTGAGTCCACTTCCTTCATGCAAAAGTGTCGAAACCTCCTGAATGCAACTCTCCGCCTGATCGTCGAAACACAATCAGATATGGCAGACATAAAAAGTTTTCATTCGCCATTGTTCGTCTCGCGACTAGTGTTCAATGAAACCATTATAACATCATATAAAAATATGCTATTAAAGTGCATTTCCATATCATTCTAAAATCGTGATTCATATCCTTTTGTTTGTTGGTGTTCTATGAATAATAGGAATAGCCGATAGTTACGAAAGATAATTGCCATGATTGCGGTCCAAAGATTGAATGGAAATTGCACTTCAAGGTCAGATTGGTCTGTTTTGGTATGGTCTAGAACGTTTCTTCGCTTCGGGATGTTCGCTGGCATTGATTTGATATCGTTCCATTAATCATATTGTTCTTATCTGACTTTTTTGTTTCCCATTTTCCAATATGGACTTGACAACTTTGAATTCAATTTGTGAACGCACTCACTGTCAATTTATTCAGACAAACTCAACATTTTCATCGTGGTAAAATACATAAAATATATAATCTGAAGGCAGGACCAATTGTAAAGGGTTTTCCAATAAGAGGTGTTATTTTGTGAATAGCCCGCTATTTCTCTATTTCCACCGAGAAATCATCTTGAGTGATGAGGCCCATTTCCACCTCGATGGCTTCGTCAACAAGCAAAATTGTCGCATCTGGAGCTCGAAAAACCCAAGAGCTATTGTTGAAAAGCCTCTCTATCCTCAACGTGTGACTGTTTGGTGCGCCTTATGGTTCGGCGAAGTCATTGGACCTTACTTTTTCGTAAATGAGGCTAGAGCAACAGTAACGAGGAATGGATTGCGCTATCGATAGATGATAATATGATTTTTCATATCCGAAATTGGATAGTATTGATCTAAACAACGTTTACTCTCAACAAGACGGCGCTACGTGCCAAAACGAATCCATTGATCTTTTGCGGGAAAAGTTTTCGGACCGTGTTATCTCTCGAAGAGGTGATTACAATTGGCCACCGAGATTTTGTGATTTAACACCTTGAGACTTCTTCCTTTCGGTCCACGTGAAAGAGAAGGTCTACGCCAATAGTCCAGCGTCGATTCAAGACCTCAAAGATGGAATTCGTGAGGCTATCGAGGACAAAGGGCACAGCCACTCTGCGATTTGATTATGGAAAATTTCATTAAAATTATATGGTCCTGTAAGCGTGGTCGTGGGGGTCATTTTTTGCCTGATGTTATTTTTCACTATTAACGGCATAGTTTCTTCTTTATGAAAAAATAAACATCCGATCATTCATATTGAAAATAGCATTTTCCTTATTCTTATTGAAAAACCCTTTATTCCATTTTTTGACCGGATTCGTTCTTGCAAATGGCGGTCGCATAAATCAGTATCGTAATGTAATCTAACAAACCCGAATATAACACAACACAAATTGTTCAAAACACTGAACTGAATAGATCCCATATTTCAAACGATACTCAAAATAAACGGTGCAAAATCTACCAAATCACCAACTCGGCAATGATTGAAGTGTCTTCCAGTTGTACTATCACTGTATTTCTTCTTTTTTCAAGACCAACCGTACGACTGATCCTCCCTAGAGAACACATGGATACACGCCATGAGGTTCGTTCTGCATTATAGAGGAAGAAGTTTCTAAGACTAACACCAAGATGGCATTAGCGTTCAGTGACACTCAATGCTTGCTACCAAATTCGAATAAAGGTTCCGCTTATTGTAGACTTATTGAATGTTGACTTTGGAATATATTTATGGATGTTTAAATCGAAGCATTATATTTGTAATTATTATTTGAACTGGGGTTTTTATGGCTAAGTTAAAAAAACTGCGACCATGTAGATAATTCGTTCTCTACCTTACTCATTGATGGAAACCCAAGATTTTAAATGGCGTTGATAAAATCGGCAACTCCCTTAGGAGCCCTGGCCTTTACCTCTTGCTTATCCAGGATCGGATAAGCAAGCGCTGTCGGCACAAATGATATTTGTACCGACAGTGCTCCGTCAGCAGTCCCACCATCACCAGAAGCCCATCTAGTAACAGCTTCATGAGTTTTGTGGTACATATACATATACGGAGGCTGAGGTCCTGCAGGTGTTTAGCAGCATACACTAAAACGCACAAAATTTTCGGAGCCGATCAATGATTCGGGTATATTCGTGAATCGCCTAGGTGGTTGCCTACTCCGAGTTTTGTAAAAACTGCAACTAAGATCATATCTCCCGCCTTTCCAGTTTCAAGTCGAAACATCTATAAGCAGGATCTATCGCCACACCATCCTTACGTTTTTCATATTTTTCAAGTGAAACGGCGTTAACACTGTTAACAGCAATTTTAATTGCTCAGTTTAGTGGTTTTAATAACAAATATAATATGGATAAGGAAGAACAAACGTAAGCATATAGCGATAAATTAATTTCAACGGAAAATATATAGATCGATTTTAATTATTTTAGTGAAGGAGCGCTAGGACAAGAGCTAGCAATGACTTTGGAAGAAAAAAGAGAATCCAAAACAAAACGAATTATTTGTCCTATATGCACGAGTAATGAAACTTATCAGACTTTCAAGAAACTAGTGAAGCATTTGACAGATCATCATGATATAAATATAGTGCAATCATCTCAAAATTTTGTTACTTTTAATGAGTTCTTGGAATGGAGGAGTTTGGAAAATCGAGATGTGGATTATATTAATCACAGCACATCGACTTATCGTGGAAAAAAATATATTTCATATAGATGCAACAGAAGCAATTCAGAAGGTATCTCTTTAATAGCTTTTTATATAAATTTGGAAGAAAATTAAGTTTTTCATATTTTCTAGGATTTGTCTCTACTGCCAAAGTAAGGAATTTAAAAACAGGAGGCAGCATCAAAATCAATGGAATGTGCCCATCAAAAATCGATTTAACAATTTTAGAAAATGGTACCTACCAATTGGAATTTGTAAAATTACGTTTTAATAATTTTTACTTTTAGGAAATGTAACTATGACCTTCATAGAAACTCATGTGGGACATGAAAATGAGCTACGTTCAAAAAGATTAACAGGGAAGGAAGAAAAACATATTGTTGATAAAATGTTAGCAGGAGTTAATTCTAAAAGAATTTTAAATGATGCGAGGAAAATTGAAGATGGTCAATTATCAAGGATGAACTTATTAAATGCTAAAGACTTATCCAACCTGAAAAGAAAACATAATATAGATAATAGACGACATGCTGATGATATGATGGCAACTGCATTAAAAATTGAAGAGTGGAATAAACTAGGCAGAAATTATGCATTTTTATTTAAAAAAATTGGTAAGTTTACTCTTCAGTTCATCTTCTGGGTATTTCGTGTATGAATATTTGGGTTTAATACTAATACAGTAGAATTCCCATTATCTGAACTAAATGTTGTCGTTAGGCATTCGGATAATCGAAATAATGGGATTATCTTATTGAAAAATTATGATTTATAATAATATATTTATTGGGAAAAACAAAATAAGATGAAGCAACATTAATGAATATTCATTAAATAAATAAATTGACCTGTCCTTTTTTAAATATTTACATAATACATCTGTGTATATCGATTTCATTCTGTGATTTTCATTTAGTCGTGGACGTTTGGATAATCAGAATTCTGTATAACAGGGGTCCGGATAATGGAGTTTCTACTCTAATAATATTAACCAAGTTAGTAATTAATGGTTATAGTTGTACATATACTGGGTACTTGTATGTAGTAGATAGATGCATGCTATTGTAGGGGATAATTATCCTGGTTTGAAAGAAGAAGACTTTGCCGTGGGTTTTATGAATGGAATCATGGAAAAAAAAATGAGAGAGAATTTTAAAACAGTATGTGTAGATGGAACGCATGGTTCAAATCGAAGAAATTGGGAACTAACCATTATACTAGTTAAAGATGAGTCAGGTAGTGGTTTTCCTGTTGCTTTTTTGTTGAGCAATAGACACGATCAAATAATTCAAGAAATTTTCTTCATGGCTCTCAAATCAAGATTAGGAGAATCTGTGGAAGCTGAATTCATTATGAGCGACGATGATCCCAAATATTACAACGCTTGGGTGAAAGCTATGTCCCGCAGAACAAGCCCAGAAGATTGCTCTGTTCTTGGCATGTGGTGAAAAATTGGACGATACAAGGCAGGACGAAAATAAAAAATGCCAATATTAAAGAAGGAATGAAACTGCAAATGAGAAAAATACACCAAGCCTTAAATGAAGAAGAATTTTTGGAAAACAAAGAGAGCTATTTTCAATATTTGGAACAAGAAAATGAAATTGATTTCCTGAATTACCTGAAAAAGTATGCAGAATTTTGCGAATTTCGTCTAACTAAATTAATTATATTATTTTCAAGGTATTACTTCAAAGACAAAGAGAGAATGATGATGTGGGCCTATTGCTATAGATTAGGAGCAGGTATTAATACGAATATGGCGATAGAGAGCTTGAATAAATACCTGAAATATGATAAAATGGAAGGACAAAAAAATATCAGGTATTAATGTGTATATAATTCTATTCTTGCTGTTATAAATTTGCAAATATTTAATATTGTTCTAGAGTTGAAAAGCTATTGGATTTGTTGGAAGAAATAGTTGATGAGAAGAAGATGTGGATGAAAATTATTAGAAATGAAAGACCTAATGCCAACAACTACCAACACAAAATGACTGTAGAAGCTCATAAAAAAGCCGAATCAATGAAAGACTCAATAGAGAATGTGAACGGTCAAAATTTCATGGTGAAGTCTCTATATGATGATAAATATTATCAAGTACAATTTATATCATCCTGTGATCCCGATTGTAGATTCGGATATTGTAGTAATTGTAAAATTTGCTTGCACAAATATAAATGTAAGTGTTTCACTAACAGCATAAAAACTATAATGTGCAAGCATATACATGCTGTTAGTATGTTTGGGCAGAGAAGCGATCCTGTTTTATATGAAAACTCCGATGAAGACAATAATTTAGAAATTCACCAGCCATCAACAAGTAGAATAAACTATAATGATGATGTTAGACATTTTATGAATGAAACCGTTTCCAATACACGAAATTTAACATCTATTTGCAATGAGGAAGAAAATGTAAGTTAAAAGAATTTCAATTTAAAATTATGATTAATTCATTATTCCACGGTTTCAGGATGTTGAAGACCAACTTTCGGATAAATTAAAGACTCTTAATCTAGAAGGAAAGAAGAATTTATTGGCATATATATCATCAATGGGAAATGAAATGTTTCAAACACAGAGCCAATGCCAAGAACCAATATCTAAGAAGAGGAAAATTGAAAAACAAACCTATTTCCCAAGAAAAAAATGAATGAGAAGCGATTCTGTTTTATATGAAAACTCCGATGAAGACATAATTTAGAAATTCACCAGCCACCAACAAGTAGAATGAACTATGTATAATGATGACATTTTATGGATGAAACCCTTTCCAATACACGAAATTTAACATCTATTTGCAATAAAGAAGGAAATGTAAGTTAAAAAAAGATCAAATTAAATTTATGACTAATTCATTATTCCACGGTTTCAGGATGTTGAAGCCAAACTTTGGGATAAATTAAAGACTCTAAATCCAGAAGGAAAGAAGCATTTATTGGCATATGTATCATCAATGGGAAATGAAATGTTTCAAACACAGAGCCAATGCCAAGAACCAATATCTAAGAAGAGGAAAATTGAAAAACAAACCTATTTCCCTAGAAAAAAATGAATGAGAAGCGATTCTGTTTTATATGAAAACTCCGATGAAGACATAATTTAGAAATTCACCAGCCACCAACAAGTAGAATGAACTATATATAATGATGACATTTTATGGATGAAACCCTTTCCAATACACGAAATTTAACATCTATTTGCAATAAAGAAGGAAATGTAAGTTAAAAGAAGTTCAATTTAAATTTATGATCTATTAATTATTCCACGGTTTCAAGATGTTGAAGCCAAAATTCTGGATGAATTAAAGACTCCCAATCCAGAAGGAAAGAAGAATTTATTGGGATATATATCATCAATGGGAAATGAAATGTTTCAAACACAGAGCCAATGCCAAGAACCAATATCTAAGAAGAGGAAAATTAAAGAACAAACCTATTTCCCAGAAAAAAAAATGAAAGGTATGTATCGACTTATTGAATTTGAAAAGTGATTTAGTTTTCTATAAATTAATATTGTCATTTTTGCAGGTTCGTAAATCCGATCCTGATGATGCACAGAGTAAACGTTTTAGTGGGTATGCCAATCAGGAGGCTCCCACACTACCTTAACTTTTTTGTTTTTTTAGTTTTACTGTTAGGCAACAATTTTTTCAAGACCAATTTGCTCCTGACAAATAAGTGCAAGGATTTACGCAGGAGCATTTCATCTTAATTAAAAATTTTTAATTGTTTCTGATTACAAACTGGAAGTGAAAACCTGAAAAAAGTTTTCTAGAAATGCAGAATCCTCCCAAATTATATTTCAATCGATATCAACTTGTTAAGGTGCTCTACTTTAACGTGTTGAGTTGTCCTCAACGAATTTCCGCGCCTCTCTAAACAAGAGATTCTAATTTCAGGAAACAAAACCGAAAATTGTAATTGTTGTGAAGAAACTTGCCAGCCATATCATGAATCAAAGTGAAAATTGAAAAAAAAATGGTACTGATACAGAAATTGAAATTTCAACTGTTAATTCATATTCTTCCATTTTCAACAGAATATAAAATAATTTAGAACATCATAATGGGTTTCTAAGAAGATGAGATCAAGAAATAGAAAGGAGATCGAGGAAGTTGGGCATCGTACGACAAAAGACTTAAAAACTGATATATATATATATATATTATATAAATGAATATATTGTATATACTTTGTAAGCCTTCTTACAATAAACTGCTTCCTGTATTGATTCATATATGTGATTTCATTTTCCATAGTTCTACCAAAGTATAATAATGTAGATAGAGACTAATTTTACAAGGCCAAATGTCAAACCTATGCTCATATGAAACAAGCTGATCCTACTTTTAAAGTCCATACCTAGATGTTTTCATTCAAGTTCAATCCCCTATTACAAAAAATAATTGAGACCCAAGCCAAGTTTTTTTTCTAAAAATGAGTTAACAGCAGGAACGGCCCACAAATAAATAAAATTTTCTGATGCAATGCTCGAATGCAAAAGTGATCCAAACACAAAATCTTATTAAAAAAAACTGGTCGGAAATCAAAGTACTACATCCTAGTAGTTATCTACAGGAAACTAAATAAATCAAAATGTTTACAAAATCGCTTCTAAGGATTAGTGGTTAATCAACAAAAACGCATATTTTTCTTTCGCTATTTATTCTATGATGAATATTTCAGATTTGGGCCACTTTTGCTTCAAGAGTAAAGTTTGAAATTAAATAATTATTCATGGTAAGACCATACAATATAAGGTTGCCTTCAGTCCAATCTCTAGGTACAAAATTCTATATCATATTCACAAACCATTATTACTGTATTAATGTAGATGAAGGTCCCTCAATTAAATTTTGTCTTGATTTCTCTCATTCTTTATTGGCAATTGGAATAAAAGAATATATTTTTCAAAACAATTTCATGGCTCAAACAAGTTTCGAAGTACATCATTCCATTATTTTAAGTTTGTATTGATGGCACATTTTTCCTGGCATACTGGACAAATAAGATGAAATCTGAAAATTAAATCAATACTTGAAAAAATTATCAGTAATTGATATTAGGAATAAAGTTACCTTCGAACAGCAAAGTCATCATTGACTATTTTCAATATATTCATACCATTATCGAAAGCGAAATAATTCGAACTACGGCAAATATGTACAACGATCTCCTCTTACTTGTGTTTTAATTGAAAATCCCATAATTTCAACCTACGAATAACTACTGTAAAATGAGTAAAAACTCGAATGTCTCCAAATGAAAATCTGACATCTGGCGAAAATGTAAACAGATTCTGTCTGTCAAATTTAAGAATCCCTACTGCTCTCTGATTGGTTGAAGATGCGCTCCTTTTAATGTAGTCTGGGGCGTACTGTAACATATCAGCTTCGGGTCCGAAAATTTTGTGCGTTTTAGTGTATGCTGTGTTTAGCACGATTACAAATCACGGCTGTACCCCTTAGCCGCTCTCGCAGACCAAAAACGACGCGACGCGACGAGGACGCAATTTTCAATCGCGAGAGGTCGCGCAGCTTGTTTTGAATAGGAGCTCGCACACCGGGGAGACAGTTTTAACGGGTGTCCCATTACTCGACGTCAACCCGGAACCGGGTGAAAAGGCAAGTAATGCTGGTTGTCAGAAAAATATAAAAAAAAATCTAAGTGCATGATTTCAAAATAATGCGCATTTAAAAAAAACACGCAAATTCCACACCCGGTGACAGTCTTTTCGCTCATGTTGCCACAAATAACAACTTTTCCCACTTTTTTCTTTGCTGTGTAACCTTGAATAATGCTTGTCTAAACTGTAATCAAAATTTCGATACCAGCTGCTCTAGGTTCATAAAAATAGGGCTCAGTTCTCAGAAAAAAATTCGAAATAAACAATTGCCTAGTTTCAACTGACTGTATTGAAAAAAATGTACTACGTAGGTTTGGCATGTTTTTTCAGAAGTTGGCGCATTTAGTAAGGATTCCAAAATGGTATAATATTTGTTTAATTGTAGCTGCCGTAGTTCAAATTTATTTTCGATTGCCTTTGAATACACTTTTTCGTTAACTGCTTCCCAGTAATAAAGTCCAATGTATTCAAGTCCGGTGAACGGGCCGGCCACGAGATTGGACCAGAACGTCCGATCCATCTTCCGGGAAAAAATTTACAGAGGAATTTCTCCGGAAAATTTTTTTCTGGAAAAATTTTTCTCTGGAAATTTTTTTTTCTGATAACATTTTTCCCGGAAGATGGATCGGACGTTCTGGTCCAATCTCGTGGCCGGCCCGTTCACCGGACTTGAATACATTGGACTTTATTACTGGGAAGCAGTTAACGAAAAAGTGTATTCAAAGGCAATCGAAAATAAATTTGAACTACGGCAGCTACAATTAAACAAATATTATACCATTTTGGAATCCTTACTAAATGCGCCAACTTTTGAAAAAACATGCCAAACCTACGTAGTACATTTTTTTCAATACAGTCAGTTGAAACTAGGCAATTGTTTATTTCGAATTTTTTTCTGAGAACTGAGCCCTATTTTTATGAAACCTAGAGCAGCTGGTATCAAAATTTTGATTACAGTTTAGACAAGCATTATTCAAGGTTACCAGCAAAGAAAAAGTGGGAAAAAGTTGTTATTTGTGGCAACAGGAGCGAAAAGACTGTCACAGGGTGTGGAATTTGCGTGTTTTTTTAAATGCGCATTATTTTAAATTCATGCAACTTAGATTTTTTTTATATTTTTCTGACAACCAGCATTACTTGCCTTTTCACCCGGTTCCGGTTTCGTCGAGTAAGGGACACCCTGTATGTATCATCGCGGTCGCGTCACTGTCTCCCCGGTGTGCGAGCTCCTATTCAAAACAAGCTGCGCGACCTTTTGGCGATTGGAAATTGCTGTCTCGTCGCGGGTGGCGTCGTTTGGTCTGCGAGCGGCCTTAGTATCTCTTGAATCGTACTGACGATAAGGGTGCGCTCTAGTTATCAGGGTTGTCTTTGCCTAACCACAATTTACAGACAGACAGAAATTTCATCAATTTTCACGACAATCAGCTCGAGCCGGCCTGGAGTGATAACCATTTGGTTACGCCCATCATGCGGGCGTTGACCACTTAAGACGGACGACTCTGTGAGAGTTTTCCATGGTTTCGAATTGAAATACGGATCTGATTCTTGTCCGAGATACTACGCTTATATTTCAAGTAGACCACTCATCGAGCTCTTTCAAGACCCTATACGGGCTTCTTTCATCAAATAATTCAATAATCCAATCATTCCACATTTCGAGTTTCCAGAACCCTTCTTCCTAGTGAGCTCCACGAATCCCCAGGGTTCCAAGGGTTTTACAAAACCCTTATAGCTCCCTTATTATATTCGAAATTGGTTAAATGTACTTTTCGGTCAGGAGCGCCATTTCTGTCCCTTGAAATGAGATTTTCAAAGCGGCTCTCGTTCGATAAAACAATAATGGCTTCCATTTTGGAAGTTTCAGTTACAAAAGCTGAGGCTAGTGTTTAAGGCGGTTGAAACCCTCATTCAGTTAACTTGTCGCGAGCTGGATATTGCTTTTCTGCACAAAAAGGGATTGTTTTCTTTCTGCCTTTAGATTCAAGAAATAAATGGTCGATTTCACAGTGACTGAAAATGGCTTCGATTAACTACCGTATCTGAAGGGGCTTCCAAGAGGCTAGACCCGCGTTTCTCCTATAATTCCCTCGTCCAAGACATTTTTGGTGAGGCATTCTGTAACTAATGGTGATGTTCTGTTTTTCATCTGTAAGTTGCGATACTGTAGATTACGATTGATCTGTAACCGGCCGACTTACAGGTTCGTAAATAATGCAATTCTGGAATGACTCATGTAATTTTCTTATTACAGTGTCACTTTTGAACTACTCATCGAAAAACATAACCTTCAATCGTAAGATTTGATCATGGAACTTTATGGATTATGAGTAAATTTTGATTTTAATTTGAAAATACATTCATCTGAATGTAGTCTGGGTTTGTTTCTTTCATCTAATAATTGAAAACAGGAAAGAAAAATATTTTTTTAAAATTACTGTAGAGCATTCATTTAGTTTATAGTACACTGGTTCTTCAATCTGAATATGTTCACAAACTGGGCATTCGGCATTGCTTCGTTCTGAACATTTTATGGGCATCCGGCATTTCAAATCAATTCGTTTGATCATGCAACCTTTTCCTTCCAATTCTATTAAAGTTCCTTCTTTAAAAAAAAGAATGATTTTCAGGTCATGTATATTATTGAACAATGTTTTACCTGTTATGATTTTCTTCCGATAACAATCCAATAAACAAAGCCATATTATTTTTATTCATCATGAATTTCTTATATTAAAACGTTGGTGTTTGTCCTAAAATAAACAAACCAATCAACGTAACCTCACAATATGTCATTCGATAATGCTTCCGATCACCCGTCGAGTACTCGTAAATATTCAACGATTTCTGTAAGCTACAGATCCCTTGAAGAGGTCCAGAATTGCAATTTTCCTGTAGGCTTATGAAAAGTTACAGATTGGCTTACAGAAGAAAGCAGAATACCACCATTAATGAACAGGGAGTTTCTTCCTTTTCCACACAAATACATTCGTCAGTTTTTGTTGAGCCGATTCTCATCATAGGTATGTCCTAAGGCGACAATGTCCTGTTAGGAGGCGTAACGTATATTTACTGAGATCCGAATACTTTTTGGACCTTTTCGAGGATTCCTTCATTGTCCTTTACTCTGTTTCTTCTTTCTCCAAGAATGCATTTGCCGATACCACAGAAGGGTTCTGTAGTTCAGTAAGTAACGTTTTCTTTGATTCCTGAATGGTCAGACTAAAGAGACCTTGTTGTTCTTGCCTCCTTCATTGAGTTTTCGTCCGTACTTCCTTATAGGAGGTCGATGACATGGGAATTAAGTGCTTTGATGCAGCTTGACTATCCGACTTTTCTATTTCTTCCAAACTGATGCAAAATCCTATTGATCAATTCGGTCGAAGTGATTTCTCCAGTTAATCAGTCAAATAGAAATGTCCCTATCTTAATGGACCACCATGTTATCACACTTTTCATTTTTTTTCATGTTTCTGTTGATGCAAGTATTTCTGCCTGGAAAAACCCTCGAATAGTAGCCTAAGGATAGTGTACACTTGGTTCTTGACCCGCATACTTCAGCTATCGTGGTTTTAGAACAATCTATACCATTTGACGACTTTGTAGTCGTAGAAAATATTGATCCGATCAAAACAGGAACTACCCATTTGGCTCAATACCGTAATTAAGCAAGCTATTTCAACCTTCACCAACCAAGGCACTAACTCCTTCCATTCAGGATAATATCTGTTAGTCCAACCGATTTGTTTAAGACCATTTCCAGGCTCGAAACAATAGAGCGTTGTTGGTCTTGGAGCAAGCACGCCTTTTAAAACCAATAGATTTATTTTATACCAGAAACTCAATTCGAATTCTCGATCGGAAATTCAAACATGAGAAGACGTGTCGAACACGCCTCAAAATTGTTTACTAATTCAACAATAATCCAATTGCATAGATTTTAATACATAATTGTATATAACCCCCAAGCCTGTCACGATTCACGCATTCGATCTTCTAATTCATAAATATTTACTTTCTATAGTACGTGTTATCCATTCAAGTCCTTCGCCCCCCAGTCTCTATTTGTTTTCACTCCATAATTTTCCAAAGCCGACACAACAGCAGTTCGAAATTGTTCGTGAACTTTATGAAATCCATCAATTCTCATCATAGCTCCCCCCACTCCTTGTTTGATCGCACACTGGCAGCACTATTCTCCTTCGTTCCAGCAGGAAACACCACTTGATAGCGGTAAACGTGAAATGGGCGCCAAACGTGCCGCGCTTTTCCACTAATCCGCAGGCTCCGCCTCCCCTTAGCAACGCGTGCCTCATTGGTCCGTGCTACGGCGGCCATCATTGCTTCGTCGTTGGTGGGGGTTAGGACGAGTGGAAGGGACGTACTGAACAGTGAAAGATACGTTTGGGAGGGGTTATTTGATACGTTGCGTTGCAACTTTGTCTACTGTTCAGTAAGGGGAAAGTTGGAGAAGTAAGTTTTGCTTTGAATGTAATAGGGGTAGTGCAGATTGTAGGGGAAACTATCAAAAGTGGCGGGATTCGCAGAATTCGGTATATAAAGAGGGATTTGTTATATTAACTATCACAGTCAATTAATATTCGAATCGCGCTTTTTATAGTCCAGTTTTTTCGAATGGGTTCTAATGAATTTTGTATGTAAGGAGTCATCTTCCTTTCATTTCGAGGCAGTACGGGTAATTGGGTCCGTCACATTCTGAAGCGCCGGAGGCAGATCGACATGTGCTCCGAGCTGCTCCGTTATGTGGTCTGGTGGTCAACGCGCGCCCTTCACAATCTTTTTAATTGGTTTTTTTACTCTGCGCGTTTTGATATTTGGAAGATGTAGTTACGATCGTGATTGGATGTCGACCTGATCCGGTTCGATGAGGGATCTTGTTTCTACTTTGGTTTTCAGGTCGATGGCACTTGAGCGCCGCCGGGAGACACGAAGGCGGCTGTTGTGGATGACCAAGAGGTTTTTATGTGGAAATTGGAGCCTTCTTGAAATTTTTATGGGTGGAATTGTTGATGATTATTCGGTTATTTTGCGATGATTTTTTCTATGTTTCTGTTCATTCTGGTTTATAAGAGTATTATTATTATTTGAATTGGGATCGTTAAGGCTAGGTCAGCCTTATAGGAACTGCGACCATGTTGGTCTTTGGTTCTCTACCCTACTCATTCATGCAAACCCAAGGAGGTCGTCAATTACGTTGATAAAACCGACAACCTCCTCAGGAACATTGGCCGTTACCTCGTGAATATCCAGGACCGATTTGCCCATATGGATTATTCTTAGACCAGCCAACTCTGGCTAATTGCATACCAAATGTTCAGCTTTTTCTGCTTTTGATTCACAGAGCCTGCAAAGCTCATCTGCTGACTTTCCTATACAGTACAAATGATATTTGTGCCCCTAAGCTCTGAAGTTTGTAAAAGTTAAAATGGGTCTTTGAGATTGTCATCAAATACGAAATACGTATTTTCCAGTATTTTGAGAAAAATAGTCGAAATCAGGCTTCCATCAAATGTACCCAATTGTCGTACTTAGTCAAATTCAGTTTTTTTTCGGTCTCTCCGCCAGCTATGCCAGCAAGTTAGAAATTTCCTTTTTGCCTGATCTTTATCTATTTCCTTACGTCCCTTCAGATGGGTTCAGTTAGAATCCACACTTGCGATGCATTTTGGACAATAACTCACTCACAGAGATGCATTTTTTTAAATTGACCAACCACTTTATAGGCGTTTTCGGATAGAAACTCGGGTTAACTCAATCTCCAACCTATGTCTAAATATCTGAATTATGGAAAGATAAGAGAATTTGGCTCAGTGTAAAATGTGTTTTTCGAGTCGAGAAAATAATGTGAAACAACTTCTTCATAACTTTGTATGAAGATCCTTCTGCGTGAAAGTTTAAGCCTTCTTTACTTTCTTTACTTCTTAATTTAGGTACTCAAAGATAACATTGAACATGCGAGGGCACACCAGAAATTATAAGATAGATTTTACAGAAGCCAATAAATCCAAGCAAAGTTAGAGACAATCCGAAAATAGACTGGGACTGAAAAAATAAATCCATAAAATATGTGGTTATGTTATTGATACGTCTGACACTTCAAATCCTTAACCTAATGTGTTCTCTATCTTAGAAACCGGGTTGCGTGTAACGAGAAGATCCGTCACATGATCCAATGGATCGCGTTAGTAACCCTGAGTAAGTTTCCGAAAACGCCTTATGGTGATATTATGCAACTGAATCTTAAGTAACGAACGAGGCTATGGGTGCCAGGGCATTGTGGCGTTGAAGGAAATGAAAAAGCCAATGAACCCCCAAAAAGTGCATTAAAGTTAATACCTACTGGACCTGAGCCTTTCTGTGGGCTTTGACAAAACCAACACAAGGCAGCGGTCCAGCAATGGCAGTTGAATAAAAGAATAACCCTCTGGAGAAACTTCACTGGACTTACTCAATCTAAAAGTTTCGTGATGATTTCATCTAACTATACCAGAAAGCTGTCACGAGCTTAACTTCGGGTAATGGTGGGACTGCTGACGAGGCACTGTCGGTGCAAATATCATTTGTAACGTATGGGAAAATCAGCAGATGACATTTGCGGTCTTTGTGATCAGAAGCTGAAACAGCTGACGACATATGTAGACTCAAATTTTTGTTATTGGCTGTTTACTGGTGCAGGAATTGAAGAGAAGAAATTCAAAAGTGTCTAAGAGCCACTCTAACGAAATTTAGATTTCATTCCCAATGAGGCCTATGTGCCAAGGCCAATGACGTACAAACGGTCCATGTGCCATTTTTGATAAACAAAACTGCTCATGGTCTAGGCGCCATCATCTGTTTTACGTGAAAGGGTGCAATATCTCAGTTTGAATTTTTTAGCACTTGGACTCTTTTGAATTTGCACTCTTCAATTACAATCGAAAATTGGACTGTTTGCAACTTTAGTAGCGTTTGCTCCTAAAGTTGCGGTTGTCGGTGAAATATTTTTATAATTTGCAGACGTTGCGCGTTCGTGTACTTCACCATGATGAAAATGCTGAGTTTACTGAAGAATTGACTATAACTGTTCGATTATAAGTGAAAGGGTGCGTTCACAAATTGGATTCAAAGTTATCAAATTGAAAACCCGATACAATTCCCTGTTGACAATGTTCACAATGAAGTTGCTAACAAGCCCACTTCTCATTGACGTCTATGGGTCACATCAATTAGCTTTTCCGTAAATTGTTGTAGTTTCCTCCAGGTGGGACCTGGGGTTAACGTTCGATCAACGATTACTCATGCAGTCTCAACTACGCACTTAATATGTGTACACAGTTAACCTACTTAGCTTATCTTATCAATTTCCGGACTAACGGTGTTCCCCAAGACCCACATTTTGGCCTGTCGCCGTATCCGGCAGTCTCCGAAACCGTACCATGCTGTCGACGACGTCCACCAGAGGCGCCACAAGCGGCATCAGCGGAGGAAGTTGCGGCTATGTGCTATATATACGCCTTTTTACGCGGAATTCCGATGAGTCACCGGGTCCAGACGAAGGATTTGTAGCTGGGGTTCCTGGAAATCGAACCGCTGGTTTACGTAAGGCCGATCGGGATTTCCTGGGGATTTCAAGGTCATCCGTGATGGCTCCTGCGGGATTGATTAGGGGGGGGGGAAGACGGTTAACCATGGGGTGTTGATGATGTGATTGAATTGATATGTTAATGATGGAATTGTAGGTCAAGAAAATGGGATTTTTTTGGAGGAAAATTGTTTTCGTGGAAATGAATTTGAATCGTTTTTAGAGGAAAGTTTATTCTCGAAGTTATTTGCAACGAGAACTTAACAAATTCAAAGAATTTAGGGATACGATTTGTTTATTCATATCTCCAAAACGGCTCATTAGCGAAACCATATTTATGGTGGTATTCTGCTTTCATCTGTAAGCCAACCTGTAACTTTTCATAAGCTTACAGAAAAATTGCAATTCTGGACATCTAAGGGATCTGTAGCTTACAGCAATCGTTAAATATTTACGAGTACACGACGGGTGATCGGAAGCATTATCGAATGACATATTGTGAGGTTACGTTGGATGGTTTGTTTATTTTAGGACGAACACCAACGTTTTAATATAAGAAATTCATGATGAATGAAAATAATATGGCTTTGTTTATTGGATTGTTATCGGAAGAAAATCATAACAAGTCAAACATTGTTCAGTAATATACATGACCTGAAAATCATTCTTTTTCAAAGTATCACTTTATTAGGATTGGAAGGAAAAGCTTGCGTGATCAAATGAATCCATTTTAAATTCCGGATGCCCAGAAAATGTTCAGATGGAAGAAATACCGAGTGCCCAGTTTGTGAACCTGTCCAGATTGAGGAACCAGTGTACTATAAACTTAATAAATGCTCTACAGCAATTTTAAGCAAGAAATTTTTTTATTTCCTGTTTTCAATTTATTAGATGAAAGAAACAAACGCAAACTACATTCACAAAATGCATTTCCAAATTCAAATCAAAACCATTTATACTCATAATACAAAAAGTTCCATATTCAAATCTTACGATTGAAGGTTATGTTAATCGATAAGTAGTTGAAAAGTGACACTGTAAATTAGAAAGTTACTGGAACCATTCCAGAATTGCAGATTACAGATCAATCGTGAGTTACAGTATCGCAACTCACAGATGAAAAGCAGAATACCACCATTATGTGAAATGTTTAACGTTTTATTCATTTTGAATACTGACACTTTGGTTTTTAACACCTGGTATGGCATCAATGAAATCACGAGGAAATTAGTTCGTACCACCTTTTATAATGTATTCAATATAATATTTAATATTGTAAATTAACGTGAAATCAAATATTCAGATATTTAAAAAATAATTATTTCATATAATAACATTATTACGACGTTGTGCATTTTTATGTAGGTATGTCGATTGCACAGGTTTAATATGCATACATAAAAAACGAAATAACAAAACATATTTATCTATAAATATCGAATGAGTATCGTAATGTTACCATTTCAAGCAAATTCGATACATTTTAATGATAATCATTAAAAAAAGGATATTATACACATATGGGCTATGAAAAATAATCGTCGCATTGGAATACAACGACACTAAACATAAAAAAATGAGGTAATCGCTCGGTGTGACTCATATCGTCACGCAGACATAACAATAATTCAGATTTACTTCATGACTGGCTTTTGTTATGACTAAAGATAATGAATAGAAAAAAAATTAGAGTCGTATTGGTTTTCCGACTGAATGGTACGCATAAAAAATTATGATAACAACAATGGGAAATAATGTGAACTTATGATATTGATTTCGGCGACTATCGTTTATGTCATCTAAGAATGCGCGAAAAGATTGGTTAGAAATATTTTTCCGGGAAATTATGGCTTAGAATGATAGTGGATAACATGAAGGAGAATAGAGAAAATCGAGAAAGAAGAAGTATCATTGATTGCCTCCCCTATAGGTTTGTCAAGAAATAAACAATCTATGTTCTGGAAATGAGGTGAATTTTTCCTTAATCTCAACACCATAAATCTTTGTTACTCTTCGCTTTATGCAGGATGAGATAAAATAAGAAAAAATTAAGAAAAGCCCTGAGCAGGAGCTTTTGAGCGCTCGTTCTTTGGTATAGCAATAAGAATAATATTACCTCAAATTTTATATGCGATTTGAGATTGATACCAAATATATAAATGCAGAATCTCAGCACAATCGGAATTATATTCAGAAATTATTCAAATAATGAAAAAAATAAATAATTAAAAAAATTAAACTCTATAGTTCTGGTGATGCGATCCTCTTGAAATTCTGCACTTACATTCAGTATATCAGTCTTGATTCACAAAATAAATTTCATTTGAATCGGTTATCCTGTAATGGAAATATATTTTTTTCTTTTCAACATTCCATTTAAATTTTTTATGGTTCTGTTATTAGTATGTCCACAAAGTTTTGCATGAACATTCAGTGTATCGATCTTTATTCATAAAATGAATTCCATTCGAATCGGATACTTTTTTTTTGTGGAAATATGAAGTTTCTTCTTTTCAATATTCCAGTTGCAATTTCTATGGTTCTGTTCACACTATGGCCACAAACTTTTGCATGAGACTTATTATGAGCATCTTGTATATGGCCACAACCTTTCATTTCGATGGGTTTCGTTTTGTCTGAGATATCGAGGAACAAAAATTTTGAATAGCCATATTTTATGGAACACCCTGTACGATTTGGCTGGTTAACGAACTCAACCGAGCCATTTGGGAACCGAACTCAACCTGAAAATTGCAAGTATCTAGGACAATCCCTTCAAATGTTATTGTACTAAAAATTGAATTTGTCCACGAATTCGCCATCAAGCAGTAGAACCCTATCGTTTGAGGCCATTTTCGGCTCAAAATTCGAAAATTACAGACATTTGGGCAAAACGATATAGCACTCGTTTAAGGAGAACGAGCAAAAATAAAAAGAATAATAACTTCAAAACCCATTGACTGATTACAATGATTACAT
The DNA here is from genome assembly GCA_013421045.1 of Propylea japonica. Classification (NCBI taxonomy): domain Eukaryota; kingdom Metazoa; phylum Arthropoda; class Insecta; order Coleoptera; family Coccinellidae; genus Propylea; species Propylea japonica. The sequence continues at coordinate 82,143,902 of CM024242.1, read as the reverse complement.
GACAGCTAATGAAAATGAATCATTCTAAGGTCATGAGACGACCTATATCTGTCATATTTTGTTGCTTGCACTTAAAATAAACCAGAATGCATGTTACATCTATGCGTCATACTCTAGAATAATTCGAAGTGGCATGAACCAGGAAGTATTAGCCTATCTTTCATCGTTTTAAGCCTGCCAGGCGACACCATGAAAGTTTATAAAACGCATTTTATCGAAATGATTGAACGAACAAAGAATCACGCTGGTCTTGATCTTTATACAGGGTGTCTACTTTTGAAAGGGACTTCAAGGGGAGATTATACGAGTGATATGCAACAAAAAATGTCATGTAACATATGGTCGAAATATTGACGGTTATTCTTCAATTTAACATTTATTGATTTCACAAAATATTTCGAGTTTTTTTCTATAAAATGATCATTATTCAGTTCTCCTGACAGTCTCATCAAATTTGACCACATATTCGGAAAAGGCAATAAATTTGCTACAAGATGAGAGAGTCTGTGTGCAGAAAACACTCTTATTGCAGGCGTGGTAAAGAGAAGAATATTACGATTCTGAAGTTAACAAAATCAGTCCTATTTTTCCAATGGTTTTTTCGATGAAATATTAATAATTATGCATACGTTTTCTTTCCAGTAAAAAATACCTCATTTAGTGCACTTTCGAATGACATATCAACTTTTGTGCTAGTTGCTCATCCTTCGCCATAATATCATGGCCTGACATGATAACAACAGAAAAGTCTAAAAATTCCTAACCGAAATTTGCTCTATTTTGAAGCTCTTCGTGATTGAACTTTAATGTTATTCCATGAAAATCATCAATTCAAAATAAAAACGAAAAAATGAACCTCCTTCTTCAATACATTTGACACATCGTTTTCGTTCTGAATTTACAACTCTGCAAAGTTCATAGCGTTTCTGAAGGGGCCCACTCACTAAGAAGGAAGAATGCGCAGTTAAGTATCTGCACGTTTGCTGTAACGCAAACGTGTGCATTCATATTTCCCACACACATACACTTTTGCGTGTTGGTTTGGATGTGCGACAAGCGTGAGATGACGTCGAAAAAAGATCTGATGTTAATGGCAGTGGCGTGTGTTGTTATTAAGGAAAAAATGTCCAAGGTATAAATATCGAACCCGACACTGTGTTGCTAAACATATGAAACGTGCAGAGACTTGTTGCCCATACACAGTCGTTTTTGGTCATTCTTCCACGTACGGTGAAGAATGCACACGCCACACGACGGAGATGATTGCGCATTCCAAATTTACGCCATACACACACTGTTTTAACTGTACCCCGTACAACGCGCATTCAAGTCTTCGCGCTTCCCTCTTAGTGAGTGGGCCCTTTTAAGCATTTCTGCACAACACAATTTGAACATTTGAATTTTACCACGGATTCGTCATCAGTGAGTCCAACATCATCCTTCGAGACCATTTTCGGTCCAAAGTTCGAAAATTACAGACGCTGAAAAACAGATTCTTTTTCTTCCAAACAAGCTTTAGGGTGAAATTTTTGTTCACCAGATTGGCAAAACTGAAGCACGCCGCTCCGTTCCCTTAAGAAGCTCGCAAACATAAGAAAAAAACACCGAAATCGAAATGGATCGGAATAATAGACATGATATTGAAAGGATGGATTCCCAGGAGGTATCGAAGCGAGGGAAGTCTGAGAAATCAATACTTCGAAGATATTGAAATGAGATTATTCGACGACAAAGCAAGCAGGAGGATCACGTCTTAGGTTCCCAGATCAGCAACATCTTACGGAGAATAAATTTGAATCTATTCTTTAGTAAACAGGGTCGGCTTGTAAAGAACGATTCAGCATTCGAAATTTTTCTTGTCGAGAAATCAGAAGATATTGAGTTTTTCGACTAACATTTGAGACGAAACTAGCCAGAATCAGCCGAGATAGCGGTTGACAAAGAAGGAGAAAAGTGCCATCTCTGAGACAATTCTTATGAACACACCCTAGAAGCCTAGGATGACAAAAACTATGTTTACCGGTGTTACAAAGTTTCTGAATATAACTAATTATATCATTGTCATATATTCTCTTGGCAAAAAATCGATTACGCCAACTACCTTCGATTTCGAAACTTCCTTTAAAACAGTCATAGCTGATCGTGCTAGTGCATGAATTTGGTAAATATCTTGGATGTATATCCATCCATTTGGTTTACCGATCAATCAAAATCAGAGGGAGGCACTAGCATTGGGTTGTATGGACATAAACTGAAGATTTCCAAAACCCTGAGAAGTGAGCCCTCTATTTTACAGACAGAGAAACTGGCTGTCTACAAATGCGTTCAGGAGCATCTTGAAAGGAACTTCAAGAAAACGCAAGTCAACATCACCACGGACAGCCAGGCTACGCTGAGATCTCTGGAATCACACTGCCAGGGGTCTCTGCTGACCTGGGAGTGGCGTTACACCATAAAGCAACTGGCAAGAGGCAATAAAGTGACTCTTCTTTCGGTGCCAAGGCATTGTGGTGCTGAAGAAATTGAAAAAGCTGATGAACTAGCGAAAAGTGCATCAGGTGTTAACTGTTGGAACTTAGCCTTTTTGTGGGCTTAGAAGAGTCCAATATAAGGCAGTGGTCTAGATATGGGAGTTTGAACGTGATCGCAACGCATCAGGGTTAGAATTCCTAAGAATTTCCTATCTTTAGATTTAAATTGGAAAATTTTCAGACGATTTAATGATAAGGCTGATTCAGAACGAATAATAAGTGTTTTAAGCATTCATCTGGTAATGATGGACATTTACATGGAATAATAAAAGGGCCAACACTGAACCATGAGGAACACCTTACCAGTGATTCCTTCTTTATCAAATTTTCCACCGAGTTCATCCATAGAATCGCATTCCTCGCCTAAACCAAGTAGGTCGACTTCGGAAAAACGAATATTCGTGTCTTTCGCGTGTAAGTTCTTCAATTTTCCCCTCCACGTCTCAAGCCGGGCCTCGAGATACGTCTTAATCGGCCGGCCGGATCGCTTTGCCGGGCCGTAATTACAATTTAAATTTCATTTCTCGCCGAGATAAGTATCCTTTTCCGTGCGTCCTATCTTGAAGATCTGGACGAGGGACTACGGTGACCGTTAACGCTTTACGATGTATGGTTCCATTTTTTCTCTTAACTTTTTCTCATCTAGCCGGCGGTGCAGCTCTCGGCGCACACGCAGCAATGACTCGGCCGTTTTTTTCACATGGGCGTCTGTAGAGCTGCAAGAGGAGCTCAATTGGCAGATATTATTTTTCGTACATTAATGTCATAAGTGATAGTTCAATTACCAAAAAAAGTTTCTGAAAATGAATGCAGATTATTCATTCTGAAAAAAAGAGCAATTTGAAACACCCTCATTATAGTTATTGATTATTCAGACTAAGCCTGTTTTGAAGCAAGATAAAGCATTCCTCAAAACTAGTGTCGTGAATTTATAATGATTGTGTTTCTGTAGAAGCAAACTATACTGATGAATAAAATTATTTTCGCCATGAAAAAATTTTCGTTTTCGTTTTCTAGAGGAGGAACTTTTCAGCCTTTGTTATGCAACTGAGTCTTTTTCTGTTCACGTAGGCTTAGAAGCCTTCGAATCCAAGCGCCAATCTATATTTTTTGCACTCGCAATATCGCTATCATCAGAGTAAACCACATGTACCAACCCTGACGCTGTAACATAATATCTACAAGAAAAATCATCAGCAGTGATAACATTCTTCATCTTCAACTTCTCCATTGCTACCTGTTACTCACCCCTATATTCTTTTGCAGGCCGAACAACCATGCGCAGAACGCGGCCGACATCTACAAACCGTCCAGGTCGCCGGTGTCATCGGCCGGCCGTTACCCGTACCCCACCACCCCGCAGCTCCATCAGTCGGCCCCGGGCCTGGCCCAGCGGTACCCGCAGGCTGGGGCTACAGCGCAGGCTTACAGCGGCCCCACGACGGCCTACAGGGAGTACCGACAGCCCAGGATATCCCTACTGCACCCCCCGGAGTACGGCAGGGGAAGGCAGGACGCCGCCATGCTTCCCGGAGGCCAGGGAGGCGGTCAGGTCAGCGTGGTGCACCTGGACGACGGCATGGGCGGCCAGCAACATCAGCCGCTGAAGAAGATCAGGCTACAGGATCACAAGGACAATGTGCAACCTTTGAGAATTGATACTAGGGTAAGTTCGAGATGTTTGTGGGGATGTTATGGCTTCTGACCTTGAATATCTCTACTCTGATACTTGATAGTTTTAAGAGGGGTTACAGTTCACTGCGACCTCTAGGTCTATTGTGCCCCCTTACAGTGCTGTTATGACTACATCCTTCACAGCTCGCCTTCAGTACCAGAGATATGATGAAATCCAATATCTGTGAAGGCTCCAACGAGGCTAGTTCCTCACTCTTACAAGTTTCTGGCCCAAGGCATTATCACCTTAGGCCGCAAAGCATTCCGTGACCAGATAAATGAGGGTTTCTTCCTCCTCCCCACAGAACCTGCACTCGTCAGTGTCCGACAATCCCATCCTCAACAGGTGCTTCCTAAGGCGACAGTGTCCTTTAAGAAAGCCAGTGAGGAGGTGTAATTGTTTCCCACCAAGATCCAGATATCTTTTGGTTCTTGCTGTTTCAAAGTTCCGAAGGAACTTAGTGGAATGATCCATATCTGGGAGATTCTGCCAGAGTTTTTCCCTCTCGGCTTCCTCCTCCAGAATCTTTTTCTTATAGGTACATTCACCTATACCACAGAAGGGTTCTGGGCCAATGAGTGACATTCGTGCGCCCTCTTTGGCAAGTGTATTGACCTCTTCGTTTCCTTTGATTCCCGAATGGCCGGGAACCCAGTTTTAAAGACCTTATTTTTCTTGCCTACCTCATTGAGTTTCACTCCCAGATCATCTTTGAGTCGATGACGTAGGAGCTTAGTGCTTCAATAGCAGCTTGACTATCTGCGTGTTTGGCTATATCGCACTTCTGATAGTTTATTTCGAAATTTATATCTAGACATCTTTCAATAACTAAGATTTCCGCTCGAAAGAGGCTCATACAGTAGCCTAGGGACAGTGCACACTTGGTACTGGGCCCGCATATACCAGCGTCAGCTCCTGTAGAGGTTTCGGAACCATCTGTATACCATTTTACGGTATTTTATTTAGGTTATAGTCGGTGTATTCCCGTTCCCATTCCTCTCTTACTAAACCTACTCCTTCATGGAAAACCAAAGAGGTCGTCAATGGCGTTGATGAAACCGATAACCTCCTTGGAAGCCTTGACCGTTACCTCTTGGGTTTCTCTATATGAATTATTCTTAGGCCAGCCAGCACTGGACACTTTTATACATTCTGATCGGATGTTTCTGCTCCTGATCCTTTGAGTCTTCAAATCTTATCTGCTGATGACATTCCCATACGCTACAAATGATTTGATGATTTGTGCCGACAGTGTCCCGTCAGCAATCCCACCATCACCGAAGCTCAGCTCTTGACAGCTTCAGGAGCTTTCTGGTATAGGAAGGTGAATTCATCACTAATGTAGCGGTCTGTCTTAGTTTAAAAAATATGGATCCCAAAGTTCTAAAAATGTTCCATCTTCACGTCACTTTTTTCACTATAAAAACACTAATTAACTGCTCTAATTTAGTCTATAAATCACCTTCGAACATTCAAATAACTATTCTATTTGTTCTATTTCAGGTACATGTAATAATTAATGCAGAAACATCGAATTCTAGAGGTACCACATATCTACACATTCTGAGGAAAGCCCTCCGTTTTTAATGGTAGATTTGGCACCACCGCAGATTCTTTCGCGAGAATATGATACGATGCCTTCCCGTAAATCCCGCCATCATTTGATATGTCACTCGCCGAAGGACGGAACAGTGGTGCCAAACTCATCATGAAGAACGGCGGGCTTTCCTTAGAATTTGTGGATATGTGCTACTTCTAGAATTTCGATTTTTCTTTTTTTTCGATTATTCTTGAAAATACCTGAAATGAAACTAGTCGAATAGTTACTTGAATGTTCGAAGATGATTTATGGACTAAATTGGAGCAGTGAATTTGTGTTTTTATAGTGGAAAAGCGATGTGACGATGGAACATTTTTGGAACTTTGAGGGTCAATATTTTCTGAACTAAGATAGACCGCCACCTGTTGGTTTCCCTAATGTTGTTCAGGAAGACTCAGTGAATACAATGGTCTCAGCGGACGTAACAGTTGGGCATCCCTAGCGGAAACTTTCTGTGGCACATTCGCTACCAACTCAACACGTTCTGGAGCGGACGCCATGTTTTGGAGCGTATTTCATTTGTGCTAGGTAGCGGTAGCGCATACGCAGTTGTTGAGCGATGGATACAAGATACACTTCGTAATTCTTCACAAAAACAGACAGTTAAAGCAAAATTTAGAGCGAAGAAAATAAAAAGCATTGTTAAAGACTCATAAACCGGTTCTTTTACATCTGTCCAAAGGTTTTTCAGGCAGTCAGCTGATCGTTAGCCGCCATAACCTATCTCGCCCTGCCAGCGAACGCTCAACACGATTTCGACGATACCGCTACCAATAGGTAGCTCCGCTGCGATATCTGCTGGTCACCGAAATTCAAATATTTACCACAAAAATACCCCTTTCCAATGTTCTACTCAAATCTAATCAGTTCCCCATTCCTCAGGAACAGCCCGGTACGTACAACCCCCAGGTGGAGGCGATATCTCCAACGCTGCCCGAGAGCGTCCAAGAGGACCAGCCTCACAAGCCAACCAAAGACGACATCATCCTCAAGATAGCGAGGACGGACAGGGAGATCGCCAGGGCCGAATCTCAGATATCCATACTGAAGAAGAAGCAGCAGGAGCTGGAGGAGCTTGCGCTGAAACCGCAGGTGAAGAGCGAGGTCGAAGAGGACACGCAACCGAAACACAACAGCCTGCCGCAGAAGATCTACGCGGAGAACAGGAAGAGGGCGGCCAGCGCGCACGCGCAACTCGACACCTTGGGTCCGAAGGTATGTATTTCACACATGCGCGGTACGGTTGATAATTTGACACTCGATTATTATCGAATCTCTCGAAAATTTGAGGTTTTTTTCGGGTTCGTTGAATAACACTCGATAAATTGAAAAAATCATTTTCGAACGCTTGTTCTATTTAAACTAGTACTATATAGTTTTGTCCAAATGTCTCTAATTTCCGAATTTTGAACCGAAAATGGTCTCAAACGATAGGGTTTGACTCCTTGATGACGAATTCGTAGTCAATTTCAATTCTGTCCGTAGGGCCGTCCGACTGTTAGCTCAATAACTTTCGAAGGGATTGTCCTAGAGATTTGAGTTCGGGTCTCAAATGAATCGGTTAAGTTCGTTTACCAGCCAAATCGTACAGGGTCTTCCATAAAATATGGCCATGCAAAATTTTTGTTCTACAATATCTCAGACAAAACGAAACACAGATGAAAAGAATTGTTGCGGCCACATGCAAGATTCTCATGATAAGCTTCTAGCAATTGTTTCAGAGAATTTTTCTCATTACTTGAGAAAAAATTGCATTTCAATCTTTTTGAGATGATCAAAATATTCAAGGTGGCCCATCTTAGCTAAATTATATTTATACAGCGTTGTAGAGAAGCATCAAAGACTTTCCTAATGAAGTATCACTCAACTTTTATTGCCTTTTCCATTTTAAGGGCTTAGGGCGAAGTGTTTCGGGAAATTTTTCCAATCATTATGCGATAAGAAATATATAGGATGGCTCGTCTGAGATGGAGCACTCTTTGTATATTTATCATATTATGCAACGTGTATTTGAAATATATCGGATTAGGATAGAAACTAAAGGTTTTTCCAATAAGAGGTGTTATTTTGATATTCAAAGAAAAATGCTATGCCGTTAATTGCGGAAACTAACATCAGGCAAATTACCACCACGAATACGCTTATAGAACCATATCCTTTTAATGAAATTTTCCATAACCAAATCGCAAAGTGGCTGCCCTATGTCCTCGATAGCCTTACGAATTCCATCTTTGAGGTCTTTAATCGACTCTGGGCTATTCGCGTAGACCTTCTTTTTAACGTGGACTCAAACGAAGAAGTCGCAAGGTGTTAAATCACAAGATCTCGGTGGCCAATTGTGATCACCTCTTCGAGAGATCACACGGTTCGGAAACTTTTCCCCCAAAAGACCAATGGTTTCGTTGCTTGTGTGGTACGTAGCATAGCACTGAACTTTATAACCCTTAATACTCAAATCGTTAAGCCGGTCCCAGACAATGCGTGAATTCGACGAATATTCGGCATTGGCGGTGCTTCGCGTAGTGTGTGGGAGCTCAACTTCGTGTATCATTCGGCATTGGCTTTCTATCCGAAAGCCGGTCCCAGACAATGCGTGCATTCGACGAATATTCGGCATTGGCGGTGCTTCGCGTAGTGTGTGGGAGCTCAACTTCGGCATTGTCCTTCTATCCGAAGCCTTGTCGGTACGGGCTGCACGAACCAAAGGAAGACGAAGTACATTCGCGCACATTCGTGTTAGCTCCCAGACAATGTGTTTATCTACGCGTACTATACGGCCTATTCTGTCTTCAGTCAGAGTCGTGCGACGTGATTACACGGTGTTTTCAGCTATTATTCGACTGCTCTCCGCTACTGTTCTATGCTGAGGCCGTTTGGCTAAAGTTTGTCAACAGAATGACGAATGTCGAATATTTCGCGATTGGCGCAGTGTCTGGGAGGGTACCCGAAGGCGAACTACGAAGGCACATTGGCCGAATGCACGCATTGTCTAGGACCGGCTTTATGCAAAATACGGTGTAATGACGTTTGTGGAATGCCTTATTCCAAAGAAAGGAATGAACAAACCTGGGTTTTCTTCAACACTTTCGGCAACAGCAGCAATATTCACGGCTGTTCTTAAGCGACGTGCACGGGTTTCATTCTTCACATCACTAACTTGCCCCAACAGCTCGAATTTTTGCACCTATTTCTTTATTGCGGTCCGACAAGGTGCTTCACGACGACCCAAATATGTTCGAAATTTACGAACCGTCTCTGCTAAATTTTCACCATCTTTATAGTAGATTTTAATGATTTCAATGCATTCTTGAAGCGTGTATCGTTCCATTTTCATTAATGGCGTAGTTTCTGTTTGTCAAATGTCAAAAAAATTACAGCTTCAAACGTGACATCTACCGAAATAGCGGGCTATTCAAAATAACACGTCTCATTGGAAAACCCTTTAGGATTGAACACTTCATTTCGGCGCTTTTGAACCGTTAATAGAATTCATCCCATTTCACAATCAAACGAAGATCGAGATGACCTTGCTTTATTGCATCCTACAACCAATTCTTCACTAACCGGAAATCTAAATCACCCAGATTCGCTTAAGATACCAATCTTCTAATGCATCTCAACATTCTCAACCAGCGACCGTGTTTCCTACCATGGAAGCAATAAAATAGACGTCTCACTCTGTAGAGAATTGAAGATGGAGCGGTGAAAAAAATTGTGTCATTATTATTCCATTAAACAGATGTCGCTAGACCGTGATGCGTTTCTGTTATTATAAGGTCGTAAAATGTCACGGTTACTTGATCGAGTCGCTTCGAGTAGTCCTTCAAATGTCCTTGGTATCGCGTCGTATGGATTTATTGCAGTTTGTGTTGAATTATTAGTAGCATCTTGATGTCAGATATTTTTTTAAATATGAGGGAAATTAAGGATAGCGAATAAAGTTGTTATCATCCTGGTGACACTAGAATTAGAATTTTCTGTATCGACGAACACAGGGTGTCTTTTTGAAAGTGTCCACCCTAAATAACTAAACAACGAATCAAAATTTGTTAAAACACTCAGACTGGTCGATTTTTGATGGCAGGGTGACATGATCTGGGATACGAAGCTTGTTTCCACTAGCAACCCCCTGGCACCATCAGCAAGTTGGGTAGAAAGCAGGAAGTTTTGTAGCACAAGTTATGCATGGATTCGAATTTGTATGAATCTGCAGTTTGTGTTCTATTAAGTGAATGTTTCGTTTAGTTATTAGCGGTACCATAATTCCATAAAAAACACCCTGTAACTTTGTGAATATTACTTTACAGAATGCATTCATACATTTGTGCTATAAAGCTACTTTCTCTATTCATATTCCTGGTGGGGTTGCAACCCTCTTCAAAATCCACCTGTTTGAGTGTTTTCAGAAATTCTAATTCGTTGTTGAGTTACTGAGAAGAGACATTTTCAGATGAGGCACTCTGTATGCTGAAGAAAAATCAATGGAAATTTAGTAAACATGAACACACATAAGTCAAGGAGTTTTTTACTATTTTAACCAAAAATTCAAATGTGGGGTTTCTTCCCCCTGCTCACAGAACTTACATTCGTCAGTGTCCGATAATCCCATCCTCAACAGGTGCTTCCTGAGGCGACAGTGTCCTCTAAGGAAGCCAGTGAGGAGGTGTAATTGTTTCTTACCAAGATCCCGATATCTTTTGGATCTTGCTGTTTCAAAGTTCCAAAGGAATTTAGTGGAATTATCCATCCCTGGGAGATTCCGCCAGAATTTTCTCGGCTTTCTTCTTCTCCAGAAACTCCTTCATATAGGTACATTTACCTATACCACCGAAGGGTTCTGGGCCAATAAGTCGACATTCGTGCGCCCTCCTTGGCAAGTGTATTGGTCTCTTCGTTTCCTTTGATTCCAGAATGGCCGGGAACCCAGACTGAAAAGATCTTATTTTTCTTGCCTACCTCATTAAGTTTATTCCGGCACTCCCACATCATCTTCGAGTCGATGACGTAGGAGCTCAGTGCTTTAATAGCAGCTTCACTATCTGAGTGTATGGCTATATCGCACTTATGATAGTTTCTTTCTAGATTTATATCTAGACATCTTTCAATAGCTAAGATTTCTGCTTGAAAGACGCTCATACAGGAGCCTAGCGACAGTGCACACTTTGTACTTAGCCCATATATCCCAGCGCCAGCTCCTGTAGAGGTTTTGGAACCAACTGTATACCATTTCACGGTATTTTCTTTGAGGTTATAGTCAGTATTTTCCCGTCTTCATTCCTCTCTTTTACTTAGCAATGTCCTGAAGTTTTTCTCAGTGCTTACTTTCTTGTTCATTACATCACTAGGGGGATCGCAGATGAGATGTAGTTGTTCAGAGAGGACCAGAATACTTGATTCTTTTTTTCTCATTACCTGTACCTTGCTTAGAGTGCAGGCTTGTAATGGCGAGGCATTATGTAATCAAGTGCACAGGAGTTCTTTCCTCTTCCCCGCAGAATCAACACTAGTCAATTTCTGTTGAGCCAATTCTCACCATATGCTTCACGAGGCAATATCCGTTAGAAAACCACAGAGGAGGCTTAACTTATTCTCACTAAGGTCCAAATATATTTTGAACCTTGCAGTTTTACAGTTGCGAAGGAACTTTTTCGATTGACGCATTCCTGGAAGTTTCCTCCAGAGTGCTTCTCTTTCAGTTTTATCCTTTCCTAAATACTCTTTCTCACAGGTGCATTCTCCCATACTATGGGAGGGTTCTAGGATAGAAAGTGCCGTTTGTGATTCTGTTCTGGCAAGTGTGTTAGCCCCTTTGATTCTTAAATGTCCAGGAACCCAGACCAAAGAGACTGTTATTCTTGCCTAATTCATTGAGTTTCATCGGCATATCGCCATATAAGCTTCGTGTCGATTACATAGAAATTCAGTGCTTTAATGGCAGCTTGATTATCAGAATGGATCTATATGTGACACCCATAGTGTGATCTATGTGTTTTTTTCGATTGCAAGTATTTATCCCTGAAGAACAGGAGCCTAACGATAGTGTACCTTTTGGTACACTATATATAGATAACACGTAACGTAATCTGTGTGGGTAAAACCATTGCCGACTATGTTTATCAATTCATAAGAGTAGATTCCGATTACATTATACCATGGCAATGCAGTGAAATGTCCAATTAATTAATCAACTTTGATGAGTCTAAGTGTATCATTCCACCATCCCTCTACTGTATATACGATTGGCCTAACCTACCCTAGTTGAGTAGGTACATCACAAACTATCCAAAACATAACTTCGGTCTAATGGTTACCAACAGTCCAAGATGACAACCCATCTCACTGAGCAAAAAAGTAACGCCGCGCTCTTAGGAATTCAGGCCCTTCAGAAGCTGACATCCCAAATAAAAAGCTTCTTATGATCTAACCTCACTTCATTCTTTTCAGGTCGAGTGGCCCCTGTACAACCAACCAACAGATTCCACCATCTACCACGAGAACAAGAGAAAAAACAAGCTCTTCAAGAGGAGACTGTTGGAGTACTTCAAAAAGAAGCATGCGGAGAAAGAGACAAGAAACACCTATCTGACGGAAACTTACAGCAAACTGATGCAAGAATGGATAAGGAAGGTGGACAAGATAGAGTCCAGCACCAAAAGGAAAGCGAAAGAGGCTAAAAACAGGGAGTTCTTCGAGAAGGTTTTCCCCGAACTCAGGAAACAGAGAGAGGATAAGGAAAGGTAAGTTGGTGGACTGGGCCTTGTTTCATCTTCTTGAGGTTTTATTATGTTCTTAGTCTCAAAGGAAGGGCTATAAAACCCTGGGGCGCGGGAGTCATGTCAATCCGTAGTCGGGCTCTTGGGAATTCAGTCGCCACGGAGCGTTCTGCGGAAGCTGACGCCGCACTGCGCTGTGCGTTACAGAGCTCCACTTAAATGGTAATTCGACAACTGTAGTGCGAAGAAGATTCTGCAGTATTCAAAGTTTTCGCACGAGGAATTATGGACCTTAGCTTTTCAAAGATTCAGTTACAATAAATCCATAACTTTATATAATCCCAATTTGAATGTGATTAGTCTCAATTTGAAGTTGAAAAGGTATAGATGTAAGTACCATGGTACCATCTCGATACGGATAAAAATGCGGCACGAGTTCGCAACGCCGAATGTTGTTCGCTTTCATAAACAGATTCTATTTTTCTAACAAACTTTTTAGGTTTTCACTCCCATTCTCTGAAACAGAAATAATTGAAAAAAATTAATTAAGATGAAGTGCTCCTGCAAAAATCTTTGTCCTTATTTGTCAGGAGCAAATTGGTTTTGAAAAAATTGTTGCTTAACACTAAAATTAAAAAACGAAATAAATGAAAAGGATGATGTAACGTTTCGGTGTTTATATCAAATACCTTCTTCAGACAAACTTGTAAAATCTTCGGAATTGTGTGTTTTTTCCTTTGCAGTCTAATTGTCATTGATAGTTGTCAACACATAGAGATGTTGATTTATTTAATTTTGAAATTTCCTGATATCATATCTTTTTTCAATAAATCAATCCAAATATAGTCCGTTCACGAAAGGTTGAGCCGTCGGTTGGCCATGGAAATTTGGCATATTCCACTGTGTATATTAGAATTTAGGTTATGTTCTTGTCAGATTGATACGCAATGTTGTCAATATTGCATAGAGTTGTCTGATAACTCGCAATCTCGTCGAACGAGGCCGGTTACATTCGGCAACGTTGACTTTATTTTACGTTATGACAGCAAATACTGCCAACTTCAGATGAATAAAAAAACGCCTACTATGTGCTCAACCTTTCGTGAACGGACTATACGATATATTCCAACAGAACAATTGGCCAAATTATCTACTTCATCTAACAAAATACATGTGGATTCCTTAATTTTCCTTTTATAATCATCAGGTTCCGTCATTAGGATCTTTGTGTTGTTCCAGTTCATCATATGATCTCCGCTATTTGAACGTACATGATCAGCGATTTGTGATCTTGTAATGTCTCTATTTTTGATGTTGTTCTTATGTTCCCGTTTTCTTATCTCTAAAGGTCTTGATGTCTCTCCTGTATAAGATTTTCCACATATACAGGGAATATTGTTAACACATTTTTTTGATTTTTGTGTCTCATTCATTGGTTTCGTTCTGGTTAGAATGGATCTCAAATCATTTTGTGTTTTGAAAACAGTTCTTATGTTGAATTTGGAACTAATTCTTCATAGTTTTTCTGAAATGCCAGAAATATAAGGAATGACGTTCAACAAATTTGGTTTATCATCATTAGAATGTTGATTAGATATTATTGTTCTAACTTTGAAATTGTTCTTTTTATGAAATTTGGTTGGTATTGATAATCTTGTAGAAACTCTTTAATGAAAACAATTTCATTATTTCTAATTTCAGGTGTAGATGAAATCAAAAAGGCTTCATCATAAAGTGTTTTTATAATACCTGTTTTTACATTCAATTGATGATAGGAATGAAAATTTAGATATCTTTTAGTGTCAGTTTGTTTTCGAAATACACTTGTTTCAAAAAGATCAAATTTTCTTATTAGAACATCTAGAGAAGGTAATTGATTATTCTGTTATCATTCCATCGTAATTTTAAATTTAGATTCTACTTGGCTGCGTGAAAAAATTCATGTAGGCACTCTAGGTGTACTTTTTACTCTGATCTGATTGAATCTGATGCCAAAACCCAACATTAGACTTTTAACTTGTGCGTGTTGGTTTCCGACAAAAAATCTCATATTTTACAAGCATTTTTGAGCAATAATTATTTCTATCCATTCTCCCAGACTATTATATCTATCATTCACATTAATGCATAATTTCAGCGTTCAAATTCCACATTCGAACGAAACATTCGAAGGATGCCAATTATGCACATTATAAATAATCAAACTTCAAGATTCTAAAACGATAATTAACCTTTCACATCCACATGAAACTAATTAAGCATGACGTACGTTTCTGATCGAAGAGAAAGATCAATAATTATTGTTACACTAATGATATGCACTTAAGTTTGTTGCTCAATTGGATAATGAACTCTTTGCTCACATTAAGCCACACTTTTTATTCGCGCATTGTTCGAATGAACTACTTGATTGATGATTAATACGTATTGAATACATCATTAATGTAGAATTAACATAAGCCCGGTAATAGGTTAACAAATTCCTTATACAGTGTGAGACATCACTTAATTTAGCTATATTGTTTGAAATCTACTCAAGATATGGATAAAGAACAACAAAGTCTCTTTAGTCTGAGTTCTTGGTCACTCAGGAATGAAAGGAAACGAAGAGGCTAACACACTAGCAAGAAAAGGAGAATAAACACCACCTACTGGCTAATTTATAATTCTGTGAAGTTATAGTTATAGTTTAAATAGGGGTTACAGTTCACTGCGACCTCAAGGTCTATTGTGCCACCTTACAGAGCTGTTCTGACCACACCCTTTACAGCTCGCCTTCCAGTTCCAGAGATGTGATGAAATATCTGTGAAGGCTTCAACGAGGCTAGTTCCTACTCTTACAAGTTTCTCGCCCAAAGCATTCCCTCCTTCGGCTCGCAATGCCAAAGCATTCCGTGACTAGGTGAATGGGGTTTCTTCCTTCGCCCCACAGAACCTACACTCGTCTGTGTCCGATAATCCTATCCTCAACAGGTGCTTCCTGAGGCGACAATGTCCTCTAAGAGAGCCGGTGAGGAGGTGTAATTGTTTCTTACCAAGATCCAGATATCTTTTGGATGTTGCTGTTTCAAAGTTTCGAAAGAACTTAGTGGAATTATCCATCCCTGGGAGATTCTGCCAGAGTTTTTCCTACTCGGCTTCCTCCTTTCCAGAAACTCCTTCTTATAGGTACATTTACCTATACCACAGAAGGGTTCTGGGCCAATGAGTGACATTCGTGCGCCCTCTTTGGCAAGTGTATTGGCCTCTTCGTTTCCTTTGATTCCCGAATGACCGGGAACTCAGATTAAAAAGACCTTATTTTTCTTGCCTACCTCATTGAGTTTATTCCGACACTCCCAGATCATCTTTGAGTCGATGACGTAGGAGCTCAGTGCTTTAATAGCAGCTTGACTATCTGAGTGTATGGCTATATCGCACTTCTAATAGTTTCTTTCTAGATTTATATCTAGACATCTTTCAATAGCTAAGATTTCCGCTTGAAAGACGCTCATATAGGAGCCTAGCGACAGTGCACACTTGGTACTTGGCCTGTATATCCCAGCGCCAATTCCTGTAAAGGTTTTGGAACCATCTGTATATCATTTTACGGTATTAAGGTTCTTCAATCTTAAATGATCCAATTCAAATATAAACTTTGAATACAAAATATAAAACAAGAATAAATACAAAAACTGTCACTTTGAGGTTATAGTCGGTGTATTCCAGTGCCTGTTGTCAGTTGAAATATGTTCTACATCTTGGTTATTCTATATCCACTACAGGGAGGGGGTACAAAATTTTTGAAACTAAATGTAGTTAAATCGACTCGAAGCGTAAATATAGAATTTTCTGTTTCAGGTTCAACAGAGTCGGTGCCAGGGTCAAATCAGAGGCCGACATGGAGGAGATCATGGACAACCTCCAGGAGCAGGCGATGGAGGACAAGAAAATGCGCAGCTACGCCGTGATACCTCCGATCTTGCTGGACAAACGGGAGAAGGAAGTTCAGTATAGTAACAATAACGGATTCGTGGAAGATATGGAAACTATGTACAAGAATAGGCAATACATTAATATGTGGACGCCGCAGGAGAAAGAGATCTTCAAAGAAAAGTGAGCAGTGAATTTTTAACACATAAAAATCGCTTAATTACATAGGGAGGTAGATATTTGAATTTGGGGTCCAGTTTAAAGTCTTAAAAATATGTCATTCGAAAGTAAACTAACTTCTTCTTACCACGCCTGCAGCAAGAGTTTTTTCTGCACACAGACTTTCTCATCTTGTAGCAAATTTCTTGCCCTTTCCGAATATGTGGTCAAATTTGATGAGACTACAAGGAAAACTGAAAAATTATCCTTTTAGAGGAAAAACTCAAAATATTTCGTGAAATCAAGAAATGTTAAATTGAAGAATATCCGTCAAAATTTCGACCATGTTTTATACAGTCGACTCTCGTTAATTCAAACCTTCGATAATTCGAACCTCTCTATAATTCAAAGTTATCACGAGGTCCCTACAAAATCTCTTTATATTTCGAACTAAATCAATTCATTTTTATGCACTTGGTTATTCGAACGAAAAATCATTACTGTTTAACAAACCGACGCGTTAATTCGAACTAATCGGCGTCGAATAATCGACAATTCAAAGTTGCAGATAGAAAGGGGCGGAAAGATTGTAAGTACATTTTGCGACAAGTTCAAACTTGTATCACGTACACGAGCATTTGTTTTTGGAAAGTTAGTTATCATTCAGATACTGCTACTCGTTCGTTGGTATACTGATTAAAAGTGCGTGCGCATGAACCTCTAAACTTTTGATTATAGAATAGCAGTTAATGAATAATAAATGATCAACACTCAATAATTCGAAGTTTTATTTATTGCCTCTCACAAATTTCGAACCATTTGATATTTCAAACACTCGATAATTCGTAATATTTCAAGAGTCCTTTGAGTTTCGAATTAACGAGAGTCGACTGTATGACATTTTTTGTTGACAATCACTTGTGTAATCACTACTCGAAGTTTGTCGACTTCAAAAGTATACACCCTGTGTATGAGTATAAAAAATTTATTGAAATCCTCACAGGCCTTCGTGGTATACAGATTTGGAAATTCACATCTGAAACATACGATATACAATGCATCAGACAGATAATTCTTCCGTCTAATTGCACAGATGAATATTCGAGATAATCACGTGCTGTAACTGAATGAATTCCGTTGACTAAAGGATGATTCACATTATCAGACATGCAACAACACGGCACGGAACGACAAAGACACGACAAACCATTCTTTCTATATAAATAAATACTGATGTACACACTAACAGACAACGACGCAGCAACGGACACGTAAAGGCAGCGACGAAGCGGACCGACATTCTTGGTAAGAATGTTTTTCGTGTCTGTGCCTGTACGTGACGCGTTTTATCTAGCAAATAATGAAATTGAAACTTTGACATTCGGAAATATTGGTGAAATTTTCTTTCATCGTCTACCAGTTCTTTATATAAAGTATGATATTCTCCTTCAGTTTTACGTTTTTCTAACATTTTATGCACCCATAATCGTTTTTGTTTCTTCATTACGGCTTCGTCATCTTCATCAAGAAATACAGCCATTATGGCTAGATCTTTATTGGTAAAATTTCTAAACATGACACACGAGGGTTGCTCACTTTGTAG
This sequence comes from Propylea japonica, assembly GCA_013421045.1. Taxonomy (NCBI): domain Eukaryota; kingdom Metazoa; phylum Arthropoda; class Insecta; order Coleoptera; family Coccinellidae; genus Propylea; species Propylea japonica. The sequence goes on along the minus strand of CM024242.1, from coordinate 82,125,709 downwards.
CACTACGCTTCTAATTTTGTTTAGCAAAAACTAATTCATTACAAACAACCCGTCGAGATGTCGAATTGCTGCCGCAACTATCGGGTCTTTGTCGTTCCGTGCCGTGTCGTTGCATGTCTGATAATGTGAATCATCCTTTATTGCAATAACCTAGTCTTGTCTCTCTCTTATCGCAGTATGGTAGGGAACCTGCAGTACACGTATGGAATTACATATTTAATTTGTCAGGCTGCCCAAAATACTCGATTCAAGTATTTACTGTTGCCTACCATACTGAATGAATTATGCTCCTCCCAAAGATAAGAGAGAGACAAGACTAGAATATTGCAATAAGACGACGGAATTCGGTGTGTTACAGCACGTGATTGTCTCGACTATTCATCAATGTCTGATGCATTGTATATTGTATGTTTCAGATGTGAATTTCCAAACCTGTATAATACTTTCATGGTATGTTTATTGAATTTTAAGCCTTCTAATTATAACTGATTTGTTGCGTAAAAAGGGAATTGCTTTCAGTGTTTTTTAAGCAGTTGGCCACTCTTACGTTACTCCTCTATTGAGTGAAGATAACATCAATAGAAAAATTCTTTTGAAATCGAATATTGCTTCGATTTATTAGTACTTTCCTTGATTTGTTAGTATTCAACAATGAATTCTGTTTACAGGTACCTGCAACACCCGAAAAATTTTGTTGTGATATCGAGCTACCTAGAAAGGAAAACGGTAGCCGACTGTGTACACTATTATTACACTAGTAAAAAGACCGAGAACTACAAGCAACTTTTGAGGAAGTCAAGACAGAGAACGAGAGCTTCGAAGAACACTCAGAAGGTCAACAATGCCGCCAATTCATCTGTTGTAGACATATTGACAACTGGTGAGTTATACGTTGATATTTTTCTCGAAATGGTTCAAATTATAAGAAAATTTGTTTATGAAGAATGCGGTAGAATGCGCCAGCTCCTTATCTGTTAGAACATTTGACAAGAATCTGTACTGACATTTGACAACGAAAGCAGTGGAAGATAACTACAAAATTGTAAATTCCATGGTCTTGTCAATGTTGCTTGAATTGGCACTTTGGGAACTAGTTAGTTATTTAGTTTAAAAGGGGTTACAGTTCACTGCGACCTCAAGGTCTTGCCACCTTACAGAGCTGTCCTAACTAACTCTGTAAGGACAGAGCTGTTCGGGCCATACCCTCACAGCTCGCCTTCTAGTTCCAGAGATCTGATAAAATCCAATATCTGTGAAGGCATCAACGAGGCTAGTTCCTCACTCTTAAAAGTTTCTCGCACAAGGTATTCTCTCCCTAGGTTTGCAATGTCAAAGCATTCCGTGACCAGGTGAATGGGGGTTTCTTCCCTCTCCCCACAGAACCTACACTTGTCAGTGTCCAATAATCCCATTTTCAACAAGCGCCTCCTGAGGCGACAGTGTCCTTTAAGAAAGCCAGGTAGGAGGTGTAGTTGTTTCTTACTAATATCCAGATATCTTTTAGATCTTGCTATTTCAAAGTTCTGAAGGAACTTAGTGGAGATTCCGCCAGAGTTTTTCCCTCTTGGCTTTCTCCTTCTCCAGAAAATCTGTTTCATAGGTACATTTACCTATACCACAGAAGGGTTCTGTTTCAATGAGTGACATTCGTGCGCCCTCTTTGGCAAATGTATTGGCCTCTTTGTTTCCTTTGATTCCCGAATGGCTAGGAAGCCAGATAAAAAAGACCTTATTTTTCTTGCCTACCTCATTGAGTTTGTTCCGGCACTCCCAGATCATCTTTGACGTAGGAGCTCAGTGCTGTAATAGCAGCTATACTATCTGAGTGTATGGCTATATCGCACTTCTGATAGTTTCTGTCTAGATTATATATAGACATCTTTCAATAGCTAATTTTCCGCTCGAAAGACACTCATGCAGGAGCCTAGGAACAGTGACACTTGGTACTTGTCCCGTATATCCCAGCGTCAGCTCATGTAGAGGTTTTGGAACCATCTGTATACCATTTTATGGTATTTTCTTTGAGGTTATAGTCAGTGTATTCCGTTCCTATTCGTCTCTTTAATTTAGCAATGTCCTGAAGTTTTTCTCAGTGCTTACTTTCTTGATCATTACATCACTAGTGAGGTTCACAGATTAGATGTATAGTTGTTCAGAGAGGACCAAACTCTGGGAACTAAGAAATATACTTGTTTTACCAGCTGAGGCAATCTGGATAACTTACGAAATGCCTAATCAAAGCTTAAAAGTTCTACAAATTCATATAAAATATGCTTCAACCATTGGTACATCGTTTTATCTCTATCAAACGCTCACCCCGCCATCTAGTTGTGAGAGTTGGAACTGATACCATACTCTTACAAAGTTCGGAAATGGTCCTTCTTTACCTCTTGTGCTATAAATCAATATTATAATGACGTTTTATACGTATAGGGGTAACATAATCAATACTGGCGCTTTTGCAGCGCGCTCTAGTGGGAGAGTTATTATTCGTAAGAATTGCTTCATGCTCTGAAGGTGGCGCTACTGGTATTGATGGAGATTCGGAAAAATGTTTGTTTTGAAGAGCAAATGCAGAATATTTAATCCACAGTAATATTAACATTTGAGATTTTTCTAGTCTTAATAGAAGATATTTTCAATAAGATGGTTTTGCAGGCTTATTTATTCATCATTTCGAAATATTATACAGGGTGTCTGTAAACAATTAAAAACTTTGGGATATGATTTCTCGATGAAAATAAGCAGGGGTGTTCATATAATTTTTTTTCGAAATCGACCTTTCTTCCAAAATACACCATTTGGAAGGCGATGACGAGTTGGCAATTTTTATTTTTTCTACGGCTTCTTAAAAACACTGGGTCATAAAACTATACATAATATGACGCACTAAGTAGATGTTATTCACAATTTTTTTTGATATCCTAACTTTATCATTAGGGATGAAAATAACAACCCCTCTATGATTTTCGTTCAAAAATTATTTTCGTGGGATAGATTTTCGAAAAATAAAATTCTCTTATGGTTTCTAATTAAATTCTGGAGAAAAAATCTCCTGCTAAATTTCGATACAGTGGATACTTTTCTCGGAAAAAATAAAAACTTGAAAGCAGTTAGAATCACTGTTCATTCAATTTCCTAGTATAAGTGTTGCATGTCTATGATATGAGATGAAGATGTTTTATAAATCTTTCTGAAGGATTAATTACTAATTTCCGGAGAAAAGTATATCCGTAATATTTTAATTTCACAAATAGAACTTTATTTCGATTAATGAGCATAATTGACAAAACCAATTTTGAGCATTAACAATATCTCAGAATATTCATTCTATGGAACATATGATGAAATGGAATTAACAGTGATCTATCTATATTTTTCATTTGTGGATCAGATTTGTCGACAATTATTTTCTGATGGTTCAGTTTATATTTTTCAGAATATCACTATCTATACACGGTACGGTAAGGTTGACGGCCAAATGCCAGTGTTGTAATATGTAGAGTTTTTTTTCGAGTCGTGGAATGACAAACTCGATGGAACCGGACACACAGTTTCCTCAACTTTTCCCCCGCCATGTTTACTGAAATAATCCTCAAATTTCCTTGTTTTTTCCAGGTGTAACGACGCGACTGCAGCGAGAACAGCAACAGAAGACGGTCGTGCGCGAGGCTAATCAAAACCAAGACACGACCTCGACGTCGACGGCGTCTTCTATTCCGTTCTCCCAGACGTCGACAACGATATCCACCTCGCCGGCCACGACGCAGGCGTCCTCGTCCACCACCTCGGTCACCTCTTCGACGACGGGCACCACCAGCTCTACGGCGACGACGTCCTCGTCGAACGCGCCAAGCCCACTGACGTCGTCGGCCGCGACCACTGTGATCTCCTGCTCGACGCCGTCCGTCGCGACGTCGTCCTCCGCGTCTGCCACGTCGATGACGACGTCGTCGGCAGGTGGCGCCACCACGACGACGACGGCGGTCAAACAGGAACCCGCGTCAACGTCGCCGCTGGCCGGCTCGGCGGGTCCTCCGGAGAAGTTCACCGACTTCAACTCGTTCGAAGAGTACAACAACCAGGTCAACAAGGGACCTGGTGGACAAGGAGGGCAGTTCTTCGGGGATGATCCCACGAAGGGTGGTAACGCTGACGGGCAGATCACCGACGTGAAGATGGAGGTGAAGAAGGAGAACGAATCCGCACCGGAGGCTGTGAGGTGAGTTTGTGTGATTATCTTCATGTTAACGTTAACTTTTACCTGATGAGTATTCGAGCATGAGATTCTAATACTAATTTTTGAGGGGAGGCTTGATTTCCCCAGCAACTAAATTCCTAGTCAGGTTTTCAACAATATATTATAAGAACAAGATGTAGAAATCTAAATTTACAGTTCCAATCACAATCTCTCAAATTACACAAACTTATAACTACTTATCGTAAGAGAAAGGTTCGAATAGTGGCTCCGCTTTCAATGCACTATCTTGTCTTCTATAGTGCCAGATGTTCTCGGTAACGAGATATGCTCTCAAGTCGTCTTCGATAGACTTCAGGTTAACTTCCAAGCGAATATAGGTACAGCCAAATGTAGTAGTCGCAGGCAGATGTTAGATTCAGCCAAAGATTACTTAGCTCTTTCCAAAGCTACGGTGGGTATGTGGGCTAGCAGATGGTTTTTTGCGCATACATGGGGCATGAAACCGAAAAAAGTGTTATTGTTTTACACAGCGGTAGTACACCATTCGTTTGATGGACAAAAACCGAAGAGGTCACCACACGCAGCTGGTTACAGAAACTGCTAAGGCTGGCCTGTGCACAGCTCCTACAGCAGCGCTTGAAGTCATACATTATCTGCCTCCCTTACAGTTTATAAGCAATAAAAATATCCCTTAATGGGACGCTCCTACCTAGAAACTGGTTTGGACACATGGCAGTGGAGGATATGGACCTAAACTGAGGATCTCTTACTTAAGTCCTGCCAGGTGAACCCTCTACTTCACAGACAGTGAAATTGACTGTCTACATATGCGCTCAGGAGTTTAGTAGAATGAATAAATCTCAAGGGGTGCATTTTTACATCACCATGGATAGCCAACCTCAGAGTGCTGTAACACCATGAAGCAACTCGCAAGAGGTGATTAGGTGACTCAATTATGAGCGCTAAAGCATGGTGGTGTTGACGGAATTGGAAAAGCCGATAACCTGGCAGAAAATGCATCAAGGTTAACACCTGCTGGTGGACCTGACTCTTTTTTTGGGCTTGGAAAAGACCAATATCAATAGATGTTGAAAACAGAAAAACCCTCTGGAGAAACACTCCTGGACTTACTCCTGCCAAAAAATTCATTATGATTTCATCTTCCTATACCAGAAAGCTCCTGTAAGTTGGCAGATCAGATTTGCAGGCTTCTTGGTCAAAAGCACATTGTATACAACTGTCCAGAGCTACCTATAGTTAGTTATAGTTATACTTTAAAAAGCGGTTACAGTTCACTGCCACCTCAAGGTCTATTGTGCCCCCTTACAGAGCTGTTCTGACCACACCCTGGTGAAATCCAATATCTGTTAAGGCTTCAACAAGGCTAGTTCCTCACTTTTACAAGTATCTCGCCCAAGGTGAATAGGGGTTTCGTCCTCTTCTCCACAGAACCTACACTCGTCAGTGTCCGATAATCCCATCCTCAACAGGTGCTTCCTGAGGCGACAGTGTCCTGTAAGAAAGCCAGTGAGGAGGTCTAATTGTTTCTTACCAAGGTCCAGATATCTTTTGGATCTTGCTGTTTCAAAGTTCCGAAGGAACTTAGTGGAATGATCCATCCCTGGCAGATTCCGCCAGAGTTTTTCCTTCTCGGCTTTCTCCTTCTCCAGAAACTCTTCTTCTTGTTATAGGTACATTTACCGATACCACAGAAGGGTTCTGGTCCAATGAGTGGCATTCGTGCGCCCTCTTTGGCAAGCCTCTTCGTTCCCTTTGATTCCCGAATGGCCGGGAAAGCAGATTAAAAAGACCTTATTTTTCTTGCCTATCTCATTGAGTTTGTTCCGGCACTCCCAGATCATCTTCAAGTCGCTACCTAGCCTAAGAACAATTAATAATATTTGGGGAAACCGGTCCTGGATAGCCAAGAGGTAACGGCTAAGGCTTCTAAGGAGGTTTTCGGTTTTATCAAAAGATCTACATAGTCGCAGTTGCCGTAAGGCTAACCTAGTTATAAGGACCCCAGTTCTAACAATAATAATAATAGATTTTGGCAAACCTTTGACACCCTGTTATCCTGAAAACAAACGCTCAAAAAGCACGGAACCATCGTAAAATCTTCTCCTTCTTTTCCACTCAGCATTCAGCGATTGCGCCTATAAAAGAACTCGGCGATGCCCGATTGAAATTCAAATTTATCAATTTCAATTATCGAATGGTGGGGGGGCTCCACGGTTTTTCGCGAAAATGCAATCTCGTCTTGATTAAAAGAGTATCAATTTGCAAAATTGATATGCCGCTAGTTCATCCGATAATTGTGCAGTCAGCGGTAATACCGACGTACGAACGGACGGACCCGCTACGTACTCGCGGGAATAAGCGTCACGGGCGGGTTCACCAGGGGGGGGCGGCAAGGGGGTACGGCGCGGGACCCGGGCCCACTCTCGCGGATTGTAAAGCAGCGTCCACACTATGCCGGAGTATGCCGGGCGAGGCCGGGCGGGCTGACCCGGGCGGCCCAAGCCGGGCGGGTTCGTTCGGGCCGGCACGACGTCCACACCGAAAACGAGGCCGCCCGGGTTATATCTACCTATATTCGACAATTCAATTGTAACTAAAGCCGCCCGGTGCCGCTCGGCACGTCCCCACTACATATTTTCGTTCGGCTCGGGCCGGCATCCTTTGATCTGTACCTACTTTCTGCGGGTTGGGATCGGCTCGGCTCGGCCGGCTTTTTAAGCCGCCCGGGGCGTCCACACCAACCCGGCTTAGGCCGCCCGGGTCAGCCCGCTCGGCCTCGCCCGGCATAGTGTGGACGCTGCTTAATGCAAATTGTGTTTGTCAAAATCACGGGAGCGTCGTTACGCCGCAGAGCGATTCGAAATTTGATATTGGGGATTTGTGCTATCGACGACCTGTGTCGATTCGACTGTGTGCGGCGTTTTGGGAAACGTTTTCGATTACGTTTTCATTTGGATTTCGTCGAACAACCCACCAGGCCCACAGAATGGTCAACCAAATAGCCAAAGCTCTTGAAAGTATAAACACTACTGCAACGGCGTTTTCTTGGACATCTGTCATTTGACAGAGTGGGGCACTCAGGATTGTTATATAAAATTCAAAAAAACCTGAATAACAACTGCTATCTACCACCTTAATCATACCTTTTTGATAGAATGTGTTCCGTCAAACTAAATACTGAAACATGGGATATTTTACTCTCAAATCAGGCGTACCACAGGGAAGTGTATTGGGGCCGTTCCTCTACCTTCTTTACAACAATTGCTGCGTTTGCTGGCTTCGATGAAATCACCTTGGACCGATCACAGGGACCGTCGCGTCGGTCTTTCGACGGACTCAAAAAAGTCTCAGTCTGTTTTACGCCGCGTATTGACTGGGGTACTGCCACACAACGCCAATAAAAAGGATATGATGTCTTAAGTTATCTGAATATTGTCTGTCTTTTGAAAGACTCAAAGCAGTCACAGTTCCCCCTAATCTGGGTGACTAGCACACAACACCCATTATTATTATGAACTGGGGTGGTTATGGATAGTTTGGCCTTCCAGGAAGTGCGACCATGTAGGTCTTGTACTCATTCATGCAAACTCAAGGAAGTCGTCAATGGTGTTGATAAAAACGACAACCTCCTTAGGAGCGCTAGCTGTTACCTCTTCGGCGTCCAGGTCCGGTTTCCCCATATGAATTGAATAGCATTTGTTCTGCTGTTTGTCTGCAAATCTCATATGCTGGCTTTACCATACTGTACAAATGATATTCGTTCCGACGGTGCCCCGTTAACAATGCTACCATAAGTGTCTAAGTCTAGAATAGTTTCTCCAGAGGATTATTTTATCGTTCGACTCCCATTGCTGGACCGCTGTCTTATATTGGTCCTTTTCAAGCTCTGATGAGAAAGGTTCAGGATCAGCAGGTGTTAACCTCGATACATTGTTTGCAAGTTCATCGGCTTTTTCATTTCCTTCAACAACACGATTTCCATGGTAGAGTCACTTGATTACCTCTTGCCAGTTGCTTTATGATATTGCGACACTCCAAGGTCAGCAGAGCCCTCTGGCAGTGTGGCTTCAGGGATCTGAGCATGGCCTGGCTGTCCGTGGTGATGTAGACATGCACCCCTTGAGGTTCATTTTAAGACACTCTTTAGATATCTGTCTATAAAATAAAGGGCTCGCTTCACAGGGCTTTGGAGATACTCAGTTTAGGTTCATATACCACAAGGCCAGTGCCTCTCTCTGATTTTGATACATAAAATATACTGTGAAGTCTGTGAATGATCTCGTAGTCGCACACATGATGTTGGGCCCTTGCGTAAAATCACTCATGTATGAATTGTCGGTCTTTTGACATACTCAAAGGATTCTCCGTTTCTACTAAGCTGGGTACTGACTGAGAGAAATACACAATCCACATAAAATATGCTGTAAAGTATATGAGTGAATACGCGATCGCACGCATGGTTTCGGAGCCGAAGCTTTTCGGAGGTTGTCGGTCTTTTGACGAACTCAAAGGAGTCTCCAGTCACACCTTCAAGTTTTGAACTTTATTCATTTAACAGCGAATTTTTTTTCAGCGATCAAAATGCCAATGCAGTAATGGAGAATAAAAAGAAGAAGGAAAGGAGAAAAGACAAAGATACTGAAGCAATGGAAACAAGCGAAGACGATTCTCTTGAAGTACCAGGTGGGTGCAACAAATTCCTTAATATTTTTAGTTATTGTATACTTCCCCAAGGAAGAAACCTTTATTTCTTTAGTGATGAAACTTCGAACCATAGAGATAGGATAGTATAGAGTTGCCATCATTGAAATAAACGTGGTATCAGACTCGAAATATTACTACCACCTAACGTCAAATTTGACAATCGTTGAATTTTTTGTAAAAATAATGATTTTTGCGCCTTTTCTAGTTAAACTGTGATTTTTTTCTGCTTAATAATATACAGTATCGTTTGCTGTAAGGCTTTCTTCAAGCAGGAAAGAAACAGATAAGAAAAAAATTGAGGAAAAACATATCACAGGTAGGGATGAGTACTGAACAGATCCGCATTCGAAATTTTTGCTAGTCTGTCTTAGTATTCTAATATCTTTTTATATGTGTATGTTATCGCCTGAAGAAAAATTGTTTATTTGATATTCAATTGACCTGATTTGAACAGGTTTCCTAGAGACCAACACGTCCTATTATTTGGGTGAAATTTGTGAACAGAAAAAACTGGCAACTGAACTTTTCGCCATATTGGTCCTCGACTTAGGCCTGCCCAGTGGTACTATTTTTCCTTACTCAATTTGTATGTCATAGCGTCTCTTCTCTATTATATCTCGATGCTTCGAACGAAAGTACCAATTCTATTTATCGAATTTTTTGTTTCTTCAATTTCAATCAGTTATTTGAAACCTGTGTTTATTGTAGAAGCTCTTGCAAGAAGGCTTTTCGTTACATTAATTCTCACATAGCAGTAGTGAAAGCTTGAGGAGATAGATAATTTGCTCCGAAGAATTAAATTTTATTGGTTTGAACGAGAATGACCTATTTGTGGATACTTCAATACGTTAGATTAGTAGATAACTGGAATCTTGTAGATATTTGTGTGCTTTCTTCCAATTCCTGGTTTTGAACCTCTTCATTTCTATACTGAAAGCTATAAACTTTCTGAAAGTAGTTTTTTTGTATCTCACATGAGTTTGAGGATCAGATGGACCATTTTAAAATCCATAAATTCTCCTATATTTTCTCCGAAACTTTTATATCATAATTTCAGCAAACAATAAGTGTTTTCCTCACTTGTTAGCCGATATCCATTTCAAAGGTTTCAAGTCATTTAGAAGAGTATACTAACAAACTTAATAATAAAAAACAACACATAAAGAGATCGAATTAATTTTATTATTCATCCACACTGATATGTTCATTCTACAGAATGTTTCCATTCCGATATATCGATAATTATTTACAAATGAGCAATATTTCACCCTGTTGAAACCAGAAAGATCAATTTGAACCTTTAGGAACCCTCGTTATTGTCTGAATTTAAAGCTTCCACGTCTATAGAGCTGTTGGTACTGGCTTGGTCAACCTCGTCAGATCTTTCCATCACTATCTCGTTGTTCCTATTGGTCAAATCGGCCATCTCCTCCGCATGGCACATCTTCCTGTGCTTGTGAACGAAATAGTAGCTGGGGAACTTTGAGCCACACGTCTTGCAAGGGTAGTATTGAACGTTCATGTCCAACAGCTTCACTTCTCTCTTGAATTCTTTGGTGATCGACTTGGCTTCCATGCTGACCGGGTTGAGGTGTCTTCTTGCGTGCTTCTGGTAGCAGTATTGAGATTTGAAGGTGTGGTTGCAGTAGAGGCACGTGTAGAGCTCGTTGGTTGCGCTATTTTCGTCTCCTACAGGCTTGTCTCTGATGTTTTCCGCCATAGCCTTGTTCATGGCCACGGTAGCGTTGTTGACCTCTTGGTGGTCTTCTAACCGGTTCTCGGAGGTTTCGGTGAGTCCGTAGTTCTTGTTGATCACCCTGTGGAACCTCACAGGTCCATCGCAGCAGGCAACGTCGATGATCACCTTGGAATTGGCGGGTTCTGACGCTCTTCTCTTCATCCTTGGCTTATCCAGAAGTTTCTTATCCAGCCTGTTCAGGTTTGAAGAGGTAGCTTCTGGTTCCTGGCTGGCCTTCGACGTTGAAGCTTGGGTAGTGTTGATCTCCAAGATGTTCGACAGCTTCTCAGGTTGTCGAACGATGGTGAACGGAGTGTCCTCAGATTTGGGCAACACGCCAGTGTTGTTGGGTGCGTAGATTGGTTGGGTTGGTACCAATGCCTTCCTGCTTGGTATGGGTTTGATGATGTTGGTACGGTTCTCGATGCTCTGGGTGTGGAGCAGGAAGGACCTGCATATCTCGAGGGCTGTGGGCATGTGGAGGATATGCGTAGCGAGCAAGATGTTGTAGATGTTACGGATGTTGAGGTCCAAGTACCCTGTGTACATGAAGGTTAAGAGGTAGGAAAATTCGTCCACGTTTACGTTGGGCACCGAAATAGGCTCCATATCTGCAATTGGAAATTTTACAACTCACTTAGTAGGTACTACTAGAGAGATAGAGGGTCAAGGTCGTATATTTACCTGTGTGGTTCACAAGGGCGGCCTTGAAGTAGCCGCTGTGGGCGGATAGTATGGCTTTGTGGGCGGAAAAGTGCGTCATGCTTGGTCCTACTTGAAGAGACACGTCTGGCGCGCTGGGCGTTTGATTCAAAGGGGCGCTTGTGGCTTGTATGGAGTGGGCGTTTTGGAAACCGGCAGCTGCGAGTCCAGGTGTGCCGAATTGGAGCCACGCTCTGTATAGGGAGTACATTTCCATGTTGAGATTGCTATGGAGAAAAATTAATGAGATGGTGTGTGATTATATGAGAAGGATAAGACATAAATGTTCTAGTTTCGAATGATGCATTTCTCAAGTTAATTTTTTCGTCGGATTTTTTTGTTCCATTCGAATTAATGTTTACATTCTTGTCATATTGACATTGGAACTGTAATATTAAACAAGGTAATGAAAAGGAAGATGGCATGAAGTTTGTTTGTTTTCATTTGTATTCGTTGTTCTTGAAGGTGGGTCTTCTTCATAAAAAGTTAAAACTCGTTAAAGTGAATCATTTCATCAGAAATCTGAATATTCAGTTTGTCGATGCTTAAACTGTCTTCATTTCGTAGGTATTATTGTTTTAAACATATGCTTCCGAATGTTCACCTGATATCGAATCAATAATGGTTCATTAAATTTAATTGACTATTTGTTGTTGAAAGTTGTTTCTAGCGAATTAACAATTGCTCAGAATAACTGATATTAATCAAAAACACTCAATAGACAACGAATAATTTAATTAAAGAATGAAAAATAAATCGACTATTTTTTGAGCCGGCTGATGCCATTTTCTTATTTGTTGTGAAAAAAAAATCATCAGAATGAAATATTTTCAGAGAAATTTTCTCAAAATAGACGAATAACGAATGAATTTCGTTCATGAAAAAATGTAGCATCGCGTCAAGTTCAAGAAACGCATAAAATTGTAAGTTGTGATAATTTTTTCACGGTGTATGAATAATGTTTGCAATTCCAGTGAAATAATCTATGTATTTTGATAGATTGGTCAAAAAAGACAAATTTTAGAAAATATACAGGGTGTCTGTAAACAAATGCGAGGGTCTTCGGGAGATGATTCCTCGATGAAAATAAGCAGGGGTAGTTCATATAATTTTTTTTCGAAATCGACCTCCTTTCCAAGATACAGTCTTTGGAAGGCGATTATGAGTTTTTAATTTTTTTAGGACACTTGAAAATAACAACCCCTTATGATTTTCGTTCAAAACTTGTTTTCGTGTAATTTATTTTCGAAAAATAAAATTCTCTTATGGTTTCTCATTCAACTCTGGAGAAAAAAGTAATTAAACCTTCAGAACGATTTATAGAACATCTTTATCTTCTGTCATAGACATTCAGTATCGACTGTATCGAAATTTTACAGGAGACTTTTCTCTCCAAAATTGAATGGAAAACCATAGGAGAGTTTTATTTTTCAAAAATCTATCCTTTGAGAACAATTTTTGAAGGTAAATCATAAGGGGTTGTTATTTTCAACCCCAAATAATGAAGTTATGGGATCTACTTCCCTTTATGTGTAGTATTATGACTCAGTGTTTTCAAGAAGCGGAAAAAAATTAGAAACTGTCAACTCGTCATCGCCTTCCAAAGGCTGTTAGGAAGGGAGTTCAATTTCGAAAAAAATTAATATGAACTGCCACTGCTTTTTTCCATTGGGGAAATCATCTGCCTAAGTCCCTCGAATTTGTTTTCATTTATCTCTTTCCAAAGAACATGTCGAATTTTCAAACACACCGTATATTCGTTGTTATTATTTCTGGAAAGTTACAACAAATTCTGGCTAAAATTTCAAATATTCGAATAGGAAATAATGAACTTGTGCAGCGGTTGCCCTAGATAACCAAACGGAAGACAATCGAGAAAATGTCATTAAAATCATTGAATCATTGAAATGAACCAATGTGTTTTGCCTGTTTGTCAATTCTTTCAGTTTGTTAATTTTTTTTTGAAATCCAGCTCAATTTTTTTCTAGTTTTATTCAAACGAACGATAAACACTTCTCTTGCAATCTCGACGCAACACAGTCACAATCGCAAGATGAAAGGAAATAAATCCGCCACAAAATTTTTAAACGATCAAAAACTCCTCAAAAAACAAAACGGAACAAACTAAATACCACACGCGATCATCCAACTTTCATACCTTCTATCTGACACTCAAAAAATCGCCCGTCAAAAAAAATCGGCTGCCAAAGATAAGTGGACGGGAAACCGGCGATAAAACGACCTCGCAATTCACCTGCTGATCGCCGATCGCGCACTGACGCGGTGCATCTCAATCGCCCGACGCCAAAACGGTTTATAAGCGCTTTATAAGCATAATTCTCGATATATTACTCTCATAACTCGGGCCGGTTGTAATTCGCCGCCCCCGATTGTCGCCGTCTCTCTCGCGCCTCATCGCTTTTCGGCGGTTCGCCGTCCTTGTCGCAATTGCGCGATATGGTTAGGGGGTGGGGGTGGTGGTTTGCAGGTTGGCACTTTGTAGAGCGATGAAACGGCGATGTTGCGATTTACGAGGGCGATTTGGGGTTAATTCTTGTTTTTTTTTTGTTTTCGAGTCCCCGCGGGCGATCAAGTGGTCGTCGCGAGGGTTTGGATTAGGTTGCGACGGCCGTTATGCGATGCGACCAATGAAGGTTTCTGTGCGGTTGCTGAATTGAACCTTTCGAGACTTGGAGATTTATGTCAGTTGATCGTAGAAACGTCATTGGCTGTACGATGATCCTAAAGAGTATCCACAGTGTTAACAAATGCGAGGGACTCTTGGAGATGATTCCTCGGTGAAAATAAGCAGGCGTAGTTCATATAAATTTTTCTCGAAATCTACCCCCCTTCCAAGATACAGCCTTTGGAAGCGATAACGAGTTGGCAGTTTTTTTTATTTTTTTACTGCTTCTTAAAAACAGTGAGTCATAAAATTCTACATAATATGAAGCACTAGTTAAGTAGATGTTACTCACACAAATTTTTAGATCTCATAACTCTATTATTAGGGGTTGAAAATAACAACCCCCTATGGTTTTCGTTCAAAATTTGTTTTCTTGTGATAGATTTTCGAAAAATAAATTTCCCTTATGGTTTTCCATTCAATTCTGGAGAAAAAATGTCTCCTGCGTAATTTCGAAACAGTCGATACTTTTCTCGGAAAAAATAAAAACTTACAAGCAGTTATGATCATTGTTCATTCCATTTCATCGTATAAGTGTTCCATATAATGAATTTTATATGATATTGTATGTCTATGACAGGAGATAAAATGTTCTATAAATCTTTCTGAAGGTTCAATTACTGATTTCCGGAAGAGAATTATATCCGTACAATTTTAATTTCACAAATAGAACTTTCTTTCGATTAATAAGCATAATTTACAAAACCAATTTAAAGCATACACAATATCTAAGAATATTCATTCTATGGAACAATTTACACGATGAAATAATGATGATCATAACTGCTAGTAAGTTTTTATTTTTTCCGAGAAAAGTACCGACTGTATCGAAATTTTACAAGGGAGTTTTTTCTCCAGAATTGAATGGGAAACCGAAAAAGAATTTTATTTTCCGAAAATCTATCCCACGAAAATTTTTTGAACTAAAATAATAAGGGGTTGTTATTTTCAACCTCCAATAATAAAGTTATGGGATCAAACAAAATTATATGATTAACATCTACTTAATGAATGTATAGTTTTTTAGGACTCCCCCCAAAAAAATAAAAAACTATCAACTCGTCATCGCCTTCCAAAAGCTATATCTTGAAAGGGAGATCGATTTCGAAAAAAAATTATATGAACTACCCCTAATTATTTTCATCGAGGAATCATCTCCCTAAATCCCTCGCATTTGTTTACAAAAACCCTGCATTTTAACATAGTGGAAATGCCAATTGTTAAGGAAATATGAAAGGAAGAATAAAATAAATCGAATAATTCGAACCTACTAGACAAGCATGAAATTTCCTAGAAGAAAATGATCATAAATAATATATTTATGATCATATAATTTATGAGTAAATGCTGTCATCATTTGCTTATACAGGGTGTCCGGGGAATAACTGTACATACTCTTACCAGATATAGAGTTACACTAGCTGACTACTGATTGACTATAAAAAATTAATTTCTGGATTTCCCTAGAAAACTACAGGGTGTTTTACCAACTTCATGGAAATACTTAGACCATCATAAAATCCAAACTTATTGACGGATTTTATTAAAACTTGAGGAGTTATTGGCATATGCTAAGGTCGAGTCTGAAAAACATCAATTATTTCATTATTCCAGGGTCTGACTCATTAATCTTCATTTAAAGTTTTCAGGTTGAAAAAAACACTTTGTATTTTGAATTACGCATAATTGATTCGCTTTTTAGAAAGAAGCTAAATGATGCTTTAATTTGTGGTATCGCTTAAAGTTGTCACATCAACAATTTTGTTTTTATGAATTTTTGAATTTTGAAAAAGTTCGAAAAATTGAATTTATTTACCTGAACAGGGCTAAGTCACCTTGTGGAGGTCAAAAATAAATAATAAATTTTCTTTAAAAAGTCACTGAAGGTGAGGAAGACTATAATAATTTGTTGATATACTGGGTGGCTACCCTAGACGCGGATCTCATTGCGATGAAGTGAATGAAGGAATATTGCGAAAAAAAATATTGGCGAGATGTATAGGGTATACATACAACACAATACAAGCATATTTCAAAATAATTCGTATGTATACCGGGTGTTCGACAACAAAGGTATAGACCAAAGTGACACTTCTTTCAATGAACACCCGGTATACATACGAATAATTTGAATTATGCTTATGTATATCCTATACATGTCGCCAATCATTTTTTTTCGCAATATACCTTCATTCACTTCATCGCAATGAATTCCGCGTCTAGGGTGGCCACCCAGTATATCAACAAATTATTATAGTCTTCCTCACCTTCAGTGATTTTTTAAAGAAAATTTATTATTCATTTTTGACCTCCACAAGGTGGCTTAGTCCTGTTCAGGTAAATAAATTCAATTTTTCGAATTTTTTCCAAATTCAAAAATTCATAAAAAAATAATTGTTGATGTGACAACTTTAAGCGATACCACAAATTAAAGCATAATTTAGCTTCTTTCTAAAAGCGAATCAATTATACGTAATTCAAAATACAAAGTGTTTTTTTCAACCTGAACACTTCAAATGAAGATTAATGAGTCCTGTCCTGGAATAATGAAATGATTGATGTTTTTCTAACTCGACCTTAGCATGTGCCAATAACCCCCCAAGTTTCAATAATATCCGTCAATAAGTTTGGATTTGATGATGGTCTAAGTTTTTCCATGAAGTTGGAAAAACACCCTGTAGTTTTCTAGGGAAATCCAGAAATTAATTTTTTATAGTCAATCAGTAGTCAGCTAGTGCCACTCTATCCCTGGTGAGAGTATGTACAGTTATTCCCCGGACACCCTGTAGAAATCCTACCAAATTCAGAACTTATTTGTTTAAAAAATGTAGTTAAACAGTCAGTCGAAAATAACATCGATTGATATTATTGAACACCTTCCTTCACCAATAGGATTTTGGAGAAACAAAAAATGCCAACGTTGCATTTGCAACTAGTAGATCAGTTATGTCGAACTTTGTCTCCTAACATTCCTTTCATATGACACACTTCTGAATTTACCAGGTCGTCATGTTATATTGTATTGTATTTTACTACAGTATTACGAAAGATTGACCTAATTCTGATTTATCAAAATGCGCGAATCTATATCGCATATAACAACACAGCGACAGAAAATTTTCCAGTTGTTTCGGCAAAAATCATTTTGTTTTTTAACATTTTTTTTACAATCAGGTCAATGTCGTTCTTACATTTGTCGATACTTTCCTGTGAATCAATATATCTTTCTTTCAATATAGGTTTCAGTTTCGGCCATTCAAATCAAATCTTTTTCTAATGATTATTTGAGCAAGTATTAGTTGCTAGGGATACTTCAGAATAGGGTGGAAGCTGAAGCAATTTTTAACCCATTTCGTACCATGGAAGTCAACGATTCGTGACACGGTGCATTGTCTTAATGAAAGAGCGTTTTTGAGCGCTCGTTCTCCTTAAACGAGTGCTATACATATGTCGTTTCGACCAAATGTCTGTAATTTTCGAATTTTGAGCCAAAAACGGTCTCAAACGATAGGGTTTTCTACTCCCTGATGACGAATTGGAGGTCAAATTCAATTCTGTCCGTGGAGGCGTCCGTCCGGCCGTCAGCACAATAACTTTCGAAGGAATTTTCCTAGAGACTTGAAATTTTCAGGTTGAGTTCGGTTCCCAAATGGCTCTGTTGAGTTCGTTATTCATCCAAATTGTACAGAGTGTTCCATAAAATATGTCCATTCGAAAATTTTGGTCCTCAATATCTCAGAAAATACGAAACTCATCGAAATGAAATGTTGGGAAGATGCTCATAATAAGCTTCATGCAAAATTTTGTGGTTATAGTGTCAACAGAACCGTAGAAAATTCAATTGAAATATTGATTAGAAGAATGTCCATATTTTATTTTTTTTATCTTGTGAAGCTAGACTAATAAACTGAATGTTCATGTAAAATTACAAAAGGATCGCATCATCAGAACCATAGAATTTAATTTTTTTAATGATTAATTTTTTCAATATTTAATTCTTTGAATAATTTCCAGAAAATAATTCCGATTGTGCTGAGAATTTTCATTTGTATATTTGGTATCAATCTCAATCCCATATGAAATTTTGAGGTAATAGTCTTATTGCTCCACCAAACAACGAGCGCTCAAAAGCTCCTGCTCAGGACTTCTCTCAAATTTTTATTTCATGTATTCTATTTCGTTAGCTCTCAATTCAAAAGAATAATACCGGGGAAGTCCCCAGAGATCCGAAAGATGATCAATTCGAGTAATTCCCCGGAATCGATAATCTCAATAATTCAAGAGGACCTGTCAATCGTGCGACACCGACCAAATGCAATAGGTTATATGGATAATTTTTCGATATTATCGTAGACGAGTGATCGTTATATGGATTACTTCATTAAACGTATTGCATCGCAAGGAAGAAAGAAAGGACGTACGGACGGACGTGTGGCCACTTATACAACCCGATTCGACGGCTAGTCGCGATGTTTGCCCCATTCATTATTCAGCGCGAAATGGCCGGCGCTTTTATTAATAGATATTATCAACAATTTTCATTAGGTAATATCGACGTTAGGGGGTTCTATTCTTCTTTATTAAAATGCGATACGGTCAATTTTCATGTATGTACTTTCAATAAGCGGGCCATTTCTATCTAATTGCGTTTTTTATTTTCGTCTTTTTCGTGATACCCGGAACGATATCGATGAGAAATGTTAGAATGATGGAATTGTAATGAGGGTATGCCCGAAATTCAATATTCTAACACGGAATTTGGGAGGAATATTGCTTATTTCTACTAGCAACCCCTGGAGAGGGTTGCAACACCATCAGGAGTTTGAATATGGAAAATGGGTAGTTTTGTAGCACAAACATGAGCGTGGATTCAAATAAGTATGAATTTGCAGTTTGTGTTATATAGAGTGAAACTTCCATTGAGTTTTATCGGTTCCATAATTCCATAAAAACACCCTGTAACTTTGTGAATATTCACTTTCAGAACACAAACTGCAGATTCATACAAATTTGAATCCATGCATATATTTGTGCTATTAAACTACCCACTTTCCCTATTCCTGATGGGGTTACAACCCTCTCCACTAGGTTTCTAGTAAGGGTTTTCCAATAAGAGTTGTTATTTTTATATTCAAAGAAAAATGCCATTTTCAGTATAAGTGATAGGATGTTTATTTCGTTATGAAGAAGAAGATATGCCGTTAATTGTGGAAAATAACATCAGGCAAATGACCACCACGACCACGCTTACAGGACCATATCCTTTTAATGAAATTTTCCATAACCAAATCGCAAAGTGGCTGCCCTATGTTCTAGACAGCCTCACGAATTCCATCTTTGAGGTCTTGAAGACCTTCTCTTTCACGTTGCCCCAAAGGAAGAGGAAGTGTAAATTCACAAGATCTCGGTGGCTAACTGAACTTTATAGGCCTTAGATTAGATTAGATTAGATTAGATTAGAGGAGGGGCGACAGATCAAAACCGACCTTGCGAGCACCTTGACCTTAAGATCTATTGTGCATCCCCGCGCTGTTTACCAGTCCGGCAGCAAAGTCTCAATGAACTTCACCACCTTTCTGGGGGCCACATCCATTACTTGTTCAGGCTTTAGGAACCTGGAGCCAAGATGCCGTAACCGTTTCTGGTGAACAGCTTCACACTCACATAGCAGGTGTCTAGCTGTCTCGGTGGCTTCTTGACAGAAGCGACATGTACTATCGGGCAATGGTTATTAAGGACTGGGAACAAAAGAGGAAGCTTATGTCCTGGCGTACGACCAATGGTCAAAGGCAAGCTAAGTCACTTCTCTCTCACTCGACGAGCTGGACCAAGAAAGTCCTCTCACTCAGCAAATTGGAACTGAGGAAACTGACGGGCGCTCTCACTGGGCACTGTCCTGTGAGGTATCACTTATAGGCCTTAAGACATGAATCTTTATGCAAAATACGGTGTAATGACGTTTGTGGAATGCCTAATTCCAAAGAACGATGAGGAATGGGCAAACCTGGGTTTTCTTCAACACTTTCGGCTACAGCAGCAATATTCTCGGCTGTTCTTGAGTGACGTCCACGGGTTTTATTCTCTGCATCACTAACTCGACCCAACAGCTCGAATTTTTGCACCAATTTCTTTATTGCGGTCCGACAAGGTGCTTCACGACGACCTAAAAATGTTCGAATTTTACGAACCGTCTGTGCCAAATTTTCACCACTTTATAGTGAATTGAAATAATTTCAATGCGTTGTTGAAGCGCGTATCGTTCCATTTTTATTAATGGCGTAGTTTCTACTTGTTAAATGTCTAAATATGACAGCTTCAAACGTGACATCTACCGAAATAGTGGGCTATTCAAAATAACACCTCTTTTTAAAAAACCCTTCAGAAACAAGCTTTGTAGATCATGTCCCCTTGTCATCAAAAATTGACCTTAAGATAAAGAAAAAATGATAAACAAAAAATTCTTTGCCTTTAAGGAGGCTAACCTAGCAAATTTTTGAAACATAGATAAATTGAAAATAGTAATCATCGAAATGAATACAACCTTCAATTTATAGGCTCACAGAACCTTCTTCATGCGGACTGGGATGATTTATTCAAGATGTTGTCAATGAGGGAAGAGACAGACCGGTTTCGGCCTTATTAGGCCTCGTCAGTGTCCCATATCCCTCAGAGACAACATCCTATTGAAAAACTTCTACATTTACGACCACTTGTAAGACTCTATCGAGTATTATCCTACAGATGGTGACATCTAGTAGTGAGTAGTGTCAAAATGAGAAGTTCAATCATCACAGATCGCATGCTGAAAGCACTGATTACTTCCTCTTCACTCTTTGAGATGTTAGCACTACTCACTACTAGATGTCACCATCTGTAGGATAATACTCGATAGAGTCTTACAAGTGGTCGTAAATGTAGAAGTTTTTCAATAGGATGTTGTCTCTGAGGGATATGGGACACTGACGAGGCCTAATAAGGCCGAAACCGGTCTGTCTCTTCCCTCATTGACAACATCTTGAATAAATCATCCCAGTCCGCATGAAGAAGGTTCTGTGAGCCTATAAATTGAAGGTTGTATTCATTTCGATGATTACTATTTTCAATTTATCTATGTTTCAAAAATTTGCTAGGTTAGCCTCCTTAAAGGCAAAGAATTTTTTGTTTATCATTTTTTCTTTATCTTAAAATCATTTGGCTTCACAGCCGCCAAAAATTGGGTGTTTCCATCACTCGGAGAAACTTGAATGAAGGCCCTGATGTAGGACCACTGCTAACATCTCAAAGAGTGAAGAGGAAGTAATCAGTGCTTTCAGCATGCGATCTGTGATGATTGAACTTCTCATTTTGACACTACTCACTACTAGATGTCACCATCTGTAGGATAATACTCGATAGAGTCTTACAAGTGGTCGTAAATGTAGAAGTTTTTCAATAGGATGTTGTCTCTGAGGGATATGGGACACTGACGAGGCCTAATAAGGCCGAAACCGGTCTGTCTCTTCCCTCATTGACAACATCTTGAATAAATCATCCCAGTCCGCATGAAGAAGGTTCTGTGAGCCTATAAATTGAAGGTTGTATTCATTTCGATGATTACTATTTTCAATTTATCTATGTTTCAAAAATTGACCTGTCTGAGTGTTTTCACAAATTCTGATTCGTTGTTGAGTTTATGAGGGTCTTTTGCGTTCAATCGCACTTCTGCGACCCAGTTATCAACTTAATCCTTTTTTCCACATCCAATCAATAGAACAAACTTGTTCCAATTATCCACCCGAATTTCGACATCGGCCAACTATCAATTTTCCACCGTACTAATTGATATTTCCCATTCGTCATAGTCCCAGAATCCGGGGCCGTCAACTGGCGTGAGGAACGCGCGACACCGTCGTCAAATATTGACCGCGGCCCCGGCTATTTCTCTCTCACGTACTACGCCGGGGGAATCCCCCGACAACGACCGCCGGTTTACACAACGACCAACGTCGAACAATCGCGATAATGCCGGGTTTGACGTGTCGTAATGGGCCTAATTGCTTATTAGCGAGGCCGCAAACCGTTAATTATTGTCGGGACGCCGAAAAATCGCGTCCCGACGGGACGGAATCGGTCGGGTTCGAACCGGCGTTCGGACGGATCGTATGGGGTCTCTGGAGACTTCCGCCGTCGTTTTTCAAACGATTGTGATAGGTTGACGGGTGGATTGGCGAGTATTGATGATTGCTGTATTGGTGCCAGTAAGTAATTGCCTGTTGAAAATTTGGAGAGAGAAGTTAATTGGGAGGCAATAGGTTTTTCAATCCATTTGTATGAGTTACGTACCGTATCTCACATTTCTCTACTTGATCTACTCGGTTCGCAACTCGAGTTGAGATCGAAACCGACTCGAATCGCCGAATCAGCCGCGTCTTTCCTGAATTATGTCTTCTGAAAAGCCAAATTCTCATTCAAAGTAAACGATGGACTTTTTCAAAATTCGACCTGGATTTTTAGCCAGGATGTTCGATGAAGATTCAACAGAAGACTAACTAACTACTAATGCTTCTTTGAACTAGTGCTATATCCTTTTGTCCAAATGTCTGTCATTTTCGAAGGTTGGCCAGAAAATGGTCTCGAACAATAGGGTTTCACTCCCTGATGTCAAATTCGTGGTCGAATTCAATTCTGTCCGTGTGGTCGTCCGGCCGTTAGCACAATTCTTCCGTCCAGTTGCACAGATAAATAGTCGAGACAATGACGTGCTGTAACACACTGAATTCCGTTGTCTTATTGCAATATTCTAGTCTTGTCTCTCTCTTATCGTTGAGAGGAGCGTAATTCATTCAGTATGGTAGGCAACAGTAAATACTTGACAAACAGCCTGACAAATTAAATAATTCCATACGTGTACTGCAGGTTTCTTACCATACTGCGATAAGAGGCAGACAAGACTAGATTATTGCAATAAGACAACGGAATTCATTCAGTTACAGCACTTGATAATCTCGACTATTCATCTGTGCAACTGGAGGGAAGAATTCTCTGTCTGATGCATTGTATATAGTATGTTTTCGATGTGAATTTCCAAATCTGTATACTTGGCGTCAATCTCAAATCCCATTTAAAATTCGAGGTAATAGTCTTATTGCTCCGCCAAAGAACAGCGCTCAAAAGCTACTGCTCAGGGCTTTTCATAAATTTCCTGCAGACAATTTGGCATACGAAGAGGTTATGGGTATGGTCGATTCGTTTGACTCAAATTTCGTGTTGGTTCATTATTTTACAGCCAATTGGGATGCGAAGCGGTTGTGGGACTTTTATTTCACCTTATTTTTTCATTTACAGAAAATTTGGGAACACAAGAGTTTATTGGGGGAGTCGTTTGACTTTCAATTACCTTAGTCATATTCTTTCGCGGAAAATTTGATAAGCGAATAGGTTATGGGCCGATCAGTTTGACCCATATTTCGTGTTGGTTTATTCATTCGTAGAGAATTTGAGATGCCAAGAGGTTATGGGCCGATTCGTTTGACTCTTATTTCGTCTTGAGTTTATTAATTTATGTAAATTAGGTAGTTGGTTTATACGTTCACAGAATATTAAGGATACGATGAAGATGGACTGATTAGTTCGACCCGTATTTCGCGTTGGTTCATTTGTTCATAGAAAATTAAGCACATAATCAGAAAGAAACACTTTCCAGATTTTCAAAAAGAGACCTGTCACCAACCAACACCTGGTATAAAGCTACTCAACACCCATTCCATCAATCCAAAAACTACAAAATACGCAATACCCAACTGCGCGCTAAAGGGCCGAGCCAATTAACAGCGTAAACAGGCGACAGCATCTGCAAAGCCCGCGGATCACGTCATCCAGCTAACGCTTTGACCGGAGCATTCTTTGAGAATATTTTATGGACGAGCTAAGTGATTGGACGGTAATTAGACGTCGCAACGCGGACCGCCGTCTAATCGGCCGTGATCGCCGGCGGATTACCGCCGACGCGGGTTCGCGTGTTTGCGCCCTGCTCACCTGGATCGCGGCGGATTAAACGCTCGACGGGAAGCGGATACGCTTCGATACGGGAAGTTCGGGAATGCTGGCGATCAAACGAGGAAAAAAGACGACCAGGTGCCGTATTCTCGAGAAGTGATATCCGAAAACGTATACGAACTTCATTGCGCGGTGTGCATTTTTGCAGGTAAAACAGGGACTCGCGCAATGAAGTTCGTATACGTTTTCGAATATCACTTCTCGAGAATACGGGCCCAGGTTGATGTGCGGAAGCCATACGTTTATGTTGATTGCTCTTTTACAGCTTCGGCGTTAGTCATCAATGGGCTTCTATAATGATATTAAAGATCGGAAAGGATCATCTGAATTCCGACAATTTAATAAATCACAATCATGGGTGACCTTTTTTGGAATCCGGAACACCGGAGTCCAACTAATTGACCCATAACCTATTCGCTTGCCAAATTTTCCGTGAATGAATGAATCAACGTGAAAAAGGGGTCAAACTATATTCCCATAACCTATTCGCATCCCAAATTAAACTGTTTTTCCTCTTAACGAATGAACGAAGTCGAACAGATGGGCCTATAACCTCTTGGAAACCTCAATTTCCTCTAAACGAATGAATTAACACAAACACGGATTCGATTAATCGGCCCGTAACCTATTCGAATCCCTAATTTTCTGTAAACGGATAAACTAACGCGAATTACGGGTTCAACTAATAGGCCCAAATTTTATTGACATCTCAAATTTATCATAAACGAATTAACCAACTTGAAATAAGGGTCGAGACAATAGTGGAGGGAAAACGTTAGAAATCGAATCTGACGACAAATAAAACGCCCTTCGACGACGAAACAAGGGATGTCCCGAAGGAAATACGGTTAATGATGTCGAGATTCATGTGCGGAAAATCTTTTCATTGGTGATCTGATAGTGCGGAATGCGCCAATAACCTATTCACTATCTGAATTTTCACTAAAGGGATACACCAACTCGAAATAAGGCTCAGCCGAGAAGGCCAATAACAGCTTTGCCTTCCTATTTCCTTTTAAGGAATAAACCAAATTGAAATACGAATCAAACGAACAGGTCCATAACCTATTCGATTGTCAAATTTTCTGTGAACGAATGAACTGCCTCGCCGCAAAATACAGGTTGAACTAATCGACTTATAACCAATTCGCGTTCTCCATTGTCTGTAAACGAATGAACTAACGCATAATAGTGGTCAAACGGATAGGCCCATAACCTAATGAGATTCCAAATTTTCCCATAAACGAATAAATCAACACGAAATACGGATCAGAACATATCTAAGCGAACAAACGAGGCGGGAAACGTTAGAAATCGAATCTGACGACGAATAAAACGCCCTTTGACGACGAAATAAGACAGGTCCGAAGGAAATTCGGCTAATAATATCGAAATTCATGCGGAAAATCTCTTCTATACTCATCGAACGTTGCGGAATACGGTTCAATCGAGTAGGCCCATAACATATTCGCCTCCCAAATTAAACTGTCTTGAAATACGAATAAAACGAACAGGCCCATAACCTTTTCTCATACAAAATTTTCTCTAAACGAATGAACAAAGTCGAAAAACAGGTCAAACAGATCGGCCTTTAACCTCATCGAAACCCCAATTTCCTGTAAACAAATGAATTAACGCAAAAGACGGACTCAGCTAATCGGCCCATAACCTATTCGAATCCCAAATTTTCTATAAACGAATAAACTAACGCGTATTACGGGTTCAACTAATAGGCCTATATTTTATTGACATCTCAAATTTATCATAAACGAATAAACCAACGCGAAATAAGGGTCAAGACAATAGGCCCATAACCTATACGCATCCCGGCGAACAAACGAGGAGGGAAAACGTTAGAAATCGAATCTGACGACAAATAAAACGCCCTTCGACGACGAAACAAGCCATGTCCCGAAGGAAATACGGCTAATAATGTCGAAATTCATGCGGAAAATCTCTTCATTAGTCATCGGATGGTGCCCCTGAGAGATCCGCGCGCCATCCCTGGCCCTTTCTATTTTAACGAGCACTCTCGAAGTCATTGTGTTTGGTTAAGGGACAGAAACCTCGAGGCGGCAGGAGCGAAATAGGAAAAAAGAAGAGGACGCACGGGGGTGGTTCTAAATTGATGAGTGTAGATCATCCGCTTTTAAAAAATCAGTCGGGAGAGTTTGGAAAAGTTTCGTTAAATTTTTGTAGGTGAAACTGAGAGGTTTGGTACTGTTGAGGTGACATAAATGTCAATGTTATGTTGTCAATCCTCGTCTATATCGTAGTTCGATACCCAAATATCTGTAATTTTCGAATTTGAGCCGAAATTGGTCTCTACAGGGTTCTACTCCCTGATGACGAATTTGTGGTCAAATTCAATTCTGTTCGTGGGGCCGGCCGTCCGTTAGCACAATAACTTTCGAAGGGATTGTCCTAGAGACTTGAAATTGGATCGGTTAAGTTCGTTAACCAGCCAAATCGTAGGTACAGAGTGTTCCATAAAATATGGCCATTCAAAAATATTGGTCCACAATATACAATATCTCAGAAAAAACGAAACCCATCGAAAGGGAAATGTTGCGGCCATATGCAAGATGCTCATAATAAGCCTTATGCAAAATTTTGTCATAGTGTGAACAGAACCATAGAAGATTCAATATGAGTATTGGAAGGAAGAAACTTCATATTTCCTTAAAAATATCCGATTCGAATAGAATTAATTTTATGAATAAAAATTGATACAGTGAATGTGCAGAATTTTGTGGCCATAGTGTTAACAGAACCATAGAAAATTCGATTGGAATATTGAAAAAAATAATCTTTATATTTCCATAACATGATATCCGATTCATGTGAAATTTATTTTGTGATATATTATTTATTTGTACATATTACGTTTTTTGAATAAATTCTGAGTGTAGTGAGATTCTGCATTTATATATTTGGTATCAAATCCCATATAAAATTTTGAGGTAACAGTCTTATTGCTCCACCAAAGAACGAGCGCTCAAAATCTCCTGCTCAGGGCTTTTATCAAATTTTTCATTTTTCATTGGAGCTCAATAGACCTTTAGGTTAGGTAGAGTACCAGGCCTACTACTCCAATTGAATATTATTGAGGAGAACGAGCGCTCAAAAATTAACCAACACGAATTATGTGTTAATAATCGGCCCATAACCTCTTCCCATCCCAAATGTTGTGTAAACGTATAAACGAACAAGAAAAATAAGGGTCAAATGTGTCATTCTCCCCTAGACCTTATAAATCGGACAGTCAAATCGAACTGAATGAAGAATCATATTCCTTATCTTTGAAATGAAATATGATTGAATGATTTAGTAAGGATCATTCGCATAGAACCTCGGGGATATAAAATGAATAAAACCAAACAAAATAAATCAACAACCGAAAATCATACTCACATCCCCGCACCACCCCGGAATCCATCAATAACATAAAACGCCCTTCCTCAAACAAAAGTTACTTCATTCGGAAAGAGCGGGGAAGCCCCGGGCCGTAGGAAAAAGATGTGATGTATCTGATACGCCACGCGGTCTCTCTCGTGGCCCGGGGCACGTTTTGCCCTTCGTACGCTCCTCAATTCAGGCTTCAGCGGTGTTTTTGTTTGATCCACGTTCTTTCTTGTTTGCGTTTTCCGCGGTTTCGCGACGACATCGGACTAGGTCGGGATGTTTTTCTACCGGGGAAATCTTGTCGAGTTGTTTCCGGAAAAGTTTGGAAAATTGTTGATTACAAGAAAGACACTTACGGGGTTGCCGAAATCCGGGGAAATGTGTTCAAAATCGGGTATTCGGATTTTGTAATTCACAATGAATGAGGGTGGTTCCAGATAGTTGACATGGAAAGACATAAAACTTCACATTATTTATTACAACACAAGAATCAAGAGACATTGTAACAATATTGACTAACAAGAGCATTTTAATGAGATGACAATTTTATGAAATAAATTCATGAGCTGTATTCTGTAACATATAACATACAAAGAAGTCAAATTAAAGAAAGCTGTCTAATAAACGCAATTCAATAACAGTAGACTGTATAATATTCAAAAGTGACTAACCAGTGTTCATACTGAACAAAATTCAGGTCAAAATAGAAAATGATTCATCTTTGAAAACATCTCTGAACAAGAGTTGACGAACAGACTAAAAGTTAACTGAGTAACTACCGATGAATGAAGAAAAGAAGGGAATTCAGATTAATTTAGACAAAGTATCTATCGAGGACTAAATAAACGCAGTCAATTCAATCAACAATGCGCGTATCAAAGATACTGCTGTAGTTGTTATTATAATATTATGTATATAATTTATTATTTCTTCTATTTGCACATATTTCAACAAGTACCAACCATACACAAAACATACTTGAAACCCGCCTATAAAAAATCAAATATGAAAAAAGGTTTCCGTATATTCCGCAATAAGGTAACCCCCAATCCTTCAATCTTTCCCACCCCTAGTGCGTCCACTTCACCCGCCACAAGTACCTAAAACCACCCCACCGGGTCTCCGATACCACTTAATTACAAGAAAACAAACAAATTACTCTAATTAAAATCGCCCTCGTTAAAAATCCTTCCATCTCGCGTCTCTCCAAAAGAACCACCCCTTTTTTCGACTGCAAAAGAACCGACGAAACGTCGGCGGAACTCGGCGGTGGTGGTAGGGGGTGAAACGCTTCGGGGTTAGACAGAAGAGTCTTTGCACATGGAAATCGGCCCGCTCTTTTATCTAATTAAATAAATTATTAATATGCCAATTTTATGAAGAGCTACGTCGAAAGAGTTTTTCCGGCGTGTGTATCTAGAGCGCTCGAAAGCCTGAGGGGTTGGCGGTACGCGGACGGTATGGATTAGGTTAGATACAGGGTGTTTGGGGTATTCAGCTTCTTGTCTTGATAGCGAGCCAACTATCATTATTATTATCATTAAGGGGCCTACTCAATAAGAAGGAAGAATGCGCAGTTAAGTATCTGCGCGTTGGCTGTAAAGTAAACGTGTACTTTCATATTTCCAACACACACAGACACGTTTGCTTGTTGAGTGAGGACGTGTGACAAGCGTGAGATGACGTCAAAAAAAGATCTCATGCTAGCCCGACACTGTACAGCTAAAAATATGAAACTTGCACAGACTTGTTGCCCATACACGGTCGTTCTTGGTCATTCTTCCACGTACAATGAACAATTCACACGCTAAAAATCAAAACTTTACACACACTATTTTCACTGTACCCCGTACCACGCGCATTGAAGCCTTCGCGCTTCCTTCTTAGTGAGTGGGCCCCATTAGAAGCGGAGTCGTTAAGGCCAGGTTAGCCTTCCGGGAACTCAAAACAATGTAGGCTAAAAGCTATAGTGATTGGCAACTCAAGGGTACAGAAACTTTCAGTAGGCGAATTCGGTTCCTTATTTGACTCTAACACCATGGTTATTATTACGAAACTATAGTTGCTATTTTGGTATTACCTTAAAACTTACAATGAATATCGATTGAATTTTCTAAGAGACACCAATTTCATCGATAGTACATATTTGTTAGTCATTGACATACTTCGATAGTAATTGACAATCAGTATGATAGTTATTGATATAATTTCATCTCACTTTTGCATCAATTTTGATATCATCCTGATTTTTCTCACCCACATATTCTTATTATATGCGTCATTGAGACATTCATACTAAAAATAATAGACAAATAAGATGGTTTAGACAATTTTATTCCATATAAACAAAGAAATAACGAAAAGTATTAGTGATTTTCACGTATATACCGATGTAATAAACTATTGGTGCTATCAAGGGTTTTTCATTTGTGTCTTCTTATTTCAGAATGTTTTATTTCTATTTGAGTCCTCAGTTCATCATTATGAAAACGGTATCATTAGAGATTTTGCAGTAGTGTCAATAAGTGTATATGTTTACTTAAGGATAGTGACAGCACATAATTGCGAATATATTCCGATTTTGTTCTGTTTCATATTCGTTAGAAGTTTTCTGTTGGTTGGAAGGTTCCAAGGAATATTTAATTGGTGTAAGTAAACCCTCTAATAATTTATATGTTAAGGTTAAAGCCTATGTCAATCACTGTACGATGAAATGTTATCGACACAGTTATTGACATTATGGTTTAAACTTGATATATTAATCATCGAAAGGTTTACTTATATCAATTAAATATTCCTTGGAACCTTCCAAAGAATAGAAAACTTTTAACGAATATGAAACATAAAAACATTGGAAAATATACGCAATTTTATGCAGTCTCTATCCTTAAGTAAACTCTAACATATACACTTATTGACCCCACTGCAAACTCTCCCGCCAAATATCTAATGATGCCGTTTTCAGGATGATAACCTGAGGAAATCGAACTTGACCCAAATAGAAATAAAACATTCTGAAATAGGAAGAGACAGATGAAAACACCCTAGATAGCACCAATAGTTTATTACATCGGTATATATGTGCACAATGCCAATCACTGTCAGGGTGTCAACAACTGAACTTCTCACCCTATCTCGATATCGCCCTGTATTTCCACGAATCTGAAACACAGACGAACCATTCCCGAGATTAGGTAGAAAAGGAAAGTCGTAATAACGATGACGGTTAGTTTAATCCGAATGTAACCGTGTAAACGAACGATATAATCCGTCTAATTAGCTGGCAAAATCAACACGGCTTGTGCCGAGGAACGCTCTAGCAGTTTCAACCGACCGGTGCTGCCTGCTGTGCCTTATTTGGCCAAATTACGGTGTGGTAAAGCAACCTGGGACTGTCAGTAGGTGGCAGGGACGAACCATCAGGCTTTCTTTTGCATAATCTGATCATCCATTCGATCCGTAGGGTTATTGGAAAAATTTTAAACTGCTTCTAGGTTTCGAAACTTCACAAGATTGAAAAAAAAAACTCTTGAAACGTGTTCAGAGAATTATGTCCCACTTTGTAGGGTCTTAACAACATTTTATCAAATAGAGAGAGAGAGAGAGAGAGAGAGAAGTGGTTCATAGTGGTGAATAAGTGGTTCCATAATAGTCCTGTTTATCTATTTCCCTATGAATTTCTGGCATTTTTAGTCCCTTCAATAAGGGCTATACTCCAGTTGTCTCATACAGAAGTTGATTAGGAGGGTTTTGCAAGGGATTATTATGATGTCTCATCTTTGTGGTTTTCCTCAAGCATGTTATTCCAGTTATGTCAGGATTTTTCAGAGTTGTTTTCGTGAAGTTTAGAAATATAGTATGTCCATATTCCAGCAGTGGTCGGCATATCATCTTGTATATTGATGTGGAAGTCGTCATGTTGATACCAATGTTCTTGTACGTTAGTGATCTAAAATGACCCCGCTATTGTAAAGGGTTTTCCAATAAGAGGTGTTATTTTGATATTCGAAGAAAAATGCCATTTCTCAATATAAATGATCGGATGTTTGTTTCACTATAAAGTAGAACATCAGGCAAATTAACACCATGCTTACAGGACCATATCCTATTAATGAAATTTTCCATAACCAAATCGCAAAGTGGCTGCCCTATGTCCTCGATAGCCTCACGAATTCAATCTTTGAGGTCTTAATTCGATGCTGGGCTATTGCCTTGATCTTTCACTAGGCCTCAAAGGAAGAAGTCGCAAGGTGTTGAATCACAAGATCTCGGTGGCCAATTGTAATCACCTCTTCGAGAGATAACACTGATTTTCGAGAAAGTAAGATCCAATGACTACGCCGAACCATAAAGCGCACCAAACAGTCAAACGTTGAGGATAGAGAGGCTTTTCAACAATAACTCTTGGGTTTTCCGAGCCACAGATGCGAAAATATTGCTTGTTGACGAAGCCACCAAGGTGAAAATCATCACTCAAGATGATTTTTCGATGGAATTCCGGATCATTTTCATGAATTTCAACAACCCAATCAGCAAAGACACGACGTTGTTGATGATCGGCCGGCTTGAGTTCTTGTGTTAACTGAACTTTATAAGCCTTAAGACCCACGGGTTTTATTCTTTACATCACTAACTTGTCCAACAGCTCGTATTTTTCCACCAACCGAAAAGGTGCTTCACGACGACACAAAAATATTTCACGAACCGTTTCTGCCAAATTTTCACCATTTTATAATGAATTTCAATAATTTTAATGCATTTTTGAATTGTGTATCGTTCCATTTTTATTAATGGCGTAGTTTCTACTTGTCAAATGTCAAAAAATGACAGCTTCAAACGTGACATCTACCGAAATAGCGGGCTATTCAAAATAACACCTTTTATTGGAAAACCCTTTAGTACCAACTTTCTCTGTGTTCTTGTGTGTGATTCGAAATTCAATTTGTTGTCAATGGTTGGTCTAACAACGTTCTTTCCAATTTTGATATATGGAGAATTGTACGCGCTCTCAGCAGAAAATATACGAATTAAGTATTGAAGAGGAATTCGCATATGAATATCAATCAATCGTTATTATAAGCACGATCAGATTTAATTTCTGAGGCCATTCTGGACCTCAAACTCAGCCCCACCCTGCTCTTGTTTCCGCAGAAAATACTCCCGATTCAACAGACTCAACCTTTTCCCACACCACCACGTCACCGCACCCCTCATCTCCGAACCATACCACCCTTTTCTACCCCGTCTAAGTTCAACAAAACCCCCGAAACTCGCTTGCTAATTAAGAGACGATTAATTAACTTCAATTATAAGGCCTTAATTACGTCGGTTAATATCTTGTTCTTGTTTCATTTCTCCGCACTCGTCGGTTTACGCTTTCTATCTTAAATTACCATTGCCTGCGAAATTGAGTGAGAATTTTGCTATTCACGCTTACGGGCATCCCCGAAGGCACGGCACTGTACAGGGCGAGGTAAAAAAGCCGTCAGTACATGCTGTTTTTCCTTTTGAAAGCGTAAAAATGCCATTTATAGTTGTTATGAGAATAATAAGTGTGTCCACACAGAACCTTGCAGAACTCCACTAACCTCGTATTGTGGAAAATCGGTAGATATTACGACTCGTTTTCTGAAAGGAGGTATTCTGTTTTTCATCTTTAAGTTACGATACTGTAGCGTACGATTGATCTGTAACTGGACAGATTCGTAAATAATGCAATTCTGGAATGGTTCCTGTAACTATCTTAGTTACAGTGTTTTTTTGAACTTCTTATCGATAAACATAACCTTCAATCGTAAGATTTGATCATGGACTTTATGTATTACTAGCCTCCCGCCCCGGCTTCGCACGGTACGACATCACATTAGAAACCTCAAAAATAACAGTACTTTTCCACTATTTAATGGATGTTATTATACATATAAACCTTCCTCTTGAATCACTCTATCTATTGAAAAAAACGCATCAAAATCCGTTGCGTAGTTTCAAAGATTTTAGCATACAAAGGACAGAGAGAGCGACTTTGTTTTATACTATGTAGTGATGAGAAGATGGATTTGATTTCAATTTAAAAATACATTCATCTGAATGTAGTCTACGTTTGTTTCTTTCATCTAATAAATTGAAAACATGAAAGAAAAAATGTCTTGGTTAAAATTGCTGTAAAGCATTTATTAAGTTTATACTACACTGGTTCTTCAACCTAAACATGTTCACAAACTGGGCATTCGGCATTTCTTCAGTCTGAACATTTTCTGGGCATCCGGCATTTCAAATGGATTCATTTGATCACGCAACCTTTTCCTTCCAATTCTCATAAAGTTCCTACTTCAAAAAAGAATGATTTCAGGTCATGTATATCATTGAACATTGCTTTACCTTTAACAACATGTTGTGGAAAATTAGAAGGTGTATTATGTCTTTTCTGTGCCCAAATTCTTTGGTGTTTAGTGTTATATAGTGTATATTCGGATAAACCAGATACCTCGACAGCTTTGCTTATGGCTAGAACGTGTTGACCCTTCCAGAACGATCTCGTTATTCCATATCCGTCCGTCCGAAACTGATGTGTGTTCACCGTGCGTAAAAAGTGCTGAGATGTTCGTTGTTTGTGCAAATAGATCAGCTCCAATCGCGCAAATGAACAACATCACTCGGACTACTATGCATGCATCCATCGAGGGAAACTGCCTCCGTTTGGAATCGTTATCCTAATTAACGGATATCGACATATGGGGTGCAATTGAAATAGAGGGAAATCGGTGGATAATATCGGTAATGGTTTGATTATTCTGCTTGTGAAATGGTTTTTCAGTCAGAATATATCTCAATGCTTTTCTCCTGAACTCTAGAATTTGGTCTGAAGCATCATTTTCCTTTCTGAGATGACAACAACTTATTTATTTCGGTCGGACCTTCAAGAATTCATGCAATATCTACAACAATTATTACTACAAACTTACCTCTATGCCTCTTATCATGATTATTTAATAGCTGTGTTCCTTCTTAACTCACCTACCTTATCCTCAACTTTTTAGATCCATTTTAATTCATTGATTTGGTGCTGTTTCCATCACTCAAGAATTTTCGAACCCGTTTCTAACCTGAAATTTTTGTTCCAGAAAAAAACGTGCAAGGAGTGTGTATCGTATGCAACGCCCAACTTGGCATCCATCTACATTCCCGCCCTCTGCCGCCCAACCAGGCTTCCCAATACGGACTTCGGGAAGATCAAGTACCGCAAAACGCTAGAGTTTGCAACACGTGCCGATGCAAAGTGGTCAGGTCACGCTACACGCACTGCCCTCTCCCTAACTGCCCTAACCCGAGGGGCAGAGTCAAGAGACTCCGCAGTTTCCCACAGCGACTGCAAGAGCTGCCCCAAGACATCAAAGAAGCTCTATTGATCGAATTCAACATACCTTCCGGAGTCACCAAGTGCTGTTCGGCCTGCTTCAACAGAATCCAGAGGCGGTTAGGTCCGGTGGAAGAATGGCCTGAGGAAGAGATAAACAAGTTGAAAATCGCCCTGACGGAACTGGGCGCCAACTGGCAAGCCCTGGGCGAGAAACTTGGAAAGACTCCAAACCAGATAAGAGGTTTTTATTCAATGAACCGAAAGAGGTTCAACTTGGAGAGCTGCTTGGGCGATAGGAAACCTACTCTAACGGATGAAGAGGAGAGTGGGAGCTCGACTTCTAGTTGCGAAGATCAACCGGTGACAACTTTGAGATCTACGACCGTCACTGAAAGAGAAAGGCATTCTAGTGATACCGCCAGCGCCGCAGAGAGCCCACCGGCGCTAGCTGGATCAAACCAGAATCCTATAAAGAAAGAAGATTACGACTCGAGTGCGACAGAAACGGCCGACGAAGCCCAGACTCCCGACCACTACCAGGGATCAGCCACGATAACTCCGGTAGTGCCAGAGGGGCAGCCGAGACAGAACGCTTCCCCTTTGAGCGTCAAGGACCTCGTGCTGAATGTCATCGAGTTTTCTCTGATGAAGAACCCCGGCAACCAGCAGCAGAACCAGAACCCGCCCACGAGCGGTATCACGCCCACAATCTCAAGCATACTGGAACAGGACCTGAATGACGTGACGATTGTAAGCGAGTACAGCTTGAACAGTCAACAGCAGCAGTCGGTTGTTCAGCAGAGACAGGTACGGAATGACATGAACATCGCGAAGTTGGTGACGCCACTGATTGGAGCTACTATCACTCCGGTCACCGGACCCATTCCTCCGCAACAACCGCCAGAGCAGGTTCCCAGCGGAAGAAGCG
Source organism: Propylea japonica (assembly GCA_013421045.1). Taxonomy (NCBI): domain Eukaryota; kingdom Metazoa; phylum Arthropoda; class Insecta; order Coleoptera; family Coccinellidae; genus Propylea; species Propylea japonica. The sequence goes on along the minus strand of CM024242.1, from coordinate 82,089,932 downwards.
ATCTGGTGGTTCTTCAGGTGCCTGATACGAATAGGGAACCTGAAACTTTGGATCTTAGCATTAAGAAACCGAGGGAGTTTCACCAGCCTACGACTATACACAAGCAGGCGACGCCTCAGCAAATGCACAGGCAGGATCCTTCGCCTCAACCTCAGTATATCTACCACCAGGAAAGGAAGAGTCCTGCTTTCGTTCGTTCGGGAAAACAGGGTAGTCCTAAACTTGGGAATCCTAATCCTAAAGCGGGTTCTATAACTCTTGGTACGCCCATTATAACCCAACCGCGTTACGACGGGCTGCTGAGACAGATGCCTCCTGATCCCAAGATGGGAAGTATAACTCAAGGTACCCCGATACATATACCTCACATGTCGGCCGATAAGAGAGTCTACGAGATATACAAGAAGATCGGAAGCGGACCTCAGGGACCTCAGGTCGCTCAGAACGTCGCCCATACGCCCCCTCAGCAACCTCAGGGTTTCCCTGCTCAGTATCGCCATCAACCTTATAATGTGGAGCAACAGCTGAGCTCTCGGCAAATCATCAACGACTACATTACTTCGCAACAGATGCTGGGCAGAAGGAACGAGAAAACTCAATATTATCAGCCTGGCGCTATGCATAGAACTCCTCCGCCGCCTCAGAATCAGCAGCAGAGGCAAGGTGTTATCCAGAGACACACCAGACCTCCCTATCTGCCTCCAGGTCACGAAGCACTGTCATCGTTGGTTGACGTTGCTGTCCAGCAGCCCAGTCTGCCTGTTCCTGTCACTCCTCCCCATGAGGGCTTAGGTAAGTTTACATTTTATTTAGTGATTAGTTCCTGAATACTGGTACTATGAGGTTGAATCATAATTTTGGTGTAATTATTACAAAACATCAAATCATTCAAAGTATTGAACATTGTTAGCTACTACTTTTCCATGTGTCTGGTCTTGAAAACCGTTACTTATTCTGAGGGTATCAACGAATCAAGCCATTTTTTGATGTTTTCATATAAGTGTAACTACTGATAAGGTATACTCCGTTCACGAAAGGTTGAGCACATAGTAGGCGTTTCTTTATTTATCTGAAATTGGCAGTATTTGCTGTCATAACGTAAAATAAATTCAAAGTTGCCGAATGAACCCGGCCTCGTCCGACGAGCTTGCGAGTTATCATACAACTCTATGCAATATTGACAACATTGCGTAACAATCTGACAAGAAAATAAACATCATAACCTAAAATTTTAATATACACAGTGGAATATGTCAAATTATCATGGCCAACCGACGGCTCAACCTTTCGTGAACGGACTATAGTCATACTGCAGAATCATTTAATCGTGCCTTTTCTCGTAATTATTGAGCATTGAAATGAACTTCAACTCGATGCTAGAGGAGACGGAAGAATGGGAAAAGGCATACACTACCTGTAACTTCTGAGAAATACCGTTAAATGTTATACATCTACTTCTAAAATCACCATTGTTGGCAGCGCTGTAGTATACGGGCCAATAATCAAGTGTACACTGTACACTATCGTCAGGCTGCTATTCGAGTGTTTTTCAGGCAAAATACTTGCAATCGAAAAACCCATAGATAGAAACTTGGAAGGAAACAGTCAAGGATGTGACATAAGGTTTGTTCCAACTCAAGAATTGACCGTACAATGATCGTCAGGATTCTGCGCAATAGATAAAAATGTGTTCCAACTGAAAATGTATCGTTTGAGAACGGTTTCGTTTTTGTTCCATCCTGCTTCGGGACCGTGAGTGGAACGGTTTTGTGATCGTCATTTCGATCCCTGGTCTGGAGCAAGTACTGTTTGGACGGTTCTTGTACGGTCAAAGTTTAGAAATGCGCATAAGATCGATTACTAACAGTTTCGTGACCGTCAAATTACCGTACAAAAGTCAGCTGTTGGAACAAACCTATAGTAATCCATTTTAATAATCAAGCTGCTATTAAAGTACTGAACTCCTATGTCATCGCCTCATAGCTAATATGGGAGTGCCGAAGAAAACTCAATGAAGTATGCAAAAGCAACAGGATAAGGTCAAAAAATTTTTTGGATCTCAGTAAGTTACGTTGTCGCCTTGAAAGCATGTGATGAGAATTGTCCGACAGAAACTTAAGAGTATAGATTCTGCGGGGAAGAGAAGGAAACTTCTCTTCACTAAGATACCGAATGCCTCTCCATTGCGAACACGGCTGTGAAACCTGGATAACGAATTCAACAATTTCGATATTTCTAGATGTCTTCCATGTTCTCCCTCAATTCTGATTCAAACCTCTAATCACGTACTGATCCAGTTTGAATACATGTAAAACTGTTAATTACACTCCCTTTTGTACTAAACATAGTACATTTTCCAGGAAAAACTATGGCGGACAACATCAGAGATCAACCGCATCGTTTCCAAATAATCCAACATCAGCAAAACGTGAGGCAACAACAACAGCAGCAGCGATTAGACGAACAGCGCAGAGCGTACCACCAACAACAGGTCCAACAGCAACAGCAGCAACAACAACAGCATCAACAGCAACAGCAGCAGCAACAACAGCAGCAACAGCAGATCCAACAGCCCAGACAACAGCAACGAAGCGATTCGTCCACGCTTACTGCTGCAAGTCTAATAGACGCCATCATAACTCATCAGATCAACCAAACAGCAGAGGGTGGCAGGGAAGTGATGCAGAACGCCAGGGAGCCCCCAAGGGCTGGAGACATCCTCTTCCAGAGTTTCCACAGGAACCCTCCACCTCAGGTCCAGGAGAACATGGACAACAGACCACCCTCTGTGATCAACGTAGAGTTGGACTCGGATGGTATCAACAAAAACCTTACGGTGAAGGAGTTAACAGACTCTGTTATCAGCCACGATTACGGCGCAAGGCAGCCGCCCCCAGGTTCCTACTACCACATGTCCCAGGAGTCAGTCAACGAGCAGTGGAAGAGAAGATTGCAACAGCAACAAAAAGAGAACGAGAAGAGGTCGGTGACACCTCAACACGACGAAAGACAGATAATCAGGATAGCGCAGCCTCAGAAGTATCACGTGGAGCCGGTTTCCCCGCCTGAGAACAACCATTGGAACGAGCAAAACTACAGGAGGTTCCAACAGCAGCCTCAGAGTCACATGTCCCCACTGGACTACGTGAAGAATAGGATAGTCGAGGTCATGCGAACTGAGGATGACAAGAAAGAGAACCAAGAGAACCATCCTACGGAAAAGGATAGGAGCGATTCACCTGGTGACATGGTGATAGACGAGGAAAAGAACGAGGTGGAATATCAGTCTAGTACTAGTCAGCATCAACAACAACCAAGTGCTTATTCGACCTACCCGTTTGTCCATAAAGACATGTCTGTGAATGATTCCGGTAGACGAAGTAATGAACCTAAACCCTTATTGTCTGCTCAGTACGAGCCTCTGTCGGATGAAGATTGAACTATTAATATTATTGGTAAAGGAATAGATAAAATTAAGTTACACCGCATATGGTGTATGTTTTTCACCTTCATTTCTATACAAAGACTGTCGTATAATTTTCAGCTTAATTAATTGTATATATTTGACTAAGTGATATATTTAGCGTTAAGTGAGGTTATCATACGAAAAATGAATTGAAATGAAATCTCCCAACCACTTTCCAACACCCAATTTGAGAACTTTTCACCGTGTGACACAATTTAAACCATTTTCTTACTTTCAGAGCAAGAGTTAACGTTATGCCCGTAACCTTAACTCTCTAAGTCTCAGAATATCTCTAAGTCGACATAACGAATTATGGTATTTGTTATTCATATACAGTTTCCAGAATTATCACTATTTTTTACACCAAAAATGAATTAGTTGAACTGAAAATTCACGTCATTTTCATTATCTGCAAGCTTTTTTGTAACTATCGTCTCTATTTTGATAAGTTTCGAGGATAAACTACTCGACTGTCACTGGGTATGATGCAACATTCCATGTTTAATCCTAACCTAAAAGAAGATGATATATAAGGCAAACATAGCTGAGGGTTAAGTGAAAGTGGTTCGGAGAGCTGAGAATATTGGTCGTCCACGTATTGTTTGATTTGTAGGTTTCAATTGATATTGTAGATAGAAATTTTACGATTAATCGAAAAATTTGTACATACATGTAACATTCAAGAGGTATAGTGAAGTAAATTTATCCAGTGTTTTTGATGAGAGTTTCGACGAATGCAAAACATATTTCAACTACGATTAATTCATTAGTTTTATAATACCTTTGTATTATTCTGTTTGTAACAGTGCATTTTTTCATTTTGATTTCTTTAGATTTTTCATTCACTTCTTTATCAACTGAATGTGTGTTTAAATTAGTATCGTGAATCAAATTCATTTGATTATTCCCTGACCGAAATTTTTTGAAAAGGTAACGTATTCTTACGAGTTTGACTCTTGTTTTCGTTTCGAATGAATATATTTTCAGAATTGTGAACCCAGTGAAATGAGCAGCTTAATTTGAAGAAAATGTCCTGTATGTTTATAATTCTTTTATGTATAGTTGAATTTTTTATATTTCAACAAATTTCTACGTCAGTTTATTTGATAGAGAAGTGGAATCTTTCATTTTGTGCATATATGTATGTTAGTTGGTAAATATTCAAATCGAAGTTGTATATAAATTACTTATAAATAAAAATTACAGCATGGTAAGATTTGTATATATTTGTGATTTTTTATTTTCTGTTCATAATATATAAGTCAAGGCTTTTGCGTCTATGGAATATGCTCATCGAGTATATCGAGACGAACTGATAATTTTTCTACACTATGACATGAAAATGCTTCCAGATAATGTATGTATACACTGTCAATTTTTTTAGTTTGTAACTTTCAGATGACTTGTTATTTTGTTGAAATAAATGAATATCAGTTGGCTTATGTTCATATTATTACATCCTTCCCATTTTTCAGGTTACGATGGAAGATGAAGAATCATCGAGAAAGGATCCCTCTTTCTAAACCTACAGAATTCTTCATCTGGGTCGCCTTTTCACAGCTCGATTGACAGATAGAGCGCTCAATGTCTGTCAATTGAACTGCCATTATTTAACATACAACTTTTCACTTGATTCCTAGGTCTAAATAGGTAGGAATTAAGATGGCGGCGGATGGCATAACTTATTCTTATGTATTCGAGACAAAATGGCGATTAACTGAACACAAGTGCCTATATTTTCATCTAGTAAACATTCGCTTGTATCATCCATGTCAATACAGGTTTTTTGCATTATGACAGGTCGTTTGACAACATGTTAAAATTAAGGGGGGGAAATAAATCTTATTACAGTGCAGTAAGTGCGGAACACTCATTCATTTCGTTTCTTGACGTTTAGTTGATTGTTTTGGTTTTAAAGTCAGTGATAGTTCGGCAGAATGCAATGGCGTACAAAATTTACTCCTTCATGGTACCACAATGTTGTCGGTAAGTTATTGTTCTTGGAAAAAATGAGTCATTGTTTTTGGAAGTTGTGTTTATACCTAGAATCGTAAGTGTCATAAACTTGTTTGTTAAGATTATTTTCTGGGAAAACGGTTTAGTTTTGAGCGCGATACATTTATCTAGAAAATCGTGTTTTGTAGATGCAATAAACAAAATGAAGTTTTTTATAGATTAATGAATTATTTCAATCTGAGACTCACGTTGGTTTCGTCTTTATTTGAAATACTTTCTCAGAATACTTGAAGGTATATTCTTTTTGGTGTTTGTTATTTGACTCTTCTTCAAAAATTCATAACATATTCAATCACTGACTATAGGAGTTTGTGTTCATTTATTTTAAGTTCTTATGATTACACTCTTGATTATTTATTTTTGATAAATATTAAAAGTTGAATACGAACCATAGAGATAGAATCTCTATGATACGAACGATTATTTCCTGAAAAGTGTTTCGTTTTATTTTCATCAAAACTTTTTCGTCTCAAATGAACTGTTACTGAAATTTCAATGATGGAAAATTTTAGCATTGATGGGTTAGGTATACTTCTGTTGAATGAAGTTTATAATCTATTGCGATCTTATTAGTTTCAGCACTTCCTCAGATTTGATTCAAACCCTTTCTTGATTTTTCTTGTGATTTTTCTAATCAACAATCATTTGTGTCTGATCACAAATGTATTGTTTACAATACATGCATATATACTATAGCGATAAAAGTTTGTTCAACGGAATTTTAAAAATTCTACACCTATTTATACATATTTCAATAAAGAAGGTCTAAATGGGACACGGTTTCAAAGAACTTTCATCAGCTACAGAGCATTCTATATTTCTTAGATTAGATTGTTGTCGATTGGCACGGTGCGTACATTTCTGCACTGCGACTAATGAGGTATTTTGTGCGTTATCATACTAGATCTGCATTTTGCTCAGGAATGTAACCTCCTTCGCAAATTTGATTATATTCTTGAAACACTTCACTCTTATATCGGCTGGTGTCAAGGTCGCGTCACCCAGTAGAGTAAGCCTGGTTTGCGTCAACACATTGCATTGGCATTATATGAGCTCGGTGGTTTCTGTGTCCGATCCACATTACCCAAAGATATCGGAGTTTTTTTTTACCGATCTTGTGTAATAAAGAATCAGGGAGTATCGTCCTCTCTGATCAACTACATCTCTTCTGCAAACCTGCCTAGTGATGTAATGATCAAGAAAGTAAGCACTAAGAAAAACTTCAGGACATTGCTAAGTAAAGGAGAGAAATGGGAACGGGAATACACCGACTATAACCTCAAATTATACAGTAAAATGGTATACACTTAGACTGCTTATTTAAGGGTATACAGATGGTTCCAAAACCTCTACAGGAGCTGGCGCTGGAATATACGGGCCAAGTACCAAGTGTGCACTGTCGCTAGGCTCCTGTATGAGCGTCTTTCAAGCGGAAATCTTAGCTATTCAAAGATATCTAGATATAAATCTAGAAAGAAACTATCAGAAGTGCGATTTAGCCATCCACTCATATAGTCAAGCTGTGCTATTAAAGCAATGAGCTCCTACGTCATCGACTCAAAGATCTGGGAGTGCCAGAACCAACTCAATGAGGTAGGCAAGAAAAATAAGGTCTTTTTAATATGGGTTCCCGGCCATTCGGGAATCAAAGGAAACGAAGAGGCCAAAGAGGGCGCACGAATGTCACTCATTGACCCAGAGAACTCTTCTATGGTATAGGTAAATGTACCTATAAGAAGGAGCTTCTGGAGAAGGAGAAAGCCTAGAAGGAAAAACTCTGGAGGAATCTCCCAGGGATGAATTATTCCACTAAGTTACTTCGGAACTTTGAAACAGCAAGATCCAAAAGATATCTGGATCTTGGTAAGAAACAATTACACCTCCTCACTGGCTTTCTTACAGGACACTGTCGCCTCAGGAAGCACCTGTTGAGGATGGGATTATCGGAAACTGACGAGTGAAGGTTCTGTAGGGAGAACATTCATTTGATCAAAAACAATAAAACGGATATATAATTCCTCCTATTTATAACCGGTATAAAGATTCATAAAAAAGCAGTCTTGTTCGTTCAACTACAATATAATAAGTAAAGTTACACTAATTATGGTTTCAGTTGAAACATCATTTAGAGGTGCCGTCACCTTGTTCTCCTTTTGAGTCCACCCGCTATATACCAACAAAAATCAATACGGTTTCAATGCTGCCAACAACCCTAACGTATAAAACCCTCGAACGAAATTCTTAGGTATATAAAATAGTAATATTTGGTGATAATTCTTGAAATTTTGCAACGTTACTGAACAAACCAATGCCGGTAAAAATGGGTGATAATGGTTATGAATATGAATGCTCAAGGGCGGAACTCCTGGGTATTGCGCCCCCTTCTTACGAGGAGTATTTAAAGAAAATTGAAGAGAACGGCCCTATGACTGACATGGAGGAACATGTTGATGAGGTAGAAAATTTAGAGGTAAGAAACGAAATGTCTTATAATAAATAAGTAAGTACTATCTTTCGTTATTAAATTAATATGTATGTGGAATAATACAAGATAAAATGGAGTAAATGAACTATGTGATATAGATGTCTTAGTCACAAGTTAAATAGATTCTGGTATGAGGTTATGATGAAGATGATCTTTTTGAGCGCTCGTTCATCTTAAACTAGTGCTATAACGTTTTGCCCAAATGTCTGTAATTTTAGAATTTCGAGCCGAAAATGGTGTCAAACGATGAGGTTCGACCCTCTGATGACGAATCCGTGGTCAAATTTAATTCTGTGCGTGGGGCCGTCCGGCCGTGAGCACGATAACTTTCGAAGGTATTGTCCTAAATACTTGAGATTTTGAGGGTGAGTTCGGTTCCCAAATGCCGCGGTTAAGTTCATTAACCAGCCAAATCGTACAGAGTGTTCCATAAAATATAGCCATTCAAAATGTTTGTTATTCACTATCTCAGACGAAACCAATCGAAATTAAATTTTGTGGCCACATGTAAGATGCTTATAATAAGCCTTATTCAAAATTTTGTTGCCATAGTTTTAACAGAACAGAACCATACAGTAAATTAAATTGGAATATTGAAAAGAAGAGTCTCTATTTCCATAACATATCCGATTCGAGTGAAATTTATTTTGTGAATGAAGATAGATATACTAATAGCGTTTTCTTTTGGGAAAACTGGTGCGCACCAGAATTGCCCCAGTGCAATTTTTTGTGTTCTATTGATACAAAGAACAATGAAATGCTCATAAACAATTGCACTCATATCGCACTGGGGAAATTCTGGCGCGCACCAGTTTTCCCAAGAGAAAACGCTATTAATCTTTAAGCAAAATTTTTAGAGGATCGCATCATCAGAATCATAATATTAATTTTTTTTTAATTATTGATTTCTTACTTATTTCGTTTTTCGAATAATTTCCATAATATAATTCCGATAAAGCTGAGATTTTGCATAAATAATAATAAGCATTAATCTCAAGTCCTATACAAATTTTTGAGGTAATAGTATCATATATAGGGTGTCCCAAAACTCGACGTCAACCCGGAACCGGGTGAAAAGAAAAGGCAAGTAATGCTGGTTGTCAAAAATAATAAAAAAAATCTAAGTTGCATGATTTAAAAATAATAGGCATTAAAAAAACATGCAAAATTCCACACCTTGTGACAGTCTTTTCACACCTGTTGCCACAAATATCAACTTTTTACAACTTTTTTTTTGCTGTGTAACCCTGAACAATGCTTGTCTAAACTGTAATCAAATTTTGATACCAGCTGCTCTAGGTTTCATAAAAATAGGACTAAACTTCTCAGAAAAAAATCAAAATAAGCAATTGCCTAGTTTCAACTGACTGTATTGGGGAAAAATGTACTACGCAAATTTGCCATGTTTTGTCAAAAGTTTAGTAAGGACTCCAAAATGGTATAATACTTGGTAAATTGTGGCTGTCGTAGTTCAAATTCGTTTTCGATTGCCTTTGAATACACTTTTTCTTAAACTGCTTTCAAGTAAAAAAGTCCAATGGATTCAAGTCTGGTGAACGGGCCTGCCACGGGAGTGAATCGGAACGTTCCATCCATCTTTCGGGAAAACATTTTTCCAGAAAAAAAATTTCCGGAGAAATTTCTCCTGAAAATTTTGTTTCGGCCAAGAGGGTGTTTTAAACCAGGTCTGGCGTTCCAAGTGATGATTTTTCGAATCTTCTTTTCTTCTGACACCGCTACAGGACCCTTTTGAAGGGTAATCATCTCTCATAGATTTAAATAGTGGTATTTTATCCTTAATATCGAATTCAATTTCGGAATAATGTTAAAAAACGTGTTACAAACTTATGTCAAAATGAACGAGCGCTCAAAAGCACATTCTTTTGTTTTTTTTATATATTTTTCGTATTTTAGGAGCCAGAAAAGGCAGATGAAGATGGCAAAGTTGGAGGTAAAAAATTAGTCGAAATTAACAATGTCTTGCAGAGCACTCAAGAAAAGTTGAATCGTTTCAAGGTAGGCAATAAATAACAACAACAAAAGATTATTGAATGAACAATAAACAAATCACGTTTCCAATAACAATCCTATGAATAGTTATTCGGTGTTTATAGGTAAATAATGACTTTGTGGTGTGATGGATGGTTTTACAGTGGCAGCGTTTATTTTTTTGTATAGTTATAAAATCCTTGCTTTTTCGTGAATTGGATATTTTCTCATTTCTTGGGGTTTTTCATCACAACTACTGGGAATATAACTTCAAAATCAGTTTTGTGTTTTCATCTTTTAAATTCACGTCCAAATTTTTGCCGTATTGAAATTGTTCTTTTAATTGTTTTCTTCCGGAAGAATTGAAAACTGGAGTTAGGAAAATTTCTTGATTTGATGAGTAACAAGTGAAGAAGTTCGAATTGGAAAATAATTATGAACTTTACTTTTGTTGAAAGCCTATGAAGGGAAATCGAAAGCTTTTGCGCGCTTGCTCATATTGGGATAACGATATTTCAAATAAGAAAATCCTTAGAAATATTGGTTTCATTCATGATTTCACCTTTCCTTTTTAATCCCGAACAAACCCTGAAAATTTAAAGTTGAATTCATGAATGAGAAGGGGACTACTAGTTCTCAGGCCTTTGAAATATCAAGTATCCCTCTCTAATATACAGGGTGTTAGTGAATACGAGTAAAAGTATGTAACGACAAATACGCGTTAGATGTTTTATTTTTTGACCGCTCGTTCTAATTGAATGAGTGCTATATCGTTTTGCCCAAATGTCTGTTGTTTTCGAATTTTAAGCCGAAAATGATCTCAAACGATAGAAGATTGATATACTGAATGTAGAAGATCGCATGATCAGAATCATAGAATTTAATTCTTTTCTGAATTATATATTCATTTTTTCTAATAATTCAAAATTTGTCAATTTGAAATTTTCCAATAGAATGGTCAATACCAATTTAAAGCAGTAAGCTAAAAATTTTGGCAGTTGCTGTAATACAGCCATATAAAAATCCATCGTAATGAAAAAAACTAATATTCCCAACGAAAAATTCGAAAATTATGGTTAGTTTGAGACATCTCAGTGTCACGTACCATTTTTGAGCGCTCGTTCTACTTAAACGAGTGCTATATCGAATTGGCCAAATGTTTGTAATTTTCGAATTTTGTGCCGAAAATGGTTTCAAACGATAGAGTTGGACTCCCTGATGACATTAAGTTTCGAAGGGATTGTCGTAAAGACTTGAAATTTTTGTTTCTCAATATCTCAGAGAAAACGAAACCAATCAGAATGAAATGTTACGGCCAAATGCAAGATACTGATAACAAGTCTCATGCAAAATTTTGTGGCCATAGTGTAAACGGAACAATAGAAAATTCAATTGGAACATTGAAAAAAAGAAACTTCATATTTCCATAAAAAGATATCCGATTCGAGTAAATTTTTTTGTGGATGGAAATCGATATTCTGAATGTTTATCCAAAATTTCGTGGCCATAGCATTAATAGAACCATAAAAAATTCAATTGGCATATTGAAAAGAAGAATCTTTATATTTCCATAACAGGATATCCGATTCGAGTGAAATTTATTTTGAGAATGAAAACTGCTATACTGAATGTTCATGCAAAATTTCGAGGGGATCTCATCATCAGAACCATAAAATTAAATTCATTTTTTGAATAATATCCAGAATATAATTCCGATTTTGCTGAGATTCTGCATTTATATATCTGGTATTAATCTGAAATCCCAAATAAAATTTTGAGGTAATAGTCTTGATGCTTCACCAAAGACCGAGCGTTCAAAAGCTCCTGCTCAGGGCTTTTCTTCATTTTTTTAGTCAGCCTCCAATACCCTGTAGGTATCTCGGAAAAACAGAGCATTCGCGGACAAAAGTTTATAAAGCATAATGTCATTATTTTTTCATACATAATTACTACCTGAAGTTTGTCGCACTTATTCACTAACACCCTGTATGTTTAGAAAAATAAATTGGTATTCAAAAATATTTCCGCCGACCTCGAAATAAAAGGGGATTTGTGTGCGAAATTGAACATTAGTGACCCAATTTAATGCTCAATTTTTTGCTATTTTTAAGTTTAATCTTCATGGCAACCGTACACAAAGTATTCAGAAGCACTACGAGAAATGTCAAAACTCTACTGGAACATAGATACATAGAATTTTTATTATGTCAATTATATGTCTTGTGAAAAATGAGAATGTATTTCAATCAATTCATGTTGAGATCGTTGGAAAAATCTTGTAATCAACTCGGTTATTAATCTAGCGACCAATGGTCTCGAACTATTGAAGCCTTCGCTCAGCTCACGCGTTAAAATATCTTGACCATTAGTCGCTGTCTTTAATAACCTAGTTGATTAAATAACTATTTTCGCAGGCCTCGTACGGTTCCTTCGCAAACACCCTCAAATCTAAACTGGGCAAAAGTTTAGATATCTCGTTCAGCCAATCGGATAGCAGCGCATCTCAAGCCAATGATGACAGTTCACAGTTCAATACAAATACAGATAACAACCAAGACCCGATCATTGGATCAATAGTTAACGATAACGATTCCAAGTCCAATCAAGTGAGACAAAATGGACAATCTTCAGATTTGACTTGTGGGGACGAAGCAGCTTATAAAGAAATTCAACTGAACGAGACGGAGAGCAGCGAGGTCAAAAGCCCGGAGGTTAAGAAATTTTTGAATTTCAGTTTTCTCAATTTGGGAAGTGGTAAATAAGACTTTATGGTTTTGGAGCATTATGATATGTAGCGTTGATGAAATTTATAATTTGATATTGAAAATCTAGTTGACAAGAGAACTTGTGTGGATATTTGCCATATAAAGGGTTTTCCAATAAGATGTGTTAATTTGATATTCAAAGAAAAGTGCCATTTTTCAATATATCGGATGTTTATTTCATTATAAAGAAGAAACTATGCCGTAAATAGTGGAAAATAACATCAGTCAAATGACCACCACTACCACGCTTACAAGACCATATCCGTTTAATGACATTTTCCATACCCAAATCGCAAAGTGGCTGCCCTATGTCCTCGATAGCCTCACGAATTGCATCTTTAAGGTCTTTGAATCGACGCTGGGCAAAATAAGAAGTCGAAAGGTGTTAAATCACAAGATCTCGGTGGCCAATTGTGATCATCTCTTCAAGAGATGACACGGTCCGGAAGCTTTTCCCGCAAAAGATCAATGGTTTCGTTGCATGTGTGGCAGTTTTTGTGTTAACTGAACTTTATAAGCCTTAAGGCCCAAATCTTTATGCCAAATACGGTGTAATGACATTTGTGGAATGTCTCATTCCGAAGAACGACGAGGAATGGACAAACCTGGGTTTTCTTCAACACTTTCGGCTACAGCAGCAATATTCTCGGCTGTTCTATTACTAACTTCGCCCAACAGCTCGAATTTCTTCATTGCGGTTCGACAAGGTGCTTCAAGACGACTAAAAAATGTTCGAGTTTTACGAACCGTCTTTGCCAAATTTTCACCATTTTTCTAGTGAATTTTAACAATTTCATTGCGTTCTTGAAGCGTGTATCGTTCCATTTTTATTAATGGCGTAGTTTCTACCTGTCAAATGTCAAAAAATGACAGCTTTAAACGTGTAATCTAATGAAATAGCGGGCTATTCAAAATAACACTTCTTATTGGAAAACCCTTTATTATTAATTAAGATATCGCAATGAAGACTAACAGAAATAGGTGTTCTTTAAGATGTTCTGAAATAAGTTTGCTTTTCATTCTTTCTGTTTACCCCTTTATAAAACAAAAACAAGTAACTCAGTCATCTAAACAGTAAGTATTTACCTAAGTATCGGGTCAAAATATGAAAAAACTTGTAAATTGTCAACTAGATCATCATCATATATCGATATATCACTTAATTATAAGGTGCAATATGGTCAAAGACTGGTCTGAAAGATAAAAGACTAACAATGGTCTGAAAGAATAATATCAGGTATGAAAAGTAAATCTTTTATTGCATATTTTAGCTTGAAGAATCGTACGCTCAAAAATGTTGAAATAGACTGTAAATAAAAACTCCAAAAATAGGTAACCTCGAATATCTCAGAATATATTATAAACATATAAAAATATTTTGTATTATTCGTCTGTCATTAGGAAGTTGATTTTCTTCTTTTAATACCTCTGCGAGGCATTTAAAAAAAGTATTCCTTTCGAAATCGCTCCATAAAAATCCGAAAATAATTATGTTTTTTTTTTCTGTATATCGGGTGTCCCAAGGTGAGTGGCCTATCAGATTATTATTACTATTATTTTGATGATTTTTTTGGTCCATCCTTTATAACTGACAACTAAAATTCAAAATCAGTGACATAGATCAGAACAATATTCAATGACTTGCCAAAATTCTCACTTAAATCTCAAATATTGAGCGAACTAGAGTCATTTTCGTAACACGTCAATTTGATCTAATAGGCCACTCACCTTGGGACACTCAATATACATATGAGTTCAATTCAGAAACAAATCAATTGGTAAATATTTGAACAAAAATTGAAACGAAAGATGAAATTTATAAAGGTAGCTCAGTTCCTACAATATATATTTCATTTTTTTCTCTTCTACGCTTTAGAATGTATATGTATTTGATGTTTTTGTAATTGTTTGTATTACTTTTTCTATTCTGCTACAAGTGAATATCTTGTAAGAGCAATAAAGAGGTCTAAATTCTAAAGAATACTTAGGAATTAGGTGTTAAACGCTTTATGAATCATATATCAACAATCTTTTCGATATTTTGAATGAAAAGTGCTTTTGTATGTACCTGCTCCCTATATAAAATATTTTTGATGTGATTATCTATCGATGTTGGAATTGTTGATTGAATAAATATATGTGTGATAAGATTATATCATATATCGAAAATATTTTCATTATTCTTCGAATAATATTCGCTTATTAAATATGTTTCGTATGATATTGTAACTATAAATTAGCAGATTTTTATTGTTGGGTATGCTAAATTATATCACATGTAAATTGAAGATAAATGAATTTTATAAATCGTGAATAAGCTGATAAGAAACTTGGTGGACTATCATTCAATCAGGATAGATTATAATAATTTATGTAAAGGCAATAAATATAAATTCGTTTGAACACCCTATCTACTTTTCAACCCCTTCGAACGGAGACGCCTATGTTTTGCGCCAGAGCGATTAACATAACGTAGAAATAATTATTATTAACGATTTAAAATTAACCGCAAGTCAACCTTTCTAGCAGTAACCTAGTTCAAACATTGAATGTCTATGATTCATTATTAATCAACAAATAAAATTCCATTTAATTTGAATAAAGGCAGTTCTATGCGGTGACAATCTGTGTCCAGGAAAGTCTGTGGTCGATTTTTACTGATTTTCCGTCAGTGTTGAAACAGGAAAGAAACGTCAAACTGAATTGTAAAGATTAACGGATTTAAGTTTACAATATCGTGTTCTTTTGTAATTTTAAGTCAAAAATCGGTATTTGTTATTCAAAAAGTTATTTTGAACAGGTTTCGTGCGGTGACAGCGTCCCATTGGTCGAGATTCGCCAGTAGTGCCATGTGTTGAGGAGTAAGGAACTAAAATTTCATACCGCCAGTGTTCTGACTCACACCAGACAAAAATTACTAGTCCGGCTCGAGGTGTGGAGAGGAGAAATCAGTCTATTTTGGCCACCGTAGCTGCTCAGTCGACTCATAACATCTATACATCGTTATAGTTCTGATAAGTGCACGAAAACTCTCGGATAAAACTCAATTCTACGTGTAATGGCTTTATTGCGATCTGTGGTAAATACGAGTGCGAATAAAAAGTATGGTTTTTTGTTCGGTACACTAAAAAGCGGAAAATTCGGTAGGATTGATGTGAAGAAATTGGTTTTGAAGTCGACTTCTACCTGTTATACGACAGCCGCTACCACACAGGTGCAAACCAACAACCAACAATTTCCCGATAGTCTTGATGTATCTTTTAACGATGCAAGGGCCGCCTTTAAGAGTAAAACAAATTGGGAGCTCATTAGGGCATATCTCGTCTACACACTTTGTTCATTCGAATACCTGGTGGAGAATAACATGAAGGTAAGTCGAACAAATCTAACCCAAAAGCATTCGAACCATTTTCTTTCCATTACTTCATAAATTATTGCACCTATATCGGCCTTTCCGAATTTGAGGTTAGCTCGAATTATTTCCTCTATTCGATAAGTCGAATAATAATTCATGTGACTTCAGGTACGTCCCAAGACGTCCTCATATCACGTTATCGATTTATGTAACAGTTTTTCGTGATAAAATCGTACTGACCCCAAAGTTGAAAATCGATCTTCTTTTTAGGGGAGATTTTCTTGCTGATGTTGGCAGCGCGGGTTGGCTTATCGATTTTCTCGTGTAGGTCGGGAATTGTTCCAGCCTTTTTCGGGTTATGCAATTCTGGGCATTGACGGCGCCACTGGGGGGTTTTCGAGGACCTTTTTCCACGGCAGGTAGACATATTTACGATGTGCTAGTTGAGGTTAAGGATAACAGTGGGGGTATAGTTTACAAGACATAAAACGATTATAGGGTCATTAGTCATGTGTCAGAATGTTATTTATGTTTTCTATGGTTACCTGACGAGCACATTAACCTCAAAATTTGTTGCAGTTTTTAGTTTTGGATGTTAAACATTCTTATTAGAAATGTTATAAGAATAGATTGTGGAAACTTTTCGTGTGTATGGACGATTACAGTCTGGTTTCGCAACATTGCGGATATCTTTGATTAGATAATGAACAGCTGACTTGGCTTTGATTTGAATGTACTAAAAATACATGGGATCAATCATCGCATAGTTCGTTATAAGAAAGTTTACTAATGGAGTGTTTAAAACGACATGACATTAATTAATTGAAGCAGTTCTTCATTCTCGGCATCTTTTTAAGAATGAAGTTGTGAATCAACCAAACTTTTTTTGAATAATCATGTGGTAGAACTTCGATACCTACTCAATAACGATTTGTATATTTAAGTATTTATTTGTTTGTCTTTTAGTTGAAATTAGTACTTCAACTCTACGTGATGTGAAAAAAAATAGTCAACCGCGACATTGCCGACTATGGAAACAAATTTTCTGTATAACAAAATTTCTTTATAACGAATTTTTTTTGCGTATGTAGGGCTTTCGTTATAGGGAAGTTCCACTGTATTCGGGAATCGGGAATTGAACACTTACTTCCGAACGGAAAGAACAAGAGACTGAACTATAGTCTTTGAGATAGACCTACATAATATTTGAATTTTTTTTTCAAATATGTACTTGCGAAAGTATTTCAATAACAGTATGACCGATTCAGGTAAAATTTATTTTGTGAATCAAGACTGATATAGTGAATGTTCATGCAAAATTTCTAGATGATCGCATTATCAGAAGCATTCAATTTAATTTTTGTAATTATTTATTTTTTACATAGATACTTCATTTTCGAATAATTTTCAGAATATAATTCCGATTGTACTGCGATTCTGCATTTATATTTTCCGTATCAATCTCAAATCCCATTTAAAATTTTAAGGAGATAGTCTTATTGTTCCACCAAAGAACGAGCGCTCAAAAACTCCTGCTCATAGTTTTTCTCAATTTTTTATTTAAAAACAGGAAATAATTTACGATTTGTTATTGGAGAGCACTGCAATCAGGCCATTATTCTTTTACTAATTATTATCAAGGGAAATCCAAGAATTCATGGATTTATAATTTCGAACGCAGGCTTCTTTATGCTCTCGACTTTGAAATCTTTCACCCCTCACGCCCCACACACCCTTTAAATCAAAGGTAATAATGACCTTTTATATGATATATCACATTCCATATCATATTTGAAAAAAAAAGTTCAAGGGTGCGTAGGGGGTGAGAAATATCAAATTCAAAAAAGCATAAGATAAAAGGTTTGTGAAATTACAAATAGACGGGTATGAGGATTTTTCATAATAATACTTCGTACAAGAATTAATGTAGAGTTATGTTACTTTTTTAACATGCTGTATATTTCATTTTAAGCGTGGTATTCGAAGCAGAAAGATTCTTTCCGTCGACCTCAAAATAAAAGGTGATTTTAATGTGTACGAAATTGATCATTAATGACCCATTCTAATGTTCAATTATGCTACTTTGATGTGCAATTCTCATGGCAACCGTACACAAAGTACTACGAGAAATGTCAAAACTCTACTGGAACATAGAGATCTCGAATGTCAAATGATGTCTTGTGCAAAATGAGAATGTATTTCAATCAAAAATTCATTCTGAAATCATAATTAGGTCAACGGAAAAAATTTGTGATCAACTCGGTTATTAATCTAGCGAAAATGGTCTCGAAAATATCGTGACCAATAGTCACTGTCTTTATTCTTATTTACCTAGTTGATTAAATAACTATTTCCGTCGATCTCAAAATAAAAGCCGATTTTAATGTATACGAAATTGAACATTAATGAACCATTTTAAGGTTCAATTTATGCTATTTGAATGTGCAATCCTCATGGCAACCGCACACAAAGTATTCAGAAGCACCCCTAGAAATGTCAAATGTACTGGAACATAGAAGCATAGAATTTTATTATGTTAAATATATGTCTTGTGCAAAATGAGAATGTATTTCAATCAAGAATTTAAGCACAATCATAATATTTGGAATCAACTTGGTTATTGATCTAGCGACTATATTGACCATTAGTTGCTGTCTTTGATAACCTATTCGATTTGATTAATAGTTATTTAATCAACTAGGTTATTGAAAACAGCGACTAATGGTTAGGATACTTTTAAGTTTGAGACCATAAGTCGCTCGATTAATAACCGAGTTGATTACAAGATTTTTCCTACGATCTCAATATGAATAGTGTATGAATTCTTGATTGAAATACATCCTCATTTTGCACAAGACATACATTTGACATAATGGAATGCTATGTTTCTATGTCCCAGTATTGTTTTGACATTTCTCGTAGTGCTTCTGAATACTTAACGGTTGCCATGAGGATTGCACATCAAAATAGCCGAAATTAAAACAGTTAAATGGGCCATTAATGATTAAGTCAGTACACATTAAAATCACCTTTTATTTCGAGGTCGGCGTAAAGAGTTATTTAATCAACTAGGTTATTAAAGATAGCGACTAATGATCGAGATATTTTAATAGTTCGAGACCATAAGTCGCTCGATTAATAACCGAGTTGATTACAAGATTTTTCCGACGATCTCAATATGATTTGTATGAATTCTTGATTGAAATACATTCCCATTTTGCACGAGACTTACATTTGACATAAAAAATTTCTCTGTATCTATGTTCCAGTAGAGTTTTGACATTTCTCGTAGTGCTTCTGAATAATTTGTGAACGGTTGCCATGAGGATGCCATGAGGATAGCCAAAAAATTGAGTATTAAAATGGGCCATTAATGATCAATTTAGTACACATTAAAATCACCTTTTATTTCGAGGTCGGTGGAAAATAAAATTAATATCTAGTATTCGAACTCGTCGAAAATCGAGGGGTCACTGCGGAATTTTAGTGTACAAAATGCTGGAATTGGGAATGAATTACACGGAATTAGATGGAATTGCATGGAATTTGATGGAATTGCATGGAATTTGATGGAATTGCATGAAATTTGACGGCATTATAACGGAATTGTTTGGAATTGAGAAGAATTGAATGGAATTTCAATGGAATTGAACGGTATTCTGTTAGCATTGAATGGAATTGAAAATGCGCAGAATTGAACAGAATTGTGAGGAATTGAATTGTAGAGAATTTAACGAAATTATGATGAATTTAACGGAATTATCATGAATTTAACGGAATTATGGGGAATTTAATGGAATTGTAAAGAATTTTTGTGAATTTAGTGGAATTATTTGTCAAATTGGAATTTTAGTGTACAAAAAATGCCAGTGATAGACCCCGGGGTCTAGACCGAGGGGTCTATCACTGCGGAATCTTAGTGTACAAAATGCTGGAATTGAGAATGAATTACACGGAATCAGATGGAATTGCATGGAATTTGATCGAATTGCATGGAATTTGACGGCATTATAACGGAATTGTTTGGAATTGAGAAGAATTGAATGGAATTTCAATGGAATTGAACGGTATTCTGTTAGCATTGAATGGAATTGTTAGGAATTGAACGGAATTGTAGAGAATTTAACGGAATTAAGATGAATTAACGGAATTATGGGAATTTAATGGAATTATGGGGAATTTTACGGAATTGTGAGGACATGAATGGAATTATGCGGAATTGAAAAGAATTTTGTGAATTTAGTGGAATTATTTATCAAATTGGAATTTTAGTGTACAAAAAACTGCCAGTGATAGACCCGTCGAAAATAGATTCAATGCCTCTTCTATTATTATCAATAGTAATAACAGTTCTCGAACTTACTGAATTTTCATTGTAACGAATGGAAGGTTTCCATGAATATCGTAATAAGTTTTCTGTTTTATCGAATTTTAAGTTTTCTGGGAGATAATAAGACGATTTTTCATCGCGAAGGGAAGCAGAAGTTCTCGTTCTCGACTAAAAAGTGAAATCGATGAAAGCAAAAATAACATCCGGCGAAGCTTCCAAATTTAGTGCGCTCTTATTCCAAATCGGGCTCTATGTCATTGCGACGAACTTTACGTCCACAGCCCGCCGCCACGCCTGGGGTTGAGAGTTTGCCAGAACACGAGGGCTCTAGATTCGAAATGGAACGTTTTATCGATTATAACCGTCTAATGCGCCCCCTTTGTTTTCGCCCACGTTTTTGACCTCGAGGACAATCAGGATTATGCTTAGTCCTCTGAAATTGATATATGTATGCTGAATTTTTTGGGAGTTAATTGGTTTTTGCGCTTTTGGCGTTTCTAGGTTGTTGAAATATGGGGTTGTTTTCATGTGCTAGCGTTAAGAGTATTATAGAATATACAGGGTGTCTATAAACAAATGCGAGGGACTTTGGGAGATGATTCCTGGATGAAAATAAGCAGGGGTATTTCATATATAAATTCTTTCCAAAATCGACTTCACTTCCAAGATACAGCTTTTGAAATACGATGACAGGTTGACAGTTTTTAATTTTTTTCAAGAGTCCTTAAAAACACTGAGTGCTGATTCACAATGGACGTAACCATAACGAACACGTAAACGTACTTTGTCCGTAAACGTAATGGTGTTCAGAATGGACTTTGGGCGCAGTAGCAAATTATAGACTAAAAAGATTTCATAGCTTAAACAAATTGTTACTTTTGCGTTTCAAATTATACTCACCCAACTGAAATACAATATAAATGCCCAAACTTGTCGCTGGCCCCAAACTATTATTATTATTGTCTTGTCTTTTTACGTCATTTTGACGTATTGGGCTCACAACTCACAGAATGTGAACAAATTTCTAAAATTAACGTTAGAATTACGGACTACCATAATCTCAACGTAAACGTAAAAATTACAGAGCCTATTGTGAACAGTTCCATATGATTTGCATTGGTTCAACTTTGCGTTTTTCGTTTACGTTGCGGGAGTTTTATGGTTACGCCCATTGTGAATCCAGCATTAGTCATAAAACTATGCATAATATGATTCATTGAGTAGATGGTACTCACACAATTTTTTTTTGATCCCATAACTTTATTAATAGGGTTTGGAAATAACAACCCCTTATGATTTTCCTTCAAAAATTGTTTTAGTGGGATAGATTTTCGCAAAATAAAATTCTCCTATGGTTTCCCATTCAATTCTGGAGAAAAAAGATTCTTGCGAAATTTCGATACAGTCGATACTTATCTCGGAAAAATAAAACTTAAACTTAAATTTCATCGTATGTACCATGGAATGAATATTCTGAGACATTGTACGTCTATGACAGGAGATAAAAGCAAAAGTGTATATCTGCCAAATGCAAATTCGAATAAACTACCATTTTTATAACTGAGTAATTTATTTTATTACTGCAAAGTATTTATTAAAAAAATTGAACTCTTCTGGAACTGAAAATTGTAGAAAGAATCATACTCTCTTTTCTTCTGTCAAAATCAATTTTGAGCATAAGCAATGTCTTGAAATATTCATTCTATGGAATATACGATGAAATGAAATGAACAGTGAGCATAACTCCTTGCGAGTTTCTATTTTTTTAGAGAAAAATGTCTACTGTATTGAAATTTCGCAGAAGACTTTTTTGTCCAGAATTGAATGGGAATTGGGAAACCATAAGAGAATTTCATTTTTCGAAAATCTATCATACGAAAACGAAAACAACTGCCCCTGCTTATTTTCATCGAGGAATCATGTCTCTAAGTTCCTCGCATTTGTTTACAGACACCTGTATCCAAGTATTAACTTAAAATTTTGAGTAATCAAATTTTAACTTAATATTAGTTATTTTTGTATTAAGTGCGTAAAATGAGTGTTTTTTTCATGGCACATGAGAGTGTCAATTTTTGGTCGAGACCGCAGGTCGAGGCCAAAAATTCACTCAAATGTGCCATAAAACACGAATTTTATACGCACGAAATACAAACAACATTTTTTGTACAACTGTGAATGTGAATTTACTTCGTCTGAAATATAATTATTAAAGATAATGCTTCAAATACAATATTTCTATGCATCCAGTGATCTTTCTGTGTCGTTACTATAGAAACTCACTTTTTTTAACGGTGAAAAAAGACTTTTTTTAACGGTGAAAAAAAGTGATCATTTACGCATCCATAGTGATGAAGAAAAGTCAAGTTTTTTTGACAGTTGTACAAAATTTGATTTTCTCCAACCATCAAAAAATGTTGACTTTTCTGTACTATTTTCAGGTGCAAAAGTCATAAATTCTCTTACCGTACAAAAATTTGCTCGTTGCTTAGCAACACTTTTAATCCTAGGATTAAAAACGCTACTTATATATTGCTCGTAAAAAAAGATGCACTTTTAATCCTTATAATATAATATACTATTTTGTACAACTGTCAAAAAACTTGACTTTTCTTCATCACTATGGATGCGTAAAATATTACTTTTTTTTCACACCGTTAAAAAAAGTCTTTTTTTCACCGTTAAAAAAAGTCTTTTTTTCAATGCTGATAACTAAAATTAGAACAACTTAAAAATAATGATATTTTAATTACAACTAATTTCACAAAATTATGATTGTATCTGTACCTTATAAAGTAAATTAGTTTCGTCATCAGCATCTCTGAGAAATTTATTGATATTATCCTCCATAACACTTTAGATTTCTTTCCTCGGTATCCGACGCTTTTGTTCTTAATAAGCGGGACCAATTTTGAAAAATTCCTTATATCAATATTTTCCTTGACATTCGATGTTTTTTTTAACATTGAGCTCCATAACTTGGAAGGTTTAAAAATTTTTTTATTTTTCCTCGAAATAGCATGTGAGCAGTGTGAGCACATTTTCAGAAACCTTTTTTACGTTGTTCTTGTTGCGCCATTCTCGAAATTGGTTATATGTTTTCTCATATTATTAGCTTTGATTTGGCTGGTAACATATAAGATACAATTGTATTTGCTTCTTCAGCCATATCTGCGGGGGTATCACTACCACTATCATGTTCAACATTCATCTTCTTCAAAATAATTCGAAATTGAAACAACTACGAGCAAATACTGTCAAAGATTCAAACAATTTCAACAAACTGTTTCTATAGTTACAACACAGAAAGATCACTGGATTCATTTAAATATTGTACTGAAAGCATTATCTTCAATGATTATACGTATTTCAGACGATGTTAAGTCACATTCACAGTTTTACAAAAAATGTTGTTTGTATTTCGTGCGTATAAAATTCGTGTTTTCATGGCACATTCGAGTGAATTTTTGGCCTCGACCTGCGGTCTCGGCCAAAATTGACACTCTCATGTGCCATGAAAAAAACACTCATTTCACGCACTTAATACAAAAATAACTATTTTATACTCATATATTATAATTATGATTATTTGAAATGATTTGAATACTTACCTGAAGAAAATCATTATTTCAAAAAGATTATTTCATATTTTTGAAAAGATTCAACAAGTACTCCGAACAAAAGTGTGTTGAGTGTTAGTGAAATTGAGCATAAGTAGAGCTTATTTGAAGAGAACTGAAAATTCAATACACGATACTAAACTAGCGATGCATTTGTTTCGAAACT
The DNA here is from genome assembly GCA_013421045.1 of Propylea japonica. Taxonomy (NCBI): domain Eukaryota; kingdom Metazoa; phylum Arthropoda; class Insecta; order Coleoptera; family Coccinellidae; genus Propylea; species Propylea japonica. Next base: position 82,065,743 of record CM024242.1, on the reverse strand, counting down.
TGTACTCCACTCATTTTGAAGTTTAACTCGAATCGAAAAATACCAATGGTTTTAATGGACCCGTTGACAATTCCTGAGATAAAACATTATTATAGTTCCACTAGAAATCAGTTCACTCCAAAAACAAGAGGTACTTTTTCAAAAACACAATTTTCTCAATTAATAGATTTATTAATTTTATTAATTCAAATTCAAATTTCGACAAATTTAATTTAGATCCATCAGTTCTTTTTTAAATATTTCTACTGAAAATAAACTAAAAGTTTCCTTTTAATGCCCGCTTGTACATATGAATACTATTGAGTTTCTTACATTTTCAACCTGACTCCTCGTGAATTCTTGGTCTAATGAAATAATTAAAAAACGTTACAGGACCATGATAAACAGATTTCGATAGAAATGAAAGAGTTACATATGGAAAAGTACATTGGATAATATTAACCATTCATATTATAGTATATAACTATAAAAAGAAAAATGATAATTTGATGGAAATTTTCGCATTATTTAATATCCGCAATTTATGCAACGAAATTCCACAATTGTTATTGACAACAATGACGCAAATTGTCATCCTTACGACACAAAGTTCGCTGATCGCATGTCTATTTTTTGTGGTTTTGCATAATAACCACTAAATTGAAGACCCTGGGAGGAACCTATTAGAAGAAGTTTGCAAGGTGAATCGTACCGACGTTTACATAGTTATAATATACAGAGTGTCTCTGAATTGAGGCGAATTGATGCACTTTATAAAAAAAATCCCGTAAATGTAGATCCGGGAACGCATTCTGGTTCTGTACAAGATATACATTCGATATAATATAAATTTCTCTGTTCCAGTAGATTTGTTATATTACTCGTATTGGTTCTGAATACTTTGTGTTACCCATGACGATTGCACATTATGATAGCATAAACTAAACAATAAAATGAAATTATTGTTCAATTCGTATACGTTAAACCCATTCTCATTTTGAAATATGTATACCTAAAACCCCTATTACACCATGCCTTTTTTGTGCCTTTTTGTCGGCCTGACCGAAATGCCCATACTACACTACTGGAAAAAATTAAAGGATAAAAAAAATTCCAAATTTTTCGGCAATTTTCAACATGCCGTAACTTTGAGAGGAATGGTCGTACAAGGAATTTAAAAAGAGGAAATTGTGGCTCCAAGTGTCTAGTTTTTGAATTAGAACTTCAAAAATTTAAAGTTTCAGTGGTTTTCGAGTAATAATAGAAAAATCAGCAACAAAAAAATCCTCATAATTTTACCACTTTTTTTTCTTGTCTACGAGCGTGGAAATTTTATTTTTGAATAATCGTTATAATGATAGGATACTTTGTTAATTCAGCTTTAATTAATTTTTTTATTGACCTCAATACGTCCACTTCTCGCCGAGATATCGGTCTTCCAATGGAATCCATTTGTCTTTGATTATCGATTTCTCAGCAACCAATGATTGCACAGAAAATTGAAGGAGGGTTTCAAGTACTTGAATGAAATCCCGTTAATGAACAACAATTGCTTATTCATAGAAATTTTTTTTCTTCATGTCGCATCAATATAACAATTTAACAAAAAAAGGGCTCTTGGTGGTTTCTTGGAAAATCTACCGCTGGATCGAAAATGTTGGGGAAACCCCAATATGTTTGAAAAAAACCCTACGAAGAGCCAACTCAATCCAACATGCCGTTTTTTTTGTTTGACTCGATTGAATTTTTGAAAAAAAAAGATCACGTTTTTTGCTCTGAGAAGCTCATATTCTTCAAAAAAGGCAAAAAAGAATTTTCTCGAGCTTTTTCCACATTTTAATTGCAGATAGTACATAAATTACAAAAAAAGAAAAATAAAATGAAAAAAAAAAATAAAATTTTTATTAATTTAATAACCCCTGTTTTCAATAACGGCTCTCAAACAAATGGATCCTTTTCCATTTGAAGACCGATATCTCGGCGAGAAGTGGACGTATTGAGGTCAATAAAAAATAAATTAAAGCTGAATTAACAAAGCATCCCATCATTATAACGATTATGCAAAAATAAAATTTCCACGCTCGTAGACAAGAAAAAACCTGGTAAAATTTGAGAATTTTTTTGTTGCTGATTTTTCTATCATTACTCGAAAACCACTGAAACTTAAAATTTTTGAAGTTTCAATCCAAAAACTAGACATTTGAAGCTACAATTTCCTTTTTTCAAATTCTTGTACGACCATTCCTCTCAAAGTTACGGCATGTTGAAAATTGCCGAAAAATTTGGAATTTTTTTTTTGATCCTTTAATTTTTTCCAGTACTGTATTTTGGTTCCTATTTCAGGCTTGCACATAAATAGAACCGATTCTATCTTTCACCCCTGAAACGTGGTGATTTATCGAGCCTTTTCGTAAGACATTTTTCTGTCTAATTTAACATCTTGGCGAAAACTAATATATTTTTTCTTTTGAATTGCTCAATAATAAACGAATAAATGAAGCGACATACCTTTTTTTCCTATATATGAATAATTTAGGCTCATGGTTTTTTTGCCTGATTTTCAGTTCATCCAAGGCTTCATCTCCTACCTCCTGTAAAACCCTTTTTTGTTATTTTTCATAATAACAGTTGCAGTTGCAATAATAGTTATAAGTGTTTTTCCAATTCAATTTCATCTTCTATTATTTGCATCATTATTTTTCATATCACTACAACAGATACCATGCTATTCTTTCGAAAATATTTCAACAAAACACAAACTTAAGTTAAAATATCAATTTATTCACTGTTTGCAATTTTGGAATTACTCTTAAACCCCTTGACAAGGCATGGTGTAAAAGTATGACTCATTAAGGGGAAATATACCCAACAGATTGCCCTGAAAAAAGGCTCGAATATAGACATGAAAAAAGCCATGGTGTAATAAGGGTATAAAAGGTAACCCCGTATTTCTGCGCCTCACGAATTTCGTTTTAGTCGTCGCTCATTCTGCCTACTTGGTACGGAAGTAATAAATATAAATAGACGTTTGTGTCGATAAATGTGCTCTCATTTTTCTTCTCCGTCACGACAACGTCAATCTTCTACCTTTACGTCACATAATGGTATGATGTAACGCGTTGATAATATGTTATGCATTAAAATGGGTCATTAATGATCAATTTAGTACGCATTAAAATCACCTTTCATTTTGAGGTCGACGGAAAACAACATTAATTGAGTAGGGAATAATATTCGCTACAACTACGAATAGATAATCATATACTTCGTCCAGAGAACTTACAAGGAAGTTATGACATTCAGATTTCAGAGTATTTATCAGCTGTTTCGACCTTCTGTCTCTCATAAATGCGGGGATACCACTCTGATTGACTTTGATACTATAGAGGCGTTTTCGGTTACTTTCTCGGGTTAACTCGATCCCTAACCTTTGCGTTCGTTTATCTAACCCGTGTTTGGAAAGTACGGTGCTTTTGACTCGACACTGACTCAGGTTGATCTATCGCAATCCTACACACAAGAGCAGGGTCGTAGAGTCAACGCCAAGGGCGGATATAGCTTTTTTTCATGGGGGGGGGGTAGTAATGATTCAAGATCGATTAATCAGGTTCAAAACTTGAAAAAAATGTAATCAAAATATTTAGGAGGAATAATATAATAAAAAAAATAGTAGTAAAGTAATATAAGTATAAAAAAACAAACAATGAAAATATGTGCACCACGTTGCGTAACTTTTCTTTAGGTTTTCGATATTCATGGGGGGGTAATTACCCCCATTACCCCCCCCCCCGTAAATCCGCCCTTGGTCAGAGCATGCGCACTGTACTTTAATTTTGTATTTGAAAAAGGCGGGAATAAGTCCTCTACTCTTTTCTCAGTAATTTCATATATTCTATTCCTAAAAATTATGGATAGGGAGAAGAGTTTGGCTCAGTGTAAAATGTGTGGTTCCATGAGCTTAGAAAATAATGTGAAACAACTTCTCTTCATAACTTTGTATGCAGATCTTTCTGCGTTAAATCTAAAGCGTTTTTTCTTTCTTTAACATTGGTACTCAAATTAACATTGAACATGCGAGGGCTTACCAGAAATTATAAGAAAGATTTCATAGAAGCCAATAAATCCAAGCAAAGCTAGAGACAATCAGTGAATAAACTGGAATTGAACTAAATTCTCTACTTCTTTAAGATGGTACTCAAGAATAACATTAAACATGGAAGGGTACACTAGAAATTATAAGAAATATCTTACAAAAGCCAATAAATGCAAGCAAAGCAATCCGAAAATAAACTAACTGGGACTGAAAAAATAAATCCATAAAATATTTGTTATTATTTGTTATTATGTTATTGATACGACTGTCACGGGTCCGTGATCCGAGTAGATCTGTCACGTGATCGAGCTAGTAACTGAAAACCTCGCTGAAAACGCATTAGGATCGCTTAATCAACGGTTTGGGACTGAACTGACCAGAAAAAGCAATCCTCACGAGCATTGCCCTGCATAATGCGGAAACATATGTCAAGAAAAAAGTTTGGCTCGCCATTTCATCCAGGGTCGTCTGCTAGGTTATTTTCAACATTCGGGAATGGCATTCAATAATGCAAATTCTTCTTCCGCCCAGATATATGTAGTTGAACTTAGATTTGGTGCGACCGTGAATAATTTCGCTCGAGGTTTCGAAAGAGAAAGAAAACGCCAATTACTGGTTAACATTCGAGCAAGTGAACTGTTCAATTCTCTGAAAATAGCAGAGGCGCTTGAAGCGAAAGAACGAGTTGACAAAACGAATAAACAAAAGCATGTTGATAGTTTACTTTCTTATCTTCAAGGATAATGAACCAATAAATCATTTTCCCATGAATTTCCACGTTTTATAAATATGCATACGGCTGAAAAACTTTTATTTCCACAAATTTTCAGTGCCATCAACTGCAAGTGTTGTAATAATGCTTTTCAATTATTTAGAAGATTGGTAATGGTAGATTTTCATTAAAATGGAATTTTTTTAGACTCTGGTGTGAATGTGGTGCAGATGAGGAAACAATAAAACATTTGGTTAACACTTTTATACCTCAACAATCCTTTGACAGTTGAACTGGCTGAATCGGTATGAACCACTTTTAAACATTGGTATCTTCCTCAGACATGTTTAGATGCCAAAGAATCGTGAAATAAATGACACATCGCCGTTGAAAATATTGAAAAAATGAGAAAACAATATCTCGTGATTCGTTTCCCAATTTTTAAGCGCTCGTTCTATTTAAAACGAGAGCTATATTATCATTTTGCCCAAATGTTTGTTATTTCGAATTTTGAGCCGGAAATGGTCTCAAACGATAGGGTTCGACTCCCTGATGACGAATCCGTGGCCAAATTCAATTCTGGTGGGGCCGTTCGTTAGCACGATAACTTTCGAAGAAATTGTCCTAGAGATTTTCAGGGTGAGTTCGGTTTCCAAATGGCTCGGTTAAGTTCGTTAACCAGCCAAATACAGGGTGGTCTATTAAATATGGCCATTCGAAATTTTTGTTCCTCAATATCTCAAACAAAACGAAACTCATCGTAATGAAATGTTGCGGCCTTATGCAAGATACCCATAATAAGCCTCATGCAAAATTTGTGGCCACAATGTAAACAGAACCATAGAAAATTCATTTGGGATATTGAAAATAAGACTCTCTATATATTTCCATAACAGAATAACCGATTCAAGTGAAATTTATTTTGTGAATCGAGACTGATATACTGAATGTTTGTGCGAGATTTCAAGAGGATGCCATCATCAGAACCATATAGTTTAATTTTATTGGTTATTTATATATTACATATTTAATTTTTGAATAATTTCCAGAATATTATTTCTATTGTGCTGAGATTCTGCATTTATATTTGGTATCAATCTCAAATTCCACTTAAAATTTCAACGTAATAGACTTATTGCTCCACCAAAGAACGAGCTCTCAAAAGGTCCTGCTCAGTCCTTTTCTTAAATTTTTCAATCTTTGACTTATGCGAGATGTAACGAAATAGTCGCGAATAATAGCTATCATTATACGTTCGTTGCATAATATACTATTTTGCTCCAATAATTGCGTATGATCACTAATTCTTCAGCCGATGCGTGTGTCCTTCAACCGCTTCGAATGACCAACAAAACCGCAATCCCGATTGGTAGACCGAACAGAACAAGCACGCGAATTTCTAATGAAAAGGTCATTCGCGACAGTGGCTGGCTTTTCATTAAAGTTTCGTTCGATAAATCGGGAAATTCGATACGATTTCCCTTATTTTCGCTATCGGGCAACTAGACGGTGATGAAAACGCCCGGCCGGTAACTACCTGTGGAAAATTATCGTCGATTGAAGGTCGTAAAAATCCATTTTCGAGGCCAGGAATACCGCGGGGAATCGAATTCGAAGAGAGGTACCTATTTTATGCAATTACAGGTTGGAGGTAATTGATACCTTCACGTGATGAGAAAAGGTAAATTTACTGACGATGAATATGTTCGTTAATGAAGGGAAACCGCGATGGAAATGTTTCGTCTGCTTGCGATTATTTTCGGTTGAAATTGGACTGTTAATTAGTGGAAATTTCTTGTTTTATGGTTTTGCGCGTTTGTTTCTTGTTTATTTATGTTTTGTCGACCGATGTTCTCATAGTGAAAAGTCTACCTGTATAACATTGATCAGAACAGCGGTTGAAATTTTAAATACCATTGTTGCCGTTCTACAGAGACTGTTAGTAAGAATCGATGGACAGAATCCTCTTCATCCTTCCGAAAAAGCTCTGAATAATGCTGAGAAAGTCGCATTTGAATGTGTTTTTGTTCTATGGATAACGTATGCGGCATTTATTGTACACACAGCTTTCTGAAACTCAATACTTCTTCAGTCGTTATATTGCTTAGGCTTACAATACCCAAATAAAATGTCTAGGGCTTCTACTAAACCTCTTTCAGTCATTCGATTATTTTCCAATACAATATCTTGCGTGGGCCAGAAATTCGTCCTGAAATCTAAAGTGTACGAGCACAAGACTTGGTTTGCAAAAGAAAAAAGGCTTTTCGTGTCACAAGAAGCTTTTGACAATGGCTGAACTATATCACCCTGATTAATGAAGAATTAGAGAGTCTGGCTCTCTCTGAACACCTACATCTCATCTGCGAACCTCCCTAGTGATGTAATGATCAAGAAAGTAAGCACTGAGAAAAACTTCAGGACATTGCTAAGTAAAAGGGAGAAATTGAAACGGGCATACACCGTCTATAACCTCAAAGAATGTACCGTAACATGGTATACAGATGGTTCCAAAACCTCTATAGGAGCTGGCTTGGAATATACGGTCCAAGTACCAATGTGCACTGTCGCTAGGCTCCTGTATGAGCGTCTTTCGAGCGGAAATCTCAGCTATTGAAAGATGTCCAGATATGAAACTGGAAAAATGAGGTCTTTTTAATATGGGTTCCCTGTCATTCGGGAATCAAAGATAACGAAGAGGTCAATACTTTTGCCAAAGAGGACGCATGAATGTCACTCATTGGCCCAGAACTCTTCAGTTGTATAGATAAATGTTCCTATAAAAAGGAGTTTCTGGAGAAGGAGAAAGCCGAGAGGGAAAAACTCTGGCGGAATCTCCCAGGGACGTATCATTCCTTTAAGTTCCTTCGGAACTTTGAAACAGCAAGATCCAAAAGATATCTGGATCTTGGTAAGAAACAATTACACCTCCTCACTGGCTATCTTACAGTCTTACACTGTCGCCTCAGGAAGCACCTGGATGGGATTATCGGTCACTGACGAGTGTAGGTTCTGTGGGTAGGAGGAAGAAACCCCCATTCACCTAGTGACGGAATGCAGCAGAGTGTGAATGCCCACTACCTTCGAATTGTTGGAACATCCACTGTATTCAACAGATTTGGCACCAAGCGACTTCAATCTATTTCCATAACTGAAAAAATTCCTGCGTGGAAAGCTGTGTTCATCAAAACATGATGAATTCAAAGTAAAGATAAAATAAAAGATAAACATATTTTGCAGTCAGATTCTCACTTCAAGAATACAATTTATACATTGGCATCTTCTTGGAACAATTGTATTGAAGTTCAAGGACTATACTGAATAATAAAGTTATTGGCAAGAGGCAATTAAGTAACTACTGTGGATTACAGGGCATTGTGGTGTTGAAGGAAATGAAAAATAGATCAAGGTTAACTCCTACTGGACCTTTGAATTTATGTGAGCTTGGAGAAGACCAATATTAAGCTGCAGTCCAGCAATGGGAATTGAATAACAGAACACTCCTCGGGAGAACAAGAGACTTATTCAGAACAAAAAATTCGTGATGATTTCACTTTCACCAGAAGAACAATTCATATAGGGAAATCAGTCCTATCAAGGACCAAGAGGTAACAGCCAAGGCTCCTAAGGATTTAATAAAGATCTACATGGTCGCAGTTCCCGAACAGCTAACCTAGCCACTATGACCCCAGTTCAAATGAGAGTTACGGAACAATCTAGTACAATATCAAGACGATTGCGATCCCGGTGCATAGGAGCGATTAATCTCGACATTTTTTGGCTGGCGGCCACGCAACTTCCTATTCTCCCGGCGTTATTTTTAAACTTTGGAATGGATATAGGTAAGTTTTATGGGCTAATTGTGTCAAGGTTCGATCGGGGTACTCAAAGGTTCATTGGTCCGCATGGAAAAAAATCCTCAATGTCGCCGTCATCTACGATCGAGGCGTGTCAGTTCTGGAAGGTGAACATGACGCGGTAACGTCGTGCCAGGATACCAAAGAGAGAGATTTCGGTACATCCGGAGTTGACAAAATCGTAGAGACTTTGTTTCCGTCATTTGTTAATGACATTTTCATAATTTAAGTTTGCAGATTGAAGATTGTGGTAGCTATATGTCTCAAAGAGCCAGTATTTTGTATCTAAATGACCTTGAATGTTCTGCAAACGGGTGGTAGTTAGCAATTGACTTGCTTAAAAAATACCTAGCAATTTCTTGTTGTGGAAAATTAATCTGGGCCATTGGAAAAACAGATAAAACAGATGTAGTTTGATGTGACATAGTGATCCATTCTAATCGAGGAGGAAATCATTACTCTAATTTTGTACACCAAATTCTACTTTTGGGCAATAATCTATAATTTCTTAAAAATTGTCCAACTATCAAATACTACTGAATACTATTGAATTCTACCAAATTCTATCAAATTTACTAAATCTAGTAGAGTGTACACCACAGAGTTTGGAGAAGGTTAGGTTACACGCAAATATTTAGCCTTAATGGTACATACCATGGAGAATCGATAAAGTTTTGGGTATGCACAAATGGTATCATCGTCGTACACAGCTTGTTGCCATTCTGGGCACGTTGACGGGGGACAGTATAAACTCGGGAAATGATCAAACTCCTCAATTTTCCCCAGCAAACATAAATAATGACAATGTTGGGTCCCATCGCACGATAAGAGTACGAAATGCACTAGCGATTGCGCTAATTCAAAGATTACAAGAGCAGTTTCAATATAAACGAGACTTTTCGATTTTCAGGCACAATAGTGGGGGGAGTACATTCCTGATTTTTTGTTGTTGGGTAGGTTTGTCAAGAGTAAGGGAAGCACATCGGATTGCCTCATCGACCCTTTCGGTGTCCACTGTGACGATGTTTGAGCAAGAGGTTCCTCCGTCAATGCGCAACGGCTGTAATAAAGTTTCTCGCCACAGAATGCGTAAAACTGGCCAAAATCTTGAGGAGATTGACTGTTGATGTTCGGAGAAGAGACACTGTCGCGAGCCAAAGTGTTGCATGGCAATAAACAGTTCGTGGAGGGTTGTAATTGTGTTGAAAATGAGAGCCATGATCGCAGCGAACAACATCAGTAGTATTCGGCAGCTTATTGAAGACGACAAACGTCGTACCAATTCTGAAATTGCAAGTTAGGTCGGGATAAGTTATGGAGAGTACCTACTCCATACCCGCAGAGAGTAAGGGTACTGTAAGGGTTGCGCCAGATGGTTTCCTCGCCTTCTCACAGCTGACCAAAAATTGCATCGTTTTCAGGTGTGGGGACATCTCTTGCACGGTCTCAGGAACACACATTATCACCTCTGATGAAACATGGGGTGCACCACTACACCCAGAGTCTAACAACTGTAACATCGTTACAGTGGAACCTAGAGGGTCGATGAGGCAATCCGACGTGTTCCCTTACTCCTGACAAACCTACCAACAACAACAGTAAAATAGGAATGTTCCCCCCCACTATTGTGCCTGAAAATCGAAAAGTCTCGTTTAGATTTGAACTGCCCTCGTACTATGGCCAGCAAATTCGCCAGACCTTAATCCCATTGAGCACGTGCTGTAAAAAGTTTGGACCCGCAGTTACAGCATCGCCAATTTTTTTGCCTGTTTGATTAAAAAACTATCGCTGTAACACGATTACAGCTGTAATCGGGGCTTTACCCATCGATTAAGATGCGGACAAGGTTTGGCGCTCGGTCCGCCAATGCGTCATTCTATTCATTCAGTGCCGGCGTTTCTTGGAACCATCTGTCGGCCTCTGTTGACGTCTTTAGGTCGGCGTATATCGTGCTTCGAGGTAGAAATTCTGGAGAGGTCACTGACTGCTATAGGGAAAAAGTTGTAGATATGGAAACCGCGTAGTAAGCTTTCGCAATGCCGAGTTTAGATTCGGGGAATTGTTATCTTCTGGCGTCGCCGACAGAGTTTTTAACAGTGCGTGGGAGGAGATACACTGGGTATTATGCTGTTGTTTGGTCTATTTCCATCGTTTCGCATTGTAAGCGTTTCGACGAACGTTCGCTGGCCGTCTTCGTGAATTTTTCTTGAGACTGTTTTAATGCGTTTGTTCCTGGTTAAATAACTTGCTAGAGTTTTGCATGACTAAATGATATTTCGGATATTCGATCTAAGAATCTCAATTGTCTGCATATTGGTTTATGGAAAATGGACAAAAAAAGAAAAAAGAGGAAGATTGTGTGGAAAAAATAAAGACAACGACTGTTCCACTGAATTCTGATATATTTCTGTAATATAATCTACAAACCTTAAAGTCAGACAGCTCGGTTCTCTCTGAGTAAGTTCACCTCATCAGCGAACCTACCTAGTGATGTTATGACCAAAAAAAGTGAGCATCAGAGAAAACCTCTAACTCAATGCTAAGGAGAATGGGAAAATAAATAGACACCACGGCATGTACCGGCGCTGGAGTATACGGCCAAGAACCAAGTGTACCGGGTGTCCTAAATTCGTTGTCTAGTGAGGGGATCTCAGAAACCCCATGAGCTTCAGTAATGAAGAAGTTATGAGAACTTTTCATTTAAGGTGAAGTGGGGTAAATGTGATATAGTATTTGATTAGTTCATAAACAAAGTGTTATAAGTAACAGTTTGAATAAAGCTGAACATTCCAAAAAATGCAAGCATGATCACAATATAGTTCTCTATTGATTGTATCTGGTTACTCTTTGAAATATTTCTGAGAAATGTTGGGTAATTTGAAAAAAAATGATGCCGGTCAATCACAATTGCCCCCAGATTTGGGGTAAATGTGATAAAAGCTTTCAGATTCCTATGACAAGTTATTTGGAAAGGATTGGGGTTAAATGTATAAAAATCTTACATTATGAATACTTTGTTTTTTACAAAAATAAAATATTTCACTTAATGAAAAATTGATGACCTTATTTCAGTCGACGCCAAGAAATGTGAAATTAACTTCAGCTTCTGAACAAAAAGGAAGTAAAAACAAATTATTCAGAAAACAACTATATAATATAACGTTATATTTTAATTAAACTTTATTTTCCATCATTAAGAAAATATATCCGTCAAAGACACTTCAAATATGAAAGAACCACGCCTATTCATATTATCACAATTGCCTCAAATGTATATGTAACATTTACCCACAAAAAGCATTTCGTGCGGGGCAAATGTGTGATAATACAAAAAGGAATCACCAGCGCAATTTATGAGTTAAAAGTATTTAAAAACACATTATAAAACTGTTAATAATAAGTCTGGAAATAATAAAACAGACTTAAACTCATCAATTAAAAAATTTACACCAAATAAAGTAGAGACTACCTACCTGAAATTAAGGTTACTTATGAGAAATAATATTCACGTGCCTTACAACCATACTGACAAGTAATTTCGTTCGTTCTAGTGGTTTTGGTGATTCGCTTGCAATTTGAAGACGTGTTAGATAGATGGCGCGCAGTATTAATGAATTTGATCTGAATATATAGTCCGTTATCACAATTGCCCCATTATCACATTTACCCCACTTCACCTTAACTCCATTTTCCAGTTTTCTATAATAGCTCGAAAAGAAGGTTGTGTTTTCACCAAATGAATTGGTATTTTGTTCTAGCTCATCGGGTTTCTGAGATCCCCTCACTAAACAACGAATTTAGGACACCCATACACTATCTTCAGGCTCCTATTCGAAGTTCTTTTAAGCCAAAATAAAAGCGATCGAAATATGCATTCACAGAAACTTGAAAAGAAACTATCAAAGGTGTGACATAGTGATCTATTCCGATAGTCAAGCTGCTATTGAAGCACTGAACTCCCATGTCATCGACGCAAAGCTTATTATGAGAGTGCTGAAAAAACTCAATGAAGTAGGCAGAAAAGAGGTCCCTTTAGTCTAGGTTCCTGGTCACAGGAATCGAAGAAAACGAAGAGGCTAACACACTAACCAGAAAAGGAGCACAAACACCACCTTCTGGCCCAGAACCATTCTTTGTTATAGGTCAATTCACCTGTAAGATTTTGAAGGAAAAGAAAATTAAAAGTAGGGCATCCTGGAGAAATCTTAAAACTGCAAGGTCCAATGAATATTTGCATCTCAGTAAGAATGAGTGCCGAAGAAAACTAAATGAAACAGACAAGAACAAGGTTTCTTTAGTCTGAGCTTCTGCTCAGTCAGGAACCAAAAGAAACGAACAGGCTAACCGAGGCTAACACACTAGCCAGAAAAAAAAATCACTTCACTTACTAGACCACAACCCTTCTTTTGTATAGGCTAATGTACATACAAGAAGAATATTGGGAGAAGGAAGACATTGAAAGAGAATATCTTCCAGGAATGGATCATACAAAAAGTTCCTTCGGTACTTTTTAACTGATTAATTATAGTTATGGTTTAAAAAGGACCTTAAGGTTTATTGTGCCTTCTTAAAGAGGTGTTCTGACCTCACCCTTTACAGCTCGCCATCCAGTTCCAGAGATCTGATGAAATCCAATCTATGTGGAGGGTTCAACGAGGCTAGTTCCTCACCTAAGGCATTCTTCCTCAGGCTCCAATGCCAAGGCATTCCATGACCAGGTGAATGGGGGTTTCTTCCTGCTCCCCACAGAACCTACACTCGTCAGTGTCCGATAATCCAATCCTCAACAAGTGCTTCCTAAGGCGACAGTATCCTGTAAGAAAGACAGTGAGGAGGTGTAATTGTTTCTTACCAAGATTCAGATATCTTTTGGATCTTGCTGTTTCAAAGTTCCGAAGGAACTTAGTGGAATGATCCAACCCTGGGCAATTTCGCCAGATTTTTTCCTTCTCGGCTTTCTCCTTCTCCAGAACTCCTCATTATAGATACCTTATTACAAATACATTAACCTATTCCACAGAAGGGTTTTGGGCCAATGAGTGACATTCGTGATCCCTTTTTGGCAAATGGATGGGCCTCTTCGTTCCTTGATTTCGAATGACCGGGAACCCAGATTAAAAAGACCTTATTTACCTTATTTAAACTGATAGGTCCAAAAAGTATTTGGATCTCTGTAAGTCTGTAAGAATAAATTCTGCCTTCTCACTGGTTTTCTATCAGGACATTGTCGTCTTGGGAATCATGATGGGAATTGCCTTCACTGAAGCTGACGAGTATAGATTCTTTGGGGAAGAGAGGGAACTCGTCTTCACTTGGTTACAGAATGCATTACAAGCCTGCACAAAAATGTCTTGGACAGGAGAATTATAGAAGGAACGTTTCCTTTGAACCCTCTAAGATACTGGTGTTGATTGAAGCTGTGGAACTAGATGGCGAGCTGTAGCGCAATTGCGGAAGTAGCTCTGATGAGAGACACAAAGACCTTAAGGTCACAATGGACTGAAACCTCCTCAACAATTTACAATCCACCGATGTTTGCATTTCGTAGAAAAAAGGATAGCGATGCAAACAGCTCTCTGCCACTGTTTGTCCCTTTGTTTACGCGCTTGTACAAACAAAAACCCTCTCCAGTTTCTATCGACAGTAGCTCCGACAAAATATCTCAACCGTCAATGAAATAAATCGTCGAATTCCGGGAAACAATAATAATGTGACAGATAAGTGATCTCGGTAATGTATGTTTAATATCTGCTACGTCACCTCGTCCGAGACCAATAGGAGAAGAGTACGGGCTCACACCTCCGACCTTGAGATGGGTGTGCACTTGACGTCTCGCTATCTGATCGTTTTGTACTTTGACCGGTTGACTGTTCGCGGTGACCGTCAACTGGGCAAGGTGTCGTGCGGGCTTATAGTCGATCAAAAGTTGACGATTTTGTTTGGCCTTGAATTGAAAGTTCTAGGTGTACAGGCAATTATTTATTAAGCGAATAGGTAGTGGGGATATTTCGGAAGTAAAGAATTTTTAGGTGGGAACTCAGGCCACAAGTTTTCGCTAATTTTGCGAAATGGGTTAATCCTTTTTTATGGTGTCAAGTCTCTAGTGTTATGACTCGTCAGAAGGACCATGTAAGAGACTATACTTGATGTGATACTGACATTATTGAGATGAAGCGAGTGAAGAAGTATTTCGTCGTTCTGCTTTCACCAATTGAATGAAAAGATTATTGGGAATTTAACCAAAAGTACTTTCTGGTGGACGATTAAGTATGCAAAATATAAATTCGCGTTATTTTCCGAAACACTTTTCACAGAACGCTGATCATAAAATAAATCAACAACTTGAAGGCGTTGTTGTATTGTGCACGAAGCTTTTTTAATGAAAGTTATGCATCACACTTCTTAAATGTCGAAACAAATTCAGTGTGGCATCTATAATTCATTTATATTTAAAAAAACAGCTCAATTTGAAACACCCTTTGTGTACAGCGATATATGTTCACAATTACTCAAGTAGGGATAGAAGTTTTCAAAAAAAATTGAAATTTTTGAGCGCTCGTCCTACTTCAACGAGTGTTATATCGTGTCACCCAAATGTCTGTTATTTTCGAATTTTGAGCCGAAAATGGTCTCAAATGATAGGGTTAGACTCCCTGATGACTAATCCGTAGTCAAATTCAATTCTGTCCGTGCATAATAACTTTCGAAGGGACTAGAGACTTGAAGTTTTCAGGATGAGTTCGGTTCCTAAATGGCTCGGTTAAGTTCGTTAACCAACCAAATCGCACAGAGTGTTCCTTAAAATATGGCCATTCAAAATTTTTGGTCCTCAATATCTCAGAAAAAACGAAACCAGTCGAAATGAAATGCAAGATGCTCATAACAAGCCTCATGCAAAATTTGGGGCCACAGTGTGAACAGAACCATATAAAATTCAATTGGAATATTGAAAAACAGAAACTTCATATTTCAATAAAAAGATATCCGTATTTCGTGGCGTAGTATTAACAGAACTATAGAAAATGCAATAGGCATATTGAAAAGAAAAATCTTTATATTGCCATAACAGGATAATTATCCGATTGGAATGAAATTTCTTTTGTAAATAAAGATTGATATACTGAATCTTCATGCAGAATTTGGTGGCCACAGTGTTAACAGAATCATAGAAAATTCGATTGGAATTTCTAAAGACGATTCTTTATTTTTCCATGACAGAATATATCCTAAATGTTCATGAAAACTTTCAGGAGTATCGCATCATCGCAACCATAAAATTAAATTTTTTCAATATATATTTTTTACATATTCAATTTTCTGAATATAATGTCGATTGTGCTGAGATACTGCCTTTATATATTTAGTGTCAATCTCCAATCCCATTATTATTTTCTAAATTTTGTTGAAGATTTGTTTAAAATTCTCAATAATTGTAAGAAAAACTCAAGTGTATGAAAAAGTGGAATTGTTGTTTGTAAAAAAGTTGCGCCTAACTGACTTTTTTCTGAAAAATACCGCAGCAAAATACTCAGTTCCACTAGTTTCTTGTAATTACGGGCATTCGTCTCGTGAAATCGCAACATAGAACGACCTCAACTTAGCCTTGACGGTATCAAATTTCTACATTCCATTTTTTAACCCGTTTGTACCTTTTCTGTGACGTTGGGTTACACACAGATTTTCCTTCGAGCAACGAGATAGAATGTACATAGAAATCGATACAAGATATTCGATAGTTTGAGAAGTGTAGAAAGACAATGAGTGTCGATATATTGTTACTAGCACCTTCGCTCATTTAACTTTGAAGTATGGAACCGGTTCTGAAATAAAATTCGCGTCATGAAAAAAGAAAAATAGATTTTTATCTGTTTCTCAATCGTTAAAGAATATACCTATCATTTTCACACATTTTGTTAGAGAAAAGCATGAGGTATTATACAGAGTGGACCTGAGGAACTTGTTGATTTAAATTCAATTGAAACGAAAACTATGCAAATATCGATTTGATTCTTTCTCCATCATCAAGTACAATATTTAACTGCTTTAAATTGGTATTGAACATTTCACTGCAAAAATTCAGCTCGATCGAATTGGCAAATTCCGAATTATTTAAAAAATAAATGTAATTTGGAAAACAATGGAATTTTTGGTTCTGATTATGCAATCCTCTTAAAATTTTGTATTTTGTTTTGTTCTATCTGAGTTATTGAGCCATATTTCATAGAAAACTTTGAACAATTTTGCTGGTTAACGAACCCAACCGTGACATTTCGGAACAGAAGCTACCCTGAAAAGTTCGAGTCTCTTGGACAATCATTTCGAGAGTTAACGTGTTTACGGACCGACGGCCCCACGGACCGAATTGAATTTGACCTCAGATTGGTCATCAGGGAGTCGAACACTTTACTTTGAGACCATTTTCGCCGCAAAATTCGAAAATTACAGACATTAACAGCAAGTAGAACGAGCGCTCAAAAGTGGCCTTTTGACATTTCCGTGCTGTAATAGTATATTATTCAATGAGCGGTAATGCAGGTCAAAACACACGCAGATGAATTTTGCACCACCAGCCGTCAGGCGAGTGGTGTAATTCATCAAGTGTGTTTTGAGCATTACCGCGAATTGAATACTATACTTTATCCACGACTTCTTCAGTAAAATTCGAATTAATCTGCATTTAAAAAATTTTGAACAGTTGTCAAAAGCATTGACAACATTTCGTCAACCTCTGTACTCTGTGGTCGGGAATAAAATCAGAGTCTCTAATCAATCAAGTACTTTGGCAACTTCAAAAATTCACGTTTTCCAAAAATAAATCTGGAATGAATCGCTAGAACGTTATCTTGATGGCTGAAATAGATTTCCGGATCGATCCTACTTTTTATTCATTTTTTTGTGAACAATTTCATTTTCCTAGGTATTTTTATTAGCGGGAGTTATGGGCGGGTGTTATTATAACACACGCTTTTCGGTTCATAGACATGTCTATGGTTGTGTTCTAGCTACTATTACACATAGAAATTAGTTTATAGGAGTGGATAAAATATTTTATCCACTCCTACTAACTAATTTCTATGTGTAAAGGTAGTCATAACACAATCGTAGACATGTCTATGAACCGAAAAGCGAGTGTTATAATAACACCCGCTCATAACTCCCGCTAATAAAAATACCTAGGAAGAATGAAATTGCTTACAAAAAAAATGAATAAAAAGTAGGATCGATCCGGAACTCTATTTCAGCCATCAAGATAACGTTCTAGCGATTCATTCCAGATTTATTTTTGGAAAACGTGAATTTTTGAAGTTGCCAAAGTACTTGATTGATTAGAGACTCTGATTTTATTCCCGACCACAGAGTACAGAGGTTTGACGAAATGTTGTCAATGCTTTTGACAACTGTTCAAAATTTTTAAATGCAGATTAATTCGAATTTTACTGAAGAAGTCGTGGATAATTATAGTATTCAATTCACGGTAATGCTCAAAACACACTTGATGAATTACACCACTCGCCTGACGGCTCGTGGTGCAAAATTCATCTGCGTGTGTTTGATCTGCATTACCGCTCATCGATAATATACTATTACCTAGGTAACCTCGATGCGTGCGTTGAAGTACTAGTTTTCGCACGCTCGTAGGAAAAATCATATAAATTCGATTTGTCGAGATAGAGGTGGATTCAATCTTTTTTTTATTGTTTGCAGATCATGAAACTGGCGCAAAGTGTTTTTGGGGAGAAAATGTTCATCAAGATGATGCGTGGCACTTTTTACGGCCATTTTGTAGCCGGCGAGGACGAGATACGAATCACTCCAACCCTAGAAAGAATGAGGTCGTTCGGAGTGAAACCCATCCTCGACTATTCCGTCGAAGAAGATCTGTCCCAGGAAGAAGCAGAGAAACTAGAAGTTGAGTAAGTAGCTTTTGAACGCATTTCTTCATTAAATGGGTTGAAAAATCTCCAACAGCTAGACTGCAAATAGATGTTTCAACCATTCGGGTCTTTTCAGTGCAGAAGGGCAACTCTGAGTGTTGATATCGTAATTATCGAGCTTGGGTACCTGCCCACCAGAACTTTGAGGGAAATGAAAGAGCTGATGCTTTGCAAAAAGAGGAGCAAACACACCCTTCACCGGACCCGTGCCCTCCTGTTGGGTATCACCTACACTGATTAGGCAGAAGTAGGCGTTTGGGAAAATAGGGAGAAACACTCTTACTGGATAACACATCCGGTCAAAGACAAGCAAAGAGACTAATCGAACCTTCCAAAGAGAAGGCTCAACAAGCTCTATCGTTGTCAAAAAACGAGTTAGGTGGCTAATCGGCCTTCTCACAGGGCATTGTCCCGTGAGATATCACCTACACAAGATCGGTAAAGAAAACTCCGACATTTGTAGGTTATGTGAATCGGCCACTGAAACCACCGAGCACATACTATGCCAATGCACTGCGCTGGCGCAAACCAGACTTACTCTACTAGGTGGCGCGTTATTAACGCCAGCCGACATAAGAGCGAAGTCTCCTAAGGAAGTAACCAGCTTTGCTAAGGAGGTTAGATTCCTGGGAAAACGTAGTTTTAGCATGGTAACGCACAAAAGACCTTATTGGTCGCAGTGCAGAAGGGTAATCAACGTGCCGATCGACCACTATCTAATCTAATTATCGAGCACAAAATTCCATTTCGATCTGTTTTATTCTGTCTGAAATATAAGGAACAAAAATTTTGCATTTCCATATTGCTGGTAGAAATTGACCACAGATTCATCATCAGACGACAAATAGCTTCGCTTGAAGAAAAATCCCTCGGAATGCAGTACCAGTAATTGCGGTCTGCATGATTAATGCACATTCCTCTTCAGATACGCTCGCTGGGCATGCGATAGAAGACGTGAAGAATTTAACAGAGGATGGCAGGTGTTCGAGCCAAAAACCGCCAACACGCGTTTGAATTGAATCGAAGGAACCGTTTCCTGTCAGTGAGCAACGATTTTTGCATTCATATGGAGAAACTTCGAATGAGAACATTACAATGAAAGTAGAAAATGTAATTGATCGATTAAAATCATCCAATAATTCATACTTCGGGACTAATCATATTAACGTCCAAAAACATGCAAAATGGTAATATCGTTGAGAGCATCCTATCTTAGCTTTCGACCAATTGGGGCTAATTCAAAGATAAAGAAGAGAAAGATAGGAACGCCCCTACAACTCTAGTTCTAGTATTAAAATCCGACTACGTTTTTCGGTTAGTTGATTGATTCCGACACATAGATGGCGCTGAAAAGGATACATTTTTCAATACAGGAAACTGTTACTGTGGGCGCCAAATTCGAATTAAATTTAGACGTCGAGCCCAGAAAAAAATGTTTAAAATGAATTGATATTAATGAACTGCGTTAGAAGTCAATAATGTTCTTACATATCAGTTAACTGATTATCAGAACAATTTAAAATAACCAGAATTTGAATATGGAAATTTTAACAGGATAGTGCTTCTCCATTCGTTTTAATTTGATCTGTAGAAAAATGCTCATCGCACATTCTATAACAGCTGCTGAGATCAATATATCTATACCCATTTGAGTACACTGAAATTAAAAAGCAATGAGAAACAGAGATACATGATATGATTGTCAATATCTACATTTCCATTTTCTCAGGTCCAGGATCGGCCTTTTTATTATTTTGCAGTATTTTGCACCATACAATATGCTCCGTAAACCATTTTGAATTTCAAAAGATGCACGCAAAAAATAGATAAACACAAACACAGTACGATACGCAACTAAATTGAAGCCACGAAGCGGTTACCCATGTGTGCAATCATGGAAATGTTTTCAAATGTCCTTGTTCTGTTCAAAATTACCTCTACAATCTCTGAGAGCATATCCATTGGGAAAGAGTTCTCTTCACAGATGAGTCTAGATTCTGCCTCTACCATACCATTGTGAATTGTGATCGATGTTCCCTTGTATACAGACGTCCACATGAAAGATATGCTCAGTGCAATTGCCTGAATATTGTTTCCGGGGAGGATCGATTATGGTATGGGGTGGCATATGTTTGACTGCTCGCACAGACCTAGTGGTCGTTGATAATGGAGCTATGAATGCTGATAGGTATATAAGGGACATTCTTGAAGAGCATGTAGTGCCATTTGCCCCATACATTGGTGAAAATTTCATTTTTATGGACGATAATGCCAGACCCCATCGTGCGCGCATCGTTCAGGAGTACCTTGAAGAGGTTGAAGTCTCCCGAATGGAATGGCCAGCAAGAAGTCCAGATCTCAATCCGATTGAGCAGGTTTGGGACAACCTCAATAGAAGGCTGAGAAGTTCAGAAAATCATCCAGTTACTCTTAATGACTTAGGAATCCAACTCAGGGAAATCTGGGAAGGATTAGATCATAACATTTTTGAGTATGAACCGTAGTTACCGAGCTGTAATTAACGCAAGGGATGGAAATACCAAGTACTAAATCAGCATTCCAGTATTTTGAAAATTGTGTATTTCTCTTCTTTCACATAAGATTCTGTGAAATCCTGAATTTTTCTTCCATTTAATGTGTCTTGTTTCGTTGAAAACCTTCCGAGAGAACATAAAAAATAATTATAAAGTCAATGTAGAGTTAACTCTCATTAAAGTTGAGATTTTCAGAATGTGCTCTAATTTTTTTTGAGCAGTGTATGTTACATCAATCGGTGAACCAAACGCAACAATTAGGAAATACTAGTGGAATAAAGGTAATAATTTAACATCTTATCATTTTTTCCAGAGCATCAGTACCTGAATCAGGCGATACGATACAAGAGGGTGATCTCAAACAGTACCACGTAGATAGGACGTTCGCAGATCGTCGTTACAAAGTACAGTCAGCACGTACCTACTTCTACCTCAACGAGGCGACTTGCGAAAGGAACATGGAGGTCTTCATCAAATGCCTGGCCGCCATCAAAGGTAAATGAGGCAAGATTCGTTATCATTCTTTAATTATTCATTATTAACACAGGAACATACAATATTCATAAAGATTTGATAGCCTTTTTTGAATGAAACGCAATCCATTTGGGATATCTCTAAATCTTCATTGTCGGCTACATATAAGGGTCTTTAGTGCCTCCAGCAGAGTTTTAAAACTGCACTACATTGGCTCCAATTCGTGAGCCCCAATGAACTTTGCGCTGGCTTGCAATGGCGGGTCATTCTGTAACAGGGTTTCCTCCTTTTTCTCACAGAATCTACACTCGTCAGTTTCTCTTAAACCAAATTCCATCAAATGCTTCCTAAGGCGACAAGGTCCTGTTGTAAAGCCATTGGGAAAGCGTAACTTGCTAGTGGGTTAGCCTCTCAATTTCTTAATTGATTTTTATTTGGCACTCCCATATAAGCTGTGAGTCGATGACATAGCAGTTCAGTGCTTTAATAGTAGCTTGACTATCATAATCATCACTATGTCATACCCTTGATATTTTCTTTTCATGTTTGTATCAATGCATCATTCGATTGCGAGTAATTTTTGCCTGAAAAACACTTGAATAAGAGCATGAAGATGGTTCTTAACCCGTATATGCGCCGGTGCATATCGTGCCTTTAGAGCTTAAGATATTGTATTGTATTGGTTCTTGTGTATTCCTTTTTTCGATGCTTTCTTCTCCCATAGCATCGGGCTGAAGTTCTTCTCGATGCTACTTGTTCAGAGTGGACCAGACTCTACTACTTTCTGGAAGTCAGAAGTTAAATACCTGGGAATAACACTGGATAGTAAACTTCTGTGGAATAAGCCTTTTGATACTGCTACTGGCAGAGCTAAAAGCACTTTAATGGCGTGCAGACGTCTATGCGGAAAAAATTGGGGTTGTAACCCAAAAATACTGCGATGGATATACGCCATGACTGTGAGATCTATAATCACATATGGGTCAGTAGCTTTGTTTTTCCAAGGCAAGTCGGGTAAGTACGAGGAAGAGGTTCGATAAAGTACAGAGGCTTACCTGTGTGTGCATCACTGGACCTATGAGAACGTGCCCAACTAGAGCACTTGAGGTCATATAGGATCTCACACACCTACATCTAGTGATTGATAGGATAGCACATGAGGCTATCCTCAGAATATCTAAGATATGTACAGGCAATGAGAGAATAAAGAATCAGAGAGTCTGGTCCTTTCAATCTGCGAACCTCCCTAGTGATGTAATGATCAAAAAAGAGAGCACTGAGAAAAACTTCAGGAAATTGCTAAGTATAAGAGAAAATTGGGAACGGGAATAAACCGACTATAACCACAATGAAAATACCGTAAAATGGTACTCTTTCCAAAGACGGCGCACAAATGTCACTCATTGGCCCAAAACCCTCCTGTGGTATAAGTAATGTAATTATAAGAAGGAGTTTCTGGAGAAGGAGAAAGCCGAGAAAGTAAATCTCTGGCGAAATCTCCCAGGGATGGATCATTCCACTAAGTTCCTGCGTAACTTTGAAACAGCAAGGTTCAAATATTTCTGGATCTTGGTAAGTAACAATTACACTCCTCACTGGCTGTCTTAGAGGACCCTATCGCCTCAGGAAGCACCTGTTGAGGATGGGATTATCGGACACTGACAATTGTAGGTTCTGTGGGAAGGTGCAAGAAATCCCTATTCACGGAATGCTTTGCCATTGCGAGCCTTAGGAGAGAATGCCTTGGGCGAGAAACTTGTAAAAGTGAGAAACTAGCGTCGTTGAAGCCTTCACAGATATTGGATTTCATCAGAGCTCTGTAACTGGAAGGCGAGCTGTGAAGGGTGTGGTCAGAACAGCTCTATAAGAGGGCACAATAGACCTTTTGGTCGCAGTGAACTGTACCCCTTTTTGAACTATAACTAGGACTATCTGCGTGTGGATACTCTGTTTCATTAGGGCTTTTCTATTTGATAGATTAACTCAAGAAATCACTTCTCCTCGATTGAATCGACCAATGGGAACGCTGCATTTTTCATTCTGCATCAGTTCGGAAATGATGAAGCGTCAAATAGAAGAGTCCTATTATTAAATTTCACAAGACACAAGTCGTCGAATTGTCTGTAAGCGATATTCACATTCAGCTGATTCATGTTACAAGCGAAATTAACGTACGTAACGTTTGGCCCTTATTTTACTCTGCTATGTTCTTGGCTTCGTTATATTTAGACGGGTCAGTTCAGGGTCCACTCAAGTCCCGAGATAATGACCATCGTTTTTTGGCACAACGACGCGAGTTTAAGTAATAGTAGATGCAATTTTAAAGGCAGGTGATTTGCAGGAACATTTGTTACGGTATAAAAAATGTCTCCACGGGATCGGGAACTAAATATTTTCATTTTGTTTTATTTCGAGAAAGAGGTTCACGAAATTTTTCAAATATTGAATGTTTTCCTGTTTTGAACTGTTGTTGTAGTACCATATCTTTGCTATGCAAGTCAACCTTAAAATACATAAAATTAAATATAAGGATACAAATTAAAATCTGTAAAGGTTTAGGGTATAACATCAGCGGCCTATTGCACCAAAATGCTTTGCACTTTGCATTCTGACAAATTTTAAAAGTGAAAATCAATTATGTTGCACAACATTTCATTTCTGCGAAGTGTTTTTCACGTTGCATTTGTTTGAACATTACCCTTTTCAATTGTGAATGCGTTTCGTGCAACATAACTCATTTGAAAAGTGCAAAGTGAAAAGTTGCAAAGTATTTTGTGCAATAGTCCCCAAGTTTCAAAAAAAGGCTTTGAATGAAATTGTTTAACGGATCTTTTTGAGCGCTGGTTCTACTTAAACGAGTGCTATGTCGTTTAGCCCAAAAGTCTGTAATTTTCGAATTTTGAGCCGAAAAAATCCCTGATGACGAATTCGTGGTCAAATTCAATCATGTCTGTATGGCCATCCGGCCGACCGTTAGCACAATAACTTTCGCAGGGATTGTCCTAGAAACTTGAAATTTTCAGGATGAGTTCGGGTCCCAAATGCCTCGGTTAAGTTCGTTAACCAGCCAAATCGTACAGGGTGTTACATAAAATATGGCCATTCAAAATTTTCGTTCCTCGATGTCTCAGACGAAACGAAACCCATCGAAATGAAATGTTGCGATCATATGCAAAATGCTCATAATAAGCCTCATGCAAAATTTTGTGGCCATAGTGTAAACAGAACCAAAGAAAATTCAATTGGAATATTGAAAAGAAGAAATTTTTTATTTGCATTAAAAAATATCCGATTCGAATGGAATTTATTTTATAAATAAAGATCGATACACTGAATATTCATGCAGAATTTTGTGCCTATAGTGTTAAAAGAACAATAGAGAATTCAATTGGAATATTGAAAAGAAGAATCTTTATATTTCCATAACAGGATATCAAGTGAATATATTTTTTGTGAATGAGGACTACGGAATTTTCATGCAAAATTTTTAGGCCTTAGTGTCAACAGGACATAGAAAATTCACTTGAATGTTAAAAGATGAATGTCGATATTTCCATAACAGGATAACCGATTCAAGTGAAGTAAGACTGATATACTGAATGTTCATGCAAAATTTCAAGAATGTCCCATCATTACAGACATTTGGGCAAAACGATATAAAACTCGTTTCAGTAAAACGGGCCCTCAAAAAGCGCAATTTGAAACCCTATAACCATTTTCAAGAACCAATGTAGGTCTGGAAAATCTTGTACCTGCCATGTTGTAATGTTGTTTGGTTTTTCTCAGATTTACAGATCAGAGGAGGTAAAGTACCAAAGTGAGCATTTTTAGTTCGTCTTCAAATCATAAAGAATTGCTCTTGCGAGCCGAAATGAAAAAAAGTTGTAAAGTGTTTGAGAAATTGAAGAAGTTCAGGTATTCAATTTTTTATTTTAACTTCCTTCTGTGGTACGAGATCAAAAACAGTATTTTCTGATTATACCTTATAAGTTAATTCAAAATATTCTTTGACGACAAAAGAAATCTTGTATTCTCTCGACATTATTCTGCGTACTTTCTTTCTAAATAGCGGGTTCAATTCAAAAGAACGGTTTGAAATATAATATTCTTGTAGTGTAATTCTATCCCATACGATTCTTTTTTGTTTTTAGGATTCAATGAACATGTTCCTACTTTTTATGTTACGTTAAAATGAGTATTGGATATGAGTCTTCTGAAAAAGTTCAATAAATTTTTTTTATGAAATCACTTATGAACGAGTGTTTTTCTTTCTCTTTTTTTCAGAACCATCTTTCTTTCTGCCCCTGTCATTCATATTCATATCTTCTTTTATAATAACTACGGAAATTTGTTTTTTTATTTTACTCCTTAGAATTAGGTTTTTTTTATTTGCTGTTTATATATTTAGTTGTCTTTTTTTCAGGTTCAACATACGGAACGGGTATAACAGCCATCAAGTTAACAGCTTTAGGTAGACCACAATTATTGGTGAGTACCTATATTTTTATTATTTTCGACGATATCATACGAAAAATTATATGATTCGAATTCAATATGTATTATAATTCGCAGATTTGATATTCTGAGGAACAAAATTTTGCATGGTTATATTTTATAGAACTTCAAGTCTCTAGGACAATCCTTTCGAAAGTTATCGTGTTTGCGGACGGACGATTCCACAGACAGAACTGAATTCGACATTTTTCGGCTCGAAATTCGATAATTGTAGACATTTTGGCTAAACTATATAACACTTTTTTAAGTAGAACGCTTGCTCCAAAAGTAAAAAATACTATAATGTACTGCATTTATCACCTCTAGGTGATAAACAGAAAGAATCAACAATTCTATTAAAACTGTTGTGTTTGTTTTACCAACCAGTTTCTGTTTCGATAAAGTTTAATGTTTTTATTTGTCGTATTAAATAGGCTATTGTGTTGAGTTTGTTATAGAAGCGTAAATGAAGCAAAAAGCAATTTAAATGTGCGAAAGAATTTATCCGGATGATGCAGTTGATTGTTTAATTGGAATAATTAAATGGAACGCTGTAATTTGATATTATTTTGTAAATAATCTTACAATCTTTCATTAGGGAAACCGTGCGTGATTATGTTAATTTTGTGGAAATTAATTGTTTTGAGACTGATTTGACATAAAGAGGCCGAAAAA
Organism: Propylea japonica; assembly: GCA_013421045.1. Classification (NCBI taxonomy): domain Eukaryota; kingdom Metazoa; phylum Arthropoda; class Insecta; order Coleoptera; family Coccinellidae; genus Propylea; species Propylea japonica. Next base: position 82,038,993 of record CM024242.1, on the reverse strand, counting down.
ATTCGATTGATTCCTGAAAAGAATTGAATTGTTTACGTCTTTTCCTACATTCTCGGAATATTGAGGAAGCTGTGGGTCATTTGGATATTTTTTAGGAAGTTTAGTTGGGGCTTTTAGACAAATACAACGATGTATTAATCATCCCAATCGGGGATAAACTTTTTACGTCCTTTCTGACGTTTCTCGAAATATTAAGAAAACGGTTGGATATGTGGAAATTTTTCTGAGCGCTCGTTCTACTCAAATGAGTGCTAAATCGTTTTACCAAAATCTGTAAATTTAGAATTTTGAGCCCTTCGACTCCCTGATGACAAATCCGTGGTCAAATTCAATTGTCTCCGTCAGCATATTTAATGAAATATGGCCCTTCAAAATCATATTTCCATAACAGAATATCCGATTAAAGTTAAATTTTCTTGTGAATGAAGACTGTTATACTGAATTTCCGTGCAACATTTTGTGGCCATAGTGTCAACAGAACCATAGAGAATTCAATTGGAATATTGAAATAAAGAATCTTCATATTTCCATAACAGAATATTCGATACAAGTTAATTTTATTTGTGAATGAATACTGATATACTGAATGTTCATTCGAATTTTGAGAGGATAGCATCATCAGAACCACAGAGTTAATTCTTTTAATGATTTATTTTTTACATACAGTGGAACTTCTCTATAACGAACGTCTGTATACGAACTTCTCCGAATAACGAATTTCGTAGAAGACATTGCACCTTGAATCCAAATTCCATGTTTAAAACACCCTCTAAAACGAATCCAATTCTCTCTATAACGAAATATTCGAAGAACATCGTTCTTTGAATGGGTATTGGTAAGAAAGTATAACGGTGGGTCTTTTCCGAAATTTTCCGGACGTACGTAATAAATCCCGACCTTAAACTAAATCATTACGGCTGGCAGGGAGATCCTCCTGAAACAGTTTTAAATACACCACTGGCTATTTGGTTTCAATCTAAAAATTACGCTAGTGTGAAAAGTTGTGCGATTTTTTTGCGTATTAGCGCTTTCGTTATAGGGAAGTTCCACTGTATTTCATTTTTTTGAATAATTTCTAGAATATATAGTATGATTGTGCTGAGATTCTGCATTTATATATTGGTATCAATCTCAAATCCCATATAAAAATTTGAGGTAATAGTTTTAATGCTCCACCAAAGAACGAGCGCTCAAAAGCTCCTGCTTTTCTTGAAGTTTTTCATTTGATTTCAGTTACAATTGTCAGAGGTCATCATGCGAACCCGTAAGATAATGGCGGACATTGTCGGAGGGGAAGGTAACGTCCTATCTCACCACATGAGGCCAGAAATGTTGGAAAAAAAATTCCACGACGCTAAATTCAAAGACATGGACGGAGTGAGGGAGTTCCTCAAAAAGGTCACCTACGACAAAGAGGGGTAAGTTGGCCAACGCGAAGAGTTTCTATGGATTATTCTGTCCCTTTTTAGTTCTTTGTCCGTTTATTTTTCTTGTTTCTTTGTTTTCTCGCATCGCCAACTAACGAGTGTTTTGTTTTTGGCCGTACAGTAACCATGAAGACGAGTGAGTATTACCGCCCCTTAGATGCTTCGGTGGGTAATACTCACTGATCGTGTAGATGTCGCTCGTGCTTTTGTTGGTGAGCTTAATCAGTATCTGCAAGATCGTCTCCGAAATCTAAGATACATATTTTTTTCTTGAATCCACGAGTTATCTTTCATAAATTATTGATAAACAAAGAAAAGTTCAGAATAAGGTATGTATTTCCAAAATACAGTGGAATTTCCCTATAACGAACTTACGTATAACGAATTCTGTACAAGACATTGCAGTTTGAATCCAAATTACATGGTAAAAATACCCTCTGAAACGAAGCAAATTCTCTCTTTAACGAAATACAGTCGACTCTCGATAATTTGAAACTCAAGGGACCAACGAAAAAGTTCAAATTACCGAGAGTTCAAAATAAAGAGAGTTCAAATAAACAAGAGGGAGTTAGGATGAAATTCAATTAAACACGAGTTTGATCAGAAGTACATAGGTACAAATGATATTGTATATGCGATTATGTATTATATTCTACATACATGATCTTTATGTGTATATGATAACATGAGTATTTCAATTCGAAAAGAAGTGAGCAATTTTCATTTGAGTTAGTTACTTCCATCTAGCCTAGCATTGTCCAGGGTGATTCTATAAGTTGAGAGCTGAGAAGAATTCATCGTTGTTTCTGCCCTGAGGGCAGAAACCGAGAGCCTGAGCGAAAAACTTTTTCCTCCAGGCGAGGAAATTCAGCTTGACGAAGCCTTTTCTTCCTATACTGGAGACACTTCCATTGATTCATTTCTTATTCTTTAAAATCATGGACAATGTAGATGGTTGAATATCGAACTATTTCGCAACAACTTTTTCCAATGTGCCATTTTCTACCTCTTCGATAACAAGTCTTTTCTCATTGAAAGACCCTTATTTTTCTTTCACTCATTTTTAATTCGAATTCGAAAACCGGTTTTAGTTCAACGCAATTCTAAGGAAGACTGCGCAAACTCAATTAAGAAAATTGCAAGATGGAACGGATCACAGAAGAGTGGGGGCTTCAAATTATAGAGTGTTTGGGCGATTTGACTTCAAATTAAAGAGTGTTATTCAGCAAGATGTCACAGCTACAACTTCAAATTATCGAGGGGGTCAGAACACGTTGATTTTTTTCAAATTATCAAGTGTTATTCAAGGGAACTGAAAAGAACTTCAAATTATCGAGAGATTCAATTTATCGAGTGTCAAATTATCGAGATTCTACTGTATTCAAAGAAGATCACTCTTTGAAGGGTATTGGTAAGAAGGTATAAGCGTGGGTTTTATCTGAATTTTTTCCGGACATACGTAATAAATCCCGACCTTAAACTAAATCATTACGGCGGGCAGAGAGATCCTTCTGAAACAGTTTTAAATACACCCCTGGCTGTTTGGTTTCAATCTAACCATTACTCTAGTGTGAACGTTGTACGAAAATCACTAAAAGGAAATGCTTAAGTTTGAATGATAAACTTAAATTTATCAGTGAAGTCGATTGCGACATTGCCGACTATAGAAACAAATTTTCTGTATAAAGAAAATTTCTTTGTAACGAAATTTTTTTGCGGATTAAGCGCTCTCGTTATAGGGAAGTTCCACAGTAAAGGATTTTCCAATAAGAGGTGTTATTTTGAATAGCCCGTTATTTCGGTAGATGTCACGTTTGAAGCTGTCATTTTTTCGACATTTGACAAGTAGAAACTGCGCCATTAATAAAAATGGAACGATAAACGCTTCATGAACGCATTGAAATGATTCACTATAAAAATAGTGAAAATTTGGCAGAGACGGTTCGTAAAACTCGAACTTTTGGGTCGTCGTGAAGCACCTTGTCGGACCGCAATGAAGAAATGGTGGAAAAATTCGAGTTGTTGGGACAAGTTAGTAATGTGAAGAATAAAACCCGTGCACGTCGCTCGAGAACAGCCGAGAATATTACTGCTGTAGCCGACAGTGTTGAAAAAACCCAGGTTTGTCCATTCCTCGTCGTTCTTTGGAATTAGGCATTCCACAAACGTCATTACACCCTATTTTGCATAAAGATTAGGGTCTTAAGGCTTATAAAGTTCAGTTAACACAAGAACTCAAGCCGGCCGATCATCAACAACGTCGTGTCTTTGCTGATTGGGTCGTTGAAATGCATGAAAATGATCCGGAATTCCATCGAAAAATCATCTTGAGTAATGAGGCCCATTTCAACCTCGGTGGCTTCGTCAACAAGAAAATTGTCGCATCTGGGGCTCGGAAAACCCAAGAGTTATTGTTGAAAAGCCTCTCTATCCTCAAAGTGTGACTGTTTGGTGCGGTTTGTGGTCAGGCGGAGTCATTGAATCTTACTTTTTCGAAAATGAGGCTGCAGCAACAGTTACGGTGAATGAGACGATTGATGATTTTGCATAGCCGAAATTGGATATTATTGATCTGGACAACGTTTACTTTCAACAAGACGGCGCTACGTGCCACACAAGCAACGAAACCATTGATCTTTTGCGGGAAAAATTCCGGACCGTGTTATCTCTCGAAGAGGTGATCACAATTCACAATTGGCCACCGAGATCTTGTGATTTAACACCTTGCGACATTTTCGATTGGGGCCACGTGAAAGAGAATGTCTACTCCAACAGCCCATTGTCGATTCAAGACCTCAAAGATGGAATTCGTGAGGCTATCGAGGTCATAGGGCAGTCACTTTGCGATTTGGTTATGGAAATTTCATAAAAGGATATGGTCCTGTAAGCGTGGTCGTGGTGGTAATTTGCCTGATGTTATTTGCCACTATTAACACCATAGCTTCTTCATTATAATGAAATAAACATCCGATCATTTATATTGAAAAATAGCATTTTTCTTTGAATATCAAAATAATACCTTTTATTGGAAAACCCTTTAGTTGGATTTCTGTTCGTACGGTTAGCGATTTCTCGAAATGACAAATAATTCGACCTTTTTCAAATTTACTTAGATGTAATCAAATTCCTCGTAAACGTGCACTAAGAATTTTAACAACAGAACATCGACTTTGGGTCTCCTCAAAGAGCTAATTTGTTGTAAAAATCGATAAATTTGCTAAAAACGACTACAATATTTAACATGTTTACATGAAAAAACCTTCACGATTTTTTTCTTCTAATTTTAATCTTTTACTTTTTGTTTGACTATCTACGTTTCACCAAAAAAGAACTTAAAATTTAAACATCTCCTTCTGAGTGTTGCCAGTTTCTTCGTCAGTTAGTATATCCCAAATGGTTTGCGTTTTATTCAGAAAAAATGTCAAGTCCCTATTGTAAACCCCTGTATATAGCTCGGCAGATCATTCAAGCTTAATGGAGCACCTCCAGTATCACTTTATCGTTGCATTTTAGTTGCCGATATACATTGTCTCTCTTGTCGTCAGAATTCTCCACTTGTTCCCGTGGTCCGGTATCGTAGACGACAACAAAGAACTGAGCAGCACCTTCAGGATACCTGACCTCAAAGAGGGCCGGATGGTCAGACTCATCAAGCAGCTATCGACCAAGGAGGAGGAGATGTTCAGGAACATGATCAGAAGGTGAGTGATCGCTTTTTTTATGATAGAAATTCATTATGAATCATATCAAGTACACTGCCAAAAAAATCAACGTACATTATAGAAATCTCGAATTTATTCTACAACTAAAGGTGTTGTCAATGATAATTATTTTTATCAGAATTATACATGCATTTGTTAGCCACTTTCAACGTTTTTCTTCAATACAGATGTTTTTTCCCAGCAGGAATAAAAAAAGATGAGATTATCAGTTTTGAATGTATTGGCCTCATTTTCGATCAATTCTAGTGATCAATAGTTTTTCTTCCGTTTGATTTTCTACACTCGATCGCTATGCAACGGGAAACACGCAATTTGATCCAAGAGGAATGTGCCCAAGCGGTAGTTTTGCGAGAAGAAGGGTGGACTTACACAAGCATTGCAGAAAGGTTTGGAGTTACCCATACAAGTGTGTCCATAAAGTTGCAGCGATTCAGGGAGACAGGTATTAATGTCCGAAGACCAGGACAGGGTAGACCACGGGTAACAACTGCCATTCAAGAACGTTACTTGAGTTTCTTCGTTGAGACAACGGTTTGCAGCCGCTCGCCTCCTTCGAAATCAGCTTGAGCAAACTCATGGGGTGCAAATTAGCACTCAGACAATAAGAAATCGCCTCAGAGACTATGATTTAAGGCCTCGTGTCGCGGCAAGAGGCCCAATTTCCTGAATAGTCCTCGTTTCTAAGGAGGATCGATTATGGTATGGGGTGGAATATCTTTGACTGCTCGCACAGACCTAGTGGTCGTTGATAATGGAGCTATGAATGCTGATAGGTATATAAGGAACATTCTTGAAGAGCATGTATATCATTTGTCCCATAAATTGGTGAAAATGTCATTTTTATGGACGATAATGCCAGACCCCATCATGCGCGCATCGTTCAGGAGTACCTTGAAGAGGTTGAAGTCTCTCGAATGGAATGGCCAGCAAGAAGTCCAGATCTCAATCCGATTGAGCAGGTTTGGGACAACCTCAATAGAATGCTGAGAAGTTCAGAATATCATCCCGCTACTCTTAATGACTTAGGAATCCAACTCAGATAAATCTGGGAAGGATTAGATCAGGACACTTTAAGATCACTCATTTTGAGGATGAACCGTCGTTGCCGAGCTGTAATCAACGCAAGGGGGTGGAAATACCAAGTATTAAATCACTTATCAGCATTCCAGTCAATTGAAAATTGTTTATTCCTCTTCTTTCACATAAGATTCGGTGAAATCCTGAATTTTTCTTCCATTTAATGTGTCTTGTTTCGTTCAAAACCTTCTCGAGAGAACATAAAAAATGAGTTATAAAGTCAATGTAGAGTTAACTTTCAAATTGAGATTTTCAGAATGTGCGTTAATTTTTTTGCTCGATTTAATCTGAAATTTTTCTTCCTTACTATTCGAAAATATTTTTCATTTGGGTTAGTGAATGAACTAATTTTGAGGAGGTTATCGACACAATTACAATAAATCAGTTAATTTGATATTTCTCATTAGGGGCGTTCGGCATTGACCTCCGCGAGCGGACGGATTTTTTAGTCACGTGACCACAGATCGTACAGATAAATCTGAAATATCTGGGAATAAACGAACGGTACAGAGCATCTGCCACAGAACATACCGCTCTGTTCTACTTTTATAGATTATGAGATTTCAAAGATCACTATTTTGGGAAATATGCTCATCTTTAACGATACTTTCACCCTTTTAGTAGCTCTTCCATAAAATCTCAATAAATAATTAGGTGCAAAGGCACTGAATGCAAAAGAAACGAGTAATGCAATATCCCCTTCTGGTCGTTGCTGGCGATAGTTGTACCGAAAGATCCTGATCAATTAATTGATTAATTACACGAAAAAGAAATGGGAAAGCAATATCTCCTCCTGGCCATTTATAACTACGATAGCTATATTGAAAAATTTAATGAATTAATTGAGTTTTTAATGAATAAATGAAAACAGAAGAATAAAACTGTTAGAATTTTTCAATCTATCGGTTGTCGAATCAGGAAACTCAACATAAAACAAACAAAAATATAAAAAACATAAAACTCTATGGATAAAATCGCTTTGCTCCGTCGAAATAGACCGAGCGAAAAGATCGACGTCCGATTGCTCAGATTTTTATGACGAACGGTACAGATTTGTATTCCCCTCAATCCGGATGTAATAAACGAACGGTTCAGATCGATCCGACACGTCCGATGTCGATGCCGAACGCCCCTATTCTTATTCGAAGGTTGCTTAAATGACTACGTGACAACGTTTTCAAGTCAACCACTTCAATAGAAAATCTCGATTGGTTATAGTTGAGTCCAACAACGTTGTTTCTGAATTGAGACAACGTTGCAGAAAACTAGTTGTCTAAAAAACGTTATAAGAACGTCGTTTCCAATCCGAAAATAATACCTACTTCGTATGCAGTTGCTTCAACGTTGTCGCGACGACTAGTGCAATTATAGTCATGCTCAACGTCACGACTACGTTGTAATTCACTAGTTTATTTACACACTCGCAGATTTATATTCACTTTGATTGAATCAGTCTGATGTAAAGCGCACTATCACAACTGATTCCTAACTGTAACTGACCCTGTTTAGAACTATTTAGACTAGTCGAGAGCATTCCAGACGCACTTTGGTTGTTTGAACGACGCGAACGTTCCAGGGGGAAGTCGCATGTTACAGTATGTTTCCGATATGAATGACCATACCTGTATGGCAATAATAATGATCTAATAATGAATGCTCAATATCTTCAGACTGACAACAATCGTGAGCGCGGCAAGAGAAATGGACGTCCGCATAATGGTGGACGCTGAACAAACCTACTTCCAACCTGCCATCGCCAGGATAACGCTGGAGTTCATGAGGAAGTTCAATAAGGAAAAAGCGATAGTGTTCAATACCTACCAGTGTTACCTCAAGAACGCTCTCAATGAAGTGTCCACCGACTTGGAGCAAGCCAAGCGTCAGAACTTCTTTTTCGGCGCTAAACTAGTCAGGGGCGCTTACATAGAACAGGTTAGTTGTCGCATTTTTTTACGTTTTGGAGCGCTCGTTCTACTAAGGGTACGTTGAGATGATGAGCGCTCAACGCGCGTTTACAACCACATATCTTGTTTAGGGTACGTTCAGATGATGGGCGTTCAAATACATGTAGTTGTAAACGCGCGTTAGCAAAACGCGCGTTGAGCGCTCATCATCTGAACGTACCCTTAAACGGTGCTATATCGTTTTGGCCAAATGTCTGTAATTTTCAAATTTTGAGCCGAAAATGCTCCGAAACGATGGGGGTTAGACTCCTGATGAGTAATTCGTGGTAAAATTTAGTTTTCCGATAGTTTTCGCAAGGATTGTCCTGGAGACTTGAGATTTCCAGGATGAGTTCGGTTTCGAAATGCCGCGGTTAAGTTCTTTAATCATTCAAATCGTACAGGGTGCTACATAAAATATGGCCATTCATAATTTTTGTTATTCAATATCTCAGATAAAACGAAAAAAATCGAATTTTGCGGCCACATTCAAATAATCCATTTTTCCATCTTTCGTTGAAAATAAATCTGTCTCTGTTCTTCCGATTGAAATGATTGATACCTCATTTTATAGGTAAATTAATTCTCTACGAACGCCCTATTGGCCACTTCCTTCTTTAACCTACCGTTTTCAAAATTTTTCGAATAAACTTGGTAGCAGTTATAAAAACTCGAAAAATCCATTCTTCCATCTTTCGTTGATTATAAATTGGTCTTTGTTCATCCGATTAAAATGATGGATATCTCATTTTATAGGTGAATTAATTCTCTACAAACGCCCAATTGACCACTTCCTTCTATAACCAACCGTTTTAAAATTTTTTCGAATAAACTCGGTAGCAGATATAAATACTCGAAAAATACATTTTTCCATCTTCCGTTGAAAATAAGTCGGTCTCTGTTCTTCCGATCAAAATGATTGATATCCCATTTTATAGGTAAATTAATTCTCTACAAACGCCCTATTGACCACTTCCTTCTATAACCTACCGTTTTCAAAATTTTTCGAATAAACTCGGTAGCAGATGGAAAAATTCGAAAAATCCATTTTTCCATCTTTCGTTGGAAATAAATCGGTCTCTGTTCTTCCGATTAAAATGATTGATATCTCATTTTATAGGTAAATTAATTCTCTACAAACGCCCTATTGGCCACTTCCTTCTATAACCTACCGTTTTCAGAATTTTTCGAATAAACTCGGTAGCATATGGAAAATTCGATAAATCCATTCTTCTATCTTTCGTTGATTTTAAATAATTGGTCTCTGTTCTACTGATTGAAATGATTTATACCTCATTTTATAGTTAAATTAATTCTTTACAACGCCCTATTGACCACTTCCTTCTATAACCTACCGTTTTCAATATTTTTCGAATAAACTCTGTAGCAGGTGGAAAAAACCGAAAAATCCATTTTCCATCTTTCGTTGAAAATAAATCGGTCTCTGTTCTTCCAATTAAAATGATTGAATCTCATTTTATAGGTAAATTAATTATCTACAAACGCTCTATTGGCCACTTCCTTCTTTAACCTACTGTTAAAAAAAAATTCCCAATAAACTTGGTAGCAGATAGCAAAATTCGAAAAATCCATTCTTCCATCTTTCGTTGATTATAAATTGGTCTCTGTTCATCCGATTGAATTAAATTATTCTCTACTAACCCCCTATTGGCCACTTCCTCCTATAACCTACCGTTTGCAGAATTTTCGAACAAACTCGGTAGCAGATGGAAAACTCGAAGAATCCATTTTTCATCTTTCGTTGAAAATAAATCGGTATCTGTTTTCCCGATTGAAATGATTTGATATCTCATTTTATAGGTAAATTAATTCTCTACAAACGATCATTGACCTCTTCCTTCTATAACCTAAGAGGATCGCATCATCGGAACCATAGAATTTAATTTTTTTTGCATTTATTGAGTCACAAAAAATAGCTCATTTTAAACTATAATTTGAGCCGGAACAGGTTGTTGCAGAACAAGCGGTGGTTCCATTTGTATGGAAGGTTTTTCACGAAAAGTTGATAGCTTCCGAGTAATGAGAAAAAACTGACCAAAAATGAGATTTTTCATCTTTTTTGTATTATTTTCTATTTTCCGTCATAAGATTCAAAATCAGCACTCCAAAAACATAATAATGGATGAAACTTTCCCGCTTGGATTCTATCAAGCACAAATATACTGTATTATAGTCCCATGCAAAATTCGAGATATGTAATATCCTCATCGCTCCAGCAACGAACGAGCGCTCAAAAGCGCCTGATCAGGGCATTTCTTGATTTTTTTTCAGTATTCATTACCCAATCATGATTTATCTCTGCCAGGAACGAGCCAGAGCGGCAGCTTTAGGTTACGAAGACCCCACCAACCCCAATTTCGATGCCACCTCCGAAATGTACCACAAAACGCTTTCCGAATGCTTGAGGAGGATTAAGGAGTTCAAGACAAAGGGCGAAGACAAGAAGATCTCCATCATGGTAGCCTCCCACAACGAAGACACGGTGAGGTTCGCCATCGAGAAAATGAAGGAGCTAGACATTCAACCTAACGACAAGGTCATATGCTTCGGACAACTGTTCGGCATGTGCGATTATATCACTTTCCCTCTAGGTAAGATGTTGAAATTTGTAGTTTGAACTCTAAAAACAGAAGTACCTCCTACAACGTTTTAACTTTTCATTGCTCATATTAGCATTATTAATTATGTCCTTATGTTTGCCTATTGCTTGACCCTCCTAACACACGAAAGACCTCATTGGTTGTAGTGTAGAGAGGCAATCAAGGTGTCAATCGACAATAATTTGAGCCTTCATAAATGAAAATTCTTGGTTTGAAGTTGCAACACTGAATAGTCACTCGCAATACTTAAGGGTTTTGCAATAAGAGGTGTTATTTTGAATAGCCCGCTATTTCGGTAGATGTCACGTTTGAAGCTGTTATTTTTTGACATTTGATAAGTAGAGACTACGCCATTAATAAAAATGGAACGATACGCGCTTCAAGAACGCATTGAAATTATTGTAATTCACTGAAAAAAGGGGAAAATTTGGGTCGTCGTGAAGCACCTTGTCGGACCGCAATAAAGAAATTGGTGGAAAAATTCGAGCTTCTGGGACAAGTTAGTGGTGTGAAGAATAAAACCCGTGCACGTCGCTCAAGAACAGCCGAGAATATTGCTGTTGTAGCCGAAAGTGATGAAGAAAACCCAGGTTTGTCCATTCCTCGTCGTTCTTTGGAATTAAGCATTCCACAAACATCATTACACCGTATTTTGCTTGAAGATTTGGGTCTTAAGACTTATCAAGTTCAGTTAACACAAGAACTCAAGCCGGCCGATCATCAACAACGTCGTGTCTTTGCTGACTGGGTCGTTGAAATGCATGAAAATGATCCGGAATTCCATCAAAAAATCATCTTGAGTGATGAGGCCCATTTCCACCTCTGTGACTTCGTCAACAAGCAAAATTGTCGCATCTGGGACTCGAAAAAACCAAAAGTAATTGTTGAAAAACTTCTCTTTCCTCAACGTATAACTGTTTGGTGCGGTTTATGGTCCGACGGAGTCATTAGACCTTACTTTTTCGAAAATGAGGCTGAAGCAACAGTTACGGTGAATGGATTGCGCTATCGAGAGATGATTAATGATTTTTTATGGCCGAAATTGGATAGTATTGATCTGGACAACGTTAACTTTCAAAAAGACGGCGCTACGTGCCACACAAGAAACGAAACCATTAATATTTGCGGAAAAAGTTTCTGGACCGTGTTATCTCTTGAAGAGGTGATCACAATTGTCCACCGAGCTCTTGTAATTTAACAACTTGCGGTTTCTTCCTTTGGGGCCACTTGAAAGAGAAGGTCTACGCCAATAGCCCAGCGTCGATTCAAGACCTCAAAGATGGAATTCGTGAGGCTATCGAGGACATAGGGCAGCCACTTTGCAATTTGGTTATGGAAAATTTCATTGAAAGGATATGGTCCTGTAGGCATGGTCGTGGTGGTCATTTGCCTGATGTTATTTTCCACTATTAACGGCATAGCTTCTTCTTTATAATAAAAAAACATCCGATCATTAATATTGAAAAATAGTATTTTTCTTTGAATATCAAAATAATACCTCTTATTGGAATTTGAAAACCCTTCATTACGTTTTCTGAATTACATTTGGAAAAGGTGTAGTCAAGCCATTGATAAAACAAATAAATTAATTCTGTCTGGTTTTACCTACCTACACACAAAAGACCTCAATAACTTGAGCCTTCATGGATTTCCATCCATGATAAAGTTTCCGAAATCTACTTTTGAGCATCACTGTTGATGTTATATGCTCTTTATTCTCTGCATTACAATAAATATACATTTTTTGCAGGCCAATCAGGATATTCGGCATACAAGTACACTCCTTATGGACCCGTTAAAGAGGTTCTTCCGTACTTGTCAAGGCGCGCCCAAGAAAACAAAGGTGTTTTGCAGAAACTTCAGAAGGAAAAGAGACTTCTTACGTCCGAAATTGCACGCCGTATAGTAACTGGAAAGTTGTTCTACACCCCCAAAGGAAATTATGTTCCCGTATAAGGTAAGCAAGTTTATTATCAACAAAATTTCACGAAAAATAAGTAGACGATTTTGATTTTTGTTTTGTTCGATAACGCTATTATTGAGCGCTCGTTCTACTCAAACTAAATATATCGTGCTATATCGTTTTGCCCAAATGTCTGTAGCATAGACTAACTAAACGGAGAATAGATGAGACACTAGTAGAACAAGCTTCAACGACATCTTTTTTTGTACAACATTACTAATTCGTGAAAAAAGCTCAATTGAAAAAGGAATTTGTATCGTAAAGCTGCCTCAAAAAGAATTCTGTAGTGCACCTTTTGAATAGGTAGGTACACCCATATACAAGGTGCAAAAAGTTTTTTGAAATTCAATTTCCAAAAGGAAATCAGAAATGGATTCGTGCAAGTTATTGATGAGTGAGGAAATTTATTTTCATGAAATAATACCTGCAACGAACTTTCATCTGATTTTCTTTTGGAATCGAGAAGTGAGGATCAATAATCAAATTCTGGATAGAATAAAAATTTATTAACTGAAATAGATATCACCAATTGAAAATACAGATTCATTAATAAATATCTAATCAATAAACTAATAATTGCATTGAAAACATTCTCAAAAACTAACAATAATGAATTCAATAATACAAAATATGAGTATTTACCTACTAAACTTATTCAATACATGAAAAACTTTTTTGAAAACTATCTTAATTCTTATAGGTAACAGAATATATATAATATATATTTTGAGATTACCTTTTTGCATCTCGATTTTCACATCCAATAACACAACAGTTGACAATTCAAAGGTTTTTTGATAATAACGATTTTACATACTTACTATTTTCTCGATAGAATTTCCATGAATGCAACATCTAACTATCAAATTGAGAATAATTTTTTCGTGTAGTAGTATCCTCCTCCGACAGGTGGCGCGACATATACGAGTGGCTCATCTATTATTTTAGTTGTCTATGGTCTGTAGTTTTCGAATTTTGAGCCGAAAATGGTCTCAAACGATAGGGTTAGACTACCTGATGACGAATTCGTGGTAAAATTCAATTCTGTCCGTGGGGCCGTCCGTTAGCACGATAACTTTCAAAGGGATTGTCTTAGAGACTTGAGATTTTCAGGGTGAGTTCGGTTCCCAAATGCCCCTGTTAAGTTCGTTAACCAGCCAAATCGTAAAGGGTGTTCCATAAAATATGGCCATTCAAAATGTTTGTTCCTCAATATCTCAGACAAAACAGAACCATCGAAATGAAAATTTGCCTCCACATGCAAGATGCTCATAACAAGCCTTTTGGAAAATTTTGTGGCCATAGTGTTAACAGAACCAAAGAAAATTCAATTAGAATAGTAACTTGGTTATCATCCATTGTTTTAGAATAAGGAAAGAAAAATATTGGGAAAATTGGACACTTTTTATTATCTATTGTTTACTTCGTGATAATGCCGACGTTTCGAAACAAATCGTTTTCTTTTCAAGGCTGTAAATAAATAAATTACATTATAAGACATACAACATGACAAGTGTCCAATTTTCCCAATATTTTTCTTTCCTTATTCAATTAGAATATTGAAAAGAAGAATCTTTATATTTCCATAACGAGATATCCGATTCAAATGAAATTTATTTTGTTAATGAAGATTGATATACTGAATGTTCATGCAAAATTTCAAGAGTATCGCATGATCTGAACTATAGAAAATTCAACTGGAATATACAGTGTGTTTGGTCATGAGTTAGCGATAATTTAAGGTCATCAAACATACCTAATATTATCGACAAAATCACACCAAACTTGGAAGTTTACCCCCTTAGTTTTGGAGTAGCCCCCATTTTAAATTCACTTGTTTATTTTCGTTGACCCTTCCAAATAATATCGATTTCTTTGGACATAAAGGTCCTACAGATGTGAAAAAAATGTTTTTTGAAAGATGATACTACCACCTTTCATTGAAGTATAACAATATAAAAACATTCAACTTGAAAACGCCATGAAAAAATTCTTTAAAAAAGTTCATAGTGAAAATATGTACAGATTTTCTCAGTAAATCCGCAATAGTACAAGAACTAGCACATTGAAGTATATTTTTTTTCAATGATTTAACACGCAATTACACAAGCTACAAAACAACACTCACATCATTTCTGTAAGTTACATAATTTGAGAGTTATTGCTGTTCGAATATGACCCTTAGCAAAATTGATAAAATAAAAACCTCAGTACTGTACTTTCGATAATTCTCAATGATCAAACAACAAATTAATCATAAAAATTGCTCAAAATGGCCGCCTCTGCTCTGTAGACCTTCATGACGACCTGTCTTGTGTCTTTTGCTTGCGTAGTGATCATATTCGAGCAGCAATAACTCTCAAATTATGTAACTTACAGATATGATGTGAGTGTTGTTTTGTAGCTAATATCCTTGCGTGTTAAATCATTGAAAAAAAAATTATACTTTAAGGTGCTAGTTCTTGTACTATTGCGGATTTACTGAGATAATCAGTACATATTTTAACTATGAACTTTTTAAAGAATTTTTTCATGGCGTTTTCAAGTTGAATGTTTTTATATTGTTATACTTCAATGAAAGGTGGTAGTATCATCTTTCAAAAATATTTTTTTCACATATATAGGACCTTCATGTCCAAAGAAATCGATATTATTTGGAAGGGTCAACGAAAATGAAAAAGTAAATTCAAAATGGGGGCTACTCCAAAACTAAGGGAGTAAACTTCCAAGTTGGGGTGTTTTTGTCATAATATTAGGTATATTTGATGACCTTAAATTATCGCTAACTTATGACCAAACACACTGTATAAAAGAAAAATCTCTATATTTACATAACAAGATATCCGTTTCGGGTGAAATTTATTTTGTGAATGAAGATTGATATACACAATATTTTTTAATTGTCTAGTTTCAACATATTTCAGTTTTTGAATCATTTCCAGGATATTATTCTGACCATGCTGAGATTTTGCATTTATTCATTTAGTATCAATCCCAAGTCCTACATAAAATTTTGAGCTAAAAACCTCATTGCTCCACGAATGAACGAGCGCTCAAAAGCACCTGTTCAGGGTATCTTAAATTTTTAAATCTTCTCTTGAATTTCAGCTTATTCTTTGTACGCGTCAGAAGTTCCCAGGAGACACCAGTTGACTGTGTACAGCTAATTCAAATACACCTTGTAGATAAGTAGTCAATTAAATGAGGAAGAAGTCCAACATGTTTCGGAATCGTTTTCATGTTGAGTTACTTTTCGCGTTCTTAATTTGTGATTCAAGGTTGTTACAATACAGATAAACAGAATTAGAAGAAGCCTGAACGGGTTATCTCTATTAACTTTTCGGGCCTAAAAACCATGTACAGTATTTGTGTAAAAACTCTCTCAAATATAAATTAGGTATTATTATTAGTTGTTTTATTGTGTAAGATTTGTAAAAATGTTGGACTGATCATCGAAACCTCTAATTATCAAGAGATCAAGGAAAAGAATGTAAGTTGTAGACTTTGCCATTCTGTTTCGTTGTTGAATTGTTAAGATTCAGTTTTCGGATGCCTCCATTGAAATTGTATTCCAAAGTTGTTTTAGAAACGATGAAATTTTTAATTTTGTGTAATTTGATAAATTAATGTTCAGTGTTTATTAACAATTAGAAATAAAATTGATATGTTTTCCAAAAAAAAAGGATTGTGTCCTTACAATATGATGTTCTGACAATAAGTACAACATAATAAAGTTTCGAGTGTTGTGTCACTTCTTATGTATTTCTTCCCTCATCCTTTTCATATAGAAAGAATTTAATGCTTAATGATAATCAATTCTAGCCTCTATATACAGGAATTTTGCCCCCCACACCCAAAATACGAAGATGAGTTACTCATTACCGCGATTGCTTTTGCTGAGGCCATCTGTATGAAATACCACGAACGATGAACAAGAACTCTGAACTACTCGCTGCTGCCATCTATCGGTATTTTCTAGAACCTTGGGTTCTAACAAAATGCAATAGGTGGCGCCGTAAACGATTAAAAAGATTTCTGTACTGCCCGTTGCTGCCATCTATCGATAATTTTTCAAACTTTGAGTTCTAAAAAAATGAAATAGATGTCGCTGCCAACCAATATTCGAGACAACGCAGAAATTCCACGAAAATTTCTGTTTTCATAAAAGTGCTATAACTCGAAGGAAAATGATCCAAACTAACTGAAATTGGGTATGGATATACTCCTTGTCTATATCTTTCACTGTGCTGAATTTGAAGCCAATCCAAGCACTTTCGAAATTTCGGTGAAAAATTTCCTAAGATTTGCTTTTGGTCGATTCGGAAAAAAATTTTTTTTCTGAGAAAATCGCTTCGCGCCTGTCAGGCATGGTTGTCTCAACTAGAAAATACAAGCAGATCATCAATTCATATTGAATTATTCGAGATAAGCAGAAATTAGACGAAAATTTCTGGATTTCATAAAAGTGCTATAACTCGAAGGAAAATGATCCAAACTAGCTAAAATTGGGTATGGATATACTCCTTGTCTATATCTTTCACTGTGCAAAATTTGAAGCCAATCCGAGCACTTTCGAAATTTCGGTGAAAAATTTCCTAAGGTTATAGTCTTGGATTTTTGTCGATTCGGAAAATTTTTTTTTTCGTTGAAAAATCACTTCCTGCCTGTCAGGCATGGTTGTCTCAACTAGAATATACAAGCAGATCATCAATTCATATTGAATTATTCGAGATAAAGCAGAAATTAGATGAAAATTTCTGGATTTCCTAATAGTGCCATAACTCGAAGGAAAATGATCCAAACTAACTGCAATTGGGTATGGATATACTCCTTGTATATATCTTTCACTGTGCTAAATTTGAAGCCAATCCGAGCACTTTCGAAATTTCGGTGAAAAATTTCCTAAGGTTATAGTCTTTGCTTTTGGTCGATTCGGAAAATTTTTTTTTTCGTGGAAAATCACTTCCTGTCTGTCAGGCATGGTTGTCTCAACTAGAATATACAAGCAGATCATCAATTCATATTGAATTATTCGAGATAAAGCAGAAATTAGATGAAAATTTCTGGATTTCATAAAAGTGCTATAACTCGAAGGAAAATGATCCAAACTAACTTAAATTGGGTATGGATATACTCCTTATCTATATCTTTCACTGTGCAAAATTTGAAGCCAATCCGAGCACTTTCGAAATTTCGGTGAAAAATTTCCTAAGGTTATAGTCTTGGATTTTTGTCGATTCGGAAAATTTTTTTTTTCGTGGAAAAATCACTTCCTGTCTGTCAGGCATGGTTGTCTCAACTAGAATATACAAGCAGATCATCAATTCATATTGAATTATTCGAGATAAAGCAGAAATTAGATGAAAATTTCTGGATTTCATAAAAGTGCTATAACTCGAAGGAAAATGATCCAAACTAGCTAAAATTGGGTATGGATATACTCCTTGTCTATATCTTTCACTGTGCAAAATTTGAAGCCAATCCGAGCACTTTCGAAATTTCGGTGAAAAATTTCCTAAGGTTATAGTCTTGGATTTTTGTCGATTCGGAAAATTTTTTTTTTCGTAGGAAAATCACTTCCTGTCTGTCAGGCATGGTTGTCTCAACTAGAATATACAAGCAGATCATCAATTCATATTGAATTATTCGAGATAAAGCAGAAATTAGATGAAAATTTCTGGATTTCATAAAAGTGCTATAACTCGAAGGAAAATGATCCAAACTAGCTAAAATTGGGTATGGATATACTCCTTATCTATGTCTTTCACTGTGCAAAATTTGAAGCCAATCCGAGCACTTTCGAAATTTCGGTGAAAAATTTCCTAAGGTTATAGTCTTGGATTTTTGTCGATTCGGAAAATTTTTTTTTTTCGTGGAAAATCACTTCCTGCCTGTCAGGCATGGTTGTCTCAACTAGAATATACAAGCAGATCATCAATTCATATTGAATTATTCGAGATAAAGCAGAATTAGATGAAAATTTCTGGATTTCATAAAAGTGCTATAACTCGAAGAAAATGATCCAAACTAACTTAAATTGGGTATGGATATACTCCTTGTCTATATCTTTCACTGTGCAAAATTTGAAGCCAATCCGAGCACTTTCGAAATTTCGGTGAAAAATTTCCTAAGGTTATAGTCTTGGATTTTTGTCGATTCGGAAAATTTTTTTTTTCGTAGGAAAATCACTTCCTGTCTGTCAGGCATGGTTGTCTCAACTAGAATATACAAGCAGATCATCAATTCATATTGAATTATTCGAGATAAAGCAGAAATTAGATGAAAATTTCTGGATTTCATAAAAGTGCTATAACTCGAAGGAAAATGATCCAAACTAACTTAAATTTGGTATGGATATACTCCTTATCTATATCTTTCACTGTGCAAAATTTGAAGCCAATCCGAGCACTTTCGAAATTTTCGGTGTGAAAAATTTCCTAAGGTTATAGTCTTGGATTTTTGTCGATTCGGAAATTTTTTTTTTTTCGTGAAAAATCACTTCCTGCCTGTCAGGCATGGTTGTCTCAACTAGAATATACAGCAGATCATCAATTCATATTGAATTATTCGAGATAAAGCAGAATTAGATGAAAATTTCTGGATTTCATAAAAGTGCTATAACTCGAAGGAAAATGATCCAAACTAACTAAATTGGGTATGGATATACTCCTTGTCTATATCTTTCACTGTGCAAAATTTGAAGCCAATCCGAGCACTTTCAAAATTTCGGTGAAAAATTCCTAAGGTTATAGTCTTGGATTTTTGTCGATTCGGAAAATTTTTTTTTTCGTGGAAAATCACTTCCTGCCTGTCAGGCATGGTTGTCTCAACTAGAATATACAAGCAGATCATCAATTTATATTGAATTATTCGAGATAAAGCAGAAATTAGATGAAAATTTCTGGATTTCATAAAAGTGCTCTAACTCGAAGGAAAATGATCCAAACTAACTTAAATTGGGTATGGATATACTCCTTATCTATATCTTTCACTTCACTGTGCAAAATTTGAAGCCAATCCGAGCACTTTCGAAATTTCGGTGAAAAATTTCCTAAGGTTATAGTCTTGGATTTTTGTCGATTCGGAAAATTTTTTTTTTCGTAGGAAAATCACTTCCTGTCTGTCAGGCATGGTTGTCTCAACTAGAATATACAAGCAGATCATCAATTCATATTGAATTATTCGAGATAAAGCAGAAATTAGATGAAAATTTCTGGATTTCATAAAAGTGCTATAACTCGAAGGAAAATGATCCAAACTAGCTAAAATTGGGTATGGATATACTCCTTGTCTATATCTTTCACTGTGCAAAATTTGAAGCCAATCCGAGCACTTTCGAAATTTCGGTGAAAAATTTCCTAAGGTTGTCTTGGATTTTTGTCGATTCGGAAATTTTTTTTTTTCGTGGAAAATCACTTCCTGCCTGTCAGGCATGGTTGTCTCAACTAGAATATACAAGCAGATCATCAATTCATATTGAATTATTCGAGATAAAGCAGAAATTAGACGAAAATTTCTGTATTTCATAAAAGTGCTATAACTCGAAGGAAAATGATCCAAACTAACTTAAATTTGGTATGGATGTACTCCTTATCTATGTCTTTCACTGTGCAAAATTTGAAGCCAATCCGAGCACTTTCGAAATTTCGGTGAAAAATTTCCTAAGGTTATAGTCTTGGATTTTTGTCGATTCGGAAATTTTTTTTTTCGTGGAAAATCACTTCCTGCCTGTCAGGCATGGTTGTCTCAACTAGAATATACAAGCAGATCATCAATTCATATTGAATTATTCGAGATAAAGCAGAAATTAGATGAAAATTTCTGGATTTCATAAAAGTGCTATAACTCGAAGGAAAATGATCCAAACTAACTGCAATTGGGTATGGATATACTCCTTGTCTATATCTTTCACTGTGCAAAATTTGAAGCCAATCCGAGCACTTTCGAAATTTCGGTGAAAAATTTCCTAAGGTTATAGTCTTGGATTTTTGTCGATTCGGAAAATTTTTTTTTTCGTGGGAAAATCACTTCCTGCCTGTCAGGCATGGTTGTCTCAACTAGAATATACAAGTAGATCATCAATTCATATTGAATTATTCGAGATAAAGCAGAAATTAGATGAAAATTTCTGGATTTCATAAAAGTGCTATAACTCGAAGGAAAATGATCCAAACTAACTAAAATTGGGTATGGATATACTCCTTGTCTATATCTTTCACTGTGCAAAATTTGAAGCCAATCCGAGCACTTTCGAAATTTCGGTGAAAAATTTCCTAAGGTTATAGTCTTGGATTTTTGTCGATTCGGAAAATTTTTTTTTTCGTGGGAAAATCACTTCCTGCCTGTCAGGCATGGTTGTCTCAACTAGAATATACAAGTAGATCATCAATTCATATTGAATTATTCGAGATAAAGCAGAAATTAGATGAAAATTCTGGATTTCATAAAAGTGCTATAACTCGAAGGAAAATGATCCAAACTAACTAAAATTGGGTATGGATATACTCCTTGTCTATATCTTTCACTGTGCAAAATTTGAAGCCAATCCGAGCACTTTCGAAATTTCGGTGAAAAATTTCCTAAGGTTATAGTCTTGGATTTTTGTCGATTCGGAAAATTTTTTTTTTCGTGGGAAAATCACTTCCTGCCTGTCAGGCATGGTTGTCTCAACTAGAATATACAAGCAGATCATCAATTCACATTGGGTTATTCGAGATAAAGCAGAAATTTAGATGAAAATTTCTGGATTTCATAAAAGTGCTATAACTCGAAGGAAAATGATCCAAACTAACTGCAATTGGGTATGGATATACTCCTTGTCTATATCTTTCATTGTGCAAAATTTGAAGCCAATCCGAGCACTTTCGAAATTTCGGTGAAAAATTTCCTAAGGTTATAGTCTTGGATTTTTGTCGATTCGGAAAATTTTTTTTTTTCGTGGGAAAATCACTTCCTGCCTGTCAGGCATGGTTGTCTCAACTAGAATATACAAGTAGATCATCAATTCATATATAATTATTCGAGATAAAGCAGAAATTAGATGAAAATTTCTGGATTTCATAAAAGTGCTATAACTCGAAGGAAATGATCCAAACTAACTAAAATTGGGTATGGATATACTCCTTGTCTATATCTTTCATTGTGCAAAATTTGAAGCCAATCCGAGCACTTTCGAAATTTCGGTGAAAAATTTCCTAAGGTTATAGTCTTGGATTTTTGTCGATTCGGAAAATTTTTTTTTTCGTGGGAAAATCACTTCCTGCCTGTCAGGCATGGTTGTCTCAACTAGAATATACAAGTAGATCATCAATTCATATTGAATTATTCGAATAAAGCAGAAATTAGATGAAAATTTCTGGATTTCATAAAAGTGCTATAACTCGAAGGAAAATGATCCAAACTAACTAAATTGGGTATGGATATACTCCTTGTCTATATCTTTCATGTGCAAAATTTGAAGCCAATCCGAGCACTTTCGAAATTTCGGTGAAAAATTTTCCTAAGTTATAGTCTTGGATTTTTGTCGATTCGGAAAATTTTTTTTTTCGTGGGAAAATCACTTCCTGCCTGTCAGGCATGGTTGTCTCAACTAGAATATACAAGCAGATCATCAATTCACATTGGGTTATTCGAGATAAAGCAGAAATTTATCGAACTTTGTCGATATAGGCTCATCCACCATTTTCTAATTCTGAAATTACTTAGGATTAACGGCGAAACCGGCGCATTCGCCATTCTCAGGCAATATCTAACTGCCATAACTCGAAGGAAAATGATCAGAACTAACTGAAATCTGGAATGGATCTATTGCTTGTTTATATCTTTCACTGTGCAAAATTTGAAGCCAATCTGAGCACTCTCAAAATCTCCAAAGGTTATAGTCTCTCCCTCGAATCAGTAATCAGTTCAAATAAAAGTCCCGTACGATATCAACATTTTATTCTTAAATTACAGTAAAGGATAGTTCAATATCACATCTTGTCTTGCAAGTTCCAGCAACATAGGATCATCGAAGAATTTGTTAATAGATACATCCTGACTCAATCCCTTCCTCCTTCTGGTTTTGATCATGAATTCTCTAGCTAAATGAGTTGCAGGTTGAGGCTCCAAAGGTCTTATAATGATGGATTTATCTAAGGGATCTCCAGGGACAATCTGAAAAAAAAATTAAATATTTACAAGTTCACAGAGTTCATACAGAAAGAAATGTAACGCATTTCATTAATAATTTGATTATAATTAATTATAAAGCCAACCTAATATTGATGCTCTTGCGAAAAAACGCAATCGAAGGTGTTTTTTTGTTGAATTATATCAGTTTAAGTTTTTTCATTTCTTGCTTTGTAAGGAGCATATAAGGTTTATTTAAATTTTGTTGTTGGCCCTTGGTCTACGAAAATGTTTTTCTATTTGGCCCCTTACAAAAAGGGTTGCCCATGACTGCTCTAGAGCTTGGTTGATTACAATGCAGTATCATTAAAGCGTAGGGGCATCTCTATGTTTATTTCTTACATTAAAGATATACAGGTTTGGAAATTCGCATCTTAAACATACGATATACAATGCATCAGACAGATAATTCATCCCTCCAGTTGCACAGATGAATAGTAGAGACAAGGACGTGCTGTAACACACTGAATTCGGTTGTCTTATTGGAATATTCTAGTCTTGTCTCACTCTTATCGTTGAGAGCAGCGTAGTTCATTCAGTATGGCAGGCAACAGTAAATACTTGAATCAAGTATTTTGGGCAGCCTGACAAATTAAATAATTCTATACGTATTGCAGGTTCCCTACCATACTGAGATAAGAGAGAGACAAGACTAGGTTATTTCAATAAGTCAAAGGATTTCATTCAGTTACAGCACGTGATTATCTCGACTATTCATCTGTGGAACTAGACGGAAGAATTCTCTGTCTGATGCATTCTATATCGTATGTTTCAGATGTGAATTTCCAATCTGTATATGATCACATGATAGCAGGCGTGAGGATTAGAAATAAAGAATCAGAGCCATTTTCAGTCAATAAAGGTTTACGCCAGGATTGCTGCATTCCTCCTACGCTCTTTAAAATTTATATATAGCGAAAGCATTGTCACTGTGGAAAAGAAAATGTTGAGGTATGGGTATCGAAATTGATAGAGATACTTGCATATTATACTCTTCCATTTGCCGACGATCAAGTTATGTGTGCGAATGATAAAGAAGACCTAGAATATATGGCGAGAAAGCTTCAAGAAGAGTAAGGAAGATGGTGTCTTCAGATGAATATATCTAAAACATGATACTTGTGTGTTGGAGAAAAAACCACTGATTTGAAGCTAGAAAATAATGAAACCTTAAAGAAATGCGAAAGCTACAAATACTTGGGTATCAACTTCAATACAGAAGGAACAGATGACACCGAAATTAAATCACGAATAAATAAGACAAAAAAATAATAAATTCGCTAAATGGTATTCTATGGAGAACAGAGATAGAAAAAGAAAGAAAGATAAGAATATTTGATACACTGATAAAAAAGACCCTAGTATACGGATCTGAAACTTGGCGATTGACAGAACAACTGAGGAAGAGGATAGAAACTACAGAAATGGATGCAATACGACAAGCATCAAGAACTTCGAGAAGAGAGAGGGTACCGAATTTGATAATAAGGAAAAATATGGAAATAAAAGAGGCAGCCAAAGAATATACAGGGTGTTTCCTAAACATGCAGCCAAAATTCAGGGGATTGTTTCTTGGACTATTCTAAGAATATTTTGTCCTTTGATGATTTTTGAAAAACCTCTTTGTTTCGAAGATACAGGGGAAACAAAATTTTAGATAATATTATTTTATTATGAAAAATTACATGAAAATTTAACCTAACCTACAAAAACTGTTGAAAATGACCACCTCTAGCCAAAAAAACGAATTCAAATGAAACCGTGTTTAATCTGTATTCCTTTACCATCTGAACTTATCAATTTTAAGTCAAAAAACTGGCCGTTTTTAGTAATTGAATGTTGTTAAACAAATTTAAAATAAATTGTACCTACTTAGTGAACACAGTGCGGTACGCATTTTTATTTAATATTCTTTATTTTAAAAATATGAAAAATGTTGTTCGCCCTGTATCTTCGAAACAAAGAGGTTTTTCAAAAATCATCAAAGGACAAAACATGCTTAAAATAGTCCAAGGAACAACCCCCTGAATTTTTGCCGCATGTTTAGGAAACACCCTGTATAGATAGGAAGCAGCTGGAATAGTATGGACATGTGCAAAGAATGGCTGAGAATAGATTACCAAAGAAAGTAATGAGATGGATACCTCCGGAAAACAGAAAAAGAGGAAGACCAAGAACGGCATGAATTAGTGGAATAAAAAAATCAATGAGTGAAAGAGAACTAAATGATGAAGACTGCAACAATAGAAGGCATTGGCAATTGGGAATCGGACAACGTCTTTAGGATGTTTTAACCCGAATGTATATACAGGTTTGGAAACTCACATCTGAAACATACGATATACAATGCATCAGACAGAGAATTCTTCCGTCCAGTTGCACAGATGAATAGTCGAGACAATGACGAGCTGTAACCCATTGAATTATGTTCTCTTATTGCAATATTCTAGTCTTGTCTCTCTCTCTTATCGTTGAGAGGAGCGTAATTCATTCAGTATGATAGGCAACAGTAAATACTTGAGTAGAGTATTACGGGCAGCCTGATAAATTAAATAATTCTATACGTGTACTGCAGGTTCCCTACCATACTGCGATAAGAGAGAGACAAGACTAGGTTATTGCAATAAGTCAACGGAATTAATTCAGTTACAGCACGTGATTATCTCGACTATTCATCTGCGCAACTGGAGGGAAGAATTCTCTGTCTGATGCATTGTATATCCTATGTTTCAGATGTGAATTTCCAAACCTCTATATACTCTGAGCGCAATACATAAGGCGTTTTCGGAAACTTACTCAGGTTATAAACTCGATCCATTTGGTCAAGTGACGGATCTACTCGGATCACGAACCTGGGGACTGAGTATACCCATCAGGTTTAGGATTTGAAGTGTCAGACGTATCAATAACATAACCAAATATTTTATAAATTTATTTTTTCAGTCCCAGTCTATTTTCGGATTGTCTCTAGCTTTTCTTGCATTAATTAGCTTGTGTGAAATCTTTCTTATAATTTCTGGTGTGCCATTATGTTTATATATTTTTGAGCACTATGTTAAGAAGTGAAGAATTTGTTTTTTCAGTCCCAGTTTATTTTCGGATTGTCTCTAGCTTTGCCTTCATTTATTGGCTATTTGAAATCTTTCTTATATTTCTGGTGCAGTGCGCAGCCAGGATTTTTTTTTGGGGGGGCTGAACTGAAAATTCTTGATGATACAACAAATACGAAAGTTTCAAAAAATTAACTCAGAAAAATTGAGACTGTTAGGATCTTTGGGGGGGGGCTGCAGCCCCAAAGCCCCCCCCCCCCCTAGCTCGCCAGTGTTCTGGTGTGCCTCTCCATGTTTAATGATATCTTTGAGTAAATATGTTAAAGAAGTAAAGAAAGCTGTAGCTTAGCACAGAAAAATCTGTATACAAAGTTATGAAGAAGTTGTTTCACATTATTTTCTTGGCTCATTGAACCACAACGTTTTACAATGAGCCAAATTCTCTTCTCTTCCCATAACTTTCAGGAATAGAATATATGAAATTACTAAGAAAAGAGTAGAAGACTTATTCCCGCCTCTTTCGAATACAAAATTAAACTGTAGTGCGCATGAGGTGACTGTATACCCTGCTCTCGAGTAGGGTTACGATAAATCAACCTGAGTCAGTGATCCGAGTTAATAGCACCGTACTTTCCGAACACGGGTTGGATGGACGTTCGGTTTAGGTAAACGAACGCGAAGGTTGGGGATCGGGTTAACCCGAAGTATCCGAAACGGCCTATACAGAGCAGTACAACATACCTGCCAATGATGAAACACGGACAGACAAAAAGCCTGTCCCTGCGTGTGCGTCCTCAGATCGGTCTCAAAACCAAAACTGTCGATAGCCGGTATGAACGCCTTTATCGTATACAGGGGCGACCCAGGAACTGGCGCGTCTTGCGTCACGTGACCTCTTCTTTTAGCCAACACCGTGTACACCGCAGAGACGCAATCCGCGGGCGCTTGAACCTCGACGAACAGGTAGGGTTCCATCAGTCTCGGGGTGGCCATAAGGAAGGCGGAATATACCACCCTTCTCGCCGTGGGAATGATCTGACCGCCGCCCCTGTGTAAGGGTTCTTGAGCTATTACAGCGTCCAGGATTTTGAACTTCGTGTTTCGTATCGGTTCTTCGCAGAGGGGACCTTCCCTGGTACCCCATTGGAAACCTTGGACTATGGAGTCTTTGACGGAGCTGAGGAGACCCTTGTCGACTTCAGATGGTAAGGTATCGTCGACTAGAATGTTTGGACCTGGAAAACGAGTGAGCGTTAGAAGTTGATACAAGTCTTGTTTCTGCAAATAATCAGTAAATTCTCAAATATCGTTAGTTAAATGGTTTTGCCCAAATAAGGTAAAAATAGATGTGGTCTCCAAAGTGAAGACATTGGTCACATTCAGCAGATGGAACTGTTGATGTCCGAATGAACTGATTGATACTTCGTTTTATTCAACTCAGATCAACTATTGAAACAGCATTAAAAATATTTTCATACGTGCGATCGTCTTCCCAATGAATCGAATCATTCAAAGGAAATACTTGAAGAATTGGAGATTTTTCCCAACACAAAGATAAATCGAAATTTCTCGGCTTTTTGATGTCCGATTGGAATGATTGATACTTCGTTTTATTCAACTCGAATCAACTCTTGAAACTGCATAATAAATGTTTTCAAATGTGCAACTGTTTTTCCAATAAATCGAATCAGTCAAAGAAAATACTTGAAGAATTGTAGATTTTTCCCAACACAAAGATAAATCGAAATTTCTCGGCTTTTTGATGTCCGATTGGAATGATTGATACTTCGTTTTATTCAACTCGAATCAACTCTTGAAACTGCATAATAAATGTTTTCAAATGTGCAACTGTCTCCCAATAAATCGAATCATTCAAAGAAAATACTTGAAAAATGGAGATTTTTCCCAACACAAAGATAAATCGAAATTTCTCGGCTTTTTGATGTCCGATTGAAATGATTAATACATCGTTTTATTCAACTCAATCAACTCATGAAACTGCATAATAAATGTTTTCAAATGTGCAACTGTCTTCCCAATAAATCGAATCATTCAAAGAAATACTTGAAAAATTGGAGATTTTTCCCAACACAAAGATAAATCGAAATTTCTCGGCTTTTGATGTCCGATCGAAATGATTAATACTTCGTTTTATTCAACTCAAATCAACTCTTGAAACTGCATAATAAATGTTTTCAAATGTGCAACTGTCTTCCCAATAAATCGAATCATTCAAAGAAAATACTTGAAAAATTGGAGATTTTTCCCAACACAAAGATAAATCGAAATTTCTCGGCTTTTTGATGTCCGATTGAAATGATTAATACATCGTTTTATTCAACTCAAATCAACTCTTGAAACTGCATAATAAATGTTTTCAAATGTGCAACTGTCTTCCCAATAAATCGAATCATTCAAAGAAAATACTTGAAAAATTGGAGATTTTTCCCAACACAAAGATAAATCGAAATTTCTCGGCTTTTTGATGTCCGATTGAAATGATTAATACATCGTTTTATTCAACTCAAATCAACTCTTGAAACTGCATAATAAATGTTTTCAAATGTGCAACTGTCTCCCCAATAAATCGAATCATTCAAAGAAAATACTTGAAAAATTGGAGATTTTTCCCAACACAAAGATGAATCGAAATTTCTCGGCTTTTTGATTTCCGATTGAAATGATTAATACATCGTTTTATTCAACTGAAATCAACTCATGAAACTGCATAATAAATGTTTTCAAACGTGCAACTGTCTTCCCAATAAATCGAATCATTCAAAGAAAATACTTGAAAAATTGGAGATTTTTCCAACACAAGGATAAATCGAAATTTCTCGGCTTTCTGATGTCCGATCGAAATGATTCAATACATCGTTTTATTCAACTAAATCAACTCTTGAAACTGTATAATAAATGTTTTCAAATGTGCAACTGTCTTCCCAATAAATCGAATCATTCAAAGAAAATACTTGAAAAATTGGAGATTTTTCCCAACACAAAGATAAATCGAAATTTCTCGGCTTTTTGATGTCCGATCGAAATGATTAATACATCGTTTTATTCAACTAAAATCAACTCTTGAAACTGCATAATAAATGTTTTCAAATGTGCAACTGTCTTCCCAATAAATCGAATCATTCAAAGAAAATACTTGAAAAATTGGAGATTTTTCCAACACAAAGATAAATCGAAATTTCTCGGCTTTCTGATGTCCGATCGAAATGATTAATACATCGTTTTATTCAACTCAAATCAACTCTTGAAACTGCATAATAAATGTTTTCAAATGTGCAACTGTCTTCCCAATAAATCGAATCATTCAAAGAAAATACTTGAAAATTGGAGATTTTTCCCAACACAAAGATAAATCGAAATTTCTCGGCTTTTTGATGTCCGATCGAAATGATTAATACATCGTTTTATTCAACTAAATCAACTCTTGAAACTGAATAATAATGTTTTCAAATGTGCAACTGTCTTCCCAATAAATCGAATCATTCAAAGAAAATACTTGAAAAATTGGAGATTTTTCCCAACACAAAGATAAATCGAAATTTCTCGGCTTTTTGATGTCCGATTGAAATGATTAATACATCGTTTTATTCAACTCAAATCAACTCTTGAAACTGCATAATAAATGTTTTCAAATGTGCAACTGTCTTCCCAATAAATCGAATCATTCAAAAAAATACTTGAAAAATTGGAGATTTTTCCCAACACAAAGATAAATCGAAATTTCTCGGCTTTTTGATGTCCGATCGAAATGATTAATACATCGTTTTATTCAAAAATCAACTCTTGAAACTGCATAATAAATGTTTTCAAATGTGCAACTGTCTTCCCAATAAATCGAATCATTCAAAGAAAATACTTGAAAAATTGGAGATTTTTCCCAACAAAGATAAATCGAAATTTCTCGGCTTTCTGATGTCCGATCGAAATGATCAATACATCGTTTTATTCAACTAAATCAACTCTTGAAACTGTATAATAAATGTTTTCAAATGTGCAACTGTCTTCCCAATAAATCGAATCATTCAAAGAAAATACTTGAAAAATTGGAGATTTTTCCCAACACAAAGATAAATCGAAATTTCTCGGCTTTCTGATGTCCGATCGAAATGATTAATACATCGTTTTATTCAACTAAAATCAACTCTTGAAACTGTATAATAAATGTTTTCAAATGTGCAACTGTCTTCACAATAAATCGAATCATTCAAAGAAATACTTGAAAAATTGGAGATTTTTCCCAACACAAAGATAAATCGAAATTTCTCGGCTTTCTGATGTCCGATCGAAATGATCAATACATCGTTTTATTCAACTAAAATCAACTCTTGAAACTGTATAATAAATGTTTTCAAATGTGCAACTGTCTTCCCAATAGATCGAATCATGCAAAAAACATACTTAAAAAGTTAGAGATTTTTCCCAACAAAGATGAATCAAAATTACTCGGCTTCTTGATGTCCGATAGAAATGATTGATACTTCGTTTCATCCAACTCAAATCAACTCTTGCAACTGCATAATAAATGTTTTCAAATGTGCAACTGCCTTCTCAATAATTCGAATCATTCAAAAAAAATACTTGAAAAATTGGAGATTTTCCCAACACAAAGATGAATCGAAATTTCTCGGCTTTCTGATGTCCGATCGAAATGATCAATACATCGTTTTATTCAACTAAAATCAACTCTTGAAACTGTATAATAAATGTTTTCAAATGTGCAACTGTCTTCCCAATAAATCGAATCATTCAAAGAAAATACTTGAAAAATTGGAGATTTTTCCCAACACAAAGATAAATCGAAATTTCTCGGTTTTATGATGTGCGATTGAAATGATTAATACATCGTTTTATTCAACTCAAATCAACTCTTGAAACTGAATAATAGATGTTCTAGAATGTGCAACTGTCTTCCCAATAAATCGAATCATTCAAAGAAAATACTTGAAAAATTGGAGATTTTTCCCAACACAAAGATAAATCGAAATTTCTCGGCTTTTTGATGTCCGATTGAAATGATTAATACATCGTTTTATTCAACTCAAATCAACTCTTGAAACTGCATAATAAATGTTTTCAAATGTGCAACTGTCTTCCCAATAAATCGAATCATTCAAAGAAAATACTTGAAAAATTGGAGATTTTTCCCAACACAAGGATAAATCGAAATTTCTCGGCTTTCTGATGTCCGATCGAAATGATCAATACATCGTTTTATTCAACTAAATCAACTCTTGAAACTGTATAATAAATGTTTTCAAATGTGCAACTGTCTTCCCAATAAATCGAATATTCAAAGAAAATACTTGAAAAATTGGAGATTTTTCCCAACACAAAGATAAATCGAAATTTCTCGGCTTTCTGATGTCCGATCGAAATGATGAATACATCGTTTTATTCAACTCAAATCAACTCTTGAAACTGTATAATAAATGTTTTCAAATGTGCAACTGTCTTCCCAATAAATCGAATCATTCAAAGAAAATACTTGAAAAATTGGAGATTTTTCCCAACACAAAGATAAATCGAAATTTCTCGGCTTTCTGATGTCCGATCGAAATGATCAATACATCGTTTTATTCAACTAAAATCAACTCTTGAAACTGTATAATAAATGTTTTCAAATGTGCAACTGTCTTCCCAATAAATCGAATCATTCAAAGAAAATACTTGAAAAATTGGAGATTTTTCCCAACACAAAGATAAATCGAAATTTCTCGGCTTTTTGATGTCCGATTGCAATGATTAATACATCGTTTTATTCAACTCAAATCAACTCTGAAACTGCATAATAAATGTTTTCAAATGTGCAACTGTCTTCCCAATAAATCGAATCATTCAAAGAAAATACTTGAAAAATTGGAGATTTTTCCCAACACAAAGATAAATCGAAATTTCTCGGCTTTCTGATGTCCGATCGAAATGATCAATACATCGTTTTATTCAACTAAAATCAACTCTTGAAACTGTATAATAAATGTTTTCAAATGTGCAACTGTCTTCCCAATAAATCGAATCATTCAAAGAAAATACTTGAAAAATTGGAGATTTTTCCCAACACAAGATAAATCGAAATTTCTCGGCTTTTTGATGTCCGATCGGATGATTAAATACTTCGTTTTATTCAACTCAAATCAACTCATGAAACTGCATAATAAATGTTTTCAAATGTGCAACTGTCTTCCCAATAAATCGAATCATTCAAAGAAATACTTGAAAAATTGGAGATTTTTCCCAACACCAAGATAAATCGAAATTCTTTCTCGGCTTTCTGATGTCCGATCGAAATGATCAATACATCGTTTTATTCAACTAAATCAACTCTTGAAACTGTATAATAAATGTTTTCAAATGTGCAACTGTCTTCCCAATAAATCGAATCATTACAAGAAAATACTTGAAAAATTGGAGATTTTTCCCAACACAAAGATAAATCGAAATTTCTCGGCTTTTTGATGTCCGATCGAAATGATTAATACATCGTTTTATTCAACTCAAATCAACTCATGAAACTGCATAATAAATGTTTTCAAATGTGCAACTGTCTTCCAATAAATCGAATCATTCAAAGAAAATACTTGAAAAATTGGAGATTTTTCCCAACACAAGGATAAATCGAAATTTCTCGGCTTTCTGATGTCCGATCGAAATGATCAATACATCGTTTATTCAACTAAATCAACTCTTGAAACTGCATAATAAATGTTTTCAAATGTGCAACTGTCTTCCAATAAATCGAATAATTCAAAGAAAATACTTGAAAAATTGGAGATTTTTCCCAACACAAAGATAAATCGAAATTTCTTGGCTTTTTGATGTCCGATCGAAATGATTAATACATCGTTTTATTCAACTAAATCAACTCTTGAAACTGTATAATAAATGTTTTCAAATGTGCAACTGTCTTCCCAATAAATCGAATCATTCAAAGAAAATACTTGAAAATTGGAGATTTTTCTCAACACAAAGATAATCGAAATTTCTCCTCGGCTTTCTGATGTCCGATCGAAATGATCAATACATCGTTTTATTCAACTAAAATCAACTCTTGAAACTGTATAATAAATGTTTTCAAATGTGCAACTGTCTTCCATAAATCGAATAATTCAAAGAAAATACTTGAAAATTGGAGATTTTTCCCAACACAAAGATAAATCGAAATTTCTCGGCTTTTTGATGTCCGATCGAAATGATTAATACATCGTTTTATTCAACTCAAATCAACTCATGAAACTGCATAATAGTGTTCTCAAATGTGCAACTGTCTTCCCAATAATCGAATCATTCAAAGAAAATACTTGAAAAATTGGAGATTTTCCCAACACAAAGATAAATCGAAATTTCTCGGCTTTCTGATGTCCGATCGAAATGATCAATACATCGTTTTATTCAACTAAATCAACTCTTGAAACTGTATAATAAATGTTTTCAAATGTGCAACTGTCTTCCCAATAAATCGAATCATTCAAAGAAATACTTGAAAGATTGGAGATTTTTCCCAACAACAAGATAAATTGAAATTTCTCGGCTTTTTGATGTCCGATCGAAATGATCATACATCGTTTTATTCAACTAAAATCAACTCTTGAAACTGTATAATAAATGTTTCCAAATGTGCAACTGTCTTCCAATAAATCGAATCATTCAAAGAAAATACTTGAAAAATTGGAGATTTTCCCCAACACAAAGATAAATCGAAATTTCTCGGCTTCCTGATGTCCGATTAAATGATTGATACTTCGTTTTCATTCAACTCAAATCAACACTTGAAACTGCATAATAAATGTTTTCAAATGTGCAATCGTTTTCCCAATAAATCGGATCATCCATAGAACAGTCTTGAAAAATTTAGATTATTCCCATCAAAGATAAATCGGAATTTCTCGGCTTCTTGATGTCCGATTGAAATGATTTATACATCGTTTTATTCAACTCAAATCAACTCTTGAATGCATAATGAATATTTCCAAATGTGCAATCGTTTTCCCATAAATCGGATCATTAATAAAACAGTCTTGAAAAATTTAAGATTATTCCCATCAAAGATAAATCGGAATTTCTCGGCTTCTTGATGTCCGATTGAAATGATTTATACATCGTTTTATTCAACTCAATCAACTCTTGAAACTGCATAATGAATGTTTCAAATGTGCAATCGTTTCCCAATAAATCGGATCATTAATAAACAGTCTTGAAAAATTTAAGATTATTCCCATCAAAGATAAATCGGAATTTCTCGGCTTCTTGATGTCCGATTGAAATGATTTATACATCGTTTTATTCAACTCAAATCACTCTTGAAACTGCATAATGAATATTTCCAAATGTGCAATCGTTTC
The DNA here is from genome assembly GCA_013421045.1 of Propylea japonica. Taxonomy (NCBI): domain Eukaryota; kingdom Metazoa; phylum Arthropoda; class Insecta; order Coleoptera; family Coccinellidae; genus Propylea; species Propylea japonica. The sequence continues at coordinate 82,004,666 of CM024242.1, read as the reverse complement.
CCAATAAATCGGATCATTAATAAACAGTCTTGAAAAATTTAAGATATTTCCCATCAAAGATAAATCGGAATTTCTCGGCTTCTTGATGTCCGATTGAAATGATTTATACATCGTTTTATTCAACTCAAATCAACTCTTGAAACTGCATAATGAATGTTTCCAAATGTGCATCGTTTTCCCAATAAATCGGATCATTAATAAAACAGTCTTGAAAAATTTAAGATTATTCCCATCAAAGATAAATCGGAATTTCTCGGGCTTCTTGATGTCCGATTGAAATGATTTATACATCGTTTTATTCAACTCAAATCAACTCTTGAAACTGCATAATGAATATTTCCAAATGTGCAATCGTTTTCCCAATAAATCGGATCATTAATAAAACAGTCTTGAAAAATTTAAGATTATTCCCATCAAAGATAAATCGGAATTTCTCGGCTTCTTGATGTCCGATTGAAATGATTTATACATCGTTTTATTCAACTCAATCAACTCTTGAAACTGCATAATGAATATTTCCAATGTGCAATCGTTTTCCCCAATAATCGGATCATAATAAAACAGTCTTGAAAATTTAAGATTATTCCCATCAAAGATAAATCGGAATTTCTCGGCTTCTTGATGTCCGATGGAATGATTTATACATCGTTTTATTCAACTCAAATCAACTCTTGAAACTGCATAATGAATGTTTTCCAAATGTGCAATCGTTTTCCCAATAAATCGGATCATTAATAAAACAGTCTTGAAAAATTTAAGATTATTCCCATCAAAGATAAATCGGATTTCTCGGCTTCTTGATGTCCGATTGAAATGATTTATACATCGTTTTATTCAACTCAAATCAACTCTTGAAACTGCATAATGAATGTTTCCAAATGTGCAATCGTTTTCCCAATAAATCGAATCATTCAAAGAAAATACTTGAAAAATTGGAGATTTTTCCCAACACAAAGATAAATCGAAATTTCTCGGCTTTCTGATGTCCGATCGAAATGATCAATACATCGTTTTATTCAACTAAAATCAACTCTTGAAACTGTATAATAAATGTTTTCAAATGTGCAACTGTCTTCCCAATAAATCGAATCATTCAAAGAAAATACTTGAAAAATTGGAGATTTTTCCCAACACAAAGATAAATCGAAATTTCTCGGCTTGGCTTTTGATGTCCGATCGATGATTAATACATCGTTTTATTCAACTCAAATCAACTCATGAATCTGCATAATAAATGTTTTCAAATGTGCAACTGTCTTCCCAATAAATCGAATCATTCAAAGAAAATACTTGAAAATTGGAGATTTTTCCCAACACAAAGATAAATCGAAATTTCTCGGCTTTCTTGATGTCCGATCGAAATGATCAATACATCGTTTTATTCAACTAAAATCACTCTTGAAACTGTATAATAAATGTTTTCAAATGTGCAACTGTCTTCCCAATAAATCGAATCATTCAAAAAATACTTGAAAAATTGGAGATTTTTCCCAACACAAGATAAATCGAAATTTCTCGGCTTTTTGATGTCCGATCGAAATGATTAATACATCGTTTTATTCAACTCAAATCAACTCTTGAAACTGAATAATAAATGTTTTCGAATGTGCAACAGTCCTCCCTATAAATCGAATCATTCAAAGAAAATACTTGAAAACTGGAGATTTTTCCCGACACAAAGATAAATCGAAATTTCTCGGCTTTTTGAAGTCCGATCGAAATGATTAATACATCGTTTTATTCAACTCAAATCAACTCATGAAACTGCATAATAAATGTTTTCAAATGTGCAACTGTCTTCCCAATAAATCGAATCATTCAAAGAAAATACTTGAAAAATTGGAGATTTTTCCCAACACAAAGATAAATCGAAATTTCTCGGCTTTCTGATGTCCGATCGAAATGATCAATACATCGTTTGATTCAACTAAAATCAACTCTTGAAACTGTATAATAAATGTTTTTCAAATGTGCAACTGTCTTCCCAATAAATCGAATCATTCAAGAAAATACTTGAAAAATTGAGATTTTTCCCAACACAAAGATAAATCGAAATTTCTCGGCTTTTTGATGTCCGATCGAAATGATTAATACATCGTTTTATTCACTCAAATCAACTCATGAAACTGCATAATAAATGTTTTCAAATGTGCAACTGTCTTCCCAATAAATCGAATCATTCAAAGAATACTTGAAAAATTGGAGATTTTCCCAACACAAGGATAAATCGAAATTTCTCGGCTTTCTGATGTCCGATCGAAATGATCAATACATCGTTTTATTCAACTAAAATCAACTCTTGAAACTGTATAATAAATGTTTTCAAATGTGCAACTGTTTCCCAATAAATCGAATCATTCAAAGAAAATACTTGAAAAATTGGAGATTTTCCCAACACAAAGATGAATCGAAATTTCTCGGCTTTCGATGTCCGATCGAAATGATCAATACATCGTTTTTATTCAACTAAAAAATCAACTCTTGAAACTGTATAATAAATGTTTTCAAATGTGCAACTGTCTTCCCAATAAATCGAATCATTCAAAGAAAATACTTGAAAAATTGGAGATTTTTCTCAACACAAAAGATATCGAAATTTCTCGGCTTTCTGATGTCCGATCGAAATGATCAATACATCGTTTTATTCAACTAAATCAACTCTTGAAACTGAATAATAAATGTTTTCAAATGTGCAACTGTCTTCCCAATAAATCGAATCATTCAAAGAAAATACTTGAAAAATTGGAGATTTTTCCCAACACAAAGATAAATCGAAATTTCTCTCGGCTTTTGATGTCCGATCGAAATGATTAATACATCGTTTTATTCAACTAAAATCAACTCTTGAAACTGAATAATAAATGTTTTCGAATGTGCAACTGTCTTCCCAATAAATCGAATCATTCAAAGAAAATACTTGAAAAATTGGAGATTTTTCCCAACACAAAGATAAATCGAAATTTCTCGGCTTTTTGATGTCCGATTGAAATGATTAATACATCGTTTTATTCAACTCAAATCAACTCTTGAAACTGAATAATAAATGTTTTCGAATGTGCAACTGTCTTCCCAATAAATCGAATCATTCAAAGAAAATACTTGAAAAATTGGAGATTTTTCCCAACACAAAGATAAATCGAAATTTCTCGGCTTTTTTTGATGTCCGATCGAAATGATTAATACATCGTTTTATTCAACTAAAATCAACTCTTGAAACTGTATAATAAATGTTTTCAAATGTGCAACTGTCTTCCCAATAAATCGAATCATTCAAAGAAATACTTGAAAAATTGGAGATTTTTCCCAACACAAGGATAAATCGAAATTTCTCGGCTTTCTGATGTCCGATCGAAATGATCAATACATCGTTTTATTCAACTAAAATCAACTCTTGAAACTGTATAATAAATGTTTTCGAATGTGCAACTGTCTTCCCAATAAATCGAATCATTCAAAGAAAATACTTGAAAAATTGGAGATTTTTCCCAACACAAAGATAAATCGAAATTTCTCGGCTTTTTGATGTCCGATCGAAATGATCAATACATCGTTTTATTCAACTCAAATCAACTCTTGAAACTGCATAATGAATGTTTCCAAATGTGCAACTGTCTTCACCATAAATCGAATCATTCAAAGAAAATACTTGAAAAATTGGAGATTTTTCCCAACACAAAGATAAATCGAAATTCTCGGCTTTCTGATGTCCGATCGAAATGATCAATACATCGTTTTATTCAACTAAATCAACTCTTGAAACTGTATAATAAATTTTTTCAAATGTGCAACTGTCTTCCCAATAAATCGAATCATTCAAAGAAAATACTTGAAAATTGGAGATTTTTCCCAACACAAAGATAAATCGAAATTTCTCGGCTTTTTGATGTCCGATCGAAATGATTAATACATCGTTTTATTCAACTCAAATCAACTCATGAAACTGCATAATAAATGTTTTCAAATGTGCAACTGTCTTCCCAATAAATCGAATCATTCAAAGAAAATACTTGAAAAATTGGAGATTTTCCCAACACAAAGATGAATCGAAATTTCTCGGCTTTCTGATGTCCGATCGAAATGATCAATACATCGTTTTATTCAACTAAAATCAACTCTTGAAACTGTATAAAAATGTTTTCAATGTGCAACTGTCTTCCCAATAAATCGAATCATTCAAAGAAAATACTTGAAAAATTGGAGATTTTTCTCAACACAAGATAAATCGAAATTTCTCGGCTTTCTGATGTCCGATCGAAATGATCAATACATCGTTTTATTCAACTAAAATCAACTCTTGAAACTGAATAATAAATGTTTTTCAAATGTGCAACTGTCTTCCCAATAATCGAATCATTCAAAGAAAATACTTGAAAAATTGGAGATTTTTCCCAACACAAAGATAAATCGAAATTTCTCGGCTTTTTGATGTCCGATCGAAATGATTAATACATCGTTTTATTCAACTCAAATCAACTCATGAAACTGCATAATAAATGTTTTCAAATGTGCAACTGTCTTCCCAATAAATCGAATCATTCAAAGAAAATACTTGAAAATTGGAGATTTTTCCCAACACAAGATAATCGAAATTTCTCGGCTTTCTGATGTCCGATCGAAATGATCAATACATCGTTTTATTCAACTAAATCAACTCTTGAAACTGTATAATAAATGTTTTAAATGTGCAACTGTCTTCCCAATAAATCGAATAATTCAAAGAAAATACTTGAAAAATTGGAGATTTTTCCCAACACAAAGATAAATCGAAATTTCTCGGCTTTCTGATGTCCGATCGAAATGATCAATACATCGTTTTATTCAACTAAAATCAACTCTTGAAACTGTATAATAAATGTTTTCAAATGTGCAACTGTCTTCACAATAAATCGAATCATTCAAAGAAAATACTTGAAAAATGGAGATTTTTCCCCAACACAAAGATAATCGAAATTCTCGGCTTTCTGATGTCCGATCGAAATGATCAATACATCGTTTTATTCAACTAAAATCAACTCTTGAAACTGTATAATAAATGTTTTCAAATGTGCAACTGTCTTCCCAATAAATCGAATCATTCAAAGAAAATACTTGAAAAATTGGAGATTTTTCCCAACACAGATAAATCGAAATTTCTCGGCTTTTTGATGTCCGATCGAAATGATTAATACATCGTTTTATTCAACTCAAATCAACTCATGAAACTGCATAATAAATGTTTTCAAATGTGCAACTGTCTTCCAATAAATCGAATCATTCAAAGAAAATACTTGAAAAATTGGAGATTTTTCCCAACACAAGGATAAATCGAAATTTCTCGGCTTTCTGATGTCCGATCGAAATGATCAATACATCGTTTTATTCAACTAAAATCAACTCTTGAAACTGTATATAAATGTTTTCAAATGTGCAACTGTCTTCCAATAAATCGAATATTTCAAAGAAAATACTTGAAAAATTGGAGATTTTTCCCAACACAAAGATAAATCGAAATTTCTCGGCTTTTGATGTCCGATCGGAATGATTAATACATCGTTTTATTCAACTCAAATCAACTCATGAAACTGCATAATAAATGTTTTCAAATGTGCAAACTGTCTTCCCAATAAATCGAATCATTCAAAGAAAATACTTGAAAAATTGGAGATTTTTCCCAACACAAAGATATCGAAATTTCTCGGCTTTCTGATGTCCGATCGAAATGATCAATACATCGTTTATTCAACTAAAATCAACTCTTGAACTGTATAATAAATGTTTTCAAATGTGCAACTGTCTTCCCAATAAATCGAATCATTACAAGAAAATACTTGAAAAATTGGAGATTTTCCCAACACAAAGATAAATCGAAATTTCTCGGCTTTTTGATGTCCGATCGAAATGATCAATACATCGTTTTATTCAACTAAAATCAACTCTTGAAACTGTATAATAAATGTTTTCAAATGTGCAACTGTCTTCCCAATAAATCGAATAATTCAAAGAAAATACTTGAAAAATTGGAGATTTTTCCCAACACAAAGATAAATCGAAATTTCTCGGCTTTTGATGTCCGATCGAAATGATCAATACATCGTTTTATTCAACTAAAATCAACTCTTGAAACTGTATAATAAATGTTTTCAAATGTGCAACTGTCTTCCCAATAAATCGAATCATTACAAGAAAATACTTGAAAAATTGGAGATTTTTCCCAACACAAAGATAAATCGAAATTTCTCGGCTTTTGATGTCCGATCGAAATGATCAATACATCGTTTTATTCAACTAAAATCAACTCTTGAAACTGTATAATAAATGTTTTCAAATGTGCAACTGTCTTCCCAATAAATCGAATAATTCAAAGAAAATACTTGAAAATTGGAGATTTTTCCCAACACAAGATAAATCGAAATTTCTCGGCTTTCTGATGTCCGATCGAAATGATCAATACATCGTTTTATTCAACTAAAATCAACTCTTGAAACTGTATAATAAATGTTTTCAAATGTGCAACTGTCTTCCCAATAAATCGAATAATTCAAAGAAAATACTTGAAAAATTGGAGATTTTTCCCAACACAAAGATAAATCGAAATTTCTCGGCTTTTTGATGTCCGATCGAAATGATTAATACATCGTTTTATTCAACTCAAATCAACTCATGAAACTGCATAATAAATGTTTTCAAATGTGCAACTGTCTTCCAATAAATCGAATCATTCAAAGAAAATACTTGAAAAATTGGAGATTTTTCCCAACACAAGGAAAATCGAAATTTCTCGGCTTTCTGATGTCCGATCGAAATGATCAATACATCGTTTTATTCAACTAAATCAACTCTTGAAACTGTATAATAAATGTTTTCAAATGTGCAACTGTCTTCCCAATAAATCGAATAATTCAAAGAAAATACTTGAAAAATTGGAGATTTTTCCCAACACAAAGATAAATCGAAATTTCTCGGCTTTTTGATGTCCGATCGAAATGATTAATACATCGTTTTATTCAACTCAAATCAACTCATGAAACTGCATAATAAGTGTTCTCAAATGTGCAACTGTCTTCCCAATAAATCGAATCATTCAAAGAAAATACTTGAAAAATTGGAGATTTTTCCCAACACAAAGATAAATCGAAATTTCTCGGCTTTCTGATGTCCGATCGAAATGATCAATACATCGTTTTATTCAACTAAAATCAACTCTTGAAACTGTATAATAAATGTTTTCAAATGTGCAACTGTCTTCCCAATAAATCGAATCATTCAAAGAAATACTTGAAAGATTGGAGATTTTTCCCAACACAAAGATAAATTGAAATTTCTCGGCTTTTTGATGTCCGATCGAAATGATCAATACATCGTTTTATTCAAATAAAATCAACTCTTGAAACTGTATATAAATGTTTCCAAATGTGCAACTGTCTTCCCAATAAATCGAATCATTCAAAGAAAATACTTGAAAAATTGGAGATTTCCCCAACACAAGATAAATCGAAATTTCTCGGCTTCCTGATGTCCGATTAAAATGATTGATACTTCGTTTCATTCAACTCAAATCAACACTTGAAACTGCATAATAAATGTTTTCAAATGTGCAATCGTTTTCCCAATAAATCGGATCATCCATAGAACAGTCTTGAAAAATTTAAGATTATTCCCATCAAAGATAAATCGGAATTTCTCGGCTTCTTGATGTCCGATTGAAATGATTTATACATCGTTTTATTCAACTCAAATCAACTCTTGAAACTGCATAATGAATATTTCCAAATGTGCAATCGTTTTCCCAATAAATCGGATCATTAATAAAACAGTCTTGAAAAATTTAAGATTATTCCCATCAAAGATAAATCGGAATTTCTCGGCTTCTTGATGTCCGATTGAAATGATTTATACATCGTTTTATTCAACTCAAATCAACTCTTGAAACTGCATAATGAATGTTTCCAAATGTGCAATCGTTTTCCCAATAAATCGGATCATTAATAAAACAGTCTTGAAAAATTTAAGATTATTCCCATCAAAGATAAATCGGAATTTCTCGGCTTCTTGATGTCCGATTGAAATGATTTATACATCGTTTTATTCAACTCAAATCAACTCTTGAAACTGCATAATGAATATTTCCAAATGTGCAATCGTTTTCCCAATAAATCGGATCATTAATAAAACAGTCTTGAAAAATTTAAGATTATTCCCATCAAAGATAAATCGGAATTTCTCGGCTTCTTGATGTCCGATTGAAATGATTTATACATCGTTTTATTCAACTCAAATCAACTCTTGAAACTGCATAATGAATGTTTCCAAATGTGCAATCGTTTTCCCAATAAATCGGATCATTAATAAAACAGTCTTGAAAAATTTAAGATTATTCCCATCAAAGATAAATCGGAATTTCTCGGCTTCTTGATGTCCGATTGAAATGATTTATACATCGTTTTATTCAACTCAAATCAACTCTTGAAACTGCATAATGAATGTTTCCAAATGTGCAATCGTTTTCCCAATAAATCGAATCATTCAAAGAAAATACTTGAAAAATTGGAGATTTTTCCCAACACAAGGATAAATCGAAATTTCTCGGCTTTCTGATGTCCGATCGAAATGATTAATACATCGTTTTATTCAACTCAAATCAACTCATGAAACTGCATAATAAATGTTTTCAATGTGCAACTGTCTTCCCAATAAATCGAATCATTCAAAGAAAATACTTGAAAAATTGGAGATTTTTCCCAACACAAGGATAAATCGAAATTTCTCGGCTTTCTGATGTCCGATCGAAATGATCAATACATCGTTTTATTCAACTAAAATCAACTCTTGAAACTGTATAATAAATGTTTTCAAATGTGCAACTGTCTTCCCAATAAATCGAATCATTCAAAGAAAATACTTGAAAAATTGGAGATTTTTCCCAACACAAAGATGAATCGAAATTTCTCGGCTTTCTGATGTCCGATCGAAATGATCAATACATCGTTTTATTCAACTAAAATCAACTCTTGAAACTGTATAATAAATGTTTTCAAATGTGCAACTGTCTTCCCAATAAATCGAATCATTCAAAGAAAATACTTGAAAATTGGAGATTTTTCTCAACACAAAGATAAATCGAAATTTCTCGGCTTTCTGATGTCCGATCGAAATGATCAATACATCGTTTTATTCAACTAAAATCAACTCTTGAAACTGAATAATAAATGTTTTCAAATGTGCAACTGTCTTCCCAATAAATCGAATCATTCAAAGAAAATACTTGAAAAATTGGAGATTTTTCCCAACACAAAGATAAATCGAAATTTCTCGGCATTTTGATGTCCGATTGAAATGATTAATACATCGTTTTATTCAACTCAAATCAACTCTTGAAACTGAATAATAAATGTTTTCGAATGTGCAACTGTCTTCCCAATAAATCGAATCATTCAAAGAAAATACTTGAAAAATTGGAGATTTTTCCCAACACAAAGATAAATCGAAATTTCTCGGCTTTTTGATGTCCGATTGAAATGATTAATACATCGTTTTATTCAACTCAAATCAACTCTTGAAACTGAATAATAAATGTTTTCGAATCTGCAACTGTCTTTCCAATAAATCTAATCATTCAAAGAAAATACTTGAAAAATTGGAGATTTTTCCCAACACAAAGATAAATCGAAATTTCTCGGCTTTTTGATGTCCGATCGAAATGATTAATACATCGTTTTATTCAACTAAAATCAACTCTTGAAACTGTATAATAAATGTTTTCAAATGTGCAACTGTCTTCCCAATAAATCGAATCATTCAAAGAAAATACTTGAAAAATTGGAGATTTTTCCCAACACAAGGATAAATCGAAATTTCTCGGCTTTCTGATGTCCGATCGAAATGATCAATACATCGTTTTATTCAACTAAAATCAACTCTTGAAACTGTATAATAAATGTTTTCGAATGTGCAACTGTCTTCCCAATAATCGAATCATTCAAAGAAAATACTTGAAAAATTGGAGATTTTTCCCAACACAAGATAAATCGAAATTTCTCGGCTTTTTGATGTCCGATCGAAATGATCAATACATCGTTTTATTCAACTCAAATCAACTCTTGAAACTGCATAATGAATGTTTCCAAATGTGCAACTGTCTTCACAATAAATCGAATCATTCAAAGAAAATACTTGAAAAATTGGAGATTTTTCCCAACACAAAGATAAATCGAAATTTCTCGGCTTTCTGATGTCCGATCGAAATGATCAATACATCGTTTTATTCAACTAAAATCAACTCTTGAAACTGTATAATAAATGTTTTCAAATGTGCAACTGTCTTCCCAATAAATCGAATCATTCAAAGAAAATACTTGAAAAATTGGAGATTTTTCCCAACACAAAGATAAATCGAAATTTCTCGGCTTTTTGATGTCCGATCGAAATGATTAATACATCGTTTTATTCAACTCAAATCAACTCATGAAACTGCATAATAAATGTTTTCAAATGTGCAACTGTCTTCCCAATAAATCGAATCATTCAAAGAAAATACTTGAAAAATTGGAGATTTTTCCCAACACAAAGATGAATCGAAATTTCTCGGCTTTCTGATGTCCGATCGAAATGATCAATACATCGTTTTATTCAACTAAATCAACTCTTGAAACTGTATAATAAATGTTTTCAAATGTGCAACTGTCTTCCCAATAAATCGAATCATTCAAAGAAAATACTTGAAAATTGGAGATTTTTCTCAACACAAAGATAAATCGAAATTTCTCGGCTTTCTGATGTCCGATCGAAATGATCAATACATCGTTTTATTCAACTAAAATCAACTCTTGAAACTGAATAATAAATGTTTTCAAATGTGCAACTGTCTTCCCAATAAATCGAATCATTCAAAGAAAATACTTGAAAAATTGGAGATTTTTCCCAACACAAAGATAAATCGAAATTTCTCGGCTTTTTGATGTCCGATCGAAATGATTAATACATCGTTTTATTCAACTCAAATCAACTCATGAAACTGCATAATAAATGTTTTCAAATGTGCAACTGTCTTCCCAATAAATCGAATCATTCAAAGAAAATACTTGAAAAATTGGAGATTTCCCAACACAAGGATAAATCGAAATTTCTCGGCTTTCTGATGTCCGATCGAAATGATCAATACATCGTTTTATTCAACTAAAATCAACTCTTGAAACTGTATAATAAATGTTTTCAAATGTGCAACTGTCTTCCCAATAAATCGAATAATTCAAAGAAAATACTTGAAAAATTGGAGATTTTTCCCAACACAAGATAATCGAAATTTCTCGGCTTTCTGATGTCCGATCGAAATGATCAATACATCGTTTTATTCAACTAAAATCAACTCTTGAAACTGTATAATAAATGTTTTCAAATGTGCAACTGTCTTCACAATAAATCGAATCATTCAAAGAAAATACTTGAAAAATTGGAGATTTTTCCCAACACAAAGATAAATCGAAATTTCTCGGCTTTCTGATGTCCGATCGAAATGATCAATACATCGTTTTATTCAACTAAAATCAACTCTTGAAACTGATAATAAATGTTTTCAAATGTGCAACTGTCTTCCCAATAAATCGAATCATTCAAAGAAAATACTTGAAAAATTGGAGATTTTTCCCAACACAAAGATAAATCGAAATTTCTCGGCTTTTTGATGTCCGATCGAAATGATTAATACATCGTTTTATTCAACTCAAATCAACTCATGAAACTGCATAATAAATGTTTTCAAATGTGCAACTGTCTTCCCAATAAATCGAATCATTCAAAGAAAATACTTGAAAAATTGGAGATTTTTCCCAACACAAGGATAAATCGAAATTTCTCGGCTTTCTGATGTCCGATCGAAATGATCAATACATCGTTTTATTCAACTAAAATCAACTCTTGAAACTGTATAATAAATGTTTTCAAATGTGCAACTGTCTTCCCAATAAATCGAATAATTCAAAGAAAATACTTGAAAAATTGGAGATTTTTCCCAACACAAAGATAAATCGAAATTTCTCGGCTTTTTGATGTCCGATCGGAATGATTAATACATCGTTTTATTCAACTCAAATCAACTCATGAACTGCATAATAAATGTTTTCAAATGTGCAACTGTCTTCCCAATAAATCGAATCATTCAAAGAAAATACTTGAAAAATTGGAGATTTTTCCCAACACAAAGATAAATCGAAATTTCTCGGCTTCTGATGTCCGATCGAAATGATCAATACATCGTTTTATTCAACTAAAATCAACTCTTGAAACTGTATAATAAATGTTTTCAAATGTGCAACTGTCTTCCCAATAAATCGAATCATTACAAGAAAATACTTGAAAAATTGGAGATTTTTCCCAACACAAAGATAAATCGAAATTTCTCGGCTTTTTGATGTCCGATCGAAATGATTAATACATCGTTTTATTCAACTCAAATCAACTCATGACACTGCATAATAAATGTTTTCAAATGTGCAACTGTCTTCCCAATAAATCGAATCATTCAAAGAAAATACTTGAAAAATTGGAGATTTTTCCCAACACAAGGATAAATCGAAATTTCTCGGCTTTCTGATGTCCGATCGAAATGATCAATACATCGTTTATTCAACTAAAATCAACTCTTGAAACTGTATAATAAATGTTTTCAAATGTGCAACTGTCTTCCCAATAAATCGAATAATTCAAAGAAAATACTTGAAAAATTGGAGATTTTTCCCAACACAAAGATAAATCGAAATTTCTCGGCTTTTTGATGTCCGATCGAAATGATTAATACATCGTTTTATTCAACTCAAATCAACTCATGAAACTGCATAATAAATGTTTTCAAATGTGCAACTGTCTTCCCAATAAATCGAATCATTCAAAGAAAATACTTGAAAAATTGGAGATTTTTCCCAACACAAGGAAAATCGAAATTTCTCGGCTTTCTGATGTCCGATCGAAATGATCAATACATCGTTTTATTCAACTAAAATCAACTCTTGAAACTGTATAATAAATGTTTTCAAATGTGCAACTGTCTTCCCAATAAATCGAATAATTCAAAGAAAATACTTGAAAAATTGGAGATTTTTCCCAACACAAAGATAAATCGAAATTTCTCGGCTTTTTGATGTCCGATCGAAATGATTAATACATCGTTTTATTCAACTCAAATCAACTCATGAAACTGCATAATAAGTGTTCTCAAATGTGCAACTGTCTTCCCAATAAATCGAATCATTCAAAGAAAATACTTGAAAAATTGGAGATTTTTCCCAACACAAAGATAAATCGAAATTTCTCGGCTTTCTGATGTCCGATCGAAATGATCAATACATCGTTTTATTCAACTAAAATCAACTCTTGAAACTGTATAATAAATGTTTTCAAATGTGCAACTGTCTCCCAATAAATCGAATCATTCAAAGAAAATACTTGAAAGATTGGAGATTTTTCCCAACACAAAGATAAATTGAAATTTCTCGGCTTTTTGATGTCCGATCGAAATGATCAATACATCGTTTTATTCAACTAAAATCAACTCTTGAAACTGTATAATAAATGTTTCCAAATGTGCAACTGTCTTCCCAATAAATCGAATCATTCAAAGAAAATACTTCAACATTAATATGATGCAAGAAACAAAAGAAAAAAGAGACTGGTCGTCCTTCCTGAAATCATTTGGAATCATACAAACTATTTTTGAACCTACAAGAGTGACCCACTCAACGTCAACATGTTTAGATGGTATATATGTCAAAGTAAACTACCCCTTCAACACAGAAATAATACAAACTCATATATCAGATCACTTCGCACAGAAAATATCTTTTTCACTCAACAAACTAACAAATATACCCAGAAGAGAACGGTGTCTGAAAAGAACCTCAACAATCTAAAAGAATTATTGTCACAACAGAACTGGTCGTCGGTATATGAATGTGATCGGAGAAATGTTGATAAACAATTCAAATTATTCCACGATATATACCTAAGACACTTTAATAACAGCTGCCCCCTTATCAAAATTCCAATAATGGCCAAAAAACACAAACCAGCGCATAATAATACCAAAATCCAACAAACGAAAAACAAGTTAGATATATTATTCACACTGAGCAGTATAAATGAAACATACAAAAACGAATACATAAAAACAAAACAACAATATGATACACTACTCATCAAAAGCAAAACTGATAGCTTTGGAAAACTGATTGAAAACTCAGACAACAAAAACAAAACAATCTGGTCCATTGTAAACTCCTTAAACAAAAAAAACGATGACACCCAAATACCCAGAAAACAAAATATGGAAAATTTAGCGAATGAATTTAACGAGCACATAATACAGGCTGCCACTAACCTAACTAAAAACATAAAACAGAAGAACCCACAAATAACATACACCCGATCACAAGATATATTCTCAACACAAAAAATAAATGAAGTACAAGTAATGGATATTGTCAAAAAATTAAAAAATAAAACCTCCAGTGGAATAGATGAAATTTCAAACAAAACAATTAAACATACCGCAGAGGAAATAATACAGGTATTAACATTTATCATAAATAACTCTCTCACCCAAGGAATTTTTCCATCAATATTAAAAACTGCAGAAATACGACCGAAATACAAAACTGGTGACCCGGAAGAATATGGAAATTACAGACCAATTAGTATAATCTCATCATTTGCAAAACTGTTCGAACAGGCATTCTGCCAACAGATAATGGAATTCTTCACATCAAAAGAACTACTAACTCCAAACCAACATGGATCCCTAAAAGGGAAATCGACACAAACAGCAATATTCCAATTTATAAAAAGAATTTTAGAAGCCTTCGAAGATTGTGAACTGGCACTAGGAATTTTTTGGACCTATCCAAGGCCTATGATTGTCTCGACCCAAAAATCCTTTATGAAAAACTAGAGCGCTATGGAATACAGGGGAATGCCTTAAGATGGATCAAGTCATATTTCTGTGATCGCACTCAAATCGTAAAAATTCGAATAAATGGAATGGATATTAGATCTGAAAAACGGACGATACAGCTGGGTATACCACAGGGCAGCGTAGCAGGGACTGTAATGTTTCTACTCTATATCAACGATTTCGGTATACTTTCTCTGGCCGACGCCCTGATTGATGTACCACAACACCACACAACCACTAGTGAAGAAGACCACCCAATTGCCCTTTTACATCATCAAAAAAAACTCCTTATGGACAACAACACCTCGAAATCGTTTCACAACCCAACCACGAAATGGAACCAGAAGGAAGTGACCAATGTTCACTATGTAGATGACACGAACATACTAGCTGTGCAACCATTATGGCCAGAGCTCAAAAATCTAACCGAAAATATAATGCACTACACTGAAAATTGGTTAAATAACAACAACTTAATACTAAATAAAACGAAAACCAAGATGATATTATTCCATCCAATAAATTCCAATATAGAAAATCCTGGGAAAATTAACATCAGAAATCAAGAATTCGAGATATCAGAACATACAAAATTTCTAGGCTTACACATTGACAGAGATATGAAGTGGAAAACACATATAACCAACCTAGAAGACAAAATGGCATCATCACTATATGCATTCAGAGTAACAGCTAGGTATCTGGATGCTGGAGTGATGAAAACTGTCTATTATGCCATGATAGAGTCAAAATTGAGATATGGGCTGATATTCTATGGATCTGGGAATATAAACTCTTTATTCAGAATGCAGAAGAATTCTATAAGGATATTATGCAGCCTGAAATACAACCAATCATGCAGGGGTTTCTCCCGACAAAAAAGGATATTAACTATATATGGCCTATATATACAAGAATGCATTCTATTTTTACACAAGAACAACCACCTATTCGAACAATTCAAAAATCTAAAAGAAAGACACAAAACAAGAACACAGAATTATAACTACCCCAGATATAGACTAACCACAACACAACAACAAGTAGAATATAGGTGCCTACTACTATACAACCATCTACCCAACGAAACAAAGAACATCACAAACTATAGAATATTAAGAAAAAATTTTCTCTATATTGGTAGACATGGAACCCTATTGCCTGGAAGATTATTTAGGTAATAACAACTAAAAAACTGTAATTTTCTGACACTATTTCATTTCTTTCATGTTGTAAACTTGAAGCGATTCTGAAATAAAGAGAGTATTATTATTATTATTATTATTATTATTATTATTATTATTACTTGAAAAATTGGAGATTTTCCCCAACACAAAGATAAATCGAAATTTCTCGGCTTCCTGATGTCCGATTAAAATGATTGATACTTCGTTTCATTCAACTCAAATCAACACTTGAAACTGCATAATAAATGTTTTCAAATGTGCAATCGTTTTCCCAATAAATCGGATCATCCATAGAACAGTCTTGAAAAATTTAAGATTATTCCCATCAAAGATAAATCGGAATTTCTCGGCTTCTTGATGTCCGATTGAAATGATTTATACATCGTTTTATTCAACTCAAATCAACTCTTGAAACTGCATAATGAATGTTTCCAAATGTGCAATCGTTTTCCCAATAAATCGGATCATTAATAAACAGTCTTGAAAAATTTAAGATTATTCCCATCAAAGATAAATCGGAATTTCTCGGCTTCTTGATGTCCGATTGAAATGATTTATACATCGTTTTATTCAACTCAAATCAACTCTTGAAACTGCATAATGAATGTTTCCAAATGTGCAATCGTTTTCCCAATAAATCGGATCATTAATAAAACAGTCTTGAAAAATTTAAGATTATTCCCATCAAAGATAAATCGGAATTTCTCGGCTTCTTGATGTCCGATTGAAATGATTTATACATCGTTTTATTCAACTCAAATCAACTCTTGAAACTGCATAATGAATGTTTCCAAATGTGCAATCGTTTCCCAATAAATCGGATCATTAATAAAACAGTCTTGAAAAATTTAAGATTATTCCCATCAAAGATAAATCGGAATTTCTCGGCTTCTTGATGTCCGATTGAAATGATTTATACATCGTTTTATTCAACTCAAATCAACTCTTGAAACTGCATAATGAATGTTTCCAAATGTGCAATCGTTTTCCCAATAAATCGGATCATTAATAAAACAGTCTTGAAAAATTTAAGATTATTCCCATCAAAGATAAATCGGAATTTCTCGGCTTCTTGATGTCCGATTGAAATGATTTATACATCGTTTTATTCAACTCAAATCAACTCTTGAAACTGCATAATGAATGTTTCCAAATGTGCAACGTTTTCCCAATAAATCGAATCATTCAAAGAAAATACTTGAAAAATTGGAGATTTTTCCCAACACAAGGATAAATCGAAATTTCTCGGCTTTCTGATGTCCGATCGAAATGATTAATACATCGTTTTATTCAACTCAAATCAACTCATGAAACTGCATAATAAATGTTTTCAAATGTGCAACTGTCTTCCCAATAAATCGAATCATTCAAAGAAAATACTTGAAAAATTGGAGATTTTTCCCAACACAAAGATAAATCGAAATTTCTCGGCTTTCTGATGTCCGATCGAAATGATCAATACATCGTTTTATTCAACTCAAATCAACTCTTGAAACTGCATAATAAATGTTTTCAAATGTGCAACTGTATTCCCAATAAATCGAATCATTCAAAGAAAATACTTGAAGAATTGTAGATTTTTCCCAACACAAAGATAAATCGAAATTTCTCGGCTTTTTGATGTCCGATTGGAATGATTGATACTTCGTTTTATTCAACTCAAATCAACTCTTGAAACTGCATAATAAATGTTTTCAAATGTGCAACTGTATTCCCAATAAATCGAATCATTCAAAGAAAATACTTGAAAAATTGTAGATTTTTCCCAACACAAAGATAAATCGAAATTTCTCGGCTTTTGATGTCCGATCGAAATGATCAATACATCGTTTTATTCAACTAAAATCAACTCTTGAAACTGTATAATAAATGTTTTCAAATGTGCAACTGTCTTCCCAATAAATCGAATCATTCAAAGAAAATACTTGAAAAATTGGAGATTTTCCCAACACAAAGATAAATCGAAATTTCTCGGCTTTTTGATGTCCGATCGAAATGATTAATACATCGTTTTATTCAACTCAAATCAACTCTTGAAACTGCATAATAAATGTTTTCAAATGTGCAACTGTCTTCCCAATAAATCGAATCATTCATAGAAAATACTTGAAAAATTGGAGATTTTTCCCAACACAAAGATAAATCGAAATTTCTCGGCTTTCTGATGTCCGATCGAAATGATTAATACATCGTTTTATTCAACTAAAATCAACTCTTGAAACTGTATAATAAATGTTTTCAAATGTGCAACTGTCTTCCCAAAAAATCGAATCATTCAAAGAAAATACTTGAAAAATTGGAGATTTTTCCCAACACAAAGATAAATTGAAATTTCTCGGCTTTTTGATGTCCGATCGAAATGATCAATACATCGTTTTATTCAAATAAAATCAACTCTTGAAACTGTATAATAAATGTTTTCAAATGTGCAACTGTCCCAATAAATCGAATCATTCAAAGAAAATACTTGAAAAATTGGAGATTTTTCCCAACACAAAGATAAATCGAAATTTCTCGGCTTTTTGATGTCCGATCGAAATGATTAATACATCGTTTTATTCAACTCAAATCAACTCATGAAACTGCATAATAAATGTTTTCAAATGTGCAACTGTCTTCCCAATAAATCGAATCATTCAAAGAAAATACTTGAAAAATTGGAGATTTTTCCCAACACAAGGATAAATCGAAATTTCTCGGCTTTCTGATGTCCGATCGAAATGATCAATACATCGTTTTATTCAACTAAAATCAACTCTTGAAACTGTATAATAAATGTTTTCAAATGTGCAACTGTCTTCCCAATAAATCGAATCATTCAAAGAAAATACTTGAAAAATTGGAGATTTTTCCCAACACAAAGATAAATCGAAATTTCTCGGCTTTTTGATGTCCGATCGAAATGATTAATACATCGTTTTATTCAACTCAAATCAACTCATGAAACTGCATAATAAATGTTTTCAAATGTGCAACTGTCTTCCCAATAAATCGAATCATTCAAAGAAAATACTTGAAAAATTGGAGATTTTTCCCAACACAAGGATAAATCGAAATTTCTCGGCTTTCTGATGTCCGATCGAAATGATCAATACATCGTTTTATTCAACTAAAATCAACTCTTGAAACTGTATAATAAATGTTTTCAAATGTGCAACTGTCTTCCCAATAAATCGAATCATTCAAAGAAAATACTTGAAAAATTGGAGATTTTTCCCAACACAAAGATAAATCGAAATTTCTCGGCTTTTTGATGTCCGATCGAAATGATTAATACATCGTTTTATTCAACTCAAATCAACTCATGAAACTGCATAATAAATGTTTTCAAATGTGCAACTGTCTTCCCAATAAATCGAATCATTCAAAGAAAATACTTGAAAAATTGGAGATTTTTCCCAACACAAGGATAAATCGAAATTTCTCGGCTTTTTGATGTCCGATCGAAATGATCAATACATCGTTTTATTCAACTAAAATCAACTCTTGAAACTGTATAATAAATGTTTTCAAATGTGCAACTGTCTTCCCAATAAATCGAATCATTCAAAGAAAATACTTGAAAAATTGGAGATTTTTCCCAACACAAAGATAAATCGAAATTTCTCGGCTTTTTGATGTCCGATCGAAATGATTAATACATCGTTTTATTCAACTCAAATCAACTCTTGAAACTGCATAATGAATGTTTCCAAATGTGCAATCGTTTTCCCAATAAATCGAATCATTCAAAGAAAATACTTGAAAAATTGGAGATTTTTCCCAACACAAAGATAAATCGAAATTTCTCGGCTTTCTGATGTCCGATCGAAATGATCAATACATCGTTTTATTCAACTAAAATCAACTCTTGAAACTGTATAATAAATGTTTTCAAATGTGCAACTGTCTTCCCAATAAATCGAATCATTCAAAGAAAATACTTGAAAAATTGGAGATTTTTCGAAACACAAGGATAAATCGAAATTTCTCGGCTTTCTGATGTCCGATCGAAATGATCAATACATCGTTTTATTCAACTAAAATCAACTCTTGAAACTGTATAATAAATGTTTTCAAATGTGCAACTGTCTTCCCAATAAATCGAATCATTCAAAGAAAATACTTGAAAAATTGGAGATTTTTCCCAACACAAAGATAAATCGAAATTTCTCGGCTTTTTGATGTCCGATCGAAATGATTAATACATCGTTTTATTCAACTCAAATCAACTCTTGAAACTGCATAATGAATGTTTCAAATGTGCAATCGTTTCCCAATAAATCGAATCATTCAAAGAAAATACTTGAAAAATTGGAGATTTTTCCCAACACAAAGATAAATCGAAATTTCTCGGCTTTCTGATGTCCGATCGAAATGATCAATACATCGTTTATTCAACTAAATCAACTCTTGAAACTGTATAATAAATGTTTTCAAATGTGCAACTGTCTTCCCAATAAATCGAATCATTCAAAGAAAATACTTGAAAAATTGGAGATTTTTCGAAACACAAGGATAAATCGAAATTTCTCGGCTTTCTGATGTCCGATCGAAATGATCAATACATCGTTTTATTCAACTAAAATCAACTCTTGAAACTGTATAATAAATGTTTTCAAATGTGCAACTGTCTTCCCAATAAATCGAATCATTCAAAGAAAATACTTTTGGAGATTTTTCCCAACACAGAGATAAATCGAAATTTCTCGGCTTTTTGATGTCCGATTGAAATGATTAATACATCGTTTTATTCAACTCAAATCAACTCTTGAAACTGAATAATGAATGTTTTCAAATGTGCAACTGTCTTCCCAATAAAACGAATCATTCAAAGAAAATATTTGAAAAATTGGAGATTTTTCCCAACACAAGGATGAATCGAAATTTCTCGGCTTTTCGATGTCCGATTGAAATGATTAATACATCGTTTTATTCAACTCAAATCAACTCTTGAAACTGCATGATAAATGTTTTCAAATGTGCAACTGTCTTCCCAATAAATCGAATCATTCAAAGAAAATACTTGAAAAATTGGAGATTTTTCCCAACACAAAGATAAATCAAAATTTCTCGTCTTTTTGATGTCCGATTGAAATGATTAATACATCGTTTTATTCAACTAAAATCAACTCTTGAAACTGTATAATAAATGTTTTCAAATGTGCAACTGTCTTCCCAATAAATCGAATCATTCAAAGAAAATACTTGAAAAATTGGAGATTTTTCCCAACACAAAGATAAATCGAAATTTCTCGGCTTTTTGATGTCCGATCGAAATGATTAATACATCGTTTTATTCAACTCAAATCAACTCTTGAAACTGCATAATGAATGTTTCCAAATGTGCAATCGTTTTCCCAATAAATCGAATCATTCAAAGAAAATACTTGAAAAATTGGAGATTTTTCCCAACACAAAGATAAATCGAAATTTCTCGGCTTTTTGATGTCCGATCGAAATGATTAATACATCGTTTTATTCAACTAAAATCAACTCTTGAAACTGTATAATAAATGTTTTCAAATGTGCAACTGTCTTCCCAATAAATCGAATCATTCAAAGAAAATACTTGAAAAATTGGAGATTTTTCCCAACACAAAGATAAATCGAAATTTCTCGGCTTTTTGATGTCCGATCGAAATGATCAATACATCGTTTTATTCAACTAAAATCAACTCTTGAAACTGTATAATAAATGTTTTCAAATGTGCAACTGTCTTCCCAATAAATCGAATCATTCAAAGAAAATACTTGAAAAATTGGAGATTTTTCCCAACACAAGGATAAATCGAAATTTCTCGGCTTTCTGATGTCCGATCGAAATGATCAATACATCGTTTTATTCAACTAAAATCAACTCTTGAAACTGTATAATAAATGTTTTCAAATGTGCAACTGTCTTCCCAATAAATCGAATCATTCAAAGAAAATACTTGAAAAATTGGAGATTTTTCCCAACACAAAGGATAAATCGAAATTTCTCGGCTTTCTGATGTCCGATCGAAATGATCAATACATCGTTTTATTCAACTAAAATCAACTCTTGAAACTGTATAATAAATGTTTTCAAATGTGCAACTGTCTTCCCAATAAATCGAATCATTCAAAGAAAATACTTGAAAAATTGGAGATTTTTCCCAACACAAAGATAAATCGAAATTTCTCGGCTTTTTGATGTCCGATCGAAATGATTAATACATCGTTTTATTCAACTCAAATCAACTCATGAAACTGCATAATAAATGTTTTCAAATGTGCAACTGTCTTCCCAATAAATCGAATCATTCAAAGAAAATACTTGAAAAATTGGAGATTTTTCCCAACACAAGGATAAATCGAAATTTCTCGGCTTTCTGATGTCCGATCGAAATGATCAATACATCGTTTTATTCAACTAAAATCAACTCTTGAAACTGTATAATAAATGTTTTCAAATGTGCAACTGTCTTCCCAATAAATCGAATAATTCAAAGAAAATACTTGAAAAATTGGAGATTTTTCCCAACACAAAGATAAATCGAAATTTCTCGGCTTTTTGATGTCCGATCGAAATGATTAATACATCGTTTTATTCAACTCAAATCAACTCATGAAACTGCATAATAAATGTTTTCAAATGTGCAACTGTCTTCCCAATAAATCGAATCATTCAAAGAAAATACTTGAAAAATTGGAGATTTTTCCCAACACAAGGATAAATCGAAATTTCTCGGCTTTCTGATGTCCGATCGAAATGATCAATACATCGTTTTATTCAACTAAAATCAACTCTTGAAACTGTATAATAAATGTTTTCAAATGTGCAACTGTCTTCCCAATAAATCGAATAATTCAAAGAAAATACTTGAAAAATTGGAGATTTTTCCCAACACAAAGATAAATCGAAATTTCTCGGCTTTTTGATGTCCGATCGAAATGATTAATACATCGTTTTATTCAACTCAAATCAACTCATGAAACTGCATAATAAATGTTTTCAAATGTGCAACTGTCTTCCCAATAAATCGAATCATTCAAAGAAAATACTTGAAAAATTGGAGATTTTTCCCAACACAAAGATAAATCGAAATTTCTCGGCTTTCTGATGTCCGATCGAAATGATCAATACATCGTTTTATTCAACTAAAATCAACTCTTGAAACTGTATAATAAATGTTTTCAAATGTGCAACTGTCTTCCCAATAAATCGAATCATTCAAAGAAAATACTTGAAAGATTGGAGATTTTTCCCAACACAAAGATAAATGAAATTTCTCGGCTTTTTGATGTCCGATCGAAATGATCAATACATCGTTTTATTCAAATAAAATCAACTCTTGAAACTGTATAATAAATGTTTTCAAATGTGCAACTGTCTTCCCAATAAATCGAATCATTCAAAGAAAATACTTGAAAAATTGGAGATTTTCCCCAACACAAAGATAAATCGAAATTTCTCGGCTTCCTGATGTCCGATTAAAATGATTGATACTTCGTTTCATTCAACTCAAATCAACACTTGAAACTGCATAATAAATGTTTTCAAATGTGCAATCGTTTTCCCAATAAATGGGATCATCCATAGAAAATCTTGAAAAATTTAAGATTTTCCCATCAAAGATAAATCGGAATTTCTCGGCTTCTTGATGTCCGATTGAAATGATTTATACATCGTTTTATTCAACTCAAATCAACTCTTGAAACTGCATAATGAATGTTTCCAATGTGCAATCGTTTTCCCAATAAATCGGATCATTAATAAAACAGTCTTGAAAAATTTAAGATTATTCCCATCAAAGATAAATCGGAATTTCTCGGCTTCTTGATGTCCGATTGAAATGATTTATACATCGTTTTATTCAACTCAAATCAACTCTTGAAACTGCATAATAAATGTTTCCAAATGTGCAATCGTTTTCCCAATAAATCGGATCATTAATAAAACAGTCTTGAAAAATTTAAGATTATTCCCATCAAAGATAAATCGGAATTTCTCGGCTTCTTGATGTCCGATTGAAATGATTTATACATCGTTTTATTCAACTCAAATCAACTCTTGAAACTGCATAATAAATGTTTTCAAATGTGCAATCGTTTTCCCAATAAATGGGATCATCCATAAAACAGTCTTGAAAAATTTAAGATTATTCCCATCAAAGATAAATCGGAATTTCTCGGCTTCTTGATGTCCGATTGAAATGATTATACATCGTTTTATTCAACTCAAATCAACTCTTGAAACTGCATAATGAATGTTTCCAAATGTGCAATCGTTTTCCCAATAAATCGGATCATTAATAAAACAGTCTTGAAAAATTTAAGATTATTCCCATCAAAGATAAATCGGAATTTCTCGGCTTCTTGATGTCCGATTGAAATGATTTATACATCGTTTTATTCAACTCAAATCAACTCTTGAAACTGCATAATAAATGTTTCCAAATGTGCAATCGTTTTCCCAATAAATCGGATCATTAATAAAACAGTCTTGAAAAATTTAAGATTATTCCCATCAAAGATAAATCGGAATTTCTCGGCTTCTTGATGTCCGATTGAAATGATTTATACATCGTTTTATTCAACTCAAATCAACTCTTGAAACTGCATAATGAATGTTTCCAAATGTGCAATCGTTTTCCCAATAAATCGGATCATTAATAAAACAGTCTTGAAAAATTTAAGATTATTCCCATCAAAGATAAATCGGAATTTCTCGGCTTCTTGATGTCCGATTGAAATGATTATACATCGTTTTATTCAACTCAAATCAACTCTTGAAACTGCATAATGAATGTTTCCAAATGTGCAATCGTTTTCCCAATAAATCGGATCATTAATAAAACAGTCTTGAAAAATTTAAGATTTTTCCCATCAAAGATAAATCGGAATTTCTCGGCTTCTTGATGTCCGATTGAAATGATTTATACATCGTTTTATTCAACTCAAATCAACTCTTGAAACTGCATAATGAATGTTTCCAAATGTGCAATCGTTTTCCCAATAAATCGGATCATTAATAAAACAGTCTTGAAAAATTTAAGATTATTCCCATCAAAGATAAATCGGAATTTCTCGGCTTCTTGATGTCCGATTGAAATGATTATACATCGTTTTATTCAACTCAAATCAACTCTTGAAACTGCATAATGAATGTTTCCAAATGTGCAATCGTTTTCCCAATAAATCGGATCATTAATAAAACAGTCTTGAAAAATTTAAGATTATTCCCATCAAAGATAAATCGGAATTTCTCGGCTTCTTGATGTCCGATTGAAATGATTTATACATCGTTTTATTCAACTCAAATCAACTCTTGAAACTGCATAATGAATGTTTCCAAATGTGCAATCGTTTTCCCAATAAATCGGATCATTAATAAAACAGTCTTGAAAAATTTAAGATTATTCCCATCAAAGATAAATCGGAATTTCTCGGCTTCTTGATGTCCGATTGAAATGATTTATACATCGTTTTATTCAACTCAA
Organism: Propylea japonica; assembly: GCA_013421045.1. NCBI lineage: Eukaryota > Metazoa > Arthropoda > Insecta > Coleoptera > Coccinellidae > Propylea > Propylea japonica. The sequence goes on along the minus strand of CM024242.1, from coordinate 81,979,116 downwards.
ATCAACTCTTGAAACTGCATAATGAATGTTTCCAAATGTGCAATCGTTTTCCCAATAAATCGGATCATTAATAAAACAGTCTTGAAAAATTTAAGATTATTCCCATCAAAGATAAATCGGAATTTCTCGGCTTCTTGATGTCCGATTGAAATGATTTATACATCGTTTGATTCAACTAAAATCAACTCTTGAAACTGCATAATGAATGTTTCCAAATGTGCAATCGTTTTCCCAATAAATCGGATCATTAATAAAACAGTCTTGAAAAATTTAAGATTATTCCCATCAAAGATAAATCGGAATTTCTCGGCTTCTTGATGTCCGATTGAAATGATTTATACATCGTTTTATTCAACTCAAATCAACTCTTGAAACTGCATAATAAATGTTTCCAAATGTGCAATCGTTTTCCCAATAAATCGGATCATTAATAAAACAGTCTTGAAAAATTTAAGATTATTCCCATCAAAGATAAATCGGAATTTCTCGGCTTCTTGATGTCCGATTGAAATGATTTATACATCGTTTTATTCAACTCAAATCAACTCTTGAAACTGCATAATGAATGTTTCCAAATGTGCAATCGTTTTCCCAATAAATCGGATCATTAATAAAACAGTCTTGAAAAATTTAAGATTATTCCCATCAAAGATAAGTCGGAATTTCTCGGCCTCTTGATGTCCGATTGGAATGATTGATACTTCGTTTAAAGAGAACGAGCGCTCAAAAACCGCGTAATTTGTAACACCCTTTACTATCCCTCAGCTTTCCTCACCTGTTACATCAGGACCAAAGGCCCAAATACTTCTGGCAGCCAGCAAATCCCAGTCGTATTTGGTCTGGAAAAACTCTCCCAATTTCTTCTTGTTCCATCCAATTTGTACATTCTCGTTCTCAATGTCTTCAGCCAATCCTTTCTCTAGAGGTTCTGCGATCATGGTCAACTTGTTCTTTTTGTTTGGGGTCTCGGCAAAACATTTTAAACTTGATGTTTCAACGACTGTTTCGCAGAAAGCTACCACGGGATCAGCAACTAGAAGAGAACACATTTTTTGAGGACATTCAACAAGGGGCATTGATCTGTATTCCTACAGTGTAACCAAGAATTCTTCAACGTTAAATCGTGTATAAATACGAAATGAAATTACCCGTGTTGAATATAAAGGGTTTTCCAATAAGAGGTGTTATTTTGAATAGCCCGCTATTTCGGTAGATGTCACGTTTGAAGCTGTCATTTTTTGACATTTGAATAGAAGAAACTACGCCATTAATAAAAATGGAACGATACACGCATCAAGAACGCATTGAAATTATTAAAATTCACTATCAAAATGGTAAAAATTTGGCAGAGACGGTTCGTAAAACTCGAACATTTTTGGGTCGTCGTGAAGCACCTTGTCGGGCCGCAATAAAGAAATTGGTGGAAAAATTCGAGCTGTTGGGACGAGTTAGTGATGTGAAGAATAAAACCCATGCACGTCGTTCAAGAACAGCCGAGAATATTGCTGCTGTAGCCGAAAGTGTTGAAGAAAACCCAGGTTTGTCCATTCTTCGTCGTTCTGTGGAATTAGGCATTCCACACACGTTTTTATAGCCGAAATTGGATAGTATTGATCTGGACAACGTTTACTTTCAACAAGACAGGTCTACGTGCGGGAAAAGTTTCCGGACCGTGTTATCTCTCGAAGAAGTGATCGCAATTGGCCACCGAGATCTTGTGATTAACACCTTGCGACTTCTTCCTTTGGGGCCGCGTGAAAGAGAAGGTCTACGCCAATAGCCCAGCGTCGATTCAAGACCTCAAAGATGGAATTCGTGAGGCTATCGAGGATATAGGGCAGCCACTTTGCGATTTGATTATTGAAAATTTCATTAAAAGGATATGGTCCTGTAATCGTGGTGGTCATTTGCCTGATGTTATTTTCTACTATTAACGGCATAGCTTCTTCTTTATAATGAAATAAAAAAAGATAATTTATATTGAAAAATGGCATTTTTCTTTGAATATCAAAATAACACCTCTTATTGGAAAACCCTTTAGAACCCAATTCTTCAATGCATTCTAGTAATATTTAGTTTTACACCTGTCAGATTTGACATTTTGAATCAATATGGCCAACCCAAATTCATCAATTAGAAACATAGTCCGTTTACGAAAGTTTGAGCCGTCGGCGTCGGTTGGCTATGACAGTTCGGCATATTCCACTGTGTATATTAAAATTTTAGGTTATGTTGTTTATTTTCTTGTCAGATTGATACGCAGTGTTGTCTACTATGCGCTCAAACTTTCGTGAACGGACTATAGACTAACGAAAATTGAATAAATAACTTATTTCAATGATTGTAGACCTTGCATTAAAAACTCAATAATTTCCACAATTTTATAAGGAATAACTATGAAAGCGACATACCTTTAATATCAATTTCAGAATACATTTTCCTCAAATCGTGCATCACGCAGTCCAAGTACAGTTCTCCAGTTCCTAAGACCACGTGTTCTCCAGATTCCTCCACTTTTGTAGTCAGTAACGGATACGACTTGTTCACTTTTCTCAACCCGTCCAACATCTTCGGTAACTCTGATGGATTAACCGGTTCCACTACGGAAAGAAAAAGCATTAAATAAATCTATGGAAGGAAAACACTTCGTATTTTGACTTACCTGCGATTTTTATGATGCTCTGAGTGTTGAATTTTAGAGGTCTGAAAATATAGAGATCGTCGTGTATGGTGAGATCGGTAATTGTAGAGGTTTTTACAATGGACTGATCTATTCCTTCTATGAGGACCCAGTTGCCAGCTGGAACCCTGTTAAGCTCGATTTTGTACCTATAAAAACACAGGAAATTGAAAATATATTAGGTATATAATAAATTGTGATCAATAATTATAATACAGAAATACCATAAATGTGACTAAATACTTAAAAAACTCAAGAAAAGCCCTGAACAGGAGCTTATGAGAGCTCGTCATTTGGTGAAGCAATAAGACTATTACCTCAAATTTTTATATGCGATACGAGATTCATACCAAATATATAAAGACAAAATTTCAGCACAATCAGAATTATATTGTGCAAAATATTCAAAAAATTAAATATGAAAAAATAAATAATTACAAAAATTAAATTCTATGGTTCTGATGATGCGATCCCCTTGAAATTTTGCATGAACATTCAGTGTAGTGGTTTTCATTCTAAAAATAAATTTCATCTGAATCGGATATTCTGTTATGGAAATATAAAGATTCTTCTTTCAATATTCCGATTGAATTTTCTGTGGTTCTGTTAACACTATGGCCACAAAATGCATTGCATGAAGATTCAGTATATCAATCTTTATTCACACAAAAAATTTCACTCGAATTGGATATACTGTTATGGAAATATAAAGATTTTTCTTTTCAATATTCCAATTGAATTTTCTATGGTTCTGTTGAAACTAGAGCCACGAAATTATGGATGAACATTCAGAATATCGATCTCCATTCACAAAAAAAATTTCACTCAAATCGGATATCTTTTTATGGAAATATGAAGTTTCTTCTTTTCAATATTCCAATTGAATTATCTATGGTTCTGTTCGCACTATGGCCACAAAATTTTGCATAAGGCTTGTTATCAGCATCTTGCATTTGGCCGTTACATTTCATTCTGATTGGTTTCGTATTTTCTGGGATATTGAGGAACAAAAATTTGAAATGGCCATATTTTATGGAACACCCTGTACGATTTGGCTGGCTAACGAACTTAACCGAACCATTTGGGACCCGAACTTATCCTGTCTTTAGGACAATCCCTTCCAAAGTTATTGTGCAAACGGACGGCCCCACGGACAGAATTGAATTTGTTCACGAATTCGTCATCAGGGAGTCTAACCCTTTTGTTTGAGACCATTTTCGGCTCAAAATTGGAAAATTACAGACATTTGGGTAAAACGATATAGGACTCATTTTTAATGAGAACAAGCGTTCAAAAAAGGAAGTGATTTTCGGTGTTTTCAAGCAGTTGGCCACTTTTATGGTACTCCTTTATTAGCCAAAAAGAATGTCTTTTCCTTTTTGGAAAAACGTAAAATAGACTGCACATACAATCAATAATTCATATGAAAACGTGTAAGAATATTAAGAAATGAATTAAAAAATTATTCAACCCAAATGTTCACTTCAAGAGATTAACTGAAGTGAAGCAGTTAATTATAAGTTTTAACTACAAATAATTTCGAAATTTTGGGCGATTAAAAGACCTTTCATTTGTTTTATCAATTTCGTCTACTTAAGTGAATTGTATGAAATATTCAATAGGATTCAAATGAAAACTGTGAAATTGTTAGTTTTTCAACAATTAATACAATTTGTATAGTTTAGGGACTTGATATTTGATAAATTTTATAAGAGCAAATGAATTAAAAACTATTTAAAAGATATCAAAGAAGAATTATGGCAGAATCAATAAATTTTGTGCAATAAAGGTACTTATTTTTTTACAAATTCAATTAGGGAGGTGAATGAGAAAACATATTTAATGGAAAATTTAAGAATTTAAACTTAAGTTGTTAAATAGTCCCAAAAAAAAGTGCAGTAGTATAAGCACATGATAATATTTTTAAAAGCTAAGAACTTCATGACAATGATGAATTTGAAAAAACAAAATTAGTTATCATTAAAAAAAGAGGACATCGATATTCTTTTTCGAGTACAAAATTTTTGAATTAACTAGGAAGAAACCTGTATATTCGTAAGGTTATTCAAGAAATACTTCAAAAAAATTATTTAATAAATCATTTTCAATCCTACCTTGCTTCATATATCCAAAGACGACCAACTGTTAAAATTCGAGAATCTTCCTCATCTTGTAAAGTGTAATTCTCACCCAAAACCCTAACATCTGTGCCTGCGTGAAGTGTACCGCTCATAACCCTACCTAACACTTGAAAGAAAGTGCAATCCTCTGTAGGATACATTTTCGAGCTATGCACCTGTAAAAAAAAAAGAAAAATATTACACAGACAATAACAGTATAATTATACAGTGTGCTTGGTCATGACTTAGCGATAATATAAGGGCATCAAATATACCTAATAATATCGACAAAAACACCCACATTGGGAAGTTTAACCCCTGAGTTTTGAAGAAGACCCCATTTTAAATTTACTTTTTCATTTCCGTTGGCCCTTCCAAATAATATCGATTTCTTTGGATATAAAGGTCCTACAGATGTGAAAAAAATGTTTTTGAAAGATGATACTACAACCTTCCATTAAAGTAGAACAATATGAAAACCTTTGAAAATGCCATAAAAAAATTTCAGTGGAAAAATCTCCTGAGTAAATTCGCAATAGTTCAAGAACTAGCACATTGAAGTACAATTTTTTTTCGATGATTTAACACGCAAGGATATTAGCTACAAAACAACACCTAAACCATTTCTGTAAGTTCTGTTCGAACATGACCACTAATCTAATAAGCGAGCGCCCCATACTCTTTTTTTGTTGCTACAAGTCCTGCCTGTCTACAAAGCAGAGGCGGCCATTTTGAGCAATTTAATGATTAATTTATTTGCTTGATCATTAAAAATTATCGAAAGTACAGTACTGAGCTCTATTTTATTTTATCAATTATTATCATATGGGTCATGTTCGAACAGCAATTACTTTCTAATTATGTAACTTACAGAAATTATGTTGGTATCGTTTTGTAGCTAATATCCTTGTGTGTTAGTTCATTGAAAAAAAAAATATACTTCAATGTGCTAGTTCTTGTACTATTGCGGATTTACTAAGAAAATCAGAACATTTTTCACTAAAATTTTCATATTGTTCAATTTTAATGAAAGCTTGTAGTATCGTCTTTCAAAAAACATTTTTTTCTCATCTGTAGGACCTTTATGTCCAAAGAAATCGATATAATTTGGAAGGGTCAACTAAAATAAAAGAGAAATTTAAAATGGGAACCACTGCAAAACTGAGGGGGTAATCTCCCCAATGTGGGTGTCTTGTCAATAAAATTAGGTATATTTGATGCCCTTAAAATATCGCTAAGTCTTGGCCAAACACACTGTATATATAAGTATTATAATTATATAAGTATCAGAATTCTTACCATTAATAATCCATCTTGATCACATTTTATCATGTCTTCGTGAATTTTACTGGTAGTTGGCCCTGTATAGATATGATTCACTTTTGTTTTCGCATTATCTAAAGGTGATTTTATGTGCTCAACACACATGTTAACAAAACCTGAAATCGAATATAAACATGTAAAAAAAATAAAATCAAAGATAGTGGAAGAAATTAACCAATATTCCACAGATTACGCGAATAAGTTCAACTATGCCGCATATTTATTCAAATAGTGAATTAGTTAACATTTAAAAGTTTGCTGTATCGTGAAGATGGGGTCAATAATGTGGGGGAACGCATTGAAAGTGTTTGTGAAGCTAATTCGTGTGAAAACAGAAACAATAAATAATGATCGAGACTTTAAAGTTGTGCAGTTTTATGGGATTGTATTCTGTGGATAATCAAAAAATTATTGAAAATCAATGGCGTTTTTTTGATAACATTGAACTGAAAAAAATTGCGCTGTTCCAATCACAAAAATGAAGAAAAATAAAGAAACTAAATTTTAATGTACTCAAATACAGTGGAACTTCCCTATAACAAACATCTGTATAACGAATTTCGTACAAGACATTGCACCTTGAATCCAAATTCATGTTAAAAATACCCTGTACAACGAAGTCAATTTTCTCTTTAACGAAATATCAAAGAACATCACTCTTTAAATGGATATTGGTAAGATAATATAAGGGTGGGTTTTTCCGAAATTTTTCCGGATGTACGTAATAAATCCCGACCTTAAACTAAATCATTACGGCGGGCAGAGAGATCCTTCTGAAACAGTTTTGAATACACCCCTGGCTTTTTGGTTTCAATATAACCATTACGCTAGTGTCAAAAGTTGTGCGTCTAAAAGCAAGTGCTTAAGTTTGAATGATGAACTTAAATTTATCAGTGGAGTCGGCCGCGACATTGCCAACTATAAAACAAATTTTCTGTATAACGAAATTTCTTTTTAACGATTTTTTTTGCGGATTTAGCGCTTTCGTTATAGGGAAGTTCCACCATATAAAAAAATAATGGAAAAACATAAAAAAACTTGTACAATAAACTTCTTACATTTTCTAAGGAAAACTTACCATTAAAATCTCCCAGGAATTTGTTACAAACAAGCCTTAACAATGGTCTGATGTTAAGCTTCATCTCGTTCTTGTTCAATTTAATACCAAGCTCATCCAAAACATCTGGTAATGTAGAATCAACATCTCCAACTACCTGAGCGAACACTTTGTAGAGGGGTTCAAGAATAAATTCGACAAAACTTCTTTGTGCCGAGTTGTGGGGTGCTTTTTTTGTGAATTTACGTCTGAAATATACAAACATAATAATAAAACTGAGGCGTTTTCCATTTATCCACTGAATAATTAAAGTTTCAGGTCAATTATTTTTCCAGAACATTAATCTATATTTCCTCCGACCTCGAAATAGGCGATTTTAATATGTACGAAATTGAGTATTAATGACCCATTTTGATGCTCAATTTTTTAGCTATTTTAATGTGCATTCCTCATGGCAACCGTACACAAAGTATTCAGAAGCCCTACGAGAAATGTCAAAATTCTATTGGAACATAGAGATATAGAAATTTTATTATGTCAAATGTATAGTCCGTTCACGAAAGGTTGAGCGGATAGTAGGCGTTTCTTTATTTATCTGAAGTTGGCAGTATTTACTATCATAACGTAAAATGAAGTCAACGTTGCCGAATGTACCCGGCCTAGTCCGACGAGCTTGCGAGTTATCAGAGAACTCTAAGCAATATAGACAACATTGCGTATAAATCTGACAAGAAATAAAGAATATAATCTAAAATTTTTATATACACAGTGGAATATGCCAAATTGTCATGGCCAACCGACAGCTCAACCTTTCGTAAAAGGAGTATATGTCTGGTGCAAAATGAGAATGTATTTCAATCAAGAATTTATACACAATTTATATTGAGATCGTCGGAAAAATCTTGTAATCAATTCGGTTATTGATCTAGCGACTACTGGTCTCGAACTTTTAATGCATTCCAATAGTCGCTGTCTTCAATAACCTTGTTGATTAAATAACTATTAATAAAACAGAATCTATGGTTATCGTCAAAATGCCATATCTTTCAAACGACTGCATCCAATTGGATAATTATTTTTTTGTTGTGTTCATAATTACCAGGGCAAGGTTTATATTATACAGCAAAATACAGTGGAACTTCCCTAACTCGAATCTCCAAGGGCCAGTAGTTCCACTTCGAGTTACGGAAAATTCGAAATACGGAAAACTGGACTGAGTTGAGGGTGAGGGTGACCAATTAAAAAAAGCAACGTATACAGGGTGTTTCATCATAAACTGGACAAACATAGATTTTTGTGTAGAGGACATCAGGAGAATCATTTTTGCCTTATACAATATATCCCGTTTTCGAAGCATAAGCGAGATACAGGGTGTCAAACGTCATTTTTGAGCAAGATTCTTATGAGTGTGGTCAGTTATGTATAAAACTTCAAGTAACGGTTTTTAGTCAAATCTCATTATTTTTGGGTCCTCTATTCAGAAAAGTTGACAAATTCCGAAAAAAAATTGACAAAATGGCGGAAGACCTGCAATGTTTCAAATTTTTTTTCGCGGTTGTCAAATTGACTCTTATTTTCTGAATGAACACATTTTTCTAAGAATTTCTGTGCAAAAATTTTTTCATAAATCGAACACAAAATTTTTTTACATGTCTACAGCGATGAAAAAATTTCTTTAGAAATGAATGAAATTTTATACAATTTTACTTCTTGAATTATCAATCACGAATATGAAAACAGAATTGTAAAATATCGAACGGTTTCGTTACTACGGTCATTCAAATGTTTCGTTCAGACCTCTGTGAATTTCACAACGTAACTAATCAGAACTGATATTTTATAGAGCCGTGCGCGATTCAACGTTCGTAAGGAAACTAAGAAAAACAAGTTTGGATCTGTCGGCGACTCTCCGCTCGGTAATTCCCCGAAGTGCAGTGAGCGTTTCCCCAAAAAATTCGAGTTATGCTTGGTTGCCGCTTCGGTTACTGCTGAATTTCAGTTCGAGTTTCAGAAATATTCGAGTTACGGAAATTCGACTTATAGGGAAAGAAATTCATGGCGATGTTGTCAAAACGTTCTTGCTTCTTAAGAAAATTCGACTTGAAGAATTCTTCGAGATAGGGAAGTTCGAGTTAGGGGAGTTCCACTGTAGTTTCAAAAAATTTTTCAGAAAAAAATTTAATTCTTTCCTTTTTTTACGACCAATCAAGCAGTCATAAAGTACTTATAGGTTATAATGATTTTGACATTTAGACAAAAATGAAGTTGCATCCAGTGAATCGAAAATTTAATCAGAAATAACTTATGGACATATTATATAACACTTTTTTACTAAACCATATTAGATTTGCTGGGTCAGCTAGTGAAGAAATAAAGAAGCACGTTAAGTAATAGGCTAAAACAATTTTTTATGAATGAACTCAATCAATTAAAAGTTAGTTTTTCAAACTTCTATTAATAAGGTCATAAATAGTTTGCCTTATAATTTTGTAAAACAATAGATCGAAACTAAAACTGAGTCTGGTGAAATTACATTTAAAATGTTCACCACACTGTTTATCACTAGAATATACTTGTCAGATTTGACATTTCCAATCAGTGTGTCCAACCCAAATGTGACAAAGTGAAAGTCACCTAATAATACGAATGCAAACTAAGAGTAATCAAAGCATTTTTGTCTAGTTTTACTCACGTTTTGCTGTTGAAGTAGATGTCTCCCCACAATCTCTTCGAGAACTCCTCGACATTAACTTCCCCATAATATAACAGATACAAATTGGCAAACGACTTCAACGTGAAGCAAATACCATACTGCGAACTGGCGAAACAAACATTTCCAAGAACTGGAGATACAATATGCGGATTTGCATCATCTGAATACAACCTGAAAATATCATAATTTAATAAAAATTTGTCAATTTTTATTTTATTCAACATACGTTAATAAACCGTTTATTTCTTCTATGATGTGCCTCAATTTGTAGTACGCGTCTTGAGGAGGCAGTTTAAGTTCCAACATCAACCTATCGATTTTGTTGATACAAACGGTTATCTGCATTTGCTCTTGGACAGCATGTTTCAACAATCTTTCAGTGTTTAACATTACACCTTCTGCTGCATCTACGAATATAACTACACCATCGCAAAGCCTCATAGCTGCGGTAACTTCATCGGAGAAATTCACATGTCCTAAAATTAAAAAAAACCAATAAAATCTTTTAAAATCAATGCCAAAGCAAAAGACTCACCTGGTGTATCAAAAATATTCATTAGGTAACTTTTTTCTTTGATATCCTGCAACAATAACGTAACTGGAGTTGATTTAATAGAACACCCTCTCTCTTGTTCGGTGAATAAAGTATCTGTATATCGTAAATTCTTTTCTTCGTTATCTTGATATCCTGGATGCGTTTGCCTGACAAGACAATCAACGAAGGTGGTTTTACCATGGTGCAAGTGCCCAATAAGAGCAACGTTCCGAATAAGGGACGTGTTATCCATAATATCTGTGAGAAACCTAAGAAAAAACGTTAAAATCATTCAATTAAAAAAAATTTCGTTACATACTCCATATTATATGTGGTATCAGGCATATCTTGTTCCTTCAACTGAAACTTTTTCTTCTTTACAGGTTCTACGAGTGGTACGTCTAAAGCTTGGGTATCTTCTTCTTGTACTATAGTTTCAACGTCAGGTCCGTAAATTTCCAATGCTGTAGGATAATATTGCTTATCTTCATGGAGAACAACTGCCATGGATTGTGGCTCAGATTCATCCATTTGTTCATCCTGAAATTAGAGAAATTCAATATTTTGTATGAAAAGTTCGAAAGTGTAGTTACATCGTATTCCTGCTGTTCCTCGTCTTCTTCAGGCTGCTCGGTCTCTTCCTCATCTTCTTCGCTGTCCAATTCGGGACCGATATAGTTCCCGAATTCATCATATAGATCTGCATCCATTTTTCAACTAAACTTTTTAAGACCTAAAAGCCGAAAACAACATTAAAACATCTATTATAGTTCTACCTTATTCGAAACAGAATGAACTGAAATTAATTCCTTGAATTGCAATGTAACTGCTTACCTTTTCTTAAAAAAATAAACGTGCCCAATTTCAATTTATATGAGATAATAAAATATTACAAATTCACAACATAAACGAAAAACATTCGTTTGTAACCTTATCAAAAAGTTAGGTTAGTTTGGTAATGGTAATCAACATTACAGATGTCTTCAATCTCCGACACTAGCGACATCAATTAATTAATAGCCAAAACTAGTACGAAAGTACTTAGGTTCACTGCGAATACGTAGATGACGCCACATGTGTTGTTGATCCCTGTAAAGTAAATCGTGAAAGGAGTTCATTGTACTCGTTAAGTAATGCCGATAAATTGAGATTAAGTGATTCGTATTGCGTTCAGAGATTCTATGATATTTCGTGACTAAAAATGAATCATGGATGAAATTGAACTGGAACGAAATACCTACAGGGTGAGCCATTTATTCAGGTGCACATCATTTCTAATTCTAACCATACATTTCCATTAAAGCAACATCTTTTGTTTACATTTTCTCAAAAATGATGAAACGAGAATGAATTGTTGAACAATTGGTTAAATTTCATTTAAACCAATTAAACAATTAATATTGAAAATAATATTGTTAAAAAAACTTAGTGTGTCTTTGTTCACTCAGTAATATTGTGATTAGTCCATCTAAGAATAATTGACAAAATAGGCCTTTTCGGAAACTTACTCGGGTTAACTCGATCTCTAGTTTATTCAGTTTATAGTTTAAAAAGGGGTTACAGTTCATTGCGACCTCAAGGTTTATTGTGCCTCTTACAGAGCTGCTCTGCCCACACCCTTCACAGTTCGCCTTCCAGTTTCAGAGGTCTGATGAAATCCAATATCTGTGAAGCCTAGCTCCCCACTCTTACAAGTTTCTCGCCCAAGGCATTCTCTCCTTAGGCTCGCAATGACAAATCTTTCCGTGACTAGGTGAATGGGGGTTTCTTCCTCCTCACCACAGAACCTACACTCATCAGTGTCCGATAATACCATCCCCGACAGGTGCTTCCTGAGGCGACAGTCTCCTGTAAGAGAGCCATCATCATCATCAATACTTTATTTGCTTTAATACATACATTTGTATACTTAGCATCGTCAATGTACAAAAAATATATGAAGCAATGATGAAATTAAACAAAGAAATTAACTTTCACTTCAAATTATTCAAGAATTCTTCAATGTTGTATGGACAGATCTCCAATATAAGTTTTTTGTTTCTCGTCTGAATTTCACCAAGGACATTTCTCTAATTGATACTGGGAGAGAATTGTATAATTTTATAGCCGAATGAATGTAGCCAGTGAGGAGGTGTAATTGTTTCTCACAAAGTTCCAAATATCTTTTGGATCTCGTTGTCTCAAAATTCTGAAGGACTTAGGCTTTCTCCTTCTCCAGAAGCTCCTTTTTATATGCACATTTACCTATACCAATGGTTCTCAACCTTTTCACCACTGAGGATCACTTGTACCTTGCGGAATTCTTGGCGGACCACTTAGATATTATTATTAACATTTCCCAATAATAGGTAAATTGAGTTTAGACGCGTTTGGTCGTCTGGTTCTGGTCAACACAATAGGTACTAAAAATGTTTCGATTTAAAAAAAAATTGGCAGATGCATCAATTTACGTCTCAAGAGGCAAGATTTAAATTGATTATTTTATGACTATTCTTTTCGCGGACCACATGAAAACCGTTCGCGGACCACAGGTTGAGAATCACTGACCTATACCACAGAAGGGCCAATGAGTGACATTCGTTCGCCCTCTTTGTCAAGTGTATTGTCCCCTTCGTTTCCTTTGATTTCCGAATGGCCGTAAACCCAGACCTTATTTTTCTTACCTACCTCATTGAGTTTGTTCCGGCCCTCCCAGATCCTCTTTGAGTCGATGACGTAGGAGCTCAGTGCTTTAATAGCAGCTTGACTAGCTGAGTGTTTCTCAGTGATAGTTTTTTTTAGATTCATATCTAGACATCTTTCAATAGCTAAGATTTCCGCTTGAAAGACGCTCATACAGGAGCCTAGCGACAGGGCACACTTGGAACTTGGCCCGTATATCTCAACGCCAGCTCCTGTAGATTTTGAATCATCTGTATACCTACCATTTTACGGTATTTTCTTTGAGGCTATGGTCGGTGTATTTCCGTTCCCATTCCTCTCTTTTACTTAGCAATTTCCTGAAGTTCTCAGAGCTCACTTTCTTGATTATTATCTACATCTCTAGGCTAGGGAGGTTCGCAGATGATGTGTAGTTGTTCAGAGAGGATCAGACTATCTGACTCTTTATTCTCTCATTACCTGTACTTTCCTTAGATATTCTGAGGATAGCCTCATGGGTTACCCTATCAATCACCAGATGTAGAGGTGTGAGATCCGTAATGACCTCAAGTGCCGTAATGACTTGGGTAGCTCTGAGCGTGCATTACTTATTACTTGCACAGTTTCTCAGTTTTAGTTTCTTGTTGGCATAGTTTTTTATGGTCTTATAGAAATCACTTCATGTACCTAAAGGTGTGATATCCGTAATGACCTCAAGTGCCCTAATTGTGCACGTTCTCATCTCTAACCTCCGCGTTCGTTTACCTAACCCGAACATCTAACCCGTGTTCGGAAAGTATGGTGTTATTAACTCGATCACTGACTCAGGTTGATCTATCGTGGTCCTACACGGGAGCAGGGAGGGTCGTAGAGTCACCGCATGCGCACTGCAGTTCAATTCCGTAGGGGAAGCCCGGGTAAGACGAATATGTTAAGGAAAAGGCTGAAAAAAACACTCAAGTTTCTAGAAAATAACATTGTTTTTATTATTAATTTGAACTTTGGCTAATCATCTTTGGAAAATGAAAGTTAAAACTTTGAAACTCAAACAACATCTATATAAATTATTGAAAACAAAAAAAAGTGCCCATTATCCGTTTTGCCCGACCCTCCTGGGTAAAACGGATACACCTCTAGGGCAAAAAGGATAAGTCAAGCAGAAAGTGTTAATCTTATATTATACATTATTTTTTTGTTGCATATTGATATATCTACCAATTCTAAGAAATCTATACGAGTAAGGCCAAAAAACAGGTCTAATTTTTTCAAGTAAGCACATAGCTCTTCTTCTTGCTCTGGCGAAAAAACCGTTGTAAATCTACTCAGTTTCTTTGACGTATTTCCCGATTTTATATGTCTATGCAATGTCGAGAATGGAATTCCAAACTTATTAGCGGTAGCTTTAATAGATTTTCACCCTTCTTTCACATCTTTCATTGCTAGCTAGCTATGCGTCTTGCCTCGATAGCTATCCGTTTTGCCCATATCCGTCTTGCCCAAAGTACTGATATTCAAAAGTTGTATTAGTCCACTGTGAAATTTCTACTGACGAATGAAAAGTTACCAACACAAATTAAACTTCAATAAACACGCAATCGATTAAACATAGTCTATTCGTTAACACTTAATACAAAGTACAATAAATAAATACACATACTTTGCCAAAAATCGTAACAAAATAGCCTAAAACTTTTATTCTTATTTTGACAAGAAGTGCACGCATCTATCATTCAGGTTGAACTATCATGGCACGAATGAGTTGCTCTTTACCGACCCGTGCTCGTCCAGTAGATCCATCTATTGTGGGTTTTTGAAAAAAACGAGTATTCGTCTTACCCACACTATGCATCTTGCCCGGGTTTCCCCTATTTGAAAATGCGGAAATAAGTCTTCTACTCGTTTCTTAGTAATTTCATATATTCTATTCCTAAAAATTATGGAAAGAGAAGAGAATCTGGCTCAATGTAAAATGTGTGGTTCGATAATCCAAGAAAATAATGTAACACAACTTCTTCATAACTTTCCTACAGATCTTCCAGCGCTTAAGCTACAGCCTTGTTTAACAGAGTTACTCAAAGATAACATTAAACATGGTAGGGCACACTAGAAATTCAAGGTCCACTTTGATGTCAATTATTCTTGGATGGACTACCTAAGTACCTACCTAAATTTAAAAAATTTAAGAATGTATTTTCAATCATTGAACACTAAATATTAATGTAAAAATCTGCATATTTGTACAATTCAATTTACGATAAATAAAAATAATGACTCATAAAAACAAGCGTTTTATTTCAATGTACACTCAACAATATAAAAAACATACCTACCTACCTACAACACGCGCCTGTTAAACTCAAAAAAAGGGCACACCACGTCAACCCAAACTCGACAATAAGCCAACATGGCACCCAGCACACTCCACAAACACAAAAGGACAATAAAAGGCAGCTGAAACAACAATAAGGAAGCCATCAACCCGAAGAAATACAACACCTTTCGCTACACTTTTCCCCACGTTCGAACACCAGTGACATCTACCTCCCCCGATCGAAAGATGGCTCCGCCCATCTTCTCCTCCATTCGTCAAGCTGTCCCCTCTACTTCGATCGCGTCTGTCGTGATTCGCCGTACTGATTAGGGGGCGTGGTCTTACGTAGGGAACCACGTTAAAGGCTAGTGGGCGGGGCCGGCTCGGTAGGTGCATAAGGGTTCTCTTTGTGGTCCAACAATTTCAACCATTTTTTCGTCTGGGAACCATTATCGATAGGTCCATGGTGTGTTGGCGATAGGTCGATGGATGTGTGCAGTTTTGCAACTAGAGGACGTTAGTGGTAGAGGACTTCTAACTAAGTATTTCTTTTTGGTGGATGATGATGACTTTCTCTATTATGCCGGGTGTAACGTGTAATGTAATATTGCGCGTAATTCAGAGTGCAACATTTAGACGGTTCGCGAATCTTCAATCTGAACACTTGTTCGTCAGATGTTCCGCACAGTTGCTGATATAGGATAGGAGAGTTTTCGTCATTTCCACCTCTTGATAACCAGCTGTGCGATATTCGTCCTTAAGGAGTGGTTCCACCGGAGTGCTGCAATGTGCGGCACAAATGTTCGTCGCGGTGGAAGCGTCCAAGCGAAGAGCAACAAAAGTTCGCGGGTACAGTTGCATACTTTTGTGCTCGCACCGTTTTCAACGGTGAAGTCAGGTCTACGCATACACACATTTTTCTGCTAACTGCCTGTTTCCGCTACAGTATAGCGAGAACATCTAGGTATTTGTGGGCGCGAACATGAAGATTACAAGAACAGG
Organism: Propylea japonica; assembly: GCA_013421045.1. Taxonomy (NCBI): domain Eukaryota; kingdom Metazoa; phylum Arthropoda; class Insecta; order Coleoptera; family Coccinellidae; genus Propylea; species Propylea japonica. The sequence continues at coordinate 81,962,735 of CM024242.1, read as the reverse complement.
AGTAAAAAGCATGATGCAACTGAGGAATTAGCGTAATAATTCAACTGTGTGTAACTCCACCCAACATCGATGTTTTTTATTTTGTTTTTTCAAGCAAAGTGCATAGCATACCACAACACACGCTGCAGCACAGAGCATCACGTTTTCTTGATCCGCCATATTCAACGATTGAAGGAAATCAAAACACGGAGAGCAGTGAGATATTTTTTCATAAATTTTTTGACAATTTTTACGCGCACAGCTGGAGTGCTGCTCAAAATGTTCGTAAACAATTGTGCTGCACGACGCACCGATTCTGGTGAAGTCGTATCTTAAAGATAACTGCGAGCGCCTTTGAGTTCGCCAGAAAAACCGGCACACCGATGGATCAGGCTCCGTATTCTCCACAGGTGATCTTTCAAAGCGAATACGAACTTCATTGCGGGCTGTGGCATTTTGCAGGTAAAAGATCGACTCGCGAAATCAAGTTCGTATAGGTACGCTTTGAAAGATCACTGGTCCAGAATAGGTACGGGGCCAACATGTCTAATCATATGTTCTATAATGCGGCCATTATGATCCATACATAAATTAAGTATTAGAGCGATAGTAGGTACATAATTTAACCAATTATAGGGTCACAGATTAAGAGAAACATAATAACATTGATACCTACTACCCATAATCAACCCACGCTACTGTACTCAACTCTGGGATGTTGATGTTTGTAAACAATCGTGTTTTACATGTTTTGCAACAAGTAAAATATTTGAAGTAAATGAACTTCAATATCAATGCAAGGTAGATACTAGATACATATATTAAAAAGTAGGATCACGAAAACTGGCTCAAATATAAGAATAAAAAACCCAAGGTTAGATTAATGTTTATATAAACAGCAGGAACGGGAATATACTTAATCATAAAGATCGATTGTTCATTTTGGCTTCTGTTTACCTACATCTGACAGGGAGTAGGTATCTATCTGAAGGGTTTTCCCATAAGAGGTGTTATTTTGAATAGCCCGCTATTTCAGTAGATGTTACGTTTCAAGCTGTCATTTTGTTGACATTTAACCAGTAAAAACTACGCCATTATTAAAAATGGAACGATACACGCTTCAAAAAAGCATTGAAATTATTAAAATTCACTATAAAAATGGTAAAAATTTGGCAGAGACGGTTCGTAAAACTCGAACATTTTTGGGTCGTCCTGAAGCACCTTGTCGGACCGCAATAAGAAATTGGTGGAAAAATTCTAACTGTTGGGACAAGTTAGTGAAGTGAAGAAAAACCCGTGCACGTTGCTCAAGAACAGCCCAGAATATTGCTGTTATCCGAAAGTGTTGAAGAAAACCCAAGTTTTTCCATTAGTCGTCGTTTTTTGGAATTGGGCATTCAACAAACGTCATTACACCGTATTCGTATAAAGATTTGGGTCTTAAGGCTTATACAGTTCAGTTAACAGAGCCGGCCGATCATCAACAACGTCGTGTCTTTACTGATTGGGTCGTTGAAATGCATGAAAATGATCCGGAATTCCATAAAAAAATCATCTTGAGTAATGAGGCCACCGAGATCTTGTGATTTAACACCTTGCGACTTCTTCCTTTGGAACCACGCCAATAGCCTAGCGTCGATTCAAGACCTCGAAGATGGAATTCGTGAGGCTATATTGACATAGGGCAGCCAATTTGCTATTTGGTTATGGAAAATTTCATTAAAAAGATGAAGTCCTGTAAGCGTGGTCGTAGTGGCCATTTGCCTGATGTTATTTTCCACTATTAACGGCATAGCTTCTTCTTTATAATGAAATAAACATCCGATCATTCATATTGAAAAATGGTATTTTTCTTTGAATATCAAACTAACACCTCTTATTGGAGAACCCTTTATCTATCTCCTTCATTGATCTGAGAGTACACGACACACGTTCAACGAAGAACGTACCTGCCATTCCAACAAAACCGGAGTCAAATGATTCCAATCTTGTCCGAGAAATTAGACCCATTAAAATAAATACACCCCCGGCTGCTAACAACCCCCATTTCAACAATAAATTCTCAAAAACACGTCTCACAATAAACGGAATTAAAAAGAAAGCCCGTTCTTTATGTCAAAATCCCTAATATCAGTCCCAGACCTTACAACAAAGCTTTCAGAATAATGAAAGCGACAGAGTGCGGCAAATCCTCTTTCCCTCAGGCTGAAAAGAGACGAAATTCTACCCGATTCCCAGCCAACCTGCGGGTTTCAGATGTCCGACAAAGATAGAGCGTTTTATCCGTTCGGTCCGACAAGGAAGGAGAATCAGGCACGAGCCGGCAACGCTGTGGACAAATACAAACATACGCTGCACTCGGTGATGTTCCAGGTGTTACAATTGTAACATTTGTGTTATATTTCAGAGCTGATGTTACGGTGTAACTTACAATTATTCTAAAATTAGGCAAAATTGTTACAATTTTCGTTTTAGCTGTTCCGACTGATGATTTAAGTAGTTGCAGGTAAATTACCACAGGATAAATGCGTTTATTCACTGACCTATAGGGTGACAGGTTCAGTTGTTGACACCCTAATAGTGATTGACACTGTGCACATACAGGATGTTCTGATTTCTTTCCGACAAACTGAAATGGGTGATAGATCACATAATTTTAAGCAAGAAAGTTCCTATGAATATGGGTCCGGAAATGCTTCGTTTCAGAGATACAGGGTGTTAAAAGTTGAAAAAAGAATTCGCGTTTTCTTTAATTTAAATGTTTTGACTGCTTCGACATCCTTTCATGAAATTTTGTATACAGGGGTTTTTGGGACAATTAATTCAAATTTAAAAAAAAATCAAATAGGATTTTACAGACCTTCGAAGAAAATAAGAAACTCAGTATTCGTAAAGCATCGCAACAACTCAATATTTCAGGAAACAGAATATTCAGAACACTTTAAAACAACAAAAGCATACCACTTCTACTTATTAGTGAGCTGTAGAAAATCCGCATGAACTTCGCCTTAGAAATTTGAATTGAATTTAAATTAAATATTTGAATGGGAATAATTTTCGGAGAAGTTTTGGAACCCTTTGGCTTTAAATGCATTTTTCTCTGAAACGATTTCTAGCGACTTCGATGAGGTATACCTGTTCTGAGTAAAAAGGATGGGAGAATCGATTTTTTTAGTCCAAAACTGTGTACAGGGTAGTACAAAGAAGTTGCAACGGTTTACATGGGTTGAAATGGTTGCCGGTGGCACCCTCTAGAAAATACAACTAAATCAACCACAAATTTGAACTTATCGTCCCAAAAAACCTTTTATACGAAATTTCATGAAAGGATTTCGAAGCAGCCAAAACATATTGAAGAAAACGCGAATAATTTTTTCAACTTTAGCACCCTGTATCTCGGAAACGAAGCATTTAAGGACCCATGTTCATGGGAATTTTTTGCTTGAAATGATGTGATCTATCGCCCATTTCAGTTTGTCGGAAAAAAATCAGAACACCCTGTGATATAAACTATTGGTGCTATCTAAGGTTTTTTCATCTGTCTCTACGTATTTCAGAATGTTTTATTTCTATTTGTGTCGAGTTCAATTTCTTCATCAGGTTATCATCCTGAAAACGGCATCATTAGATATTTGGCGTGAGATTTTGTAGTAGTGTCAATAAGTGTATAGGTATGTTAGCGTTTACTTAAGAATAGCGACTGCATAAAATTGCGTATATTTTCCTTTTTATGGTTCATACTACCTGGAAGTTTTCTATTGTTCATAAGGTTCCAAGGAATACTTAATTGATGTAGGTAAACCCTTTAATTATTTATATATATTAAATATAAACCATATGTCAATAATATTACATCGGACAGTGATACATAGGTTTTAATAAGGGTTTACTAACATTGGAACCTTCCAAACAATAGAAAACTTCTAACGAATATGAAACAGAACAAAATCGGAAAAATACGCATTTATGTGTAGTCGCTTTCCTTAAGAAAAAAACATATGCACTTATTGACACTATTGCGCGCAAAATAGCTAATGATGCCGTTTTCAGAATTATAACCTGAGGACTCAAATAGAAATAAAACATTCTGGAATATGGAGACATAGATGAAAAACCCTAGTTGCACCAAGAGTTTATTACATCACTAATACTTTTTGTTTATATGGAATTAAATTGTATAAACCTTCTTTTCTCTATTCTTTTAGTATGAATGTCTCAATGACCCATATAATGAGAATGTATAATAAGTGAGAGAAAGCAGGATGATATCATAACCAAAATTGATGCGAAAGTGAGATGAAATTATGTTGATGACTATAATACTGGGTGTCAATTACTATCGAAGTGTTTCATTGACTATCAAATATGTAATTTCGACGAAATTGATATCTCCTCAAATATCCAATCGATATTTATTGAAAGTTTGAAGGTAATACCAAAAAAGCAACATTAAACTATAGTTCCGTAATAATAAACATGGTGTTACAGTAAAATAAGAAACCGAATTCGCCTACTGAAAGTATCCATGCTCTTGAAGTATCAATCACTATAGCTTTTACCCTATCTTGCATGCGGCCGGAAAATTTTGAACGACCATATTTTATGGAACACCCTGTACGGTTTTACTGGTTAACGAACTTAACCATGGCAAACCTGCCCTAGACATACCAAGTCTTTGGAAACAATCTTTTCGAAAGTTATAGTGTTTAAGGACAGAATTTCATTGACCACGGATTCGTCATTTTTTGTCAGACGAACCTTGCCCTCAGAGACCATTTTCGACTGAAAATTGGAAAATTACAGACATTTGCGCAAAACGATTTTCAGCACCAATCATGTGTCAATCCTGTTGAAGTTACGAAATGTTACAATTGACAATTTTGGTGTGTTACAATTCTGGAAAGCCAAGAACAACGCTGGTTGCACTTCATCCTGTCGGAGTCGGTCGGGCATGTTCGGAGGCTTTATATAATTATTCTGTGAATCATTCCGAAGTATATAAGGGAGCCGTTTTTCTCTACAAATGCGGTGTTGCCTCTCTTTCTAACCTGCGCGTACGGGAAAAGGACGGGTAGATTATTATTTCTCCTATTTCACAGATGTCTTGTGATATATTAAAGTAATTACGCAGATATGAATTGAGATCAGTGCTTCTCACTTAGGTTTTATGATTTATTGCTGTACTTTATCATGTTATGCTTCGAGTGGATTTGAACTTTTCGTTTTTTTTATATTCGGAGATTGATTGGGCTGGGAAGTTCGATATTAGGATCGGGGGATTGACGCAGGACCGTACTGAGCGATTTGCGAATTTTCTATCCTCTTTGGACTATCGTTTTGCCTGAATGTCTGTAAGTTTCCCTTTTGAGTTGGGAATGGTCTTGAACGATTTGGTTCGACTCAATGCTGGTTCTGAGGTAAATCCTTTTTCTCTCTGGTCACTCGTTTACACTCTTTCGAACGAAGTCAGCTCGAAACTTAAAATTTCCAGGGAAGGCTGAATATCTAGGTTTTTATATAAAACTTTCACCCAATTTTGAAAACGAAATTTTCCATCAATCATAACCAAAGAAGTATTCGACCAGTTTTAGATCAATAACGAGCTCAATCGGGCAAATAGTCTTCGGGTTAGGATTTCTTTTTCATATAACTTCAACTTTCCTTTCCTGTTCGAATAAAGAATATTTCAATAAGAGGCTATCGAATTTGGGATGAAATAAAATAGGCTGTACACGAGATATCAACAAAATCATTTCTTTTTTTGAAAGGTATATGAATGCAGGCTAAGTATGAAATGGTACACTGTGGCATGTGTCCTAAGTGTCCTTCTGGTCAATATTCTATGACTCTGCATTAGATCAGAGTTGAATTGTGATTGTCTCTGTTTGTTTATGTTTCATTATTGATTTTATAATATTACAATTCATTCGTTCTGAAAATTCTCAAGATTTTCAAATGTGTATGTAAATTATTTTATTTTCATTTCTATCTCCACATTAAAATGTTAATCATTTTATTTTTACCCACTGCTTATGTTACATTACTTCAATTGTGTACTTCTGTCGTTTTTGTTAGATAACTGTTCCATTTCTTTGTAGTCTAAATAAGAGAATAGAATTCTCGGAACGTTTGAAAACTTCTATCGTTTGCGGATTATTGTTGATTCTTTCATTTAATTTTTATCTTTATATTAAAATATTAATCATTTTATCTTCACCCACCGCTATGTTGCATTACTTCTGTTCTTTTTGTTAGGTAACTTTCAATATCTTGTAGTCTAGAGAAGAGAATATAATTCTCGGAACGTTTGCAGACTTCTATTGTTTGCGGATTATTGTCATTCTTTTTAATCTTTACATTGAAATATTAATAATTTTTTTATCCTCTCCTTATGCTACATTTCTTTTATTGCGTATTGCTGTCCTTATTTCATTATTGATTTTGTAATATTGCACTTTATTCGTTCTGGAAATTTTCAAGATTTCGATATTTCTATGTTAATAATTTTATCTCCACATTAAAATGTTAATCATTTTATCTTTACCCACTGTTCCATTTCTTTGTAGTCTAAGAGATAATGTAATTCTCGAAACGTTTAAAGACTTCTATTATTTGCGGATTGTTGTTGATTCTTTTCTTTTCAGTTTTATCTTTTTATTAAATATTTATCATTTTATTTTTATCCACTGCTTATGTTACATTACTTTTATTGCGTACTTCTGTCGTTCTTGTTAGGTAACTTCCATTTTCTTTGTAGTCTAAAGATAATAGTTTTGTCGAAACGTTTGAAGCCTTCTTTTGTTTGTAACTCATCGTAATAACCTTTGACTTTAGGAACCTCAATAAGTATAGACTAGGCGTCTAGTGACTTCAAATCGCACAATCTTGATGGCCAATTCACGTTTACTCCGAAGAAAATGAGCATACCCTCAAATCTTCCATTTAGAATGTTCAAAGTAGCGTCTGTTGTGTGGAAGTGCCATACTCTTGGAACCATATGTCGTTCATGTTTTTAGGGTCTAATTTGGACCAAACTATATCGTTTATCATCTTTCTCCAACAACCCACTATTGACCACGACTGCCTCATCTTTGTGATTTCCAAAAGAGTACGTCCAAATGCAACTCTTTGTCAATGCATAATCACCTGGTGACTTTGATCTAGGTTGATTACCCAGCTCGTACCCAGCTCGTTCTGTCTTTTATTAAATTTTAAAATCAGCTCGATAACTATTGAAGATCCTCTCATTAAACTTCCTCCGAAATTTTCAAGCTCATTGAAGCAGTTATCGTGTTTATGGTCGGGCGTAACTTGATCGTGTAAGAAAAAATATAGGGGGTTCAATAAAACGAATATATAATATATCTCAGATTTTTTACTGAAAACTGCAAAATATTTTACATTCTCCTTAAACTAAGATCATTTTACATTTTTACAATCAAAAATAAATTCAACAATAATTTAGTTAACATTTCAACAAAGCGAGAAATCAATTCATTAATTTTCATATAAATTAACGAGAAATCAATAATGTACAGATTTGTTTTCTTAATTTGAATCAATTTCACTCTTTCAGTCATTTTTTACGTATACGAAATCAAAAGATATATAATCGAGAACTTTCTTCTCGAATTTTACTTCGCGATATGTGTAGAATTATTCTGAACCAATCGAAAAAAGGCCGAGAAAAATCAAATATCGAAAAAAGACGACTTCTGCTACAAATCCCCGAGAAAAAATTTCCCAATCAAGAATTAAGAGAAATCTAGAATATACAGCCTTAATATAATCCGAACACAATGTACAATGATGAACAATTCATCGCAGAAGTCGATCTAACCGAAACGAACACAGAAAAACCTCAAAAATTACGAGCAGAAAGAACATGAAAACTCCAAAGAATCAAGAATAAGTTTTTAAACCGTCCGAAACTAATGAAACTCATATATCACTGACAAAAAAGAACGGGACAACCAAAACAGGAACCAAAAGACCGCCATACTCTCCAGACCTTATCCCTTTCGTCAATTATCCTTCAAATTGCCCATGATCTGGTTCTTGGTAGCGTTCAAGTTCTGGAGGTACTTCTCGTACTGAAGAAGAGGCGCTTGGTTGATGTTGAACCAATTCTGTCTGTTGTGGAGTTGGTTCATTAGCATGGCTTGGTGCAGAGCGGTCATTTGCTTGCCTGACATCGAGTTCAGGTAGGCCTGAGGTACCGTAGCAGCGTTGAAGTTCATGCTAGCCGACAGTTGGGCCAAGTTTTGAATGTTGTACTTTTCCAGGAGCTCGTTGGCGGTCAACGGAGGTACTACTGCTGAAGACGACGACGAAGAAGTTGACGTACTGCCAGAAACGTTGGACTTAGGCTTTGGTGAAGCCCTAGGCTTCGGAGAAGAATTAGCGGACCTAGGTTTAGGCGAAGAGTTGCTCGACCTAGGCCTAGGTGACGACTGGGAAGGAAAACTCCTAGGCGAGAAACTCTGAGGAGGTGGAAGAGTCCCTTGTTCTGTCTTCGGAGCAGGCGAGGCTATGCTTGGTTTCGGAGACTGCATAACCTTCGAGTTCTTTGGCGAACTCTTCCCCTCTTGGCTCTCAGCGGTCTTGGGCGAAATAGGACTTGGTTGCGCTAGGTAAGCAAAGCTAGGTTTGCAAGTCTGGTCCATGCCACCTCCAGGGGAAGTCTTGGTAGGCAATTCCCCGTTCCGAACAGCAGAATGTGGCGTCACCATACCGTTCGGTGTGTACGGTTGCTTCAGCAAATCCCTGCTTTGCTTACCTACCGAAACTGTATAATTCAAACCCAGACTGCTGGAGTGCAAATTCGCCAGAGTTTGATGAGTGCTGTTTTCGTACTTTTGGTTTCTTTTAGGAGGTTTGACGACCCTCTGGTTGTTCAATCTTGGTATCTGTATCTTCTGTACGGTCGGTACAGTTATCGGTGAAGTCACATTGTTTGAAATCGAAGAAGAGGCAGCGTTTGAATTCGGAGAAGGCATTGGCGACTTGACTGCGTTGTTCTTGGTGTCTTGTTCGATTTTCGTCTTTTTGTACAGCTGCTGGGCGATCTCTGAGATCTTCTTTTTGCCCGAAACGTTTGAAGGGTCGATGGTAGGACCTGACGAAGAACCGGTTTTCTTGATGGATTCCTCGAATATTTTCTGGAAACTTTGTTGATCTTTTTGCAATTTGGTCAGTGCTTCCTTTGCTTCTTTGGGCATTTTTTTCATCAGTTCTAACTCATGCCTGGATGTGTTTAGCACTTGAGAAGCTGGAATAGGCATCAGACCAGTGGTTCCGCAATTTGTCGAAGAAATCTCTTGATTCTTCATTTCTACGTCTGGATGATTCTTAACGTCGAAATTATTCCCAACAGCTTCCTCGCGCGTCAAGGAAATCTTCCTGGTTCCTTCTTTATCGTCTATCTTCAATATTTCGATGAAATTTTGAACTGGAGGCATTTGTACAGGCTGCCTTGTAGTTTCCCCGTTTTCTTTCAAAGTTATCGAAAGTGAGGACGGTATGTTCAATCGACAGGTCTGGAACAAAGAACGTAGTTCGTTCCTGTTTTGTTTGGCCAGGTCTTCTGGCATCTTGGCCGTCTGATTGGTTAGGTTCAACGGAGGATAACCAGGTTTCTGTTGCAATATGATCTTGGTAGTCCTTTTCTGTTCCACCTTCGGCCTTTTGGACTCGTTTTTGATAGGACTAGAGTTCTTTCGCTTGATACCGTTGGGACCCGATTTGGGGATCGCTACAGGCTTCTTTGATTTCGTTGCCTCCACGTTGACCTCGTTCGAATTCTGTGAACCCTGTTGCTTTTGGGACGTTTGAGCTGCAGATGCGTTGGAAGCCGAGTTGGGGTTTCGTTGCTGTTGCTGGACCATCCTCGCGATGTCATCGACCACTCTCTTCGAGGTTAATTCTATGGATTTCAGGAATTCGAATTTTGTCCTTTCCAACTCTTCTTCGTCGATCTTTTCTGTTGGAGAAGGTTTGGCTTCAGCAGGTGGGCCCTGCTGAGCGGGTTCTTTATTTGGAAGTGGCGCTTCTGGTTTCGATTCAGGACAGTCGACACTTGATGATGGCATTTCTTCTTTGACTTTGGACAAATTCGATGAGGAAGCATTGGCTTCGTTCTCAGTTTTAATCTTGACTTCTTCAGATGAAGTTGGTGTTCCTTTCGTGGTATGGTCATCTTGAACACTTTTATTGTCACTCTGACTACTCGCGCATTGATCTCTTACGTTAACCTCGATCTGTCGACTGTCTTTGTCAGATAATTTATGTATTTTAGTAACTATTTCGACGTTATTTGTACGGTTGAGGGTAATGTTCGTATACACTTTGTCGTTATCACAAGATTCTCTCAAAGTTTCATTCTCTTTTTTGACTCGCGTTAAATTCGGTTTCGTCTCTACGTCACCTTCGCTATTACTCGCACTAGTCACGTGATCTTGTCTATCGCTTTTGGCGTCCTTTTGGTCGGGCGTCGGTTCGTCTTTTCTGTTTTAGGTACTTTTCGACTACCACCACCGCACTCAACACTTGCGTCCTCCTCTTCTACTTCCTCCACTTCTGATAGGCAACGTTTTCTCTTCGTTTCACCTTCTTCGTTTGGTTTATCACAGATGGCGTTGTCCTTCTTATCCTTCTTGCTCGGTTTTGCGACCGACAACTTTCTAGCCACTCTTCTTTGGGCGTTTTCTTATTTTTGTCCTTGGAGCTAGGAGCTGGTGACGATCTGGTCACCCTGTGTGGTGTGGACAGGCAAGCGGTTGGTGCAAGAACGGAGCGTCCTCGGCAGGTGTAAATACTTTGGTGAGGTCCGGAAGTTCATCGTTGCCTTTGTCGATGATCCGGAAGTAGAAACGCATGGGTTCGTTCTGAAAGGAAAGCCATTGGTGAGAAACAATTGGTTAGAGATGGTATGATGTTGCACTTGACTTGAAACGATTCATGACGGGAAAAAAGAGCGTAGATCGCATTTAATCATACTAGAAAATAATTTTTCTTTTTGATATCCAATAAAAGTGTCAAATGTTGACTTACTTCGTGAGTTACTGTGGAAATTAGCAATCAGAAATATAATTTCTAGTGGTCAAAGTAGATTCTTAAGCCATTTTTTTGTTGATTCATTCAACATTGTATTGTCTATTTAATAATTTAAGGTTTGTTTTATCAACTCGTAACTGTTATTCTGAAAAATAACAAAAAAAGGGGATTTACAGGACAGAAGGTGAAGCCTTGGATGAACTAAAATTCAGACAATAAAAGCCACGAGTCTAAATTATTCATATGAAAGAATGTCGCTTCATTTATTTGTTTATTATAATATGCCAATTCATTAAATCTTTGGATGAAGAAAAAGAATAAGAGAAAATATTGAGCTAAAATCCATCTTTTAACATGTTCTCAATAGGGCTGTTGACTCATGTTACGATTTCATATAAAATGAGGTTTTCCTCATAGAAGGAAGTTTTTGCAATCCTGAAAAACCATTTTAGTGATCTTATTATTCTCGTCAAATTAAATAGAGCTGATTTAAATTATGTTATTTATATAACGTGACAAAATTGAGCATTTCTGCGGGAATTTCGAATTGTCTTAATTTATGTATTTCTATTGGCAATTACTATCTTTTTGAGAAAGAAGTATTTTTTTTTGTTTGTATAGAGTTTATCTTCAAAATAAAATAAATTCCAAAAAGTAGTCAACATCCCTATTCAGTAAACTATGTTTATTTACTTGAACAATTAGACAGACCATAACTAACCTATGTGCTTATAGTCCGTTCACGAAAGGTTGAGCCGTCGGTTGGCCATGACAATTTCACATAATTCACTGTGTATATTAAAATTTTAGGTTATGTTGTTTATTAAAGCCAGATTGATACGCAATGTTGTCAATATTGCATAGAGTTCTCTGATAACTCGCAAGCTCGACGGACGAGGCCAGGTGCATTCGGCAACGTTGACTTTATTTTACGTTATGACAGCAAATACTGCTAACTTCAGATAAGTGAACAAACGCCTACCTTGCGCTCAAACTTTCCTGAACCGACTATATATCTCATTTTAAAATGCTCTGTCCCAATTGCAACGAATTTATATGAAGAAACTTCGATTGGGCCTAAACATACCCACAAATATCAGATATCGAATCAGAACCAATAAACGTTGAATAGACGGTAAGTTTCGAAACGTCGCATCAACGTTTCTGCTCGTTACAACCCATCATTAGTTTCCCCTTCGAACGTATATCGAATCAAGTCAAGTTCGGCGTTTTAATGACATTAATACGAACTTACCCTTTTCCATGTGTAGATGTAGGCTACGTCTACGAGGGTGTAGTGGTCTGGCAGAGGGAGAGGCACCCTCTTGTAAAGGATATCGATCTGAAAATAACATCAGCGTTCATTTATATTGCGTTTTTCGGCCAGAACGAACGCAAACTGATCTACGAAGCACTAGATGATGCACTCTATCTACACTACAGCATATTCTTCTTCTTATTTACGGAGTCATGCTCTCTGCGATTTTATCAAGCGATGTAAACGTTAGTGGGGTTTTTTTGTAAAAGCATTAACACTTAATTTATGCAGCCTCAGAATATGTATCATTATTCATGCAGACTAACTCAGTACACTATCAAATAGACAAAATTAAAATTGAACAACTTTTTATCTACTTATTGTTTAATTTGTACTTAGAAATCGTTTCTTCATACTTGTTGATTTGCATAAATCCAGATAGATATAAGGAATTATACAGGTACTAAAGAAAATCGCGTTGAAATACCCTTTATATCCACGTTTTCGTTAACGTTAACCAACAGTTGGCAGTCTGTCTTAGTTTAGAAAATATGGAACCCCAAAGTTCCAAAAATGTTCCATGTTCACGTCGCTTTTTTCACTATAAAAACACAAATTCACTGCTCCAATTTAGTCCATAAATGACCTTCGAACATTCAAATAACTATTCGATTAGTTTAATTTCAGGTATATTCAATAATTAATGCAGGAACCTAAAAATTTTAGAGGCACCACATATGCAATTCTAAGGAAAGCCCGCCGTTCTTCATGGTGAGTTTGGCACCACTGCTCCTTCTTTCGGCGAGTGACATAGTAAATGATGGCGGGATTTACGGGAAGGCATCTTATCATATTCGCGCGAATGTATCTGCGGCAGTGCCAAATCTACCATTAAAAACGGCGGGCTTTCCTTAGAATTTGTGGATATGGGGTTCCTCTAGAATTTCGAGGTTTCTGCATTAATTATTGAATATACCTGAAATGAAACTGATTGAATAGTTATTTGAATGTTCGAAGGTGATTTATTGACTAAATTGGAGCAGTTAATTTGGGTTTTTATATTGAAAAAGTGACATGACGATGGAACATCTTTGGAACTTTGGGGTCCATTTTTTCTAAAAAAAAAGATAGACCAGCACCTGTTGGTTTCACTAATGTTGTTGAGGAAGACTCAATGAATACACCGAAATTTAAACATTAACCGAAACTACTTCTGAATTTCTTAAGACTGTTTAGCATGCAGAAGCTAGCCCTCTATCTGATCACACCCTGATTCACCAAGTCTACATAAACAAACCTCAAATCAATAATTGGTACTCACTTGAAACAGATCCGTATCGACGTTGTACTTATTGCGTATGAATTTCTTGATGACGTCAATGCGGCACATGGCTGGACATTGAAGGTACCTCTTTAGCTGTGCTGCTACCTGAGGATCGTCGGGCGATACTTTTTGCTCCTTTTTGAGGTCTTTGAGTATAAGGCCAGTGGTTGCAGCATCGCTGTAAAAGAAGATGAAGATTATTGTCTGATGGTTGGAGGAATGAAAGTGTAAGGTTAAAAAAACCAGAATGAAGATGGAGGAGAAGACTACCAGGTAAAATTTCGATGTGAAATCGAACATGGTACAGAGTTTTCCAATAAGAGTTGTTATTTTGAATAGCCCGCTATTCGGTAGATGTCACGTTTGAAGCTGTCATTTTTGACATTTGACCAGTAGAAACTACACTATTAATAAAAATGGAACGATACGCGCTTCGAGAACGCATTGAAAGCATTAAAATTCACTATAAAATGGTTAAAAATTGGCAGAGACGGTTCGTAAAATTCGTCGTGAAGCACCTTGTCGGACCGCAATAAAGAAATTGATAGAAAAATTCGAGCTGTTGGGACAAATTAGTGATGTGAAGAATAAAACCCGGGCACGTCGCTCAAGAACAGCCGAGAATATTGCTGCTGTAGCCGAAAGTGTTGAAGAAAACTCAGGTTTGTCCATTCCTCGTCGTTCTTTGAAATAAGGCATGCCACAAACGTCGTTACACCGTATTTTGCATAGAGATTAGGGTTTAAAGGCTTATAAAGTTCAGTTAACACAAAAACTAAAGCCGGCCGATCATCAACAACGTCGTGTCTTTGCTGATTGGGTCGTAGAAATGCATGAAAATGATCCGGAATTCCATCGAAAAATCATCTTGAGTGACGAGGCCCATTCTACCTCGGTGGCTTCGCCAACAAGCAAAATTGTCGCATCTAGGGCTCGGAAAACCCAAGAGTTATTGCTGAAAGCCTTCATCACGAATTTTTTGGACTGAGTAAGTCCAGGAGTGTTTCTCCAAAGGGTTATTCTTTTATTCAACTCTCATTGCCGAATCGCTGACAATATTGATTTTTTCCAATCCCACGGGAATGGCCAGGTCCAGTAGGTAACATCCAACTAAATTGTTCATAAAACATGATACAAGAGCTACTTATATTTCACAACATCTCAAATACGTCAAGATATCCTAGCGACACCAAGGATGACTCAACACTCAGCACAATAATATCCTACAAAACCATAGAACGATATCAACTCTATTCAAATTGAACATCGGTACAGTCCGAACCTCGCGCCCGTCTAAATTGATTCATAACCTCAAAACGTCCCCCAAACGAGGAAGTTGTTAGCCTCCGTCAACGTACCCGTAATGAATCTTAATCATGCGATCGCATCGACAGATCTCTGTATCGCCGCCTATTAACGACCAGTCGTCCGCCCGCGATGAGATCCTATCGTACCGCTACAAATTGAAACAAACCTAACGTACGCGGGCGTCGAACAACTGTTCGGCCGCCATCCATCATAATATACGCCCCCTGTATAATCACGCGATCGTCGCAGATGTACCTTGTATCTACTTTATACTCTATAGTCGCTTTCTCCGTTTTCCCCTATTTATTCTGAGGCGGAAGTGTTTAGTGCGCGTTTAGTAAGACGCGGGCGACATCTATACGGGTCAAATAGGACTTCGAATTTTTTGGTCCGGCAGACGGTCTGTGATGGTTTTTGTCGTGTTGAGGAGTTCTGGAGCTTTTTTAGCGATTAGGCCGGAAGCAAACCGGCGTCGACAGACAGTCTTCGACGAGAAGAGAAATGAGGAAGAGAATATTCCTTAAATTTCCTTTGTCTATTCATAAACGAACAGGAATTATACCTGATACTAGCGACCCGCCCCAGCTTCGCACGGTACGACATCACATTAGAAACCTCAAAAATAACAGTACATACTTCTCCACTATTTAATGGATGTTATTATACATATAAACCTTTCTCTTGAATCACTCTATCTATTAAAAAAAACGCATCAAAATCCGTTGCGTAGATTCAAAGATTTAAGCATACAAAAGGACAGAGAAAGCGACTTTGTTTTATACTATGTAGTGATGATAACAACATAATACACACAGAATCGAGTTCAAAGAACACGATTGAGACATTGGGAAATCTTTGAAATGAGTTCGTAAGCTTCGGAACGCGTTTGTTACACTCCCCTTAAAACATACAATAAGTAGGTACACAATTATATCTCTATACAGATTTGGAAATTCACATCTGAAACATACGATATACAATGCATCAGACAAAGAATTCTTCCTTCTAGTTGCACAGATGAATAGTCCAGATAATCACGTGCTGTAACTGAATGAATTCCGTTGACTTATTGAAATAACCTAGTCTTGTCTCTCTCTTATCGCAGTACGGTAGGGAACCTGCAGTACTCGTATAGAATTATTTAATTTGTCAGGCTGCTTGTAATACTAGATTCAAGTATTTACTGTTGCCTACCATACTAATTGAATTATGCTCCTCCCAACGATAAGAGAGAGACAAGACTAGAATATTGCAATAAGACAACGGAATTCAGTGTGTTACAGCACGTGATTGTCTCGACTATTCATCTGTGCAACTGGACGGAAGAATTCTCTGTCTGATGCATTGTAAATCGTATGTTTCAGATGTGAATTTCCAAACCTGTATATGTATAAAAATCAATTCCTGTTCGTTGGTCTCGCTTAAACTCGGGAACGGCTGAACGGATTTATTTTGAAATGTTCGTGGAGGACTAAGGAAAGGTTGAAAGGCCATGGAAACCACAACGTTGGCCATAAAAGAGTGCGCTACGCGCTACGATAAATGTCACTTGAATAATTTGAACGGTTTAAATAACTATCATCAAATTTGAAATTTAGAATTCTCCTGAGCTGTAGATGAAGTGAACTATAGAAGCAATTGTAGATTAAGTTCAGTATTGATTTATTACTACAGTCAAAATGCCATCAAGACACAGAGGGGCAAATTTGAGTCATAGAACAAACCATTCTAGAGTCTTAACGAGATAGAAGAGCACAATGATCAGGCGAACAAATCCAACAGGAAAATGCAGATGTTTGTGTTAACATGGCGCAATTACAATCCCAAGAGGCAAGAAATGAAAGGAATCAACGAAGAAGATTTGAACAAAGAGAAGGGAGCAGATTCGTAGTCGACAGACGCAGAACATCGAACCAGAAAAGTAGAAAATATTTTCTACAAATTATGTAGATTAATGGCAAACCAGCGTGAGCCGGGTCAGCTAGTTCGTCAATTAGTCAAATGAACATCAAACTCATACTCCGGAGCTCATCTCGTAGGTAAATATCCCGCAGAACCTACAAGAAGAGGTAATGCTATTCAGAAAACTTTTTCAAGCTTTTGATCCTCAACAGTGCAGTGAAACAACACTAAATACTCGGGTTATACCCCTTACTACACCATGCCTTTTTTCAAAGCCATTTGTTGGGTAAAATTTTCCCCAAATGAGTCGCATTATCACACCATGCTTTTCAAGGGTTTTCAGGTACCAATTCCAAAATGACAAACATTAAAGAAATTGTTTTTTTTTATCTTAAGCTTGTGTTTTGTTGGAATATTTTCGAAAGAATATCTACCATGGTATCTGTTTGATATGAAAAAATAATGATGCAAACAAAGGAAGATGAAATTGAATTAGAAAAAATCAGAGTAATCAGAGTAATAAACATATTCATTATTGACCAGTTCAAAGGAAAAATATAGAAGGTTACGCCAAGATGTCAAATTAGAAAGGAAAATTATGTGTTATTGTACCCTACTCGACATTTCTATGAAGAGGCTCGAAATCCCCACGTTTCAAGGGAGAAAGATAAAACTGATTCTATTTATTTGCAAGCCTGAAATATGCACCAAAATAGTACCAGGCGCATAAGCATTTAGTTGAAATTTCAGGCGGAATCAGTCAGGCCGACAAAAACGCACGAAAAAGGCATGGTGTAATAGGGGTATCATTATAGGATAGGATTGTGAAGGGTTTTCAACAAGAGGTGTTATTTTGATATTCAAAGAAAAATACTATTTCTCAATATAAATGATCGGATGTTTATTTCATATTATAAAGAAGAAGCTATGCCGTTAATAGTGGAAAATAACTTTAGGCAAATGACCACCACGACTACTTTTACAGGTCCATATACTTTTAATGAAATTTTCCATAACCAAATCGCAAAGTGGCTGTCCTATGTTCTCGATAGCCTCGCGAATTCCATCTTTGAGGTCTTGAATCGACGCTAGGCTATTGGCGTAGACCTTCTCTTTCACGTGGCCCCAAAGGAAGAAGTCGCAAGGTTTCAAATCATAAGATCTCGGTGGCCAATTGTGATCACCTCTTCCAGAGATACACGGTCCGGAAACTTTTCCCGCACAAGATCGATGGTTTCGTTGCTTGTGTGACACGTAGCCCGAAATAGTGGGCTATACAAAATAACACCTCTTATTGGTTCTTGGACGATCATGGAGATCTCTTTTCTAGCGCCAAGGAATGAACGACTCGATTCGAACCTGACCCAATTTGGGACCGCTGTTGAAAAATAACCATTAGTCAAATTTCTAATGCCAAATTTTCCACCAACCCTTTCACGAATCGAAAACTAATAAACCCCTTCCCTTCGTAACGAGATCCATCCACTTTGCTTTCGCTAAAAGCTGACAAACGACCTAACCGCAACCCTAATTGATCGTCTGACGGTTTTTAATTACCCTAACAGACGTCGCCGTAGACGCTTGCGACGTCGAGACGGACGTACGTCATCCGTACCGGCGTCGTTTTCGATTAGGCGGCGATATTCGCGAGACCGCACTTTACGGCCGGTCAGGGACGCGGAAAACCCTCGGACCGAGACTTTTCTGAGGAATTTCCCAGCGGGGAAAACCCGCTCGTCTCGTGACGATGAGGCATTAGGCGAAATATTTGCAGAGTCCACGCCGCGACGTTTGGGACAGTAAATATGGGTTGGGATAATCGGATTTTGGGAAAATGGCGGTAAACAGAAGCGGTTTTCGCTTCTTCGTCGAGCCGTGACGGTCCGACGTTTGTAGCGGAGTTTGTAGGGAAAACCAGTTAGCTTCCTTGTTTGCTGCTTAGGGTTAATTCCCTTGGTGTTCGTATGATATGAAGGGTATAAACTTTGCATAATCCGTTTTTCCGCGTGGTTTTTGATCCGGAGTTACTAATTGGACACGCTGGATCTCTGGAATGATACTGCTAGGGATCTTTGCTGACCTGGGAGAGCCGTAACACTATTGAGCAACTGGCAAGAGGCAATTAAGTGACTCTACAATGGATTCCAGGGCATTGTGTGTGTTAAAGAAATGATAAAGCCGATGAACTTGCGAACTGTCTATCAAGGTTAACACTTGTTAGACCTGAACCTGTGGGCACGGAAATGACGATTTTAAAACCGATAACCTTCTTAGAAGATTTGACCGTTACCTCTTGGGTGAATTGTTCCTAGGCCAGCCAGCTCTGGACACTTGTATACCTTGTATTGAGCTGTTTCTACTACTGATCCACAGAGCCTGCAAATCGTATATGCTGACTTTTCCATACGGTACGAAAAATATCAGTGCCCCCCGTCAGCAGTCCCAACATTACCCGAAGCTCAGCTCGTGACAGCTTCAGGAGCTTTCAGGTATAGGTAGATAAAATCATCACTGTGGTTGTAAATGATGGTTGAAAGCACTGAAGGCAGAGTCTAAATAATGCTCAGCAAGCCATGCTTTTGATCCGCCGGTATTCGTTTCCTATCACAAACCCATAGCTGGGCGTTTGTTTCGAGATGATTTTGAATATCACTCACAGTTATCCGCACGCCGTTAAGGGGTACGCTTCTTCATCTAAATCGACAACAATATACGAACTTAGAGTCAGTCGTCTTAAATCCATCAGAATTACTAAATATATACGTACATAATTTCCAAATGACACTTTTTATGACGCCTGTCCATACACACGCGCTTTTTTCACTCAAATGATTCGCTACGAACTATGATGTGTTATACCTATCATATGAATTAATCTGTGTATGCCCAGCTGATGTTTAATCAACTCAAAATCCCAGAAGGAGCTTCACTCCGAGAGCTTCAGTCAGTAACAAATTACTGAGGTGTATTGAAAATAGACAGGTATCATTTTGAAGGTTGTTAGGCTGAGAGGTTCAGTTGTTGACACCCTGATAGTGATTGACATTGTGCACATTATACCGTTGTAATGAACTATTGGTACTATCTAAGGTTTTATCATCGGTTTCTACCTATTTCAGAATGTTTTATTTCTATTTGGGTCAAGTTCAATTTTCTCAGATGGCCTTTCTGAAAACGCCATCATTAGATATTTGGTTCGATATTTTGCAGTACTGTCAATAAGAGTTTACTAAGGATAACGACTGCATACAATGGCGAATAATTTTCGATTTCATAGAAGTTTTCTATTGTTGGAAGATTCCAAGGAATATTTAATCGATGTAAGTAAACCTTCAATAATTTATATATTAAGGTTAAACCCTAAGGCAATAACTGTGACAATAATATTACATCGAACAGTGATTGACATAGGTTTCAACCTTAATATATAAATCATTGAAGGGTTTACTAACATATATTAAATATTCCTTGGAACCTTCCAAACAATAGAAAACTTCTAACGAATATGAAGAACAAAGAAGAACACAGAAGAACAAAATCGAAAAATATACGCAATTATGTGCAGTCGCTATTCTTGAGTAAACTGTAACATATACACTTATTGACACTACTGCAAAATATCGCGTCAAATATCTAACGATGCCGTTTTCAGAATGATAACATGAGGACTCAAATAGAAATAAAACATTCTGAAATATGGGGACACAGATGAAAACCTAGATAGCACCAATAGTTTATTACATCGATGTATATGTGAAGATCACTAATAATTTTTGTTATTTCCTAGTTTGTAGGTAATAACATTGTCTAAACCTTCATATTTCTCAATTATTTTTAGTATGAATGTCTCAATGACCCATATAATGAGAATGTATAAGTGATAGAAAGCAGGATGATATCATAGCCAAAATTGATGCAAAAGTGAGATGAAATTAAGTCAGTGACTATCATACTGGGTGTCAATTACTATCGAAGTGTGTCAATGACTATCAAATATGCAATTTCGACGGAATAAGTGTCTCAATCGATATTTATCGAAAGTTTGAAGGTAATACCAAAATAGCAACATTCAACTATAGTTCCGTATTAATACCCATGTGTTACAGTGAAATATGGAACCGAATTCGCCTACTGAAAGTATCCATGCCCTTAAATGGCCAATCACCATAGCTTTTACCCTAATTCTCTCAAATTAGTTATAAGGATCTCTGTTCATAACGCTGCATGTGGGTCAGATCATAATCTTTTGTTGTTATGTTCTAGATAACCCGAAAAAACCACGATTAGAGACAAACACACACACGATCCTCATCAATTGTCGAGCAGTGTATTCCCCCATTTACGACCCTTCA
This sequence comes from Propylea japonica, assembly GCA_013421045.1. Taxonomy (NCBI): domain Eukaryota; kingdom Metazoa; phylum Arthropoda; class Insecta; order Coleoptera; family Coccinellidae; genus Propylea; species Propylea japonica. The sequence goes on along the minus strand of CM024242.1, from coordinate 81,941,557 downwards.
TAACCCCGGATTTGTCAACGCGAGTTCCCCTACCTGAAGCAGCGGTTCGAAACGGCGTGTTACAAATAAACCGGGGCTCTTCTAAAAACCTCCACCTTTCAGGCCTGCGGACTCTTTAAAAGCTCTCTTTCCCGTAGAAACCGATACCTCTTCTTCGTACGTCGTGCGAGGGAAGCAGATAAGGAAAAGACCCGGCCGTAGGGCGAATCGTCGTAAGTTCACGATGCAAGAGACGAGAAGAAAGGCTTCCTCTGCCTCTTTGACTACGATACCGCGAATTCCTGGAAAGGACGAAAGCCAGGATGCCGAAGCATTGAACGATGAGGATCGTGGGCGATGGGTATTAATAGAGCAGGTGTGGTCAACTTCATGAAGCCTACGATTCACTTTTTGATGAGAAAGCCTTTCGCGATTGACAATTGTCGCAATTGTCGGAACTTAAGTGAAAGAAGGGCGTCTGTTTTGCGCATTGGCTGCCGCTATCGACTGTTGGTCACTCTTGTTCCTCAGAATATCTAAGGAAGGTACAGCTAATGACAGAATTAAAAATCAGAGTCTGATCCTCTCTGAAAAACTACATCTCATCTGCGAACCTCCCTAATGGATGTAATGATGAAGAAAGTAAGCACTGAGAAAAAACTTCAGGATTTTTCTGAGTGAAAGAAGAAATGGGAACGGGAATACACCGACTATAACCTCAAAGAAAATACTGAAAAATGGTATAAAAACATGGTTCCAAAACCTCTATAGGAGCTGGCGCTGGGATATACGGGGGCCAAGTACCAATTGTGCACTGTCGTTAGACCCCTGTATGAGCGTCTTTCAAGCGAAATCTTAACTATTGAAATATGTCTAGATATAAATCTAGAAAGAAACTATCAGAAGTGTGATATAGCCATAATATATACTCAGATAGTCAAGCTGCTACTCGCATTAAAGCACTGAGCTCCTACGTCATCGCTCTAAAATGATCTGGGAGTGCTGGAACAAACTCAACGAGGTAACTCAGGTTAGCTATTGAAAGATGTCTAGATTTGAATGTAGAAAGAAACTATCAGTAGTGCGATATAGCTATAACTCAGATAGTCCAGATGCGCACGAATGTCATTCATTGACCCAGAACGCTTCTGTGGTATAGGTAAATGTACCTATATGAAGCAGTTTCTTGAGTAGGAGAAACTCCGAGAAGGAAAAACTCTGGCGGAATCTACCAGGGATGAAAAATTCCTCTAAGTTCCTTCGGAACTTGAAACAGCAAGATGCAATAGATATCTGATCTTGGTAATCCCTCACTGGCTTTCTTACAGGCACTGTCGCCTCATGAAGCACCTGTCAAGGAGGGGATTATCGGACACTACCGGTGTAGGTGCTGTGGGAGGAGGTAGAAACCTCCATTCACTTAGTCACGGAATGCTTTAGCATTGTGAGCATAAGGAGAGAATGCTTTGGCGAGAAACTTGTAAGTGTGAGGAACTATTCTCGTTGGAGCCTTCACAGATATTGGATTTCATCAGATCTTTGGACTGGAAAGCGGCTGTGAAGGGTGTGTCCAGAAAAGCTCTGTAAGGGGACACAAGAACCTTGAGGTCGCAGTGAACGTAACTCTTTTTTTTTAAGGGAACTAAACTAAAGAAAACGACAACTCACTGGCTACCTAACCAGTCATGGTTTTCTTGAAAAGCATACGATTAGATTTGGCTGACAGAACTGAAGAGTGTAGATTCTGTAGGGGATAGCAGGAGACTCCTGTTCGCATAGTCACAGAATGCCTCGACATTGCGAGCTTGCTCAAATAATGTCTTGGAGAAGAAATTTCTGGGAGAAGCGCAAATTTAGCTTCTTTGAAGCGCTCTCCGAAATTGTAGTTCTTTATGGTTTCGGAACGGGAGGGCGATCTATAGTGCATTTGCGAAAACAGCTCTGATGGCGTCACAGTACAGTCAAATATATCCTAAGCTAGGGTTTCCTAGGAAAGCGGTGCCGCAATTTAACACCACCACATAACCGGTACATGACGTCACTAAAACGTTGTCTGTGCAAATCAGTGTTATTGGTTTCTTAGAGAGCGTTGATCTTGAAAGACAGTCGAAAAGCGGAACTGCAAATTCATCTGCTAATGCCGTCATAAAACGCCACCACCGCTTTCCCAGGAAACTCTTGCTTAACCTCCTTAACAATCTACACAAAATCATGTTTTAATGAACACTGAATACTGCGATTGTATTGAAACACCCTTATATCGACCGTAGTATGCGAACTTGAATTATTATCATACCATTCCGCTCAATTCCGATATTGGAAATTAAACGAACCGTACAGCGTGTGTTCGCATTAAACGGGATATTGCGTCGATATTACGGTCCTCGTATATACGAAACAACCATGTGCTATTTACGTAATGGGGTGTCCGATCACAATGGGGAGAGGATCTTTTATCCGGTTTTACCGTCCTGTTTCTGCAACCTTTGTGGTGGCACTTTGCTGACTACGTCGTCTACATTGTTGTCATCTGCCTTCGTCGACATTTATGCATGATGTGCGATGTTTTATCTGGCCGTGTGTACGGCGTATGAATTTTGATGAAAACGTGTTGCGTACAACCTATGGGTTTATTGGGTGTGTATAATGTGAGAAGAGTATTTCGACTTTTCGTAATTCACAACGTAACAGTTTTGAATGCACGTTCAATTGTTGAAATGCTTAAAGCTTCACTCCTTTGAGGTTCTAGAGCAAGACCTGAAATGGGACAATTAAAATAACCCTTGATGAATTTCATCTCATTGGCTTACGATTTTCATTCCATAACTCAGAAAAAGTGCTATTTTAACATTCCCTCTCTACACAGAATCAACACTTATCACTTCTGTTGAGCCAATCCCCCATTAATGTCCTGTTTGAAAGCCAAAGAGGCGAAATAATTTTTAGTTGAAATCCTAATACTTTTCATCCTTGCAGATTTCCTGTCCAGAAGGAAATTCTAGAATGATCCATTCCCGGAAGATACCTCCAGAGTGCTTTTCTTTGATTTTTTCTTAACTCAAGAACTCTTTCTTATAGGTGCATTTCTTTTACCTTAGAAAAGATCTGGGCCAGTTAATATCGTGTGTGCCCTCTTTCTGGATAGTGTGTTAGCCTCTTCGTTTCTTTTGATCGTGAGTTACCAGGAGCCACACTTAAGAGATCTTGTTTCTATTCCTTACTTCATTGGATATTCTTCGGTACTCTTAGGTAGGTTATCTTCGAATCCGACACCATATTCGATTGCACAAATTATTCTAATCATTTTGTAATCGATAGATTGCGTGACATTCTGTCGTTTTAAATTATCGAATAATACTAAGGTAATATATGTATAGTCCGTTTACGAAGGTTGAGCACATAGTAGGCGTTTTTTTATTTATCTGAAGTTGGCAGTATTTGCTGTCACAACGTAAAATAAATTCAACGTTGCCGAATGTAATCGGCCTCGTCCGACGAGCTTGCGAGTTATCAGAGAACTCTATGCAATATGACAACATTGCGTATCAATATGACAAGAAAATAACAAACATAACCTAACATTTTAATATACACAGTGAAATATGCCAATTGTCATGGCCAACCCGACGGCTCAACCTTTCGTGAACGAACTATACTCAGATTTCACACCATCACTGATAATTTGGAGTCTCTAGAACATTGAATTCTTCATCATGTAGTCCAACCTAATTCGAAAAATCACAGACAGTTGTGCAAAGAGCAATTGCTCGCTATTCTTAAAATCAATCGAACATAGATACAAAGCAAATATGTATTCCAATTCAACCGTCCAAAACAACACGGTTCGAATCTCTTGAACACCACATCCCGCTCACATAAACCCTGCACATTAACTCCCCACATCTTCATCAATTAAAGAACCCCCTCGACCTCATAACTCCGATATAAACCTAAACGAATCGTCGATAATAGATAAAAACGTCAGCGGAAAAAAAATGACCAACGACCCCGGTCCGACGGCTCAACGGTCCCGTCGCCAAACGCATAAAACCGACACATGGTCCGTACGATCGACGGTCTATGTAATAGTCCGACCAGATCGCTAGAGCCTACCGACGGGTACGCGGCATTGCTGTTGCCGTCGAACGTAACTCCGGCTAAAAGTGCCCGAGGTGTCAGCTCTTACGAGAGGCGATAAAACGCACGGGTTATGGGCCAGTTTACGCGGGGGACGAATGAGATTGATTGCCGCGGGGAACGGAGGTTGAGGTAGGTCAATTGACGTGTCTCGGCGTCGACCCTCGTCCACAGGAAAGCGTCGATTTGAATTTACGATGGGCGTATCTAGTTTCGTGTTCGAGATGAGATCGCTCCGTGCTCGGGATTTTTCCTTTTATAACGATTTCGATCAACGTTTTTATCGTTGGTCGATGAAATGCTCTCTCCTAGGTATAGGAACATTGTGTATCGTTTCGCAAATTCTTTTTCAGATGCCAAAAGTTATTTTATTTTGGCCGTGAACCTCAAACATGGAAATTTCAGAGAAGGTGTAGTGTCTGAATGTCTGGTTTGAGTTTGATGATGGACCAAATTGGTCGAATAGTTCTTGAGTCATGGTGATATGAAATTTGAATATTTCTGACTCATTTCTCAGAAATTCCCGTAAAAAGAAGTTATGTATATTATTTTCGTTACCTTAAGAAATAAAACTCTGCCTTTTGTTGATATTGAACTGTCAAATTTCCAAACAACAACAATCATTTGTTTTGTATATCTGATCCTCAAATTATCATTATTATTGATCTGAGATCCGAACGTACGATAGTTTCTTGATCTTGATTAGGGGCCATCCATAAAGTACGTCACACTAATTTCATGAGTTTTTGAGCCCCCCCCCCCGTCCTTGTCACAGGTGGTCACATTTCTGAGACCCCCCCCTCCTCTAGTGTGACGTCACATTATTTTGCAATTCAACATCGAAAAATTATTGAATTAAAACAGCAGTTCCGAAATCAGTTTTATTTCCATTTAAATTAAGTACTTTTTTATGAACTCAACATAATATCAAATATTTGAAACAATAACAAAAATAAACTAATGAATAATGAATTAACTTCTTCCTGTATATGCTGTTTTTTTTATCAGTCGCACTGTATGTTTCGTATAATCTACGGTAAAGATTACCTAAATCTATCGTTTTTGTTCATTTTGAACTTGATTTATTAAACTACACTACTGAAAAATTAAAGGATCAAGAAAAATTCCAAATTTTCGTCAATATTCAACATGCCGTAACTTTGAGAGGATTTAAAAGAGGTAGTTGTAGCTCGAAGTGTCTTGTTTTTGATTAGAACTTCAAAAATTATAAGTTCCAGTGTTTTCGAGTACATGAAAAAAAATCAGCAACAAAAAATTCTCAAAATTTTACCACTTATTTTTTTCTTGTCTACGAGCGTGGAAATTTTATTTTTTATAATCGTTAAATGATGAGATACTTTGTTAATTCAGCTTTAGTTATGTTTTTATTGACCTCAATACGTCCAGTCCTCGCCGAGATATCGGTCTTCAAATGGAAAATATCCATTTGTCTTTGATTATCGATTTCCAGCAGCCAATGATCGCACAGAAAATTGAAGGAGGGTTTCAGACCTTAAATGAACTCCCATTATTGAACAACCATTGCTTATTCATATAAATTTTTTTTTTTCATGTCACATCAATATAAAAATTTAACAAAAAAAGGGCATTTGGTGGTTTCTTGGAAAATCTACCGCTGGATCGAAAATGTTGAGGAAACCAATACTGTTAAGAGTGTTAAGTGTGACTTTCACAGTTCAATATGTTGAAAAAACCTTACGAAGAGCCAATCAATCCAAGAGCCGTTTTTTTTGTTAGACAGATTGAATTTTTGAAAAAAATAAGGATCACGTTTTTTGCTCTGAGAAGCTCATAATCTTTAAAAAAGGCAAAGAAGAATTTTCTCGAGCTTTTTCCACATTTTATCTGCAGATAGTAGATAAATTTCAAAAAAAAAAAATAAATTAAATAAAATTTTTATTAATTTAATAACGGGTATTGCCACCCCTGTTTTCAATAAACGGCTCTCAAACGTTCAGCCATGTTAATGGATCCTTTTAATTTTGAAGCGAAAGCAAATTGTCGAATGAAAGATAGAAAAAAAACATTACCTACGCGAGGTGCGGTGCGTTTAGCGGCATTAGTCAAAGGCTCGTCGGCGATCGGCACGTGTCAGAAGCGGCTATGAACTTGTCAACAAAACAATTTAAGATAGAGTTGGACATATTTTTTAGTTTAATATTCATATTTCAAACGCGATTAGTACCTCTATATTTTGAAATGTGATGTCACGAAACTTAGGACCCCCTCCCACCCCTTGTCACACCATGTCACACTTCGTCGACCCCCTCCCTCCCCCTTTACGTGTGACGTACTTTATGGATGGCCCCTTATCATCTAATACGTATGAATACAAACGAATTGATAATTCCATAATCATAATAACCACGACTATTTTAATCTACCCATTATACGTCTGTTTGCTTGCCCATAATAATACCCATAAATCGCTAGTGAATAATGATTTATTATATTAACCTCTTAATCGAGGGCCAATCAACTTTTATTACATCAATTGAATCAACATTTATTACAAGATATACAATGACCATTGACTTTTTTCCACAATTGTAATGAATAGAATGAATGGGTCGCGAAATGTTAGAAACCTCAAGAACTCGTGGATAAAGTATAATATGCCTCCCGCAAATAATGGCTGTTATTTAGGCCACTCGCTTAACGTCTCCTCGTGAATAATTACAATCATTATAAACTTGTTGCATAATATCTATTTTAATTCCACTAGTATAATTTTACTTACATCTGGACGAAACTGTTGAGCTCAAAATCAAAAATCGAGTTTTCTAAACTCGTTAAAGTCGTTTAATTAATTGTGCACTGTGCACTCATCGGTATATCACCGCTGTCCAACATTCATACGAGGTTCAAAGTGCATTTTTCAACGAACTATCCAGTCCCTTTGATCTCCGGAAGATTCATTTCGGACCAGCACGGTCGCAAAAGGGTGAAAGTTGTCGAGGCGTGACCAGAAAATAACCCTTTGCTTTCAGCTTCGACCCCCCGTCGTGTCGCCGTATATAGGCGTAAATTCGAATAGAGCGCCGCCGGAAACGCAAATTTTTACGACGGAAATCAATCGACTAACTAACCGCTCTCGATCGGTGTTTTGTTCGTTTTTGCCGAACGATATTATTATCGGGAAATAGATGGAAGCTCGGAGCGTATGGGGGCCCAACAGGACAACATTTAGAAGCGTGTGTCTAGCGTTTTCGTACATACGGTATTTCTGCAATATACAAGTTTTTTTTATTCGACGTGACTCTGCGGTCGGGACTAGAGGTCATCCTCATTTATGAGGAAAACAGAATTTTAATCTTGATGAAAGAATTGAGAATAACTCGAGAAAAGTATATGAACTTGGTGTGCCAATATAAGTAAAACTTCCCCTGTTTCGTTAGCTTTCCAAAATAGTACATACGTCAACATTTATTTCATGCAATCGATAACAGAACTATGACCGAAAAACATAAAAGGTAATAGATTTTTTTCGAGTCATTCTTGTATCCTCTATAGTTTATATCACTCTGATATCTGAACGACTCGAACGACTGTTAGGTTTTCCGGCCATTTTCCGCAAGAAATGTGGACCTTCTCCTTATCTTTAAAAAAAATAATCATTGGATATTTAACGTTAGGTGGTTTCCACACAAATGTAATAATTTTCGATAACGTTAACGAGTAGAAAATGTCAAAACAGTTGAAAAATCGCCATATCTTCTATAGATTTCCGGACCATGCTTCACTAGACGCGTTTTGCTGCGAATGACGTCTAATTTTAGTAGTATATCTCCTTAGATGGATCACGTCGAATCACCAAACACCCTGTAATACTATACAAAACTGTTCTTCTCGGCCTGTCTGCCTATGTACGAATAGCGATTAAACCAATTATAACTCATTCACAAACCTTCCTCCAACTCTAATCTCATCTGAACCTTCTACAACAACCCTCCTGCACCACCCAGCAGTTCCTCAACTTCCAGCACCCAATTTGCGATTTTTCACACCCCCTAACGCTCGCTCGCGGTTAATTATTCCCGCGCGCGTAGCGTTCTATCTAGTACACACATTGGCGCGAGCTAACGTCAGTTAATTATCATAAATCTAGTCGCCTCGAAACTGATATCGTGCAAGCTGGCGGCTGCGTCACGACTTGGCGTTTTCGTTTTTCGCTTTTTCTCTAGGGCCGGATACGTTATCTAGCTAAATATTATGCGGAGAGAGGTTGATTTTGTGACGCGTTCGCTCGAGCGTTACATGAGGTTTTGTTTACAACGCTTATGCCTGAGTAAACAATCGAGACGAGAGGCGTAAGATTAGACGTATACGACGGCAATGACTTTCATGTTGGTAATTTTCGATAGGGCAAGTCAGATTTGAGATCGTTTTCTTAAACCTCCTTCCGCAAAGATTGGTTTGAATATGAGAAGTGAGCCCTCTAATGTAAGCTGACATCGTTATTTCCAACCGTTTTCCTCCTCGCCTCTATTCGAACCGCCGAGGCATATTGCGCCGCAATTTCGGTGCAAAGATCTACATTGCGCTCGCAAAAATTAACGCACATTCTGAAAATCTCAATTTTAATGAATGTTAACTCTACATTGACTTTATAATACTTATTTTTTTGTTCCCTCGGGGTTTCGAACGAAAAGAGACACTTAAACGGAAGAAAAATTCAGGATTTCGCCGAATCTTATGTGAAAGAAAAGAAATAAACAATTTTCAATACTGGAATGCTGATAAGTGATTTAATAATACTTGGTATTTTTTATCCCATTGCATTAATTACAGCTCGGCACGGCGCCGGCGGTTCATACTCAAAATGATCGATCTTAAAATGTTCTGATCTAATCCTTCCCAGATTTCTCTGAGTTGGATTCCTGAGTCATTAAGAGTAGAGAGAAATTTTCTGAACTTCCAGCCTTCTATTGAGGTTGTTCCAAACCTGCTCAATCGGATTGAGATCTGGACTTCTTGCTGGCCATTCCATTCGAGAGACTTCAACCTCTTCAAGGTACTCCTGAACGATGCGCGCACGATGGGGTCTGGCATTATAGTCCATAAAAATGAAATTTTCACCAATGTATGGGGCGAATGGCACTACATGCTATTCAAGAATGTTCCTTATACACCTATCAGCATTCATAGCTCCATTATCAACGACCACTAGGTCGTACGAGCATTCAAAGATATCCCACCCCATACCATAATCGATCCTCCTCCGAAACCAGTAAAATTCAGGAAATTGCACTGAGCATATCTTTTCATTTGGTCTGTATACAAGGAACGCGTCCACAATGATAGAGGCAGAATCTAGACTCATCTGTGAAGAGAACTCGTTGCCTATCAGCCCTTTCCAATGGATATGCTCTCTCGCAAAATCCAAACGCGCCCTTCGATGGGCTGGGGTAAGAGCTGGGCCTCTTGCCGCAACACGAGGCCTTAAATCATATTCTCTGAGGCGATTTCTTATTGTCTGAGTGCTAATTTGCACCCCATGAGTTTGCTCAAGCTGATTTGGAAGGAGGCGAGCGGTTGAAAACCGATTTCTCAACGAAGAAACTCTCGAATTACGTCTTGAATGGGAGTTGTTACCCGTGGTCTACCCTGTCCTGGTCTTCGGATATCATACCTGTCTCCCTGAAACGCTTAAACATTCTGTAAACACTTGTATGGGAAACTCCAAACCTTTCTGCAATTCTTGTGTATGTCCACCTTTTCCGGCAAAACTACCGCATGGGCACAATCCTCTTGGGTCAAATTGCGTGTTTTTGCGTGTTTCGCGTTGCATAGTGATCGAGTGTGGAAAATCAAACGAAAGAAAAACTATTGATCACTAGAATTGATCGAGGAAAAACTGATTTCAGAATGGAGCCAATTCATTCAAAATCTGATAATCTCATTTTTTTTTATTCTGCTGCGAAAAAGCATCTGTATTGAAGAAAAAACGTTGAAAGTGGGGAACATATGAATGCATAATCTGATATAAATAATTATCATTGAGAACACCTTCAGTCGTAGAATAAATTGAGATTTCCATAATGTGCGTTAATTCTTTGCGGAGTGTATCGGGTGTCCCGAATTCGTTGTCTAGTGAGGGGATCTCAGCAAACCCTTGGAGCTAGCAGGAATGAATGGCTCATTTTCGGGCTCGATTTTTGAGAGATTTAATTTGGTGAAAAACCGTAACCTTGTAAGTTCAACCGTTTTCGAGATATTAGCGAAAATTGGAAAATGGCGGGAAATTAAAAGTTCTCATAACTTCTTTATACTGGCGCTATGAACATGAAACGAAAACATTATACAGGCACTTTCTTTCGTAAAATTCTTTGATGTAATCAATTATTTTTTTTGCGTTTTTTTTCGAAGTTATAATACAAACTTGTGTTTTTTTAAATGTGAACCATATGCATTTGAATAACAGATGGAACCGCCTTTTTTTCCCTTTTCAAAAATATATAACTTAATATATAAATTTCTTATTAAACTGTAAAAAACATCAAAAGTTTTATTTTCACACGAAAAATCAAATGGTTGTCTAAATATGATAATCTGTGAACATCAAATGATTAATAGATAAGAACAGATAACAAATTTTTCATAAATATTGTGCGAAGTGATGTCCATTTTGGTCAATACAAAGCTCACACCTCACAATGTCAGAAGAAGGTGTGAGCTCTGCATTGACCAAAATGGACTTCACTTCGCACAATATTTATGAAAAATTTGTATCTGTTCTTATCTATAATCACCATTTGACCATTTGATTTTTCGTGTGAAAAAAACTTTTGATGTTTTTTACAGTTAATAAGAAATTTATACATTAAGTTATATATTTTGAAAAGGGAAAAAAAAGACGGTTCCATCTGTTATTCAATGCTTATGGTTCACATTTAAAAAAAACCAAGTTTGTATTAACTTCGAAAAAAAACGCAATAAAAAAAAATTTGATTACATCAAAGAATTCTACGAAAAAAAGTGCCTGTATAATGTTTTCGTTTCATGTTCATAGCGCCAGTAATAAAGAAGTTATGAGAACTTTTCATTTCACGCCATTTTCCAATTTTCGCTAATATTTCGAAAACGGTTGAACTTACAAGGTTACTGTTTCACCAAATTAAATCTCTCAAAAAACGAACCCGAAAATGTGCCATTCATTCCTTCTAGCTCCAAAGGTTTCTGAGATCCCCTCACTAGACAACGAATTCGGGACACCCGATACATGGTTGCAGTTCACGGAAGGCTAACCTAGCCTTAACGACCCCAATTCTAATAATATTAACTAATATAAATTGTCTTTTATTTTTTAAACCATAAAATTGTGTTTTTCTTATCGGGCAGCCAAGGCTATTGAACAATCCAGTAAGTTATACCGCTATCCCTCGAATTCGAAAGTGCCCCGTAAACGCGTCGGCCCACTTCAAGCCCGATGACGTAAAATCGATCTTCTGAGGAGGGAACGGCGTACGGTCGAAACCCGGATGTGCGAGACGGCTAATGCACATCTATGATGGATATGATTTCGATTCGATCGATTCATAGATTTATAATGTTGCGAGAGGGTTCGCTTTTGTAGCTTCTTTCTCTGTTCTCCCTTTTATACTGATGATGGTTCGGGACTCGCCACCCTCGTGTTTATCTTGTTCCCGCTCGATCGGTAAGGGTTAGAGATTGATGGTGATCTCCATTATCTGTTCGTGAAGTTTGGTTCTTCGATGATCAAGATGAAAGCGTAACACAAATCGTGCAGATGTGGTGTAGAACAATTCGCTCAGACATAGGAAAGTGGTTTGAGGTTTGACGATGAATGTAGTGCATCTATTGTGGATCTTTAAGGTTGATGCTCACTTGGACGAGACGAGACGAGACTAAGCGAAGAGTTGTTATCCGCAGGCACGATTTGCATTGAATCAAACGATTCTGATCTTCGCTTCGCGCCTCCCAAGTGGGCGTCTACCCGTTTGATTCAGTGCAAATCGTGCCTGCGGAAAACAACTCTTCGCTTCGTCTCGTCCAAGTGAGCGTCAACCTTTAGATAATGTTGGAAGGAACATGTTTTGGTCTATCCTTTGACATTGTTTCATACCTAGGTATTTGTATAGATCACCTGGCAGCATTGCCTAAATTCCTTCTCCGTTAGATAAGGTGAGAGGTGTCTGTTGGACTTTCCCTCCTGCTATAGTTAGGGAACGACATTTGTCCAGACCAAAGTTCATGCTGACGTCTTTGGAAAACTTCTCCACAAGTCGTAGTAGGCACTCTAGTGGGTCTCTGTTTGCTGCAAATAGTTTCAAGTCATCGACGTATAAAAAATGGTTTATCAACATGTTGCGTGTGTTGCCTTTAAGGTTGAATCCCTTTCTGGAGGATTTTAAAAAACTTGATAGTGGGTTCATTGCCATGTAGAACCACAATAAACTCAAGAGTCTCCTTGAAAAATTCCTTTTTTATGGACACTGTGCCAGTTCTTATGCCTGTTCCGCTGATTTCGATGTTGTTGACATAACTGTTTTAGAAGGCTCACTATTCTCAGATCTACTTTAGAGATCTCCTTTTTATGAGCCGTTCATGCGGCATGGAGTCTCGAAAGCTTTCCTGTAGTCAAGATATAAGTCGTAAACAACTCTCCTCTTCTTATGGGCTTGGTTGCAGATTATAGAGTCGATTATCACTTGTTCTTTGGATCCCATTGCACCCCTGGAGCATCCTTTCTGTTCCGATGCAATTATATTATTTCGTTCGCAATGGGAGTATATTCGACGCGTAATGCAAAATGTTATGAGCTTGTACATAGTTGGTAGGCAAGTCACTGGCCTATATGTACTGGATCGTCTGTACTTTGGTGATTTTTCGGCAAAAGGTAAGTTATATCCTCAGTCAGGAAGGAGAGCATATTCTCTGGACCGCTTAGGATTTCATTCACTGCCTTAGTTAAATTACTATGCAAACAGTTGAATTTTTCTAGCAAAAAAACTGTGGAGCCCGTCTGAGAATTTCCGAAAGCTCTTGTTGTGTGATGACTGTAAGGGACAGGAGTCAATATAGGTTTTGTCGATAGAAGAGAATGAGGAGTTTCGATGCAAACGGGACATTAGAAATAGAATATTACAAATAGAGGAAAGGCGATAGGCTAAGTGGATCTCAGATCGCCTTGACTTTCATCAGATTGCCTTTTTCCTATTTCCCTTTTGTGATTCGGCCAATTTTCAGTTCCAACTTTCCTCTCAAATTACTAGAAACATGAATTCGATTATTCTACAGAAAGTAGTAGAGTAAAACTTGCTAACTACTAAGCATTCGTGAGAGCGCGCGACGTCCGCGCTAATTACCTCTCCCGTTTTTCGTAGGCGATTCCCGATGGGAACGAGGACGATTCCTCCGAGCACTCTCATCTAATTACGAGCGGGGAATGTCGATGACCCGGCTGCAACCGTTTCAAGTTCATCGTTCGACGCATCGTCACTTCTTATTCGCTCGTTCGCGTTTACTCCTATACGCCGTCTTCGATCAGCTCGACGCCTCCAAAGCCAAGTTTATATTAATTTTCCGCGCCGACGAAGCCTACGAGAGATTTCCCGAGGCGCAACAGGTGATAGATGATGGAAAAAATAGGTGGATTCACTTAATAATAAATGTCATCGGAGATGTTTATACATGTGTGAATCTCTGGCTAAGCACTTTCTTCTTATTATTATTGAAAATAATAGTCCGGCGGCAAGCTGAAAATTTGGTCTGTAATTCCTCTCGAGAGAAAATTGGTGAAATGCTTCTGAAAATAATAGGAAGAAGCTTAGTGAACGTCAGCGGCGACCTCCAGAGTTTCCAGAAATGTCACATCTTCACGTCACTTTTCCAGTACATTCATATAAAGATTCCATTAGTTTCATTTCAGGTATATTCAATAATTAATGCTTAACAACGAAAAATTCGAGGGAAAGCCTGCCGTTCTTCGTGATAAATTTCTCATTACTGCTCCGTCATTCGGCTAGCGACATATTAAATGATAGCGGCCAATGCGAAAAAGCATCGATCATATGCGCGCGAAAGAATTTGCGGCGGTGCCACATCTAAAAATAAAAACGGCCGGCTTTCTTTGAATTTGTGGATAATGGGCATCTCTAGAATTTTATTTTTTCATATAATTTTTGAATTTGCCCAAAATGGAACTAACCGAATAGTTTTGTGAATGTTGTGTTGTGATTTATAGACTAAATTGGAGCCGTATTTCGGTATTTTTATAGAGGAAAACGTATCACTCGAAAGGAAATGACCAAATTTGCACCTGACTGCCGGACTAAAAAGTTGAAGGGAAAAAATTTACATTCGAAACATTGAAACAAGCTTTGACTCATCAGTTTCTCCCTGTTGAACTAATTTTTATGTTATTTGATTCGAACATTTGAAGGGTGTTTAGTTTTTCCAATATAGGCTCAACACACTTACACAGTACTTCGTATGAAATTTTTGGTTAGTGCATTTTCATTATCCGAGTTTACTTCAGTTGGATTAGCCCTGATAGTATCTTGAGTCTTAATGCTGTCCTCACATTGTTCTTATTTGAAAATCTTCCAATCTTTTCAGGTAACCCACTAACATACGCTGTTACTCTCGTTATCGTTCATGTTCGGTTTTACTTCTTGTAGGTTCTATACTATTGTGCCAAATTGCTTTGGTTTTTCTTACAATTTATTGGAATAGCCATTTTGCTTGTGAAGCTTATCGATAATTCCAATCTCTTCAATTCTTTCTCCTTAAAGAGAGCATATTTTTGTTGGTGCTCCTTTTATAGCTAGTGCGTTAGCCTCTTCGTTTCTCTTGGTTACTGAGGGACCAGATACCCAAACTGAAGATATCCTAGATCCTATTATTCATGCCTACTTTATTGAGTTTTCTTTAGTACTTTCATACAAGCTCAGAGTAGATGACATAAGAGTTCAGTGCTTTAAAATCAGCATGACTATCGGAATGGATCAATATGTTACACCCTTAAATGGTACCATATATTCGATCAGGAAAAATTCCATTTCCAGAAAAAATTCATTGAAAACTCTTAAGCGAGTGGAAATGGTTCTTTCGCAGTTATATTGTCTCTCGATATGTTGAGAAGTTACAATGTTGCCACTTCGTCATCGACAAGAGTGAATATTTCATTTCGTCAATCTCTCACCCAAAAGTATTTTGTTATCATTCATCACCCTTTCAAACATCTTTCGGATACTTCCACTCAATATCTTACAAATTCGTCGCAATTAACAAACAGCGTAGGAATGTTAAAGGCGCCATCGGATAACGGAGCACCTGTTGCTCTAAAATCGCGTTGGACGCCTGAAGAAAGAGACGCGTCCTTCCGTTAAAACCCCGGATTTCGAAATCCGTTTCAAACGAGGCGACGAAAAACCTTTCGACTTCTCCTAATTTATTATTCGTCCGTCCGTCGGCGAAGCGTAAATCTGGCACAGGGCCGTCGTGCACCTACTGTTTGTTTTGCATACGCTAGGGTGCTTTAAATTATTCGATCGGTCGGGGTCGGATTACGTTTCGAACCACCCCGTTTTCACCTGCTCGGGGTCGCGATTTGCATTTTATTATTCATCGATTTGTAATTGCCGCCATGGCGGTGGGAAAATTCGGTGTTTACGAACCGTTAATTGGGGTTGATTGATCTAACTTTATTTTGTCGGGGTTATTTTCGTGCCATTTTGCGCTCTGTGCCGATAATACGAAGGGTAGGAAATAACTGCATTACTGTGAATTGTCAAACGTGATTTATTGTGATTTTAGTTGAAATAGTGTTGTTGCTTGTTCCGTTATCATTTTGAAACTTTGACGCTTTCATCCCTCAGCAGGTATCATTCAATATGCTGTAATAATCGTGTAGGGATTCCACAGGGTTCCGTCCAGGGGCCGTCACTATTTATTCTCCTCGTGAACAAGCTGAATTATTGAAGTGATATTGAAATGTTACCGTGAATTGTTGACCACCTTGAAACTATATGGCGTACCGTAAAAAAGGTCCAAAGTCAACTCGAGAACTCAATTCTCAAAGAAGTTCTGTATCACAACACTTGCATGGAGAGGTAGAATTTTGTGCAAAAGCAGAGTAGTTTGATTAAGTTTCGATAGCTGATTAACCGATAACCTTACAAAATGTGCATCAAGGTTAACACCTGCTACTCTGGGCTTGGAAAAGACCAATATAAGGCAACGGTCTAGCAATAGGATTAATACAATAACATTCTTCAGAAATATTCCTGGACATGTTCAGGACAAAAAATTCGTGATAATTTCTCCTACCTATACCAGAAAGCTTCGGATGACGATGGTACTGATGATAAGTCAGTACAAATATCATTTGTACCGCATGGAAGAGTCAGCAGATGATATAAGCAGGCTCTGTGGACCAGAAGCCGAAATAGCTGAACACATAGTATGCAAGAAACCAGAGCTCGCTGGCTTAAAAACAATTCATATAAGGAAACCGCTCCTGGGCACCCAAGAGGTAACGATCAAGGCTCAAAAAGGTTGTCGGTTTTATCAACGCCATTGACGATCTACTTGGGTTTCCATGAATGAGAAGGGTCGAGAACGAAAGACCTACATGGTAGCAGTTTCGAAGGTTAACCTAGCCATTAGGACCCCAATTTGCTTATAATAATAATGGCTCATCAAAGCCCTCGAAATGAGTACAAAACTTCAAATGAGCCGTTATGATGTGTTTTTTTGGTCTTCCAATCAGCAACTAGCGTGATAAAATACTATGTTACATTCACTTTCATCTTCTGAAACGTTTTCAGTCGTTTCGTTGAAAAAAATCATAGATGACATTTAAAAAGTGCATGCAACGTCGTGAATAACATCGAAGAGTTTCAACATCAGATTTAACCTTCCTATCAAAAGATCCGAACACAACCAGGTATTTTCGAAAGTGTACGTATAATTGGTTATATACATGGAACATCTTTCATCGTTTATATTTCGAAAACAGAAATAGCTATATCTCCATAATCTATGATCATAAAAACTTCCTTCGTCTTTTGAGGTCTAGAATTAGCTCCCAAAAAGTCCATTGAAACCCAAATAAACGACCAATCCCAATCCAATATCGTCCGAACCAAATTCACGAGATATTATTCGCCGTATCTTATTTCCTCTTAATTAACACCATCTTTATTCACGACATTCCACACTAATAGCTTTCCCCTCTTCCTCCATTACCCCAACATCGGTAAGCAAAGCCAGGTAAACACATGTTTATTCATCCCTACGCCGGGTGACTTATTTGACACCCCTGCCGTCCCCCCGAAAAAACGCTAATGGAAATTCCTGTCGCATAGCCTACCGCGACGTCGGAAAATTAGACTAAGAGCGAATGCGCGCGAACGGCATCTCTCGGCCAACTCGATTGATGCGAGAAGCCCTCCGGGTGGTTTCGTCTTTACTTTATCCCCCTCGCAACTACCTCCCTTTTCCCCTTCCTCCACCCGCGGAGGTTTATCTTTTTTTTTCATCTGGCGAATGTCCCTCGTTTTTCTGGTTCGGAACGTGAGATATCGGTCCTCGAAATTGCTATCGTCTTTACGACCACTTGATCCGGAAGGCTTAACTGGACATTTGGGGGAAATTATTGGGGTTTGGGGATAGTCGGTGGAGGATTTTACTGAATGAATGAAGTGAAGGGGAAAAACTATAGAAAATTCCGAGTATCAGTGTTTTTTCGGCATAAAATGTCATTTTATCGTTTTACAAGGACAATCGAATGAAAAACGATTATAGGCATTAGCAGAATCAACTTTTGAGCAGTTCTTTTATAAGAAAAAACCCATTCATTCAATTACAAATAGTTTCACAACAATAATTATTAAGACACTTTCTATGTTAATAATGAAAAATTTAAAAATCGACTATAGGCAGTTGTGAAACTAGCCGCTTTTCTTTAATGAACTGAATCATTGAATGACACTACTACGGAATAAAGCAAACTTTCGATACTAGCCTCGACTACTAAAGCTTCTTTCAGAAATACAATTTAGAAAACGACTATAAGGTTGCATTTGAATTATTAATCTTTTCATCTAAATACCTATGCAATAAAAAAATGATCATCTAAGCTGAGAATGAATACACCGAAAGAAAAGAAAAAGTTGATAAGATATCAGGAAGGAAAGAAGATAACAGTGAAACAGAAACGAATATAGGCAGTTATGGAATTAGTCGCATCAACTTCAGATTTCCGTTGTAAACAAAACAACTATCGTCCAATAAATTGAACGATAACAGAAAAACAATTTCACGATAGTAACCTCACCCAGCAAAGCGGATCAATGAAAACACGACTATAGGTTTCAATTGAATAGTTCGGCAATTTCCACCTTTCATCACTTCGGTAATCAAACAAACTTCACGCAATCAACAAGTTGATAATAAATACCCCCAGAGAAAATGTAAATAAGATATTAATAATGATGGATATTAAACAGAAACTGTTTAACATGGCAATCAAACAGAAAACGACTAGGCAATTCCGTTATATAATAAACAACCATGAATCATTTCAAATATAATAATCAATGAGGAAACGACTATAGGTTGCAGTTTTGCAATAAATAAGATAAAATAGACATTAACTTGGCAATCAAACAGAAAACTACTATGAGCAGTTGTAGAATGAGTCGTATGATTTGCAACATTCTGTTATGATCTTTTCTTGAATAGTATTGTTATAAATGAGAAACACATTCTCAAAACAAATTATTGATAACACACCGGCGAAATGTTCCATAATTTATATATGACTTCATTTTGTAGGCATAAACATTATGTGCCTATAAACATGACCTACTTTCAAACGAGTCATATCCAAGCCACATGATTAGAGAGCGATTGTCGATACTGATATACTAGAAAAAATATACTGAAAGAGAAAACGATTATAGGCAGAAACATAAAGAGTCCTATAAACAAACGAATAATCACTGAACAACGCATCAGGAAATTTCTCGATCTCACCCAGCAAAACTTCCGACGATGATGATAATCAGAAAACGATTATAGGCGATAGCTGTAAGGATTCTTAGAGAGGTTATTTTATAGCATAATGACCTTATTTTGAACGAATTGCTAATTCAGAGCCATAAATTAGGGAACAAAAATGTTGATACTACAAGACATTCACTGAACAAGAAAACGATTATAGGTCGAAACAGAAATAGGCCTATATACAAAGGAACAATCACTGAATTACGCATCAGAAAACTTCCCGATACGGATCTCACCCAGCAAAACGTTCGACGATGATGATAATCAATCAGAACCAGAAAACGACTATAGGCGGTGACTGTATATACGATTTTTTGCGCCGTTCGGGAACGAAGACGACAAGACGGCGCGGCGCGACCTTAACGGCGAAAGGCCGTGTTCCGATCAGCCGACGGCGTAAATAACGATAGCTACGACAACGAGTTGCGTTCCCCGTCTAATTGGACACGATTAATTAACCGATCTGAATGCGACTATAGGCGCGGAGGACCGGCGTTACGCGTTTCTTCGGCTCCGATATAGGTTGATGGAGCTTCGTCGAAGTTTGATTTTCATTACAAATCATGTTATCGATTAAAACAACATATTATGCTGTTTCAAAAGTAGATCAGATTAGAGGATTGGCGATATGGCTCAGTACAGCTTGCAGCACCTTGATCTTAAGGGATATTAAGCAACCCCGCGTTATTTTCATTCAGGCCGCAGTTTTCGTGTAGTACATCAAGGATGAACTTCATTTCATCCACAGGTAGGAAGCGAGACTTTGAAAACACAACAAATATTGACTTATGGAAAGGACATATAACTAATGGTACATTGATGATTCTAAAACCAACTGGATTCGGAACGGTGTATTTGGGGCTAGACCCAGATGCTCGGAACCGATGCTGTAGACGAGCACATTTCAAGCAGAAAATAAGCAAATCTGAGTGTTCAATCTGGAGAAGGATTTCCGGAAAGTGAAGTTGCCATTTGGCTGCTGATCTCCAACGTCATCTCTTCAAGGATTATGTGGAAATGCCAGAGCAAACTGAATGAACTAGCAAGGCACAATAGAAATCGACAGGAATGGATCATTGACTACATTTCTTCGTAACCTAATTTATCTCGAAAAGGAATAATTTTTTTATTCGGTTGACGGTATTTGGTACAAGTCAATGTTGACTTGAGATGTGCATAAGAGTCGAAGAAAAAAATGAGACGCCAAGCGTCGCGGCGCTATCAAACATTTTTCCTCCAGGAGCATAACTTTTTTGTTTGGCAATTCGAAAGAAAATTTTATTCATCTGTCAAATTCGACAGACAACAATGTTCCGACTGATTTTTTATTGTTGTTTTAGCCAATGAGCATACAATTAGGCGATAATTTTGCATTAGTGCAAATTATCGATAATTCGCACTTGTGCAAAATAATCAGGTCCTTTAAATAAATGCAGACGTAATTATGAACGTTTATTACTTATTAGAGTAACGGCAATGTGACAGCAACTTACAGCGACACAATACGATTTGATGGATTCACAAAATTTTCTTATTAAATTTAACTCTTGCAATGAAAATGAATCGATAATTTTTGACAAATCTGCTCTCATGCAAGTTAAACTGTAAAAGGCACTCGAGCGCTCCGCGCACTCGTGCTCTTTTTCAACTTAACTTACATTCGAGCATATTTCCCAAAAATTTTTGATAATTTTCATTGCACTAGTTAAATTACAACTGATAATTCAATTCTGAATGTTTCTTTTCATTATAATTTTTTTCTATTTCTTACCCTCAGCGACCTGCAGCGTGTTTTATGTTAATTCTATTACATTAATATTTTCTGTATTGTGACAGTTTGTCTTGATTTAGAGACATAGATATGATTGCGTTTCTTAAAATCAAAAGACTTTGTAGCAAACTTTCTAAACTATTATTCATCAGATATTATATTTGATTACAATAAACATGTCAAATCATATGTTCTATATTATACCGGTCAATAATAGTGATGTTCTTTCGTACTGAACGAAGTGATTTATATAACTTCAATCAGAAAGATCAGTTGAAGCGATCGTTCTTTCGTTTTCAATCAGTTCCCCCTTCCACAACTCTAAAGTGATTGCAAGTGATTATTCTAATTCGGAATTCCTTATATCATTTGAATTCAGATTGGAAAGTTAACCTCAAAATTTGAAGTTAGAAGTTGCAGAATTTTCATAGACATATAAGTCTAAAAGAATTTTATACACACTGACATTTACAGAGATAGATGAATTAATAATCCAGTCGAAAACATAAATTGTAACTGAAGATGGCAAACCAGAGTTTATTACCAGTTCAGAACAGAACATATAATAAAGATCAAACTGAGCGCATTCTTTCGGACATTCAGTGATTGAATGTATTCTGATTGCAAAATTACTTCCACTTAAATCACATAAGTTCCATCAGTTCAGTCAGTACGAAAGAACACTACTATTATACATATATTTTCCTTATTTCATTATGCCTAGGTTACTTTGGCCAAAACATAAGGGGTTCACTTGAACAAAGTACTTGTGATAAACTGCCTTAAGAGGTAACGGCCAATGCTTCTAAGCAGTTTGTCCGTTTTATCAACGCCATTGACGTCCTCCTAAGGTTTCAAGAATGAGAAGGGTAGAGAAGAAAAAAGCCTCATGGTCGCAGTTCTCAAAGTCTAACCTAGCATAATGACCCCAGTTATAATAATAATGCTTTCTCCACAAATTTTAACAATTTCAAATGTGCTCTTTAAACTTGCACAGCCCATTTTTCTCCGCCACTCCTGGAACTCGAGGTCCAGCTCATTAGCCGACAAGCGCCGTATCGAAACTGTAGCGTTAACGCAATTAGCGACCCGAAACTCCCCTCTCATTAGCATGCAATACGCGAATCGGTCGTACAAGACAGAGAACAACGGGACGACGACAAAACCAGTTAGCCAAAAGGTGAGGATGGCAACCGATCTGGCTTTCCTTCTTGTCCAATTTTTGAGAGCTTTATGAGATCATCCTTCACAAATATATTTTTTCCTCGGTCCGTACTGAAATTAAAGTTAACCAACACGGTTTTTTGTCAGAAAAGTCCACTACCACTAATCTTGTTTCTTTATTCGAAGAAGTGCTGAAATCGTAAGATGAATCCGGTCAGGTAGATGTTATATACACCGACTTTCAAGAAGCCTTCGATAAGATAGATTAAAATGTTTTAGTTAATAGTGTGGGAGATTCAGTTGATGATACTCTGATAGTGATTGACACTGTGCACATATATACCGATGTAATAAACTATTGCTGCTATCTAAGGTTTTTTAATCTGTTTCTACCTATTTCAGAATGTTTTATTTCTATTTGGGTCAAGTTCAATTTCCTCGGGTTATCATCCTGAAAACGGCATCATCAGATATTTGACGTGAGATTTTGCAGTAGTGTTAATAAGTGTATATGTAAAAGTTTACATAAAGATAGCGACTGCATACAATTGCGTATATTTTCCGTTTTTTATGTTACATATTCGTAAGTTTTCTATTGTTTGGAAGGTTCCAAGGAATATTCAATTGATGTAAGTCAACCTTTCAATGATTGATATTTTAAGTTTAAACTATATGTCAATAACTGTGTAAATAATATTACATCGAACAGTGATTGACAAAGGCTTTAACTTTAATACCTATATAAATCATTGAAGGGTTTACTTACATCAATTAAAATTCCTTGGAACCTTCCAACCAATAGAAAACTTTTAACGAATATGAAACAGAACAAAATCGGAAGAAATACGCAATTATGTTCAGCCCCTATCCTCAAGTATAAACATAAGTACACATTTATTGACACTACTGCAAAATCTCGCGCCAAATATCTAAAAATGCCGTTTTCAGAATAATAACCTGACAACGCAAAATTTTAGACAATGGTTGACACATTGGAACTTTTGTTCTTTTCTTCTGCTCACTCAAGAATAATACCTAATGTTATGACTGATGAAAACGGAAAATCGAAAATTCCTGATAATAAAAATTTCCTTTGAAGTGAAAGCATAGCATAACAAGTAACTCTGTCGTAAGGGAATCAACCATCATTCACTAGTTTGCAGATTTTAGACGTAATTGTAAACCAATGAAGATGAACCACGGTCTGGAAAGTCGAAAGAAGAAGTGAAAACCTCACAAGGACAATTCGTTAAGTGAAGTAGCAAATGCTAGATTGTTCAAAATGTTTGAGGTTCGTGAACAAAAACAATTTTATGGTTTAAAGTAAACTTTATTAATCTCTCTGACCATCAATAGGTACACTTGTTACAACGAGATTCTTATTTTAAACTTCCATTCCTGAAGTAGGAATCTGTAAAAGCTGTGGAAAAATATGCTGTTATGACATCATCAATCGATGGAAACTGCTTTTCACGCACGAAGATAAATCTCGTGAATACGGTGATACTCGTTCTAACACTCGTTTTCAATTCATGAAGGAATACAATACCTACTCGTATATAAACATTTGTTCTTCCAGTCAGGCCTATCGTTAACTCTGCGTCAGTGTGTTTTCGTATTTCCCAAGTACAGTCCCAAGTTTTTATGGTGTCCCAGTTTTACGTCCTTAATAAATAGTCCCAAAGGCGACCAACACCCCGAAGGCGCTCTAAATAACTTAAAAACCCCGCTACTATCTCCAATCAGTAAAGAACTTCTTCAGTTCGAAGATCCGAAGAGGACGTTTGGGCATACGCGAGAGTCTTACAGGTTCGCCAACCGTAAAACAGCTGTGATCCGAGTTAGTTTCGTCTTTGTCTCGGATTCCTATCTTTCTCTTTTGGCTCCTCGGTCTTTCTTAACCCAGTTCGTTTCTTCCCTTTTGTTGTTAGGGTGGGGGGTGAATGCAGGGGACCTTTTTCGAGGTTAATTGACTGGAGGAAACGTTCTTCTCGCGGGCGTACGTACGATAATGAAGCGGTTCCTGTTGGTGCTATTCGTAATTACAGCTGCAGATGACGAAACGTTATGACGGATTTGAATTAATTTGTTGATATCGTAGATGGATGAACTTACTACTACTAGCTGATCGGCATACGTTGTTTTGCCAGTAATCTACATTATTTGTAGAAAATACTTTTCTACTTTAGTGGTTTGATGTTCTGCGTCTGTCGACTACGAATCTGCGCCCTTCTCTTTGTTTTGAGATCGTCTTATTTGATTCCTTTAATTTCTTGCCTTTTGCGATTGTGTTGCTAGTAACTGCGCCATTTTAACAAGCACATCTGTATTTTCTTGTTGGATTTGTTCGCCTGGTCTTTGTGCTCTCTCTATGTAGCAAGACTCTGAAATGGTTTGTTGTACGACTCAAATTTGCCCCTCTGCGTCTTGCTGGGATTTTGACTGTACTGATAAATCAATACTTTAACATATTCTAAATTTTGAATTCAACAATAGTTATTCAAACCGTCAAAATTGTTCAAGTGACATTCATCGTAGCGCACTATATTTCGGCCAACGTTGTAATTTTTGTAGCCGAGAATGAATTTTTCTCACCGTTTAAACCTTCTCTTACCCTCACGAACAATTCAAGACTAAGATAAGATAAATCCGTTGGGCGTTCTCGAGTTTTAGAGAGACTTACGAACAGCAATTGATTTCGATATATAGAGATAAACTTCACCATCATAATTTTTCGATTAAATCAAATATATAGTCCGTTCACGAAAGGTTGAGCCGTCGGTTGGCCATGGAAATTTGGCATATTCCACTGTGTATATTAAAATTTAGGTTATGTTCTTGTCAGATTGATACGCAATGTTGTCAATATTGCATAGAGTTGTCTGATAACTCTCAATCTCGTCGAACGAGGCCGGTTACATTCGGCAACGTTGACTTTTTTTACGTTATGACAGCAAATACTGCCAACTTCAGATAAATAAAAAAACGCCTACTATGTGCTCAACCTTTTGTGAACGGACTATACACATTTCCAGAATTCACGCCTACTTTCTCCTTTATGATTGTAGAAATGAAACACTATTGCTGAAAGTCGAAGTACATTTGATTTCGTTATGTAAGCAAGAAATAGTGCATAGTACCTACATTGATTACCAGAAATATTCGCAATCTCTACCACATACACTTTGTACTTTTCTCGAATGATGGGGCCTAGCATTGTCATCCATGAAAATGAGATTGGCATCAATTTCATGTTTGAGAGTATGATGAATAAGTATTTCATTTAAGTCTCGCTTACATGAAGACCCTGTCAAAGTGTCCAAAAAAGCATCTAGCTTAGTGCGAGATGAATACATTATGTCTCCCCGAAGTAACTAATATTGATGCTCTGTCAAGAGGAATTTTTCCAGGTTATCCAGGTCTTCTCCAAATTCTGTGTATTAACAACTATTAACTATAATATTTATTATCACTAACTCAATCGGATTCGTCAAAACAGAGACATTCCGCCACTGATCTAACAGCCAGTTTATGTGACCACTGAAGACAGGCAGCTTTGTGTCTGGGAAGAAACCTGGACATTATTCATGGTCTCCAGAATCCGAAATTGGCGATCAGTGAAGTTTGCTGAATCAATTCGAACCTCTTTTGCGATATCGATATTTTAAATGAGAGAAAATTGTTTTTGTAGGTCTGTTTATATCTCTGAGGCCGAGAGTCTTCGAAGGAAAGAGAGAGAGTTTGTCGAGACTTGACGAGGTAGCCGTGTGGTTTTCTCTACCACAAGGGTTCCCTTCACAACAATGTTTCTGACAGCTACCTCGTCGAGTCACAACATTCCCTCTCTCTCTTCTCCTCGTAGACTGTCGACTCCGGTCTGCACGCGGCCTTACATCTGCGAAGAAAATATAGATAAACTGTACAAAAAACATCTATAATTACTTTTTTTCACAAGTCACGAGGAGAGCAATGTGTGCTTAATCAACGGGTAGTGCCAAAATCTTTTAATATCAATTCAGTCGGTGTATTTTCGAAATTTTTCAGATAATCCATTTTCCTCGTCGATCACGTCTGAGCGTAGAAAACCGGGCCGATCGCGCGTACGGGTCCGATTTCACGCGAACTGGAGGAGACGAGGTCGTCGCAACAGTTGCATTCTAATTTTCAATTAAAACGGGTTTCCGTGTCGGTCTCATCGTCCGAACTGCCTAGCCGTTTTCGCACGGAATTAATTCCGCACAAGGCAAGGCGAGACCGATGCGGAACTAGCGGCGAAAGGAGATCCCACGATCGAGCTCTCCAATTCGCTGTAATTTTACGTGGGAAGAAAGGTAAGTGTTAGCGCGCTGACTTCGGAAATGTACCTATTCTGCAATGCAATATGACTTCAGAATTATAAAAAAACAATAGGTACTGCACAAAAAAATAACGCACATTCAGTAAATCCCAATTTTAATGAGAGTTAACTCTACAATCACTTTATAACTTATTTTTTATGTTCTTTCGGGAAGGTTTGAACGAACCAAGACACATTAAATGGAAGAACAATTCAGGATTTCACCGAATCTTATGTTAAAGAAGAGAAATAAACAATTTTCAAAATACTGGAATGCTGATAAGTGATTTGATACTTGGTATTTCCACCCCTCGCGTTAATTACAGCTCGGCAACGACGGTTCATACTCAAAATGAGTGATCTTGAAAAGTTCTGATCTAATCCTTCCCAGATTTCTCTGAGTTGGATTCCTAAGTCATTAAGAGTAGCTGGATGATTTTCTGTACTTGTCAACCTTCTATTAAGGTTGTCCCAAACCTGCTCAATCGAATTGAGATCTGGACTTCTTGCTGGCAATTTCATTAGAGAGACTTCAACCTCTTCAAGGTACTCCTGAACGATACGCGCACGATGGGTTCTGGCATTATCGTCCATAAAAATGGAATTTTCACCAAATTATGGGCAAATGGCACTACATACTCTTCAAGAATGTTCCTTATATGCCTATCAGCATTCATAGCTCCATTATCAACGACTACTAGGTCTGTGCGAGCAGTCAAAGATATTCTACCCCATACCATAATCGATCCCCCCGCAACCAGTAGTATTCAGGAAATTGCACTGAGCATATCTTTCATGTGGATGTCTGTATACAAGGGAACGTCGATCACAATGGTAGAGGCAGAATCTAGACTCATCTGTGAAGAGAACTCTTTCCCAATCAGCCTCTTCCCAATGGATATGCTGTCTCTCAAAATCAAAACGCGCCCTTCAATGGGCTGGGGTAAGAGCTGGGCCTCTTGCCGCGACACGAGGCCTTAAATCATATTGTCTAATTTGCACCCCATCAGTTTGCTCAAGCTGATTTTGAAGGAGGCGAGCAGTTGCAAACCATTGTCTCAAAGAAGAAACTCTCAAGTAACGTTCTTGAATGGGAGTTGTTACTCGTGTTCTATCCTGTCCTGGTCTTCGGACATTTATACCTGTCTCCCTGAATCGCTGCAACATTCTGGACACACTTGTATGGGAAACTCCAAACCTTTTTGCGATTCTTCTGTATGTCCACCGTTCTTCTCGCAAAACTACCGCTTGGGCACATTCCTCTTGGGTCAAATAGCGTGTTTCGCGTTGCATAGCGATCGAGTGTAGAAAATTAAACGGAAGAAAAACTATTCATCACTAGAATCTATCGAGAACACCTGATTTCAGAATGGAGCCAATACACTCAAAATCTGATAATCTCATCTTTTTTATTCCTGCTGGGAAAAAACATCTGTATTGAAGAAAAACGTGGAAAGTGGATAACATATGCATGCATAATTCTGATAAAAATGATTATCATTGAGAGCACCTTCAGTTGTAGAATAAATTTGTGATTTCCATAATGTACGTTAATTTTTTGCGCAGTGTTTTTTGAAATATATAAAGTCCAATGTCTCATTCTAATCGTATATTATATTGAATAGATTTCACTCATCTGTTATCGCGTTTCCTTCTACAGATGGTTTTGAAGATACATATGTAATTGTCACGATCATTTGCGCAAAAACTATCAAATTCACAACTCTACTTCTTTCTCATCAAGCAGACAACGAACATCAGCACGAGATGAAGAAAGCATCGTTGTACACCGACGGCAATAACAAAAACAACAATAAAAACCCACGATCGAACGGTCTCACAATGGACAGGATGTATCTCTTTCAATCCGGCGTATGAGAGAGATATATCGTTACGTAGTCACATAAATCTGCATAAAACTATGAATAATTCAAGTGAGAAATTCCCTTCCATCGGACCGTGTAAACAATAGTTAACGTTGCTCTATGGGACAGCGGAGGATATGGGCGGGTCAGCTGAGCAAGAGGTAAAAAAATTACATTAGAAGATATCTGATGTAAAGATTTCAAAATTATAAAAGCCATGTTAAATATCTCGATAACTTATTTACTTGTCCTCCTCACCTACCACAATCGGAAGTTCAGCGTCATATGGATGTCTTTGCGGCCTCCAAGCTGAAATTCCGGTTCGTTTTGGATTCCCCCTCTATTACAAGGAGATAAGAGTTCAAATTGTTGTCTGATCATAACTTAAAATGAACCTCAAGGTGGCGCATGTTTACTTCCTTTCAGACAGCCAGACCACGTTGAGATCCTGGAATAACACCGCCAGGGATCTCTGCTGACCTTGGAGTGACGTATAACCATAAATCAACTGGAAAGAGGTAATAAAGTGACTCTACTATGAGTGCCAAAGCATTGTGGTGTTGACGGAATTGAAAAAACCGATTAACTTGTAAAAAGTGCATCTAGATTAACACCTGCTGGACCTGAGCTCTTTTGTGGACTTGGAGAGAACAATTAATATAGGGCAGCTGTGCAGCAGGGTGAGTTGAAAAACACAATAACTTCTGGAGAAACACTCCTGGACTTATCAAGCCAAAAGATCCGTGATGATTGCACGTAGCTATAGCAGAAAGCTTCCGAAGCTTTCACGAGCTGAGATTCGCTGCCGGCAGAGAATTGTCGCCACAAATATACCGTATGGAAGAATCAGAAGATTTGAAGGCTTTATGAATCAGAAACAGAAAAAGCTGAATACATGGTATATGAGTGTCCAGAGTTAACTGGCCTAAGGACAATTCATAAAGGGAAATCGGTCCTGGACACCCAAGAGCATACAAGCAAGGCTCCTTAGAAGATGCCAGTTTTATCAACGCTATTGACAATCTTTTTGGGTTTCCATGAATAGGTTGGATAGAGAGTGAAAGATCTACATAGTCGCAGTTCCCGGGAGGCTAACTTCACCATAACTACCCCAGTTCAAATGATCTTTCAGCTGTTATAAAATAACGAAATATCTGCTCATCGCAATACCTTGCTCTATAACAAGAGTGGCCAAAAGGTTGATCGCGGTAACCAATAAGCTAAACAGGCGACCTTCTTTCACATAAAATAATTAAAATCATATTGGAAAAACCCCCACCGTGTTGCTTAGGTGGTGAGAAATATCAATTTAAAAAAGTAAAGGATAAATTGCTTTTGAACTTAAAATCAAAGGATTTACCTTGATTATTCTTTGTACAAGAATTATTGACGAGTTAAGTTACTTTTTTGGCACGCAGTACTCACATATTAATAAATGGTCTTTTAAGCCGTATATCAAAATTGGAAATTTTCGCCGAATTCCGTCCTTCCGCGTAAACGAACATCAGAGATGACGAGATGAGTTCGGCAAAGAAGCCAGCTCCCTTCTTGGGAACGACTTTTCCGAGAAAAGCATTATGCATAGCCTGTACCGTGCCGGATAATCCGCATGA
Source organism: Propylea japonica (assembly GCA_013421045.1). Lineage (NCBI taxonomy): Eukaryota > Metazoa > Arthropoda > Insecta > Coleoptera > Coccinellidae > Propylea > Propylea japonica. The sequence continues at coordinate 81,911,635 of CM024242.1, read as the reverse complement.
GGCGAAAAAACAAATTATAAAGTCGCTTCGCTCCGGCGGGCTTCGTCCCGACTTCAAGACGTTCCGGGCATGCAAAGCAGTCCGGGGACGCTTCCGTTTGGACCCCCGAGGGTGCAGAGTCCGGGAGTGGAGAAAGTATTTAAGAAGGGGGAGGTGTGGCATGTGTCGCCGTCGGACGAGAGGAAAATTCCTGTTTTTAGGGTGTTTTGTTCTTGCGAAAAAAGGAGATGTTGGGAGAGATCTAGACGTGAAATCTGCCGTGTGAATTTCTTGCGTATCGATCAGGAATTGTTGGAGGAATATCGGAAAATTCTGGGGTGCTGGATGAAAATATTATTCAAGAAGAGATTTAACGCTTAACATCGCCATGAATATCAAAATAATGAAAGCAGAGAATAATATTAATCGATTGAAATCAACCAATATTAAACTCATACTTCGGAGCTAATCTTGTCCTCGTTCAAGACAAAATGCAGGGAAGTTGTATCAAACAGAGCACCTATGGATGGCCATTTCGTCCTTATTATTACTCAACATAGGATAGCTCTGAATGACACAAAGTATTTCTTGGAACTTACAGTGAAATTGCATCTTTTTTAAGGTATAATTATACCGAAGACGTCATCTCTAGTTCCATACGAAAACCTTCTTCCATAGCATGAACCTTGAACGAAGTAGCGAGATGTTTACCATTTATCACATTGAAGCGTTCTTGCATTTCGCAAATTTTACGTCTTCAGTCCACGACGCGATGCGCTCAGGGTAACGTCAGTTAACACCGTAGTTATTCAAGGAGGTTTTGTTATCATAAATATTTATGTGATAAACCACGATTTTTCTGTTTTATTTATGATATTTCGGAGGTTTGACATTATTTGTTTAATATCAAGAACGCGTTCCTGTTTTCCAATAGGAACTGGACACCCTTTCATTAATCATAGAACAGCCATTGTCCATTCATTCAATAAAATTCGAAATTTTCACCATTCTAAAAAAACACGAACGGGAAACGTCTGGAAAAAAAATTCTCTACCGAAATTCGGAGTATTTTCAGTTGTAATTTCTACACAAGTAGGCAGGCAATAAGAAGTTCAATGCAAAAATTTGTGTCTACATATTTTTTGACATTTGTTTGTCACACGTTTTTTATCATTATTCCAAAATTGAATTCGATATTTAGATTAAAATACCACTATTTAAATCTATGCGAGATGATTACCCTTCAGTAGGGTCTTGTAGCGGTCTTAAAAGAACAGAAGATTCGAAAATCCTCACTTGGAACGCCAGACCTGGTTTAAAACACCCTCCTCGCCTAAGAGCAAGAATTAAGTATTTTGTATCTGAATATTGGGTATTTATTCAAATAGTTTTATGTTTCAATTACGTAAAAACGGCGAGGCAGGGTTTTTTCTGCTGAGGTTTTCCCTGTGCTCTGGTATCATACGTCAGAATAGTATAGTATTCCATTTTGCAACAACCTCAGTTAGGTACATTTTTGTTTCATATATTGTCTTTTGTTAGCTTTTAATTCAAAAGAATATGTTTATGACGGGTTGATGAATGTGTCGAAAATATCCCTGCCGTTCAGGCAGTAGATGATCCAAACCAATCAACTACACGTTACTGCGAATGACCAGCGTTATCGCGCCATGAATTGGATGATTTGGGCGACATGTGGTTTCAATAGGATGGTCCAGAAGTCACACAGCACACAATACAATCGATTTATCGGAAAGTGTGTCATCTCACATTTTCATATGAAATGGACCAATCGATTGGCACGATTTAACTCCTCCTTGAGTTATTGGCTTATGCCAACGAGCCGACAAAGGAAGACCTCAAAGACAACATTGATTCAGACGATGGCCAGAACATAATCCTCTTTATTTTCCAAGCTGGGAAATAATCTTGGAACGTCCTATAAACCCGAATGTCACCAGAAGACTTTCGATTAACTTTACTGAAATGACCGCGAAATCAAATGTTAAGATGTAATCTTGCGATTTTTTCCGGAAATAAAGTTCATTATCTTTTTATAGGAGTAATCAAATCCAGCCGTAGAATTGATAATCTTTGCGTTATATTGGTAGGGCTGATGGGTCATCAGAATTAGAAAGGGTAACTAATTTTTTCAGTACAAGGGGTGTTCAGAAAATCACGATCGAAGCGGAACTGGAGGAAAACAATATACTGGTAGGTTATCTACAAAAATTTGTTTGTATCTACAAAAATTTGTTTGTTTGGTTTATCGTAAGTTTTCAGATGCAGACGATCATTGTAAGAATTCTAATTTCAATGAAAAGAATAGTTTTATTCGAGAAGATATACTTATCATTTCCAATCAATCCTCAATAACTCAATAACGAATCAGAATTCGTGATCTTACGTCTATTTTTGATGACAAGGACACATGATCTGGGATACAAAGCTTGTTTCTACTAGCAACCCTCTGGAGAAGGTTGCGACCCTATCAGCAATTTGAGAAGGAAAAGTGGGTAGCTTTGTTGCACATGCATCCATTTGCATGGATTCAAATTTGTATGAACCTGCAGTTAGTGTTCTTCAAAGTGAATATTCAAAAAGTTACAGGGTGTTTTTTTAAGGAATTTTGGTACCGATAACACTAAATGAACCATTCACTGTATAGAATACAAACTGCAGTTCATAAAAATTTGAATCTATGCATACTTTTGTGGTACATTAGTACCTATTCAAATGCCTGATGGGGTTGCAACCCTCTCCGGTTGGTTGCTAGTAGAAACAAGCATTGTACCTAAGATCATGTACCCCGTAAGTAAAAAACGACCTGCCTGAGTGTTTTCACTAATTATAATCCTTTATTGAGGGCGGACACTTTTGAATGGGACAACCTGTATAAGCTGAGTAACCATCTCATCCAGATCCATCCTTATTTATTGTTATCTGAAGTACATTCAAACACTCAACATCATTCCTCAAATTCCCTATTCGTTCACGCAAAATTTAACAATTCACCCCGTGGAAATCGTTCAACATTTTCCGAGCACCGCAACATTCTTTACTATCATAGCGACTTTCCGCACTCGATAACCGATGATTTCACCCCATCCTCGAAAACTATCCCCATAAATCCTAACTTTACGACTCGAAAATTTCCCTTCGCTCGTGGAAAATCGAGAGAAGACGGACGATTCCGGTCGTATCTCGACGACTTTCCCGATGGAAACGATCGGGTTTAATGACCGTGTACCTCCCCGGAAAATGAAGTCGTTTTTCCGTCCGATAAATCTGAACGACGTCTATCGTATCGTTCGTCTACGTTCTGTTACAACCGACAAGCCGTCAGCCATTACCGTTGAGCGGTTTTCGGAGTTTTGAACTGTCTTTCGCGTTATCGACTCGATCTTCGGAGGGAGATTTGAGGTCGGGAGCTCAACAGGTGTGTTTTTTGGCTGATTGGTTGATTTAGTTCGTGTTCGAGACTTTTATAATAAAGCGGACTTTTTTCTTTTGATCTCGAAGCAATAGGGAAAATACAAGGTTTCTCGAAAGTGAGGGTTGCGGGAGTTATGCCTATCAGTTGCCTGATTCTTGGGTATTCAGTCGCTATGTAGCTTTTATCGAAAGCAGAAGGCGCATTGTGCGTGAGAGACTCTATCTGACATCTGTAATTATCTTCGATTGAGAAACGTTCTTTGAAACGATCATAGTTGACCGTGCAATAAATTTGGCGAGTTGTTCTGATAAAAATCCATCCATATTGTTTACGATAAATCTGAACGACGTCTATCGTATCGTTCGTCTGCGTTCTGTTACAACCGACAAGCCGTCAGCCATTACCGTTGAGCGGTTTTCGGAGTTTTCAACTGTCTTTCGCGTTATAGACTCGATATTCGGTGCGAGATTGAGGTCGGAGCTCAACAGGTGTGCTTTTTGGACTGAATGGTTGATTTATGATGGTATTCTGCTTTTCATCTGTAAGTAACGATATTGTAGCGTACGATTGATCTGTAACTGGCCGCCTTACAGAATCGTGAATTATGCAATTCTGGAATGGTTCCTGTATAACTTTCTTATTTACAGTGTCACCTTTAAACTACTCATCGAAAAACGTAACCTCCAATCGTAAGATTTGATCATGGATTTTTTTATGTATATAATGAGTAAATGGTTTTGATTTGAACTTGAAAATACATTTATCTGAATGTAGTTTTCGTTTGTTTCTTTCATCAATTTCAAAAAGGAAAGAAAAAAATCTAGGTTAAAACTGCTGTAGAGCATTTATTAAGTTTAAAGTATACTGGCTTCTAGTCGAACATGTTCACAAAACTGGTCATTCGGCATTTCTTCAATCTGAATATTTTCTGGTCATCCGAATTTCAAATGGATTCATTTGATCACGCAACCTTTTCCTTCCAATTCTCATGAAGTTCCTACTTTATAAAAAATGATTTTCAGGTCATGTATATTTTTTGAACAATGTTTTACCTGTTATGATTTTTCTTCTGATAACTATCCAATAAAAAACCCATATTATTTTTATTTATCATGAATTTCTTATACTATTAAAACGTTGGTGTTCGTCCTGAAATAAAAAAAACCATTCAACGTATCCTCATTCGATATTGCTTCCGATCACCCGTCGAGTGCTCGTAAATATTTAACGAGTTCTGTAAGCTACAGATCCCTGTAAGAGGTTCAGAATTGCAATTTTTCTGTAAGCTAATGACAAGTTACATATTGGCTTACATATGAAAGCAGAAAGCTGACCGTGTAATACGTTTCGTAAATTGCTTTGATGAAACCCATCCAATTGTTTATCGTATCGTTCGTCTTCGTTTGTTTACAACCGACAAGCCGTCAGCCATGACCTTTGAGCGTTTTTCGGTGTTTTAAACTGTCTTTCGCGTTATCGTTTGTACTTAATAAATAATATCCCCCAAGGGAAGCTACTTGAAAACTGGGTTCGACAAATAGGGATATCGAAACAATTGAATTCAAACATCTAGGCGAATCCATCAGATGTTATGCCAGACATCTTCTATTTCGAAACCACTTTTGAAGCGGCCATAGCTGAACTTAGAACGATTCATATGGGCAGGAGATTTCGGTGGACCTGACGCCAAAAGGTAACAGCCAAGGCTCGTAAGGCTTTGTCGGTTTTATCAATGCCAGTGACGACATCCTTAGGTTTCCATGAATGAGTAGATTGAATTTTCACAAAAGATCCACATGATCGCAGTTACCGGAAGGCTTACATAGTCCTAACGACCCCATTATCATAATAATAATAATCTGTTCTCTCGAATATAAACATGAAATCATGTACTCAATATTTATGGTTATCAGCCCAAAACAATCACCCTTCGTTTATCGACAGACCGCAACCAAAGAGCAGTGTTATTTCCCCAATTTACCGACATCGAAAATTGACAGTCGACCAATTCGCCCCGAATTACGTTTTTCCCGTTCGAACGGGCCTCGGGCGCATACGCGTTCGGACGGACAGTTTACCCCCGACTAAAAACCAATCAAAATTAAATTAAATCCCCGTTCAATCCCGGCGTAAACACCGGCCCGCGCCGCCACGGTTTGGTGCACTCTCTTCGGGACCCCGGGGCATCTAGATACATATTCGGATCGATATGTATCGTCCTCCCGTTATGAATAATGCATCCGATATGCCCGAGCGTCATTTCCGAACGACGGGGAAGTTGAGCCGGATGTGTGGGTCGTTTTCTGGTTTGCGGAGAGGAGATCTAGGAGCGATACTTCTGATCGTGATGACGAAAAAAGTTGTGCAGAAAATCCGAATTCATTTCAGTCTACAGAAAAAGCCATTTGATCTATATGTGACGATTTGGAACGATCATTCGGGTATTAATACTGAGCTAACGCCATCTAGGAATTCTCACGGAACTATCTGATCTGAACTGCGACGGACTAATTCACTCATCTCTGCGTATCGGATTAATAATTTTTTCAAGTATAATTCATTCAAATCGCTATTGTTCAGTTCCTCAGTGTTCTTCCTGAGAAAAAAAATTGCAAATATATACATTTCCATGCGTTTCCTCAACCTAAGGGATAAATTTCGTGGTTGGGGAGAAGGGAAATTGAGGAGTAAAGTGACAAGTGCTGATGGATCGACGAAAGGCGGGCAACTGAAACTTAAAATCTGTGAACCAATCACACAGAAATATGAAAATTTGCTCCTTGCATTTTGTAGATGGCGATTATTTTTATCGAGGTAAGTACGGATTGCACAAACTTGTAGGTTACATTAGATTCATGGGGTTAATCGTTTACAGATCCCAGTTCATAACAGAGGTAGTTTTTGAAAAATACTGCTGTGCAACCAGAAATCTTCCTGTTGGATTTACTACCAGAAAGGAGGAACAACCAAAATGTTCTAGTTCTAGTAGTAGAACTGAAAGGTTAAGACAAGGAAGTCTAGACAAAGAAAAACCCACTTGAGAATGCTCTTGTGAATAGAAAAAGTACTGTTTGAGTAAAATAAAATGAAGTAAATTCAACTGTTCAACAAACAAAATTGTTTTCCTAAATTTTCTCTACAGCCTTTTAACTTAATTCATCTTTCACTATGGCTGAAATACTAGTTCACTATAGATTTCAGAAATTTTGATATATTGATGAACAATCCAAATTTTAATGAAGCAGGTATACACATAAACAATACAACCAAATCCTTCCATGTCGATATTAAAAGTTCTACGAATGCCCGCCGTGGCGCTACATTCTTATTTTCAGTACAGTGACTTTTTACCACAGTGGCGACAACTGATAATAAAACTGTCAAAAGTCCGCCATGTTTCGTCAAGACGTTTTTGGCGGTATTTTTGAATAACTCTCTAAAGAAGTCATTTCCGACCTTATTCTTAATTGTAGGCAACAAAACATACATAAACAAACTGAATCTGCAATCTGCGCAACTCCGACGAAACATGGCGGCCAACCAATAGAAAATGAGACACGAGTTGTCGTCACTGTGGTAACATAGTCACTGTTATCTTCAAATGCCTATACATGCCTCTTATTGCCTCCTGAAAACCTCATGGTTATATCTTCAACAGCAAACATTCTGTGAATCGATGATAATAATCTTTTTTTGGCTGTTACGATATTATATGCAATCCAACGTTTTCTGCACGTGGAATTGAAGTGACACGGCGACAAAGATGGTCCGATTCGAGTTCGTCAGACTTTTTCTTTCATTTCAATACATATGGACATCAAGCCTCAAAACAATCTGATGCCGTATTCTCGACAAGTGAACTTTCAAAGCGAATACGAAGTTCTTATACAGGTTGGAAATTCACATCTGAAACATACCATATAAAATGCATCGACAGATATTTCTTCCGTCCAGTTGCACAGATGAATAGTCGAGACAATCACGTGCTGTACCACACTGAATTCCGTTGTCTTATTGCAATATTCTAGTTTTGTCTCTCTCTTATCGTTGGGAGGAGCATAATTCATTTAGTATGGTAGGCAACAGTAAATACTTGAATCGAGTATTACAGGTAGCCTTACAAATTAAATAATTCTATACATGTACTTCAGGTTCCCTACCATACTGCGATAGAGATAGACAAGACTAGGTTATTGCAATAAGTCAACGGAATTCATGCAGTTACAGCACGTGATTATCTGGACTATTCATCTGTGCAACTAGACGGAAGAATTCTGTCTGATGCATTGTACAGGGTATCCCATTTTTGGCACTTTTACGGGATATCTCCGTTATTTTTAACGTTAGCGGGATGCGGTTTTCGCGACAGTGTGCTACTTTTTTGTGAAACTAAAGATGGCGCAATCAGTTTTGCAAAGCTCTCTTAGTTTTTGCTATACAGGGCGGAAGTGAAGAGTATCACTTTTTAATCACCTCCCGTATCTCAGTTGTGCTTAAACTTGGAGAAATGGTTGAAACGCATTCCTATAGGATTTTTTCCGTAGAATCCAGTGGCGTAGTCAGTTTTTCAATTAAACTTTCCGTTTTTGAGTTATTGAGCAAACATACGTTTTTTAAATTGGACACCCTGTATATTATTTTTTATTCTTATCAAGCACAATCTCAGCTTTTCAAAACATTTACTTTATGCATTTATTTTCAAAACCAAGCTCAGAATGCAAGATTTTGTAATTAAATTGTCAATAACTAAGTAGTAGGCTATGACTGTTCATTAAAAACAAAAAGTAAATGTCAAGATTTCGTTAGAAATCGAAAATAATGTTAACATAATATCTAGATCACAAACAAGCATGTCATATTTCTCGTAATTTTCGTAAGCAGCCGTAATGAGAAAAACTTAAAACTGAATCATTATATGATATAATAAATAATAAAAACTGAAGAACTGTAAACTTTTGAACCAACCGACAAAGCTTTGACATTTTTTTTTGTTTTAATAAACAGTCATAGAGCCTACTACTTAGTTATTCACAATTGAAATACAAAATCTTGAATTCTGAGCTTGGTTTTGAAAATAAATGCATAAAATAATATGTTTTTGAAAAGCTGAGATTGTGCTTAATAAGAATAAAATAATATACAGGGTGTCCAATTTAAAAAACATATGTTTGCTCAATAACTCAAAAACGGAAAGTTTAACTGAAAAACTGACTACGCCACTGGATTCTACGGAAAAAATCCTATAGGAATGCGTTTCAACCATTTCTCCAAGTTTAAGCACAACTGAGATACGGGAGGTGATTAAAAAGTGATACTCTTCACTTCCGCCCTGTATAGCAAAAACTAAGAGAGCTATGCAAAAACTGATTGCGCCATCTTTAGTTTCACAAAAAGTAGCACACTGTCGCGAAAACCGCATCCCCCTAACGTTAAAAATAACGGAGATATCCCGTAAAAGTGCCTAAAATGGGATACCCTGTACATTGTATGTTTCAGATGTGAATTTCCAATCTGTATGCTTTGAAAGATCACTTGTTCAGAATACGGCCAGATCTACACTTACAAAAGCTGTAACCATTTCGATCACACTTTTTCCAAGTATTCAAACCATCCCTCCAGTGTCGCCCCGGCGATACTCTTCAAGCGTAAGACCGTATAGATTACGCGGCGGTTACGGATTATTCCCCCGTTTCATTATTATTAGTATTCCATCCACCTCGTTCCGCGCAGATTTACATTTTCGGTCTCATTATTTTTGTGTATCGCGAATTCGCTTCATTTTTTCGCGTTATTCTCGGTTCGTTTACCTCCCAACATCCCCCGCTTTTACCCCGATAAATTTCCACCGGAAGGGGTTCCTGGCCCTCGCCGTTTTGTCATTACCGCCCTGTGGTTAATTAGGCCTGTCACCGACACGGTCGACGGTCAAGCTGCGTGCTTTATAATGTCGGCTTTTCGGCCTTGGGCAACACGATGATTGCCTGTTGTATTCGGTGCTTTTGGCACGAAATATTTCTCATAAAAGATAACCTGTTATGTTGTATTGAAGTTTCAAATTGCTTCGAAATCTTAGATGGCGCTACTCGATGAAAGTCACCCACAACTGCGAGCCACCAAGTTATATATGAAGTTGTAGGCTCGAACATAATTCGCCTTTCACTTCTGGTTCTGGGATAAAACAGAGAGTGATTGCGACAATCGAAAGTATTAAAACGTTCTTCCACGATGTCAAACCACTTGGAAATAATCATAGAGGGCGCTACTCGATGAAAGTCACCCACAACTGCGCGCCACCAAGTTATATAGGGGGTACTAGTAGGCTTGAACATAATTTGCCTTTCACTTCTAGTTCTGGGATAAATCAGATAAATAAGAGTGATGCGACAATCGAAGGTATTAAAACGTTCTTTCACGACCTCAAGCCACTTGAAAATGATAGAGGGCTCTACTCAATAAAAGTCACTCACTCCTTCGAACCACAAAGTATAATTATGTGTTGTGTACAAAGTCATCAAGAGAAACGAGGAGGTCTTAGGAAATACCTAAAAAGACTTGGATATAGCCAAGACGATTAGAGCAGATTCTCTGGAAAAGACCAGGAAAATCCAAAATTCCTTATAAAGGAATGTCTGGTCATTGATTCTCAACGAAGAAGCGTCTATACAGGGTGTCAGTAAACAAATGCGAGGAACTTTGATAGATGATTCCTCGATGAAAATAAGCAGGGGTAGTTCATATAAATGAACGGGGGCGATTCCATCCGAAAGCACGAATCTTTACCGTTCTCGCATTCGAAATTGATACGACTATATCTCGAGAACATGGGCCAGTTGAAAACCTGCAGTCGTTTATGCCTATCCTGGAAATTGGACATCCCTTTTTCCTTTTTCCGGATATGACGTGCTTAACGCCGTCAATTTTCTGCGTGCGTTCGACGCGAAGAACGACGTCGGTCTAGCCGGGACGACCCGCCGTCCAGACCTGTTACCGACCGAGGCATTTGCATAACCCACCCGGAAACTTACAGGAATCTGCATACGCCGAAAAGAAGCCGTTCTTTCAAATGGAAGAGGATGCAGCGTACTCGGACCGTTTTTCCGCTTTATTAGATCCGCCGTTACCTTTGATGTACCTTAAAAGCATTTTTGTGGGGGTTAAACTGGGACTGATGAATTTGGGGAGGATTTTCAAAATTGAATTTAGGAGGGTGGAGGAAGTTGTTTTTCTCTCAGGATATTCCGGTGAAAGTTTACGATGGAGTGGTAGGCTTGGTGTGGAATAAAGTCCTCCTGCTCTTTGCAAGTTCTTTGGTTTCTTCATTTCCGTCAACTCCACAATGCCCTGGCAGTCATAGTAGAGTCACTTTATTGCTTCTTGCCAGTTTCTTTAGTTCTTTTATAGTGTTACGAAATTGCCAGGTCAGTAGAGATCCTTAATTTATTTCTTCATTAGTGCCCGCCATTTGTTTGTATGATCATTGTGGAGTTTTTTGTTTCTCCTCTCTCATATAAGCGGGTTGTCACTATCTCATTGAGGCCAGTACTCATCATAATTCTGTCGATGAACCTATCAAGTGACACATATTGAGAGTTCCAAAAAAAAATGAGCCCTCCAGAAAAAAAATTTCCGCATCAAATGAAAAGTCCTTCTTCTCGACTATGCCTTTTTAAATCCCCTTTTCCACGATAATTCTGCCCGGCCGACCTATATCCTTAAATTTCCCAATGACGCGGACGCTTCAACGAAAGATGCCGCCAGGCTAGTCTAGCGTCAACTGCACGCCCTTCGTTCGAACTGAAGCGCCCTTGAATCATTCATTAAATGCATAATTAATGGGCGCCCGTCTCTTACTCCATACAGAAGCAGGTCCGTTGCCTTGCTTTTGACCGCGATAAATAATTTACCGCTTCCTCCGAACATTTGACTTGCTAAGTATCGCGACGCCAGTTGTCGCCACGGTATTTCCTCCGTAAGAATGTCATTGTCAGGATCCGGTGTACTAATAAAACGCGAATACGAGCCAGGCTCCCGTTCGCCAAATTCTACCGGTACATTTTATCGCGAGGACGTCGAAACAACACGTGTTACGGCGAGTTGAAACATAAATCTTGCCTTCGGGTCGGCTGATATCGGATAACTCTTGATTCGGATATGCACGGCTGTTTCATGCAGTTCACTCTCGCAACTGCTCGAAAACATCTCTGAGATATATTCGTTTCATATAGTTATTTCCTTATACAGGGTGTCTGTAAACAGATGCGAGGGACTTAGGGAGATTATTCTTCGTTGAAAATAAGCAAGAGTAATTCATATAAAATTTTTTCGAAACTTCCAAGATACAGCCTTTGAAAGGCGGTGACGAGTTGACCATTTTTAATTTTTGGGAGTCATAAAACTATACAGAATATGATTCATTAAGTAGATGAATGATAATACATATTTTTTGTACAACTGTCAAAAAAACTTGACTTTTCTTCATCACTATGGATGCGCAAACGATTACTTTTTTCACCGTTAAAAATAGTACATTATATACCGCGGGACTGAAGTAGTACATTTAATCCTGAAGGTAAAGTTTATGGCCCGACCGCAGGGAGGGCCATAATTTACCTGAAGGATTAATGTACTTCAGTCGCAAGGTATATACGATACTTTTCGTACTTCCGGTATGATTTTATTAATTATTTCAATAATTTCAATAAGTTTTTTCTCTCTTCAACTCATTTGATAAACTGTCTTTAAAATAAGTTACCATAGTAACATTGCGTTGTGACAATTATAATTTAGAAACATTGTCATTACTAGTGTCATTGTAAAGAAACATTGTTTTTGATAATTATTGGTATCATGAGTAAAGAAGGTGTATCTGATATTGATAAAAGAGCAGCCGAAGTAGGTGAAGAATTGTTACCACCGAAATCTAGAAAACTATACGAGCAGCAGTACGATGCTCTTAAAAAGTGGTGCCGCTTAAAAAATGTGAGACAACCTACTGAAAATGCGCTGTTAGTCTACTTCAATGATAAATCAAAAGCGGGTTGTGCCTCAACTCTCTGGGCACATTACTCAATGCTGAAATCGGTTATTAACATTAGAGAAGATATTGATATAAGTAAATTTCCAAAATTATTAGCTTTTTTAAAGAGAAGAAATGAGGGATTTAAGCCAAAGAAGTCAAAACTTCTCACGTCTGAGCAGGTAGATCAGTTCTTACGGGAGGCTCCGGATGATAAATATTTAATGCTTAAGGTAAATTTGGAAATTTGTTTATATTCAGAAATTTTAAGAAATCAATTTTTTTGTAGGTTGCACTTATTTTGGGCGTTGCAAGAGCTTGTCGTGGAAAAGAGTTGGTTGATTTAGAAATCGACGATGTGAAAGATTTGGGCGATTCCTTCCTAATTGCGATTAGAAACACCAAAAATAAAATTGACCGAAATTTTGTGATCAAAAATTCAGAAAACAGTGCCATCAGTTTTGTGGCGATATTTCGGAAATATGTGGCATTGCGAAAGACAGGGACACCTCATTCAAAATTTTTTGTTCAATACATCAACAAAGAATGTACTACGCGAGTAGTAGGAAAAAACATGTTTGGTACATTTCCACGGCAAATAGCAGCTTTCTTGAAATTAGAAAATGCGACGTCTTATACGGGACATTGTTTTAGACGCACATCTGCGTCTTTGTTAGCTGATTCGGGAGCAACAATAGACGTGCTGAAGAGACATGGAGGATGGAAATCCTCCAACGTGGCCGAGGGATATATTGATTCGTCTATTAAAAATAAACAAAAAATTTCAGATAAAATATTTGGTCAAGTCGCCGATTCGTCCACTATAGTTATGCCACAGTCCTCATTCTCGCTTCCTGTTTCCGCAGGATCTTCGAAACAAACAACAGTTCAATATGAAAAGGACCTATCTGTTACTCGTCAGTTACCTGCTGCATTAACCCAGGAAAGACTGGTCAATATGACGAACTGTCACAATATTAATTTGAATATTAACGTTAATTACCATTCTATTAATTATATTTTTCAATAAAATATCCCTTAAATTCGTTTGTATGTTATTTAATCGTTCCGGGAGTTTCGTCAATATTTAATCCCGGAGGGATTATATGTGACACTTTAGTACCTGTCACAAGGGAGTGAAGTTGTCACTTTAGGCCCGGAAGTACGAAAAAGACTTTTTCTACAAACGTCAAAAAATGACAAGGTTCGCGCATTGGCAAGAATATGCGAAGTGACCCTTTTTTTCATTTCCTTCGTTACTATGACACCGTGCGCGAAGTAGTGTGCGAAATACTTACTTCGCACACTGCATGTAAACTATATGGGATTTTATATTTAACTTGAAAAATTTCTTGAAATCCACGTTTTCTTTAACATTGAGTGTTGCTTTCAACATAGAATATATTGCCCATAGTTATAATGTACCTAATTACTTGATTTGGAAAAACAGTTCAAACCAGTTCAATATATTTTTTTTCATATTAAGCTAAGCGTTTGTAAAAAAAATTTTGTTTGCATCTCATGCGCGAAATACTTTGGTGATCTCGACTATTTTTTTTAACTCGGCTGCGCCTCGTTAAAAAAATCAGTTCTCGATCACCAAAGTAGCATTTCGCGCACTAGATACAAAAATAACTATTTTTTAACGTGAAAAAAGTAAAGACTGTATGCATAGAAATATTACATTGGAAACATGGTCTCAATCAGTTTATATTCTAGACGATGTGAATTCACATTTACAGTTGAACAAAATTTACGTACTTAATACAAAATAACTATTTTATCCCATAACTTTATTATTAGGAGTTGAAAATAATACCCCTTATGTTTTTCCTTCAAAAGTTGTTTTCGTGGAATAGATTTTCGAAAAATAAAATTATTTATGGTTTCTCATCCAATTCTGGAGAAAAAAGTCTTTTGCGAAATTTCGATACAGTCGATACTTTTCTCGGAAAATGTTAAAAACTTACATGTAGTTATGATCACTGTTCATTTCATTACATCGTATATAAGTGTTCCATACAAGCTTCAGGTTCTTTTTGGTATAGGTGTAAAACCGTCACGAATTTTGTGGCCTGAGTAATTTCAGGAGTGTTTCTCCAGAGGATTATTCCATTATTCAAATTCAATTGTTGTCATGTTGCTACGATGTTAACGCTTCAAGACAATACGCTTTACATCGTTCCTCGACATCAACATCACCATTACATCATTGTGAAATGGCAGTTATATTGGTCTTTTCCAAACCCACAGCAACGATCAGGTCAGGCAGGTCTTAACCTCGATGCATTTTTTACAATTCTCTGAATCAGCCTTCTCATTTTCTCTAAAACCACAATGCCTTGGCGACCATAGTAATAATAGTAATGTAATAATAGTAATGTAATACATAATAGTAATGTAAGTGTATCACTATTGCGAGTTGCTTCATGGTGTTACGGCACTCCAAGCGTTCACTTTTGGTAAAGCTCAATGCAGATGTAAGAGTCCGTACATACACCTTCCCCACAGTTGAAATTCATATTATTCATCTTTTTTTTACGCTTATTCCTTTTGAAACTACATTTGTTGAATTTCCATTTATGTATATTGAAGGCTTATATTCATGTTATATCAATACAGACAAGAAAAAAAGAATAATGTCACGTTGGGCGGAAAATTCTATAAAATATTAAACGCCAGTCACAGTCTTCTCATCCGGAACCCTTCCAGATCCAGACAATCTCCCGATTGAATTCGATAAAATCCCTCTCTTCCACTCAAATCAATCGGCCCAAGTAAAGCCCAATTCCCACGGGTGCCACTCGTCTTCCTCTGTAGAAAATTAAAAAATAAACTCGCCCAAACGAGGACTCACTTGCAGTGGCGGCTCGTGAGATTTCAGTCATAGGGGGTCCGACACCACGCAACTAACCAAAATAATTTATTTCGAACTGGGCTTCCTGTCAGCATATTACATAAATAAGATTCGAAAATCATCACTTGGAATGCCAGACCTGGTTTAAAACACCCTCCTGGCCCAAGAGCAAGAATAACGTATTTTGTATCTGAATATTGAAGGTATTTATTCGAATAGTTTTTAGTTTCAATTTTGTAAAAACGGCGAGGCAGGGTTTTTTCTACTGAGGTTTTTCCCTTTACTCTGGTATCATACGACAGAATAGTATGGTACCCCGTTTTGCACCAACCTCAGCTAGGGACTTTTTTGTTTCATATATTGTATTTTGTTCGCTCTCAATGCAAAAGAATATATTACATAAATATATTAAATCATTCTACGCAGAACGAACTAATATAAGCAGAATTAATACTTACATTTGGCATTGCTGGTCAGGGTGTCTTAATTACTTGAGTTATGAAAATATCATCGTAAGACATTTTACTGAATTTATTATTCAAAATAAAATCTACAGAATCTTGCGTTTCTTTAGTTCATGCACTATAATTCTCACTTCTTGTTACCGTTCCCATCTTTCTTGCTGAATATTGAAATCTTACCTACATACTTCTCCGAAAAATGTCACAAAACCACAAACCGCATGCTGGGAGGATTATACTACTTCGTTAATGAAAAGGAGGAAATCAAGTCAACAGCTTACCTCCGTCCACGATCGCCTGGGTTGATTCGGGCCGATCGGGCGTTCAGTTTCGGCTAAGCTCGTTCGCCTAGAAGCGAAAATAATGCCGCGGAGCCGGTCCTCCGACACGTGATCTACAGCTTGAATTTTGAGTGGTTCCCGCACCGTTCATTTGAAGAGGTTTGAAATGTTACATTCAACGAACCTCGAATAGTGGAGGCGTGCCTTCTTAGCTAAGTGGTTAGCATGCTATCTGTTACTCTGTATTGTGTGTTGCGGATAATGTATGAACGTTTTTAGATCGCTATACTTTGAGATTTAGATAGTAGATAGAATGAAGGAAATATACAGATATAGAGATGTGATTATTTTTATTTGAACTTGAATTTAAATTTAAAATTGAATAAAATGCAGTGAAATTAGGGGAGGCCCGGCCTCCTCTGAGCAGCCGCCACTGCTCACTTGCCGATCGACGATCGTTCGACGATATCCGCCGAAGTCTCACGGTCCGAAATCTGAGAGCCAAGCCGAACGAGCCTCTCTCTCTCCGCTTCGTTTAATCGCTTGGCTTTCGTCGTGCAGCATGGGAGTGTATCTTAGCGTGGGCGTCACGCCCTTGCGGGCAACCCGCCGTTTGCGAAAGCGATGAATAGGACGCATGACGGGCAGGAGGTGGCGAGAAAACGGACGAACCGGTGTCGGCGCAAGAGAACTGGCCGGCCGCGTGACAGAGCCCCGGCTGGCTGCGACAGAAATGATCGATAATCTTCGGCATCGAGATAGTCGTTAGCGAGGACGGGACGAAATGGAAATTCGATTTACATTGCTAGGCTGCGTTCAAAAATTTACTCCGAGCACGCTCTGCTTACTCCAAACGTTCCGAAGCTCACTTTAGTCTGCTAGACCTAGAGTATGTACCCTTGATCGATTGAGTATTCGGTACTCTGACAGGTATTTGAATTTAAGCGTTTATACATTCTTTGTCATTCATTCGAAAAAATACTTCTGGTTTGAGTTTGAAGCTTTTTTGTCGTTTGTTTATCTATCTATTTTCTCTCGATAAACTGAAAATTCAGAAATTTTATGGATTGGCAGTTAGTAATACCGTAACTACCCAAAAATATAAAGGTATACATTATATCCATTATTGTTCGAATTTGAAAGTTTATTCACACGATAAACCAGAATTTTGGGATAATCCCAACTTACTGAATCAAATACCTACTTTGATACTTAATATTTTTACATCTGTTGAAAATCTGTTGATATTGCCATTTAGGGATTCTTAGAAACTATAAAGAAGTGTAGGTACCAGGTAGCCATTTGGCATCCCTTGAATGGGCGCTAAAAATTTCAATATATTTCTATATATAGTCCATTCACGAACGTTTGAGCGCATAGTAGGCGTTTGTTAATTTATCTGAAGTTGGCAGTATCTGCTGTCATAACATAAGATAAAGTCAACGTTGCCGAATGTACCCGGCCTCGTCCGACGATCTTTCGAGTTATCAGGATCTTTATGCAATATTGAGTATTGACAACATTGACATTGACATCAGGATCTCGCCATCCAACTGAAGATGCTGTATACGAAACAATTCCATATTTTGAGTATCAGCCTGAAAGTACTGGAAATCACATTACAGGCTATACTGGATCGCACAGTACTTACAAATTTAACAGTTGCTAGTAACATGCCAGAAATAATTCTAGTGAAGCAGAAGAGCCTATCCATTCCGAATAAAACAATCTACGTCGAAAATACGCTGAGAAAATATCGAAATATCGAGAGCTTGAACTTCAGATCAGAAGCCAGTGGAGAATGTCTAGTACCAGAACCATTCCCAATCTCATATCAACCACAGGAATTATTCCTAAGAGCCTCAAGTCCAATCTCAAGGAGCTAGATTGGATGGAAACCTCACAAAGTAATGCAAAAAGCAGTACTTCTCGGTACTGCTAGAACGGTAAGGAAGTTTGCAGGTCACGATAGACACAAGGAACAACCATGGATGAAAACATTGTAAGACCGACTACCAGTACATCAACCGAGAAATCCAGGACCAAGCAACGAAGGACGAACAACCCAGGACCCAGGAGAAGAAGAACACCGAAGACCTCAGAGATCAATACCCCTGATACTTGCTATCCGGATGAGTGAATGTTCCCCTTAGAAGGGAGTGACATAGCCGATCGCTAGGGGTGTGAGAAATCACACTCTTCTTCGCTAAAAGCCTCAAGTCGATAATAATAATAATGCAGTTAAAGAAACATTCGTTACACAACTACACCCTTTAATAGGCATGATTCGAATTTTATTCCCGCGTTAATATCACGAGCGTTCCTCGTATAGGAGCAGGAAAATCATATCGGCATCTGACAGTATTCCACAGGGCTCCCGTTAATGGCCATCTCGAAAAAGTAACAAGATCATATCTCGTATACTACGGTCCGAGAGTCGCATTCCTTCTTTTTGGGGCCGCGACATCGTCGAGATAGACCGGACTGACGAGTCGTCATCGTATGTGCCGCTACGGGACCCCCTTATTTATTTACCCCCGAATCAATTAACCTGCGTGATCTTTATCGCGTCACTGCAGGTCGGGCTTCGAGTTCGAGAAGTCATCTGAACGGGTTGAGATCGAATCGAATGCGTGGTTTTTGGCTGTTGAGTCTGACTTTTCCGTTTGATGGGAGGCGATAATATGAGATGTGTTTTTATTATATCCGAATGGAGTACTTACTAGTGGAAACATGCATTATTACGGCCGGAAATCAATCGCTTTGGACCGGTTCTTCTATTCGTATTTGCCAATCGATATTACCATCGGAAAATAGTGTTTTTTTCGAGATATAGATCTTCAAGTTGACTTTACTGTTCAAAATGGCGACCGACTTAACAGCTGTCAAGTGATTTATTCTCAGTTTGGTAATTCATTATGAATAGACTCACGCCTGAACAACGCTTGCAAATAGTGCAATTTTATTTAGAAAATAATGGTTCTGGGCGGAATACGTATCGCGTACTACGTCCATTTTATCGTCGACAAAATCGCCCATCAAAGCAGTTATTCGATTAACCATGGAACGTTTTCGCACCACGTGTACTCTTAGTGACAACTCGCATCCCCAAAGACGCCGTACAGAAGAAGCTATTGCTACTGTAGAGCGTAGCATTGAGGAAGACCCGAATCAGTCCATCCGCCATCGAGCACAGGAATTGGATCTGCATCCATCCACTTTATGGAAGATTTTTCCGAAGGATCTTGCGTGCTTACAACATTAAAATCTTGCAAGAATTGAAGCCAAACGATCATCAAGCAAGGCGTAGATTCGTCGAATGGGCCAGACGAGATTGCTGTTATTCCTGGTTTTCATAAGTGAATTTTTCTTAGCGATGAAGAGCACTTCTGGTTGAATGTATGACAAAAAAAAACTGTCGCATTTGGAGTGAAGCTAATCCTCAAGTCTATGTCGAAACACCGTTGCCTGGTGGAATCATTGGTCCGTAATTCTTCAAAAACGAAGGTGGACAGAACGTTACAATCGATTTATAGAAAGACACGTTTGGTGACACCGCCTAATTTCTTGTTTTGGACCTGTGAATTGGCTTCCAAGATCTTGGGATTTGACACCGCTAGACTACTTTCTGTGGGGCTATTTAAAGTCATTGGTCTATGCGGATAAGCCACAAACGCATGACTATTTGGAAGACAACATTCGCCGTGTTATTGCCGATATACGGTCAAAATGTTGGAGAAAGTCATCGTCATCGTCCAGATTGGACTACATCCGAGCCAGCCGTGGCGGTCATATGCTAGAAATAATATTATATTGTAATGCCACAAGATATCTTTCGGATAAATAAAATTCATGTAAATCGAATAAATCCATCGTTGTTTTATTGCAGTTTGAAGTTCTATATCCTCTAAAAATAACCTGTTATGCCTGGTACGTACAGGAAGTGAACAGAACAGTTTTTTCCGCTTGTGTTTGTATCGATTGTCTGCCATGTTCATTTTGGCATGTTTTTCTTTATGCCGCTAAAAGGTTTCCGTCCTAGGAGTTGATGACCTTTTCCGGGCGTGATCTTCGGCCTCCTCTTTTCCCCTGACTCCTGAGTGTCTTCAATCCACATCGAGGAGACTCTGTTGCCTTTTCTAAGTCCATTCATTCACACAAGGCATTTCCACAGCATCAGCCTAAAGGAAACCAAGAGACCGCACACTCAAACATCCCGAAGGTCGATTTGTCCGTATTACGCCACTCGTAGCGTACTCCGACCAAACGGTAGCCGTAACCACAAATAACTCCATAAGTCGCGTACGAGGGCCGGACTAGTCGGCCGATGCGATTCTTGGAAGCGCCGTCGTTAACACGCGAAGACGAGTTGGCTGTCTCGCCTACTTATCGGTTTATCGGTCGTCGCTAGGATTGTTATCCGGTCCGTAAGGCGGCCGGGTATACTCTCGTTATCGCTTGCGGTGTTGTGACGGCAAGATGCGATGTGTCTTCTAGAGATATGGTGTTATCGGTACGCCTGGTTGCTATAGAATGATTCGAAACGTTTGATAATGAACGTTTGTAGCCATTTATATTGGAATGTTTATTTGAAAAAAGTAATTCGACGATTGTGGATTATTATAATTAGAACCGAGGTCGTTTTTTGTAAGGGCACAAAGAGAAAGTTTTTTTCGTACCACGGGACAATATAAAATTCCTAACAGTAATAAAATGAATTCAACAAAATTTAAATAAACCTTATACTCGTATGTTCTTCACAACGAAAGAAATGAAAAAAACTTAAACTGATAAAGGCGAGGATAAAGGTAATTCAACAAAAACTCTGTGACTCATCAGTCAGGAGTTTTTAACTGATGAGACACCTAAGATTGTTTTTTTTGGCGAGAGCATCAATATTGGGTTGGCTTTAGAGCAAGCAAGTTTTCTCTGTAATTTTGTACTGCTCGAATGAAGATTGCTAACTGTGCTGTATCAATAATGTCAGTGCTTTCATCCAATGGTATGGAAAAAGCAACAGATATTTCCACCACTTATCCAAAAGCGATTTTCATAATTACAACTATTGCATGTATTTGTCTTTGACTGTTCCTCTTGATAGACTTACTTCTGCCAGAGACGTTTTCTTTCATCTGGATACAAAATATCCGCAGGTTCTATCAATCACTCTCCATAAATTCACCTTATGAAAATGGCTTCGAGTATCCTGCTTTTTTTCTTACTAACGATAGAACTTGTCCGAACGATATCTTCAGCTTCTTCATTACTTTTCATAAAGATATTCTGCTGGCCAACCAAATTCTTTTACAACTTCTCTATTCCTTCATTTCTAAGTTGTCCAGTCCAACTTCCGAATTTTAGCAAATTGTTTGGTAGTATAATATCTTCTTAAATTATATTCTTTCGCAATTGCTACGGTCTCATTACATATTCAAAGAGCTAATTTGGAGGTATGTTGTGTGTGAAAAAATTTGTTGACAGGCCAAGAAAATTCTATTCGCAGGCCGCAGGTTACCCATGCCAGGGTTAGATCTTCTGACTCTGATCATCCATTCATGAAAGCCAAGGAAGTCGTCGGTAAATTCGACAATCTTCTTAGGAGCCTGGGCCGTTACATCTTGGGTGTCCAGGACCGGTTCAGCCATATAAATTGTCTAAAGCCAGCAATCTTTTGGACACTTGCATAAGTGTTCAGCCTTTTCTGCTTCTGATCCACATATCTTGCAAATCTGACCTGGGGACTTTCCCATACGGTACAATTGACATTTGTACCGTCGTGCTCTGCCAGTAGACAAATACTCAAAGCTCAACTTGTGAGAGTTTCTGGAGCTTTATGATAAAAGTAGGTGATAGCACCAGGAATTTTTTTGGCCTGAGCAAGTCCAGGAGTGTTTCTTCAGAGGGTTTTCTGCTATTCAATTCAACAAACTGCTAAAATCCAGCAGGAATTAACTGTGATGCACTTTTCGCAAGTTCATCGGCTCTTTCTTTTCCTTCAACATCACAATGCCCTGGCATCCAAAGTGGAGTCTCTTGATTGCCCCTTTCCAGATGCTTTATGGTGTTACGTCACTTCCAGGTCAGCAAGGACTTTGGCAGTGTGATTCTTGATTTCTCAGCGTGGTCTGCCTGTCCGTGGTGATGCAGATATGCTCCCTTTCGAGGTTCATTTTAAGACACTCCGAGCGCATAGTAGACAGCCAGTATTTCGGTCTGTGAAATAGAGGGTTGACTTCCCAGAACTTTAAAGATCCTCAGTGCCTCTCTTTGGATATGGATGGATTTTTATCAAGCGATTTACGAATTAATTGACTAGGACCGGACCGTTTCAATGGCCGTTTAGAAGGCGTTGGCATAACAACTGTGAAACTAAAAAATTTTCAATTAATCGTCAGCTAATTCATGCCATCGCGTCAATACGTTTAGATTTCAATAGAGCCCAGAAAAACCTATTCTTAAAGTGAGAACGTTATAAAACCACAACAGATTTGAGATGAAAACGATGCGCATATTAGACTCGAATTCGACAATACCAAGTTTGTTAAAAACTGTTTGAAAGTTTCGCAAAAGTAAAAGAATTTTTCTCCTCTACCTATTAGGAGTATACACGAGTTTGCGCTGACTTTTTCCGAATAGAAGCTCAATAATGAGAATTTTTCATACGTTGAATGTTGAATAATTCAACCTTCACCTTGGGTATTCAGATTGAGAACCTTCATCACACTGAAAACTTCAACCTCCATCTTCATTCTTTTATCATAAAATCTCCTGAAAAATTCATCATGCAAATGCACCGAATCCAGGAAACATGGCAACGCCGGCTCTCAACATAACCGAATCTCCTACGACCTAAATCAACCTTCTAACACTTCCGACCTGCACCCGCTCGTCTTTTACGGCCGCGTTGCCACATCTCCCAAATTTTCCCAAAATCTAAATCTACTCACCCGATATACTCCAAGGACAAACTGATCCTGTCCTGCGGGTTGAAGATGTCCTTTCCGTGTCCTCGCCCTCGCCCTTTGTTCGGGACACCTTCCCCGCTTCGGCGGGCCGAATCGCGTAGAACCCTCGCCTCCTCATCATCTCGGACAGGAAAGGCCGGGCACCAGCTTGTACACGATGTCCTGCAGCGTTTTGTCCAACCTGACATGAAGAAATAAATGGGAGTTATGAGAATTCGGCAATGGGAGGGGGAGGGGGAAGGAGAAACGATTGTCTTGTCTTCGAAACAAAGTGGAATTTTGGGGAGAAAAGTATTACAAGTCGACTCGTTTCATTGTGGAGAGTTTGATTGTGTCGCTTAATGGAACGTCTAGAGAAACTTCGAGCAGGATATACTTTTCTGATCTAGCTGAATGGTTTTCCAATAAGGGGTGTTATTTTAAAATAGCCCGCTTTTTTCGGTGATGTCACGTTTGAAGTTGTCATTTTTTGACATTTGACAAGTAGAAACTACGCCAATAATAAAAATGCAACGATACACGCTTCAAGAACGCCTTGAAATTATTAAAATTCACTATAAAACAACAACAATTTGGCAGAGACGGTTCGTAAAACTTGAACATTTTCGAGTCGTCGCGTCGTCAAGCACCTTGTCGGACCGCAAAAAAGAAACTGTTGGAAAAATTCGAACTGTTGGGTTTTAGTGATGTTATGAATGAAACCCGTGCACGTCGATCAGGAGCAGCCGAGAATATTGCTGTTGTCGCCTAAAGTGTTGAAGAAAACCCAGGTTTGTCCTTTCCTCCTCGTTCTTTGGAATAAGGCATTCCACAAACGTTTTTATGGCCGAAATTGGATAGTATTGATCTGGACAACGTTTACTTTCAACAAGACGATGATACGAGCCACACCGAGAGCCACACAAGCAACGAAACCATCGATCTTTTGTGAGAAAAGTTTCCGGACCGTGTTATCTCTCGAAGAGGTGATCACAATTGGCCACCGAGATCTTGTGATTTAACACCTTGTGACTTCTTCCTTTGGGGCCACGTGAAAAAGAAGGTCTACGCCTATAACCCGCGTCGACGCAAGACCTCATATATGGAATTCGTGAGGCTATCGGGACAAAGGGCAGCCACTTCGCGATTTGGTTATAGAAAATTTCATTAAAAGGAAATGATACTGTAATCTTGGTCGTGGTGTTTCGTTTGCGATGTTATTTTCCACTATTAACGGCATAGTTTCTTCTTCATAATGAAATAAACATACGATCATTTATATTGACAAATGGCTTTTTTCTTTGAATATGAAAATAATACCTTTTATTGGAAACCCTTTATTTTCATAGGTGAGTTTTCAAATGTAAGGGATTTAACTTCCAGAAAAAAGCATGAGAACATTAGATAAAAATGTAACATTTATTGGGGTATCAAAAATCAATCATTATCATTCGTTTTTGTTCATCCCTCCATATAAGATGGCTATGGCAACATTTTGGGAGATCCTTACGAGCATTTCGGTTCAAATCCCACAGATAACCGCATTCTTGTGCTTCGAAATTCAATGCAATATCCTGAAGAGTCTACTTGTACTGGTTCAACAGCCATTCAGATCCAGAATGTTGAAAAATCTGAGAACCTCTAGTGGTTTCAAAAGAGATTTTTTCATCCCAATGTTTTTCTTATCCAGGCACTTCTTTTTTTCTGGAAATCTAAGGCCAGTATTTCTGATACAAGAGTTCCTGAGTTCCCCCTTCCTCTTTTCAGAATCTGCAATTATCCATTGTGGCTACACGCAGTCCTCCCAGGTGTCTTCTGATGACAACATTTTGGAAGATCCTTACGAACATTTCGGTTGATCTCACAGATAACACGCATTATATGGTCTTCTTGTGCGAAATTCAATGGAATATCATAAAGAGTCTACTGTACTGGTTCAACAGCCATTCAGATCTAGAAAGTTGAAAAATCTCAGAGCCTCTAGTGTTTCAGAAGAGATATTTTCATTCCAGATGAGCAGTCATCTCAGTCGTCTTCTGAGACGACAGTGACCCGAGAAGAACCCCGTGAGAAGGTGC
This sequence comes from Propylea japonica, assembly GCA_013421045.1. Classification (NCBI taxonomy): domain Eukaryota; kingdom Metazoa; phylum Arthropoda; class Insecta; order Coleoptera; family Coccinellidae; genus Propylea; species Propylea japonica. Next base: position 81,886,583 of record CM024242.1, on the reverse strand, counting down.
AGCTAATTGAACGTACCGAAAAACTTCTAGTGTTCTAGACTCGAGAGAATCTGCAGAAGTACCGTCCAATCTACCTCGTTTCTTTTTGTGAATAATTATTTGTACGTGTGTTCTTCTATACCAAAAGAGGTTAATGTCTCTATAAGAGGAGTCGATGGAGGAGTCCCCGTTTCAATCGATTCGTGAGGACACATGAAATCATGCCAAGGAATTTCTGTTGTGGTTCCCTAGTTCTTTCTGATTCCTC